>CM062295.1:528468864-529668864 GCA_031216915.1 Pictodentalium vernedei | reverse complement strand
GAAAAAAGTTGACAGTCATTTTTCAAACTCTCTATTTGCAGATTCCCCACCGTAGTATGAGGCTTGATTTTTTGGGTGAAAAGGGAAAGCTTATTTTTTGCCAAGGGTTCATGAAAACTTTCTTGTCCATTAGTTGTTGATTTTTTCAGGAATTTATCATACTGTTTTCTGCCAACAGGTAAAAGCTGAGCCATCGACTCGTTTACCTTTTTATCCGCAACTTCTTTGACATCGAGGGAATAAAGGTCTTGTGAATATTCTTCAAAAGGACTGCCATACTCAGATATTGCCGAAATTAGTCTACAGACTTTATCCTGAAAGTCCTTCTGAACAGCAGGGGTATCTATTTTTAGAAATGTCGGCCATCTTGAAAATGGCCTAATGTTCAGTGGCCAACTATCTCAGGTTTTTCTACTATATCTAAAGAACACATGGTGAAAATTTCATGCTTGTATCATCAAGTGAACTATTTTCATAAAAAATCGCACTAATCCGCTCCACTAATGGTCTCACTCTCATCTATAAGGCTAAATTTTACAGCAGGAATTCTGAGAAATACAGTTTTTGCAGTGTATAGTGGCACCCTGAATCTTGAACTAGCACTCTGTAAACATGACTTAGAAGATTATCCTTTCCATTTGAGATTAAAATTTTAAAATATAAAAAATATCATCAGGTAGTTACTCGCACCTCTGGATTTTTTCCATCATCCTTTTTTTTTGCATAGCCTTGCTATAATTTCTTGTTTCCATTGACGACAGTGCTAATCTTCCCCATCTCATCAAGCTGATTTGGGCAAAGACAACCATATATCCACTTAGTTTATCATCTTATGAAAATATATATATACTGAAAAAAAATATAGGTTGCCATGTAACTTTTGCCTTTGAATTTGGTGATGCCTGTACGCCCGTCCAGTTTCGCACTGAATGAAATAGACATGGTATTATCTACCTACCCCCACCCAATTTTTATCTTCTCTCACACTTTTCAGAAGACAATTGTCACCAATATTTTAAAACTGTTTTCAAAACATGCACTTTTAAATTTTATACACACTTACAAGCTCAGTTCATTTTCCACCAATCGGATAAATTAGGAAACTTATATCCTCCATTAGAGGCGCTGTTGGCACGAAAACAGTGTATTGGAACCGAAACGTGCGCAGTAGAAATGTCTAAGCTAAAACGCCGGTCCGCTGTTTTGTTCCAATTCCTTAGGGAATAAAAATAATTCTGGTTTGGCTGTCCGCTGATTTATCGCGGTCCTCTAATGAGGGGGCTAACACAAACCCTAAGTAGTAATGTTACTCTCACCCGTTTGCCTAACACGAATACAAGACAACACTTGTCTAAATATTTTTGAATGACTAAACAGTTTCATTTTTTGCCTCTGAAACACTGCTTCTATTCACTCAACCTAGTTGATTTGGGTTGATGTTTAACTGCTTATACACACTAAAATCAGTTGGGATTAACTGCTTGTACTCTCCTAAAATCAGTTGGGTTAAAAATTTAACTGCTTGTGCGCTCCTAAAATCAGTTGGGTTTAAAATTAAGCCAAGTCAACTTGGTTGAGTGAATATGAACCCAAGTGGGTTCATATTCACTCAACCCAGTTGATTTGGGTTGATTTTTATCCAAACCGACTTTAGAGTTATGACCCCTCATTGGGACGAAGTCTATAAACTCGTTCTTGTGAAGGGTCGGAAGCTTTTTTAGACAAACTTGGGAACAATAATATAATTTGAATCACGATTTTTGAAAATAGCGCGCGTTTGTTATGGCGGTTAATTTGGGTAAAGGGTTTCAACTATTATTTAGTTGAAACAGATATTTGCAGGTTGTTTGTCTGTTTATTGTGGTTTAACGATACTTCAACAGCCATGGTCACAACGTGTCGGACACTTTTACGGGTGGAGAAGGCCGGATTACACAGAAAACCACCTGGCAGCGGCGAGCAACTGTCAGACTCTACAAACGTACTCTGCACATGTAGAGTTAGGAGCGATTGAAGGCAAGTGTAACATTGGCGTTCAGTACGCCTTAGGACACAGCGCAACAGTGGCCCTACTTGGAGAATCGGGTTTAGTGTTTTGCCCAATGACACAAAGCAATTATCGCTGGCCATGATCAAACCGTCGACCTTTCGGTTCGAAGTCCAATGCTCAACCACTGAGCCACCGTGCTCCTCGGAAATGAACATTATTTATTATATGCGAGCCAGTGAATTATCGCAAATTATCTATAGACTCGATAAATATCGAGAAATATTCCTCAGTTGCTTCCTAAATGATGTCACGCTTCGGTGCATGACGTCGCCTTGAAGGAATGATCAGCTGATCTTTGTTATTGTTTTGAAACCTACACATTTGGGGACGAATTGGGCTGAATATTGTGCAATAAAATGTCTCGTAGAATATAATAAAAAAGAAAATCTACTCTACTTTAGTCAGTGTCGGGAATTATCTCAGCGCTCGAGAGAGTGAAAAATAATACTTTCAGGTCCAAGCGATGATTTTTTTTAGTAGCGTCCTAAATGACGTTACGCTTCGGCGCATGACGTCACCTTGAACGTCACCTTGAAGGATCTATAAGCAGCTTTTTGTTATTGTCTTGAAATTGTTTGCAGTCGAACTGGGCTGAATATTGCGCATTAAAATCTCACGTTGCATATAATATAAAGAAAACCTACGCTGTTTTAGTGAATATCGGGAATTATCTCATGAGTGTGGACCTGAAAGTTTTATTTTTCACTATCGCTTATTCACTAACACACCGTACACTGCAAAAAAATAAACTGGTTCTATCTTGTCCCTGAGATGGAACCAGTTCTGTTTAAACAGAATTTATTTCAAATCAAATAAATTTATAAAGATTAACATTGAATATTAACGGAATTAAACATAAACTGAGGGGATTTCAGCCGTAAGTTTAGAGCTTATACGAGGTTGTCTCAAATCATTATTAAGCAAAGGAGATATGAACAGTTGGCATATCGTACTAGTTTTGGTTCTGTATAGAACCAATATACCAGGTATTTATATTCGCTTTGTTTCAAAATGTTTGGCGACTGCGTTGAATAAGCTCCAAGTTTACTGCTGAATCTACTTCAGTTCATGTAAGTAGTATGTAAGGTATGAATCGTGCCTGATTACCCGGACTTTTGGGGGAGCAGCTAGTGTTAAATTCCCATAGGAACCGGACTTTTGGGGGAGCAACTTTGGGGGAGCAAAAGTACGGCTCCTTGCAGCTAGATCCGCCAAATGGTGTAGGTACTGTATATGTAGTATTCTATGGCATGTATAGTGATATATGTACGCATGAGGCTATAGGAATATATTATGGGTAAGTGATGGAAAGATGATGGGAAAATTGGGTTTTCTTGAAAGTTTTTCCCGCGAAACGGTTGACGTTGCTATTGACGTCGTGACGTCATGATACGCGCGCGACGTCATAGAGATGCTGACCGCTATTATTGTCCAGTATACAATCTGACATAACGTTATTCGGGTCAGTGGATGTCGGACTTCTCGTATGGGGTGGCGGCGATATGGTAGTGGTGGTATATATCCATGTAGGTCCCAAGTTAACCCTTAGTACTATTAATCCACCTTATGCTTCATATTATCCTATGTCTGCTATAGCTAAGTCAAGCAGTAGGGTGGGTGGGTGGTAGTGTGGTATTGCGAGATAGTCATTGGTGGTTTAGATTGGCAGTACAGGATGAATGATCTGTTGGTCTTTTACCCCCCTTAGTACTATTAACCTACCGAATCCTTTGTATTATCCTATGGCTGGTATTGGTAGTTTAGTGTTAGGCCAGGCAGTATTATACTAGGTTGTTTAGAACGGGTGGCATAGGATGCATGGTATATACCCCTGTAGGTCCAGTCCTCGATATTATTAACCAGCCGATTGCTTTGTACTATTCAATGACTGGTATAGGGAGTACGTTATGGCAGGTCAAGTGGTATTGTGGGGTGGGGGTGGGGGTGGGGGTAATGCCTGGCAGTATAGAACAACGGTATAGTATGGACGATATATACCTCTGTTGGCCCCTGCAGGTCTCATGTTAGCCCTTAGTACTATTAATTCACCTGATGCTTCATGTTATCCTATGACTGGTATAGGTAGTATGCAATGCTAGGCATAGGGGTATTGTGGGTAGGGGTACTGTCTGGTAGTTTAGAACGGTACTATAGTATGGGCGGTATATACACCTATAGCCCCCCTGTTAGTGCTTGGTACTATTAACCAACCGATTGCTTTGTTTTATTATATGGCTGGTATATGTAGTACGTTATGGTAGATCTAGTGATTTTGTGGGGGGTGGGGGTAATGCCTGGCAGTATAGAACAACAGTATAGTATGGACAATATATAGCTATGTGGGCCCCCGACAGCCGTTGATACTACTAATCGACTTAATGCTTTATGTCACCCCATAACTAATATAGGTAGTATGTAATGTGGGGCCAGACGTTATTGTGGGGTGGGTGGGTGTAATGTATGGTCGCCTAGTGTGGTAGTGTAGGATGTACGCGTTCTCCCCCGAAGGTCCCATGTTAGTCCTTAGTACTATTAATCCGCCTAATGCTTCATGTTATCCTATGACTTGTATAGGTAGTATGTAATGCTAGGCCAAAGGGTACTGTGGGTAAGTGTAATGCCTGATGTCAAAACACGGAATCCAAATTTTACGGACTCGGCTAGGAATCTCAATAACGGAATGCCTTATATGTTTACACTGATGGAACATTTTGAAGGCCTGAGCGAAGGCATCTCTATGACGTCGCGCGCGTATCATGACGTCACGACGTCAATAGCAACGTCAACCGTTTCGCGGGAAAAACTTTCAAGAAAACCCAATTTTCCCTTCATCTTTCCATCACTTACCCATAATATATTCCTATAGCCCCATGCGTACATATATCACTATACATGCCATAGAATACTACATTTTCAGTACCTACACCATTTGGCGGATCTAGCTGCAAGGAGCCGTACTTTTGCTCCCCCAAAGTTGCTCCCCCAAAAGCCCGGTTCCTATGGGAATTTAACACTAGCTGCTCCCCCAAAAGTCCGGGTAATCAGGCACGATTCATACCTTACATACTACTTATGTATTATTAATGCTAATCTTGGTAAATTTATTTGATTTGAAATAAATACTGTTTAAACTAAACTGGTTCCATCTCAGTTTGGGTTCTAAAAAGAACCTTTATTTTTTGCAGTGTAGATATCCCCTATTTATTTGACTAAAGTTTGTCCAGCAAACTCTTGACTTGGTTGGAACTTTGTAAGTAAAACCATAACAAATAAAATCCCTTACTATTACAACTTAGTTTGATATATTAATTGTTAATTGTATTCACTGACAGTTATGTACAAAATATTCAAAAAATTTACACTTTTTCGCAGGTATACAGTTAACATGTTTTTCTCAATAAATATTGTTTAACCCTTCGAACCCTGGTGGTATCTTCCATGTCAGTTAATATGCAGCAATTACAAGAGTCCATATTCATTATTTGGGGGTAGACCAATGAATATTTTCAACGTGCAGCCTTAGGGCTGCACGTTGAAAATATTGGTTGGTCTACCCCACCCTTAACTTAGCAGGCATCCTACTTAATGAAAGTATGACGTACCATGTCCCTGGGCCGGTAAAGCGGCCTCTGGTGTTCAAAGGGTTAAACTATTACCATAACATATAAAAAATATCATTGCAACTGTCTCGTTGGTCTGTTTGCTTTCAGTTACCCCCATATGTATGTACATGGCCATTTTAACAAATATTGAAAAAATATTTTTAGAAGTAAGACCTCTGTGAATTGAAACACGGATTGATCACAAACAAAAACTAGTTCACACTTTTAAAAAAAAATCATGTGTGTAACTTCAAAATCAAAACACAGATCAAAAAACTTGCGCGGGACGAAATGGTCGCGGCTCGAAAAGTCCGGAGTCGAAACGTCCAAGCTGAAACGTCGGTCCGCTGTTTTGTTCCAATTCCTGTTGGAATAAGCATTGTAACTTTATTTATTTATTTATTTATTTATTTATTTATTTATTTATTTATTTATTTATTTATTTATTTATTTGTGTTTAAGGGCACATATTACTGCACAATGGCAAATTATAACAACAACCCTTTTTACAATCTTTTTACTTTACTGACTCGAAAGCAAGTCGGTGGTATCAAGAAATTGACCAAATATTTTCATTTTTTCTCAAACATAGCTCATGGCCCATCGTTTGAACGAGCCCCATGCGCTCGTTCTAATGAGGGGTCATAAGCTGTTTTGTTTGTAAGCAAAATTAGAAAAATAAAATCAGAATCGCGATTTTTATAAACCGTTCTGGCCGATTATAGCCGTATGATTAATTTAAAGAGTCTTAACGACTAGTTAGTTTAAACAATATTTATTTATTTCATATTTCTTGAGGGAAAATACAAATGGTATATAAGCGTAGATTCGACAATAAGCCTGAAACTTTCTACCAGGTCGTTTCCATTCAGAAACATGGTACATGTGAAGCACATGAGATGACGTTTACTATCACAGTACTGTACGTCCGTCGTGGACTGGTCACTTTCCACGGGTGGGCAATATTTCCACGGACGCAATAATATTAGATTCCAAAAGTATTAATTATAGGAATAATCAGCAAAAATTGAATTAATGAAGCACCGGATACAACCCGGTGCTTCATCAATTAAAACTTTGCTGATGATGGTTCTTATTACCTGGTAAACGCATGCGTGGACATCATTGCCCACGTGTGAGTAACGACCAGTCCACGGCGACTGTACTGTTAGTTAAAATCCAAACAATTCATACATTGCACAATCGATAATCATGCTTGTTATTTTCGGATCCATTATACAATGTATTGGATTCAATCTTGTATTTTAGACAGAGAAACACCGTCGACCAAACAAGAACAAACCACAAAATACTTGAAAGTAAAGTACCTCGCCAAGAATAACAATAATAACACTTTGGCCGGCAGCTGATTTGTCGCAGTTCTCAGGCGAGAAGGCCTTGATTACCCTGTGCTTCCAAATGCCTCCTTATCCCCACGCCTCTTCACTCCTCCCAACACTCTGAGACGAAATGCTTGATGACATCCCGTTTCCCATTCTTCCCAATCTCTACTATAAGCATACTAACCCTCTCCTTTGTGTCACTCACTTACCACTTGTCCTTCATTCCCTCACCCCACATCCCCATCATGTTCCCGGTGAATCTTATTCTGTTAGACTGGTATTTTGGACATTCTAATATACAGTGTTCCAGTGTCTCTACTACGCCTAAATTACACATTGTCAAGGTCATAGCTTAAAGTTGCAATGTTTTTGTTTAAAAGTGTATATATTTTAGATAACCTTTCTCACTCGGGCTAAATATAAAGCGTAAAGATAGGTATATGACGAACCCCTAAAACCGAGTTGTAACTTAAACAGACCAGCAACAATTCAAGCGCTGCTAATTAAGAGTGGAATTTGATGTCCATTATCGCGGGTCTGGTGAACCCATTTAGGAGCTATCCGATAACTGATTAAATCTAAAGGTGTGTAAGACTGTGGGTCTCAGGCGAGGATATGGGGATGTCCCATGCTAGAGGTTAGAGGAGGTGCCGCATCGGTGCGAAAGTATAGGCACGTTGTAGAGTAGGGTTGCCATAGAGCTCATAGTTAGAATAGGGGCAGTCGCGGGCCAAGTCAGTGGCCATATCTTAGTAAAGGTTCAGAAATAGAGAGTGCGAGCTCAGGGAACTAGTAGTATTTAGGAAGACGGCATACCTGTCGCAGAAGGCAAGACATACGTAAGCAGAGTAGGCTTGCCTGTATGATTTATTTATTTATTTATTGGTGTTTTAAGGTCACAAACTTATGCACAATGGCTGATCATGACCGTGACAGTTTTACGGGTGGAGGAAGCCGGAGTACCCGGGGAGAACCCTCGAGCAACAACGAGCAGCTGCCAGCTCCACAACATCGTAATTCCGCAGTGCAGCACAGGTATGGTTAGATTGGTTGAAGACATGCTCACCATCGACGTGCAATACGCCTTAGTACACGGCGTTATCGTGCCCCATGTGGACAATCGGGGTTAAGTGCCTTGCCCTAGGACACAACGCGGGAGTCCGAATCGATCGCTCAGACGGTCACTCATCCGAGGACTAACCGAGCTCGACGTTGCTTAACTTCGGTGATCGGACGAGAACCGGTTACCACAACGCCACCGCGTCCCCCTTGCCTTTATGAACATTATTCTGAGATAAACGCAGGGGAGAGTTTAACCCCATTTGTGGCGACTGCTTAAGTGAAAAGCGTTCAGTAAAGTTACAGTACGTTAGTGCCCCTGCTATGGCAGTGGTACAGTGACATTCCGTCACATGTTAGAGCAAAGACGTCCGGTGAAGTGACAATACGTTAGTGAAAGAGTGAAGTGAAGAGGCGACCAAAGAACAAACACCAACGAGAAGGAGGAAAAACCAGCGACAATAGAGAATGCGGGCCCGCAAGTGACCCAAAAGGGGACGATTGACGTTTTGTTTTCTGATTCATTGGATTTAATGTAAGTCACAAATTACCATATTTATTTCTGTATATATGTATTAAAATTGTTGTTTTCAGTGAACCCCTGTTGATTTATGCTTTTCGAGGAAAAGTCATTCACCCCTTCAGGATAAGAACCATCCCAACCAAAGTGAAACGGGCGGGTTCGTCACGGTGAGACATACGTTCATGCACGGATTCAGGCGACACTCCCTGCGTTTTAGCTGAATACGCGGCGTAAATCTATTTCCCCCAGGAACGACAAAGCCTCGATTCCGACACGCATTTGGCACTCATTTTCATTGTCTTTCCCCTAAACTCCAGCGACCGCGATCTCATCTTGAACCAAAGTGCACAGTGCCCCCCCCCCCCCCCACACACCCCAAGGTGCTATCAAGGTATACTTCAAAACCCGTTTTTTCTTTATCATGCAGGTCACCTAAAGACCTCTTTGCTTTGACCCCCTCTCGCCAATTCAGATTACAATCCGTAATGGCTCTTTCACTGGCGATTTATTTATCCTGGTTTGTGCCCCATTCTTCAAAGTTCGAGATCTCTATTGAATAGTTCTCTATTAACCCTTTACCCAACGTAACGGCCAAAACCGGCCAGCGCTATTCACAAAAATCGCTACTTGATTTTCATTATTTTTTTCATTTTTTGTCTCAAAAACATAGGTTATGACCCCCTCTTTGGAACCAGCTCGTCGAGCTCGTTCCAATGAGGGGTCATAACCTATGTTTTTGAGAAAAAAATGGAAAAAATTAATTATTCAACAATTTTTTTGGCAAGTGTCGTATTCTTTTCGTGTTAGGTAAAAGGTTAACTCCTTCACGTGGTCTATCCACCTTGTCGTTGTGTTTGAATTTCAAATATTCTGGAACATTAATTTATACCATCGGCTGCCGGGGAGATTTACCAAATAGTTAAGATAGCAGAGTTTCATTAAGTCATCTCGCCATGAATGTATATTAGATAGTCTTAAAGTACGGTCAAATACCCCATACTTGAGTGGCCAAGTGTCACATTCCAAGGCATACAATAGAAGGAACAATAACAAATGGATTGAGAACATTGCATGTAACGAAGGAAGGCCACCGTAATCGTGCTCGGTTGAGTCGCGGTAGATTTTTACACGATTGGACAATCGAAAGAGAGGGTAAATGGCCAATGAGAGAAAATATTATTTATTTATTTATTTATTTATTTATTTATTTATTTATTTATTGGTGTTTAATGTCACATACTTATGCACAATGGCTAATCATGACCGTGACAGTTTTACGGGTGGAGGAAGCCGGAGAACCCGGAGAGAACCACGGAGCAACGACGAGCAGCTGCCAGCTCCCCAACATCGTAACTCCGCACTGCAGCACAGGCATGGTTAGATTGGTTGAAGACATGCGCACCATCGACGTGCAGTGCGCCTTAGTACACGGCGTCATCGTGCCCCCATGTGGACAATCGGGGTTAAGTGCCTTGTCCAAGGACACAACGCGGGAGTCCGAATCGATCCCTCAGACGGTCACCCATCCGAGGACTAACCGAGCTCGACGTTGCTTAACTTCGGTGATCTGACGAGAACCGGTTACCGCAACGCCACCGCGCCCCCAGAGAAAATATTGAAACGACAGACAAGTAAATGGAGATGTACAGTGGAAACCTTAAAGATCATAACCAGGCCATTTCGGATCTAAGAATGTTTCAAAAACACCTTTCATAATCAATGTCTTGAAAGATGAAGGAAGTTGCAGTAGGTGATTGGGGATCAGGGATGAAGGGAGTTATTACACAGTCCGGAATCGTAGCTGATCCCTTAAAGGATATGTGGCAGACATTGTCCAACCTGCTCCGTTAATGATCTGTAATATTTCACGACTGTTTAGTTGAAATATATATTTGTTGGCTATGCCTTTTGAAGCACTTAGTTTAAACAATATCCATGTCCAATTATCAAAGAAAAGACAAACAACAATGAAATCTTTGTGGATTCGACAGAAAGCTGAAAGCTATAGAATTAAGGGTAGTTTGCACCGAAGGTACCTTTACAACTAAATGACACGAAATGGTAGTTATAGGACTTTTATAACGCAGTCGCTTATCATACATGGCCTTTGTTATGTCAAATTTCTTCTATTCGATATAATATCAATAGGCAGCTCTTTATTTCTGGAAATAAATCGCACTACACTTTAAAATCAGTTGGGTTAAAAAACAACCCAAATCAACTGGGTCGAGTGAATATGAACCCCGTGGGTTCATATTCACTCAACCCAGTTGATTTGGGTTGATTTTTAACCCATCTTATTTTAAAGTGTTGATTAGTTTCCAAATTAGACAGGGTATTGAAAGAGTTAGAACAGGAGAAACAGTGCTGATAAGTTAGAATTTAAAGAGGCCTCAACGATTCTCCTAGTCGACGGCGATCAAGGATTACCCAGGATAGTTTCTCTAGGTATATATGGCCAGTCGGATGGGTTTTCAGTGATGGGCCAATTGTCGGTAATTTTTGTCGGCATCAGTCTGAAACTTGAAAGTATTGATAACGGCATAACTAATAGCCGTCAACCGAGCAACCCACTTCAAGTTCAGGGACCATGATGGTATGCAATTTATCATTCAAATTAACTCTACGGTCGGCGGAGAAAACACTACAATTTACTGATGAAGTGCACCTTGATAGCAAACGGAGCCAACTTCAATATCAGAGTTTTGCAAGTGAGGTAACCATGCGTTCATGGGTAATTGCGGTCCTATTCCTAGGCAGGGGCGTAGCTAGGGGATTTTCAATGGGTGGAGTGGGGGTGTTGATCTTTGAAAATTCCAACTAGGGAATCTTAAAGGGGGTGCCCCCAACTACCCATTCATCTACCTCACTCCCACACACCTACTCCACCAGTGAGGGGGGAAGTTTTCAAAATGTTGACCCCGAGTGACTGTACCGGTAGGTTTTATGGCATTCTGAAAATATTTCCAAGCTAAATGTCTATACAGCTCAAAATAACAATTTCTTGTTGTAAAGTAGTCTGTAAGTAGGTCCTGTCTGCCTTCATTAGGAAATGTGTCATTTATATGAATGTACATGTATGGAGAATGCTAAAAAAAATCAGTATTCAAACAATAATTTATTAATTAATCATTTCAAATATGAGGTCATGTTGCCCGTCCGTTCGTTTTATGTTGCTTTAATATGAATAAGATTAGACATAGAGGAGAACAAAACACGTAACACGACCACGGTTGTGGAATTAACCTTGAAGCCGACAAGTCACCGGAAAATCTTGCGTTGTTCGATCAGAATTCTGTCTGTGGGAGTCGGCGGTTGGAATTTTCAGGGAAACGTAATACCACATTCGGAAAAAACCTCCGTTACAACAATGCTTTAAATTTCCAACTGTTGGAAATTTTGCCTGAAAATTTTCCAACTGTCTTGATTTTTGGACAAATATTGGGGATGGGGCAGCCCCTTCTCCGTAGCTATGTCCCTGTCCAAGGAGATTCCAAAAGGGCAAGAGCTTATAATGAGTCCAAGCCGCTCGGTATTTATCTTTAAGCACTTGCATGCTTAACGCATATGTGGGAGAAGATATGTTGAATTACTTACTAAAAACCGTTAATATGTATTCAGTAAATAGTAGAAAGGAACAGCAACTGTTTAGAGTCGGTGTGAAGTGCGCGATGTAAATGTCCAACACTATACGATGTGTTACAATCATTTCAAGAAATGATAATATTATTACTGGAGATTTGCGATCAAAAGAATGGTAGAGTCAAACCAAACAGGGATTAAGCACGTGTTTCAACATTGAAATGGAAACATATTTAACAATAATTACTGTTATTGTAATCAATTAATGCTAAATACATTATCAAAGGGTTGTGAACGGGATTTGGTGACAAAAACCACTTTCTCACTTGACCAGTACTCGTGTTAATAAGGGGTGTGAATGGCCACTCGTGCCGAAATTCTGTTTGTTGGTATCAGTGTTGTATTGTAATCGAGCGCTATATTCCCTCGGGCGAGAAGGTAAACATCCGACAGATTACTCGATCATATTATTGCCTAATTTATTGTCAATGACGTTTCAATAAGTTAGCAAAACTCAATTTAAATCATAATTATGTTCATTAAGTTAACAAATGTGCTTTATGGAGAGAACTTTTCATGACAATGTCCGTTGTTTGGCGATATCATTTTGATCCCACTGTAGACGGCATGGATTGTGAACCTTTCAAATTCTCCTTTTTACCCTTCAGTTGTTCGTTCGGTTGGGATGCAAAACCTCGCACGCAGCGTTCACGCTGGCTCGAATTTCTTTGGTGCCAAGTGGAATTTTTGTTCGGTGCCAAATGAATTAAATTAAATTAAATTATTTTGTTGGTGTCAATTGAAAGATTTTACTGTCAAATGGAATCTGATCGTAAACGAGAACCCATAAGAGAGAGTTTTTGAGTGGATACCGAAAATTATCTCATGAGTGACCGAGACAAATGTTTATTTTTCGTGAGCGCTAGATTTTCTTTTTATTATATGCTTTTTATAAGAATTTGATCACTCCTATCAATAATTCCACTCGTTTCAATCTTGAATTGATGCATGAAAGTAAACAGCAGATGCGCTTTGATTCGCGGAAGTGATTTGATCGATACTCAGAACAGGTAGCGTCTTCCGATCTTATTCAGCTGTCGGGTTTCATGCATCAATTCAAGGGTAATACGTGTTGAATTATTGCTGGAATTGATCGATATCCACTCAAAAACACAACATGTTCTTTTCGTTATACGTTTTTAGAACACATTGATCATTTCCAGTGATAATTTGATTCGCGTTCACCTTGTAGTGATGCTTTGAAAGCCGCCATTTTGATTGATACCGTGAAAGTGAAAATTTCTATATCTTCACAGTGGGGGGATACGATTTCTATCTTTCCTCAATTTTTTCGATAATCTATCGTTTAGCGTATAATAAAAATTATTATCGTTCATTGAGTGAAACAAGGCGCCATCTGCAATGCTAAAGCATTGCAGATGGCGCCCTGTTTCACTCAAAATACAATATTTTTATTTAGTGTTACCTGACTATTTCAAATATTTTAGTTGCAAAACAAAAACACAAATGATAAAAATACAGATAATAAAAAAATAAAAAGATTATTATTAACGTTTACAAAATAATTTCATGATTCTTATTTACTCACTGTTTATTCACTCCAACTAAACTAGTAGCAAATAATTTATTATCTTCCAGAAGGTTTATAAAAAATGATAAAGCAAGATAAAAATATTAAATAACAGGGGGGGGGGGTGGTGCGGTGGCGTCGCGGTGACCGGTTATCGTCAGATCACCGAATTTAAGCAACGTCGAGCGCAATTAATAGTTGGATGGGTGACGATTTCAGCGACTGATTCGCGCCCCCGCGTTGTGTCCTTGGGCAAGGCACTTAACCCCGATTGCCTACACGGTGGCACGATGACGCTGCGTACTAAGGCGTACTGCACGTCGATGGTGCGCATGTCTTCAACCAATCGAACCCTGCCTGTTCCGCGGTGCAGAGTTCAGAGTTACGATGTTGGAGAGCTGACAGCTGCTCGTCGTTGCTCGGTGGTTCTCTCCGGGTACTCTGGCTTCCTCCACCCGTAAAACTGTCACCGACATGATATGACCCTGGCTGTTAATGTGTCATTAAACCCTAATAAAAAAATAAATATTAAAGAAATGTTTTGATAAGAATCAGACTGAATGGATAAACTGCTATACCTAGCTGCTTCTTAAAGATTACCTGACATGCGTGAATCAGTCTGTCTCTCCCGTGCCACCAGGCAGTGATTTTATCGAAAACGACGCACTAAAATAATAAACCACGAAGAAAAGGAATCCGGACATTTGCCCCGTGGACATTTGCCCCGACTGTATTTTTCAAGAAAACGGACATTTGCCCAGCGGTATATAAATCAGAGTAGGGCATTTGCCCCGAATAGATTCATCGGTTGAAAACAGACATTTGCCTCGGATGATAATAAAGAAGAGGCTGATATTTCAATAATTTATTAGAGTATATATAGAATAAACGTACAGTGTTTTCAAGTAAAAAATTTATTCTACATGTAGGATTAAGAATGAAACCGACGAGCCTCTGTATACGTTTATTTTGTTTATCCCATAAATCTTCTACAGGGCAGTCGCGGCAAAATCGTGCTATAATTCGCTACAAAACACAGTGAGAAGTGAGGAGCACATTGGTGCAATTCGACCGACCAGCAAAATTGGCAAAAATAAACAAGGCGCAGTAATACATTTCTGTCTAAAAATAATTCCCCAACAAACTTGAGCTAAACTTGTAAAAATACTTTATTATAGTAGTAGTAGAATATTTTATTTAACTGTCACGTTTCGATAAACATGGAATATATTACACATAGAATGTTAACAGAATATTTGTATGAAACCCAGCCTCTGAAGGATTATGAGACACATTTTGATCATTGATTGGTCGTTATACATTAAGCACCCCCCCCCCCCGTCCCCGCCCACCCCTAGAAAAGAATTGCATATACACCCGTGCAGACATTTCCACGTGCTTCCATCATCATTCACACTTCTGACCTCAGAGTGTGAGCACCTCAGAAACAACATCATGGGAGCACTGGAACTACCAGCAAGGCTGCAAAACACCATTTCAGCTCTGGGCGTCTCTCGTCCCATCACCTGGACTGTCCAGGAGAAGGGCGAGAGCGTCTATCTGACACTGGAATTCGCCACAGAAGAAAAGATCGCACCCCCCCCCCCCCCCAAGGGTAGAGGTAGTACCTTTAGTGAGAGGATCCTCTCTCACACTGGTCTCACCCAAGGGGGTCTGGAGGCCCCGAAAAGAAAAGGAAATCGAGAAGAAAGAGCCCGTCCACCAAGCGGAGGGATGCCCGACGCTTGGAGGCATTCTTGGAGATGAAGAAAGAGAACGGTGAGGAAAAGAAAGAGCCAGAGGCGACCACCACTTCCCCTCCCACTCCCACAGACAGCCCCATCCAAATGCCGGCTTCCCAGCCGGTATTGTCGGATGTGGAAGAGTCTGTGGAGACTGAGGTGGAAATGGAAGCTGCCCTCTGGCCTCTTCCTGATCACCACTCGCCTCTTCCTTCTAAACCAAAATGCCAGGACGCGGACGACAGGCTGGAGAACATCTTACGGGAAAACAAGATACAAGGGGACCTTCACAAGCAAGAGATGGACGGGAATTACCAACTATTCCTCCAACAAGTCGAAGAAGCCAAAAAACCTAATAGATGCCAGAAACTTACAACAACAAAAGACTCAGCAATCACCCACAACCACTCCAGACTCGGCCAGGACCAGACCCTACAAAACTCACCAATCACCATCAAGCAGCCCACCAACAAAACCAACTACCACTGTCTCTCCTTCCAAACCTCCACCTCTGAAAAAGAAGCAGAAAAGACATAAGCGCCGCTAACAACCCACAACTTCTCCTCCTTTACCACTGTCTGACACTTCAAAATTCTACAGCTAAAGAGGATCGAAAGGGGCTTGTTACTGAAACCGCCCCTGCGCGCCTTCGGCGCGCGAAACCATTTGATTCGTCCACGTGCTTCTGCATATACCCACGTACATATACAACCAAATATTTAAATCAATTTTACAAGTCCGAAAAGCTGAGAAGTATTTATAAATATACAAAGAGCAAAAAAATATACATAAAGCCTTTGAGAGGTCGATAAAGCAACATGTGCATACCGAAGTCAAATCCTCCCATTTTGGGGGTTCAAGATTTCCTTCGACATGCAAATGTTCCTTCGTCGGCCTTTCAAAAAAATTAAATTAAAATCGATCACCAAGCCTGGTATTTATGTTTAAAAGTTCAATTAGGTAATCGGCATATATTTAAAGTTTGCGTTATTTACGTAATCACGATAGTATCCGGTCCGATACCTCCCTCACATATGTTCATCCTATTATTTCTATAAGTTACTGGTTTCCAGAGAGGTAAATGTGTGGGAGGGGGAGTAATAATAATAATATGTTGACCTTTCCCCCATCCACCCCACCCACCACCATATAATATAGGACTTTCTCAAATTTACAAAAGGTTCACCCTCGAGCATGCCATTCAACACACCAACAGCCAAGACCCTCCCTAGAAAACGCACACACATAGGTTGGGTCTGTTATGTCATCATCGATGGTCTAACGCACGTAACCCCTGGGTACACGTGTCCCGTCGAGGGAAGCAGCGTCTGTCATAGCACTGGGCGATTGCGCGCAAGAAACAAATTGTGCATCTTATATACATTTTTATAGAATAACGTATATACAAAGGTAGTTAAGTGTTGGTTGCTCATTTACAAAAGTGTTGTTTTTCTGCGACTTAACATTTTATACAAGGTTGAAGCCAAAAGTGGTTGTAACTCGTCGCATGTCATTATGAATAGAAAAGTGTCCTCCACATTTTGGTTGTCGCCATTATTGTTTAAGTTCCTTGCTTTTTCAACAACTTCATACCTTATATCAACATAAAACTCACAGCTCATTCAAAAATGTTTTTCATCTTCGACAGCATTGGCGGAATACAATTTGCATATTCTTTGTTCTAGCGGCACTTTTGGTTTCGCATACCTGCCGGTCTCCACTTCAAGAGGGAGTGTTCCGGCTCTGATATGAGCAGTGTGTGGTATTTTTTATTGGCATTGTGTAATACTTTCAAAAAGATTTAAAGAAATCAACAATCGAACTATTAATTATGCTAGACAAATGTGGTTAAACCTATGGGGAAAATTTATCACCCTACTAGGTGAATAAAGCAAAAAATTATCCAAGGCCTTTATTGTTCAAATAAACGGCCATTTATGGGATAAAATAATTTCTCCCCCCACTGTATGTGTAACATACGTCTGTCCAGGGTGAGATAGCAGGGAGAGACAGATGTTTCTCCCCCCACTGCATGTGTAGCATACGTCTGTCCATGGTGATATAGCAGGGAGAGACAGATGTATCCCACCCACCCACGTGACGTTATACATTTATAACGTTATTATGACGCTATGCATAGTTTTTGGCTACCAACTAATTCATATTGACGTCATCAGAATGCCGTGTGTTCAAAGTTTGATGCTCTAAAACTCTTTAAACCCCAAGATGCCACCGTCCCTAATTGATTTCGTGGTATATACCTTTGGTATATACATAACTTTTGCATGGTCTTTCCGATGGTGTCATTAGTTTTTCAAAACAACGAATACCAAATGAGTTGATTATATCAGCACGTGACCGCCGATTACCTCTGGCTAACGTAACCGCTGTATGGTTGGGGGAGAAAAATAATCCCTGATGGGTACGGGTGTGGGATGGGATGGGAAAATCTCACCCTTGGGACAAGATATTTGGTCCAGACACTCGGCAAGCCTCGTGTCTGGCCCAAATATCTTGCCCTCGGGTGAGATTTTCCCATGCCACACCCGAACCCATCAGGGATTATAATAATCCCACCCCCACCCACGTGACGTTATACATTTACAACGTTATTATGGCGTTATGCATATCGTATCAGTTTCTTGCTACCAACTAATTCATATTGACGTCATCAGAATGCTGTGTGATCAAAGTTTGATGCTCTAAAAGTCTTTAAACCCCAAAATGCCACCGTTCCTAATTGATTTCCTGGATATACCCCTTTGGTATATACATAACTTTTGCATGCTCTTTCCGATGGTGTCATTAGTTTTTCAAAACAACGAATACCAAATGAGTTGATCATATCAGGACGTGACCGCCGATTACCTCTGGCTAACGTAACTCCTGTATAATGGGGGGAGAAAAATAATCCCTGATGGGTACAGGTGTGGGATGGGAAAATCTCACCCTCGGGACAAGATATGTGGTCCACACACTCGGCAAGCCTCGTGTCTGGCCCAAATATCTTGCCCTCGGGTGAGATTTTCCCATCCCACACCCCTACCCATCAGGGATTATAATAATCTATCAGGGTAGAACACATTTTTATTTTGCGCTATTTTATTTAATACACATATCTGACAACAGATATCATTACTAATGACACATATCTGATTATACTTCCACGTACATTTAAAATCTAATCATAGTCTATCATCACTCAGATATTCGATGACGTCCTTGTCACCATAAGTTAACTAACTGCAAAATGTCTTGAGTTTCCTTTATAGTTTAACCGTTTCGCGACGAATGCTTTTCTGGAGTGGTTCTATGCGTTCAATGCGGCGAATGTCAGTTAGCTCTGTAATTTAGTCCTTCTGAATATAAGAAACAGAATGCCAAACAATAGGCTTGTCGAGTCCAATGAGATGGTTGTGTCCATTGTTCCATGATCCACACATGTTATTTGCCCTGGATTTATCATCGAGAGTGTCGTTGACTCTGCATATGCTGGGTGAAAACCGCGGATTGTTGGATGTCTTCAGCTCAAATTTTCCGTCGGACATTTGAACTTGTGTTGGTCCACTCATTTAAGTGTTGTCGAAATAGTATTCTTTAGTAGGTTTCACTATCTCACCGAGGCCTATAAAAGCGGTCGATACAGAGAAGCCAACTGAGAAGCCAGCTTAGTAATCTTTGTATATACTGGACTTTATTATCTTACCGGGGTAAATGTCCGGTCTTAAATTTGCCAATCGGGGCAAATGTCCACGTGACAATTGTCCGTCACTATCTCATCGAGGCTTATAAAAACTGTCGGTATAGAGAAACAAACTAAGAAGAGCCATCTTAGTAATTATGCTTTTCAAGCCTCGCAGGGTGATACTCTTTGTATCTACTGGACTTTATTATCTCACCGGGGCAAATATCCGACCTTAAATTTAGCAACCGGGGCAAATGTCCGCGTGGCAATTGCCCGTTTGGGGCAAATGTCCGCTCTGCTATTGGGGCAAATGTCCACGGGGCAATTGTCCGTATCCCAAGTAAAGCCTTTGACAAAGTATGGCTCGCTGGTGTCATTCACAAGCTCGAGAAGAATGGTGTGTCCGGTGACCTTACGTTTCTAAAATCATACCTTTCTAACAGGGCCGAGCGGGTTGTCATAGCTAGTTGTCCCTCAGGGGTCGACCCTTTAAACCGAAAGGTCCACGGTTCGATCCCCACTAGGGGTACTGCGTTGTATCCTTGGGCAAGGCACTTCATCCCGATTGTCCACGCGGGGGCACGGTGGCGCTGTGTACTAAGGCGTACTGTACGTTGGCGGTGCTCTTGTCTTCAACCAATGCTAGCTCTGCTTGCACGGAGTTAGTACGCTGGGAGTCTGACAGTTGCTCACCGTTGCAGATTGTTCTTTCCGGGTACCCCGGCTTCCCCCACCCGTAAAACTGTCCGACACAAGGTGACCCTGGATATCGAAAGTGTTGTTAAACCCAATAAATAAATAAATATATTTTCTCAACAATAACTTACTCAAGGGTGTTGTTCCAATGATCGATTATAAACTATGGTTTTTGAAACAAAAAAGAAAATATTTAGTTATTAAAGAAAAAATGCAAGTGTGAACCTAAATGGAGAACCTCCCCCCCCCCCCCCCCCCCAAAAAAAAAAAAATTGTAGCACCGCCACTAAAAGTCGATTGCCAACAATAAATGAATATGTTTTCTTCATATACCAATGGGGTGGGGTATGGTGGGATGGTGGGCATTGCCTCATCTGGATCCTCCATTGGACACTAATTCAACCAGATGATATCCAAAGTTCATTAATAAATAAAATGTTAGGCTCTTATCTAACATGACAATAACTTTTCGCCTCCTTTTAATTTCAGTGATTCAACTATATTTAAAAAAAACATATTTTCTCTAAAAAAAACACTTTACTGAAATAAAGACCAATCTTTTACGTTCTAATGTATGTAAGTTCTTTGCCGACAGTACAAGGAGAGAGGAAAACAACCAAACAAAAAATATCACCCAGACAATAATTGTCTGTTTCAGTGAGGACATCCGAGTTCAACTCGAGAGTCAATTCGCTGACCCTTTGATGTCGTTCTTATTCTTTTTGATAGACAAGATGTTTTGTCTGAGTGGAAACTTCACCCTACAAGTGTTTTAGTGGTAGCCCACACTTTCCACATGCGGTATAATGTAGCGGACAAGCTTATCTCATGTAACGGACAAACCCGCCCAGCTTTATTCCAAAAATAGCCATTTCAAATTTCATTATTAGTAGCAATTTTTGCGCTCAAAACATAGCTCATTACCCCTCCTTAAAACTTTCAAATCGTTCCAGTACTGGGTCATCAGCCATGTTTTTGAGGTTAAAAAATGGAAATTTTCGAAAAATGAAAAAGTAGGTGTCGTGGTAATCCCGCCATGGAAGGAAGGAAGGAAGGAAGGAAGGAAGGAAGGAAGGAAGGAAGGAAGGAAGGAAGGAAGGAAGGAAGGAAGGAAGGAAGGAAGGTGTCCGTATTTTTGTCACGATGCGTATGTATTGATACAATGAGCAGAAAAAATACAGAACGTCAAAAGATAGTGAAAATGCTGCTTTAATATTTTTGAAGGGGTTTCAGCAGAGAACAAAAGTCAAACGTTCAAACTGATTGACATAAAAAATCTTAAACGCCAGACTGTGTTTTTTGGAACTCCTCTGCAGGAAAATCCCGATGTTTGTGAAATGATGTGCACATCGATGATTCAAATTCGCTTACATTTCGTAATTTCAATTTTTATCTGAAAATTCCATATCCTTAGTGCTAAATTTGATGGCAGCTTTATGAAATTAAGGAGAGCTAACTTTCCTGTAAATCTTAACCAATGACGAAAATTGTCAGTCACTTGTACATGTATAGACACAGTACAGTCGCCGTGGAGTGGTCGTAATCCACGCGTGTTCATTGATGTCCACGCATGCGTTTACCAGGTAATAAAAATCGTCATTAGCAAAAGTTTAATTACTGAAGCACCAGCTTGTACCCAGTGCTTCACTAATTGAATTTTTGATGATTATTCATACAATTAGTGTCTCGAATTTAACCCTTTACCTAACGTAACGGCCAAAACCGGCCAGCGCTATTCTCAAAAATCGCCAATTAATTTTCATTATTTTTTTAATTTTTTGTCTCAAAAACATAGGTTATGACCCCTCGTTGGAACGAGCTCGTCGAGCTCGTTCCAACGAGGGGTCATAACCTATGTTTTTGAGACAAAAAATTAAAAAAATTAGTTATTCAAGAATTATTTTTGCAAGTGTCGTCTGCTTTTCATGTTAGGTAAAGGGTTAATATTATTGCGTCCGTGGAAATATTGCCAACGCGTGGAAAGGGACCAGCTCACGGCGGCTGTACTGTAAGCAAGCTGAAAATATCAGTGGGGCATACGAATTATTTTTGCAAGTGTCGTCTGCTTTTCATGTTAGGTAAAGGGTTAATATTATTGCGTCCGTGGAAATATTGCCAACCCGTGGAAAGGGACCAGCTCACGGCGGCTGTACTGTAAGCAAGCTGAAAATATCAGTGGGGCATACAGGAATTTAGGAACCACTGACAGTTTTCGACATGACGAGAAGTGTAATATTATGGGTTGGCTGGATATTACCCCAATTTGAAATTTGTGGTTGGCATAGACGTTTGTAACAGGTGTGATGGGTATTTTCAAATTAAAACAGTCAATTTAGAGTGTTAATAGTGGGAGGTTGAAGGAAAAAACTCACGGAGGCAACCTGTTTCAGCATGGAGGTATCAATATGACGGCCTACCCATACTTATACCCCTAATTTCCAAGACATTGGGTGGAATGCTGTATTACATATGTTCGTCCGTCCGTCCACCCGTGCGGCTGCCCGCCCTCCATCCGCTCCACCGTCTGCCCGTCCGCCTCTCTGCCCGCCTACCTGTCTGTCCGACTACCTGTCTGTTCGCCAGTTTGCCTGTCCGCCTGCCTGACCGCTCCCCTGCCTGTCACAACACGATGGGGCAGATGTGTGAGATTTATAATCACTCTAGAGCTCAGCCGTACTCGGAGAGGACAGCCGGGCTTTTGAGTGAACATACGTCTCTCAACCCTCGTGGTGTTGTGGTTGTGTTGGGGCAGATTCGTCATCTTAAGGCGTCAATGACTTGATAATTAAAACAATATTACCGACGGGTATCATCTGAATATAATTTAATGAAAATAAAACCGTGTTATGTACTCACATGTACGCATCAAGAACAATCCATGAAAATATATACACAACACAAAACAAATCACAGATGAATTTTCACTATCCCGAAAGTTCGAGCTCTTTCCGGGGTACCCCGCGTTCAATGCTGTCGCCTGGTTGTCCCCTGTTGTTCCTCAGCTCCTGGTGGACCTCTCACTTCCCATGCAATTGTACACATAACGTATAGTTTATTTATAGTCGCTTCCACCTTGTAAGTACGCTCAGTTTGTCCGTCAACTCCTCTAACCAACCCAATCTATCTCACTTTACAAGTGTCATAACGTATTGTCACACCACTTTACAGTTTTGTACCGCCTAAACCACTCTCTGTCTTACGTTTTGACCAACAATGTTCATGCATGGGGTTTGCCTGGCTTCCATTAAGCTCACTCCGAGCTCCTAGCTTGTCAAATCTTCGAGCTCTCGATAGCTCCAATTAAGTCAACTGTCCGAGCTCACGATAGCTTCCTCCAATTAAGTAAAATGTTCGCCGCCTGCCAGCCTCCCTGCCTGCCTGTATCCCCGCATTCATTGTATCAATATGTGCACATCGTCACATATAACACGCCCACAAGCCCGCCCGTCTAGCCACCCGTCCGTCCACCCGGCTGTCTGTTGGTCAGTCTCCATATTTCAGATATGAGTAGATGTATTTCAGCGAAATCCGGCATCCCTTTGATGACTCGCTTCTGCCACATGTTGAAGCAAGTTGCTGACGATTTTCACCTGAGTTACGGCCCTTACTTTATCAAATGTTCAGCGATTTTGTTCGTCACGTTTGTCCGTCCGGAGCCATATCTCAGTTGTGAGTGGCTGGATTTCATCGAAATTAGGTATGCAGCATCTCTTGGGTGACTCACTTCTGCCATATTTTGAAAGGCGTTGCTCGCGCTATTTTCGCCGAGTTACGTCCCTTACTTTGTCAAATTTCCAGCGATTTTTGTTTGTCACGTTTGTCCCTCGACTTGGCACCGGTGGGGATATGCCAGCACCTCTCGAGTAATCTCTTGTTTTTTTCGGGGGTGGGGGCACTATCGGCAACAGGATTGTCAGTACTTCTACCGTATTTTTAATGGATTTTTTTACAATGAGTCCCATCGGCACATATATAAATATGAGCGTCCTTATGTTTTTACATGTTAAATGAGTTGCAGCATTGCAGATGAGGCCTTGTAGCAATCAAAGGATGATGCTTGAATTTAGTATTACATGGTTCTTTAGTTGCAAAAACCCTCAAATGATAAAAATATTGATAATGAAAAAGAAAAAGGCTACTATTAATACAATGGTATGGCGGGGGTTCGAACCCACACCGAGAGAGTTTCCTTCGGCACCAACCGCCTAGCGAAACTATACCGAACCACGCACACCACACGGCCACCGACAGACTCCAAAAAGGGAATGCTAGTTAACCAAGCATAAACGAGGCAAGTACAGAACGCACGGAATACTCAATTATTTAATTATTCATCAGATAGGTGCATCTAAGTCTTTAATTCTACGAACTACACCTCAGAAGAAATCGGCGACCCTTGTCTTTATCAAATTTCCCGGATGCCACAGAATTAAGAAAGGACCAGCGTCCTTTCTTTATTCTATGGCATCCGGGAAATTTGATAAAGACAAGTGTCGCTGATTTCTTCTGAGGTGCTATTATTAATGTTTACAAAATAATTTCATAATCATTATTTACTCACTGTTTATTCACTCCAAATAAACTAGTAGCAAATAAATTACTATCATCCAGAAGAATTATAAAAATATATATAAATCAAGATAAAAACGATTAAGTAACATAGTAATATTTTGATAAGAATCAAATTAAATAAATTAACTGTTAATTAGGTTCAACCAAAGTGCTTTGGTTTTATTTGTAATGGTTTTATTTACAAAGTTCCGACTTAGTCTGGATTTTGCTGGATAAATTCTAGTCAAATATATAATGTTTATTTCCAGGCCGCGCGGTGGTTCAATCGAAATTTTCGACGGTTCGATTCTGACCAGCGGTAACTGCTTTGTGTCATTGGGCAAGACATTCAATCGCGATTCTCCAAGTGTGGACACGGTGGCGCTGTGTAATAAGGCATACTGCACGTCAATGCTGCACTTCTCTTCAACCGCCACTAACTCTGCGTGTGCAGAGTGAGTGAGTTTGAGAGTCTGACAGTTGCTCAGCGCTGCTCGGTGGTTCTCCCCGTGTACTGCGGCTTCCTCCATCCGCAAAAGTGTCCGACACGAGGTGAGCCTGGCTGTCGAAAGTGTCGTTAAACACCAATAAATAAATAAATACCTGTTGACTACAAATTACTTGACAGGCGTGAATTCTGTCTCTCCTGTGTTGTCATATAGCGATTTTTATTGAGAACGACGCTCTGAAATAATAAACCACGAAGCATTTGAGACCCACCAAGAGTATATTTCTGGTGCCAAATTTGAGTGCCAAATGCTATATTTTTGGTGCTGAACTAATTTGTTTAGTGCAACTGGTACCATTAGCACCCGGCAGCGTGACCACGGGCCGTTAATCTCGATCGGCGAATTCAAAACGAAGCGGCTGAGTGACCCTGTCTTCAGAACCAATGGATAAATTCATCGATGGCATTACAAGGGAGATAACTGTATAACACGTGATTGACCTTACTTGGTATTTTGGTATATTCTTGTTTCCTTCTTGTAAGCCTTCGTTTTTTTCTTGATAATAATTCAAGATTCCTTTCTTTGTGACAGTGTGCTTTCCGAAAATTAGTATTAAGAGCTGGAAATATCAGGTTAAGCCACGCAAAAACATTTTTGGGTGGTTACTCGCCCACACATTTTACCGTACCGGAGACTATTTTATCATTATTTAAATATTTATTTTGAAATAATGTCATTATTCAGTTGGAAACGAACACAAACCAGAGAAACTGAAAGCGAGACCGAAACCGACTATTGAAACCGCACAGCTCTAATCTGGAACAAGACTTGGTGTGTTACTTCCTTTCCCTGTTGTAACATTCGTGGAGTCATTCGTCTAACAAGCATTACATGCAGAATTATAGACACCAAGTTCGGGGGCGCGGTGGCGTTGCGGTAACCGGTTCTCGTGAGATCACCAAAGTTAAGCAACGTCGAGTCCGGTTAGTCCTCTGATGGGTGACAGTCTGAGCGATCGATTCGGACTCCCGCGTTGTGTCCTTGGACAAGGCACTTAACCTCGATTGTCCACATCGGGGCACGATGACGCCGTGTACTAAGACGTACTGCACGTCTATGGTGCGTATGTCTTCAACCAATCTAACCCTTCCTGTGATACAGTGCGGAGTTACGATGTTGGGGAGCTGGCAGCTGCTCGTCGTTGCTCGGTGGTTCTCTCCGGGTACTCCGGCTTCTTCCACCCGTAAAACTGTCACTGTCATGATTAGCCATTGTGCATAAGTATGTGACTTTAAACACAAATAAATGAGTAAATAGACACCTAGTTTCAGTGTCTGCACTCTAAAATCAGTTGGGTTAAAAATTAACCCAAATTAATATGGTTGAAACAACCCAAATCAATTGGGGGGAGTGAATATGAACCCTATTGGGTTCATATTCACTCCCCCCAATTGATTTGGGTTGTTGATTTTGAGCCCAACTGATTTTAGAGTGTAAGTACTGTGTTATTCCTACTACTGCTAGGGCTTTCAAGTCCCATGTTTGTCACCCACTACTATAATACCACTAGCCTCTACTATTGATGACCATACGAACACCACTAGCAGATCCATGGCAAGAAATCTCACTTATAGAGTCCCACTGAAAGCGATTGGGAACTGTAAATCGGCAGGCTTCATTTTATCAATACAACCTTTCGACTCGATGCTCTCATATTGTTATTGTCATTAGGAAAATCGTTAGACGGAAGTTTTTGGCAGGGGCAAATTATTTTCTCCTCCCACGTCATTCCACCCCGTGCTGGGTAAAGAGTGTATATCCCCTACAGGGTAAGGTCCAGGATCTTCCCCGGGGAAGAAAATAACTTTTCAGGCCAATTGGTGAACCCTGACTACTTTTTCAACTGAATGTAAATAAGGTTGACATTTTTTAGGAAAAGTCACCCACCCCAGTCCTTCATGGCTGAGCCACTGGTTTGCAGTTATGCAATATTTTTTAACAGGAAGACACAGAGGTGGAGAGAGATCTATAAATGTTTCTGTGTGCGGGGAAGGGGGCGGGAAAAATGTTCAAGACACACCGGAATTATTGTGATTAGGCACGATGGAGATAAATTTCTAAGATATATCCACAAAAATGCCGTTTCTTTGATCTGCAAGTCTTGGCGGGGTCAACATAAGGTGTTACAAACTGTTTGGAGGGATTGGGGGTGGGGGGGATATATCATTGTGTTTAACACGGTAGATGAAATCCTTCGTGTCTACCTGAGAGTAAAGAGCATAGAAGAAAATTTGCTGTCAAGTTGGTGTTGAACCCATCAACCAAAAGCAAGCTGGTTAATTGCATGGGGTGGCGCTAACAGTGCACATGGGGGGGGGGGGGTCAATCACGCCAGCCCAGCCCAGCTCAGCCCAGCCCGCCATGACACTCCTTTTCACAAAGCGCGATTTATCAGCTATAGCAAAGAGCCGAGCTGAAAGGGGACCAATTCAGAATGCACATCATGGGTTGAGAGGAAATGGCAGTTTCAGAAATAATTATCATAAGTAGTATGTTATGTGTTTTTTTGGCCCCATCAGGGTGTTCTCGTGGGTGTTCTCATGTGACGTCCCTGTCACTTGAATCAATGGCGCCATTGTGGGTTGTCATGGTAATCCGCGTGAGCTGATCTTGTGGATCTCATCGGGTGGATCTCATGTGACGTTACGTGACATGACGTCACATGAGATCCACCAGATGAGATCCACAAGATCAGGCTCGAAGGGTGCGAGACATACTACTATCATGACAGACAGAGATATTTCTTATCACATAATCACCATCAATAGCTCATTACAGAAAATATCGTTCACAACACGTCTAATACGAGGATGACGTCAGAAGTCAACGTCGACGTGGTAACGTTGTGAGTGAGTTGGTTTCGGAAGTAGATTTAAATTAATCTCTATTTTCATTAACTGCCTTCCTAATACAAATAGCAGACGATATTTAAAGAAAATTTTCCAGAATAAGCATACATTTTCATGTTGTCTCGAAAACACAATTTATAACCCCTCATTGGGACGAGCTCGTTCCAGTGAGGGGTCAAAAGTTATGTCTCGAAAACATATTTTATGACCACTCATTCGAACGAGCTCGTTCCAGTGAGGGGTCACAAGTTATGTTTTTGAGGTAAAAATTGAAAGAAAAAAAATTAAATGGCATTTTCTATGAATATCGCTGGCCATCTTTAGTCGTTACGTTAACTAAAAGGTTAACCCTTTACCTAACGTAACGGCCAAAACCGGCCAGCGCTATTCTCAAAAATCGCCAATTAATTTTCATCATTTTTTGTCTCAAAAACATAGGTTATGATCCCTCGTTGGAACGAGCTCGTCGAGCTCGTTCCAACGAGGGATCATAAACTATGTTTTCGAGACAAAAAATGAAAAACTTTAGTTATTCAAGAATTATTTTTGCAAGTGTCGTCTGTTTTTCAGGTTAGGTAAAGGATTAAATTACACATTTTGTGATAAAAAGAATCTCCAATTCGTCACGATTTGACATGAAATTTCTAAACCTTGTTCACTAAAATTAAGCTGAGCCATGGTAAGTAAACCTTGTTCACTAAAATTAAGCTGAGTCATGGTAAGTAAACCTTGTTCATTAAAATTAAGCTGAGCCATGGTAAGTAAACCTTGTTCACTAAAATTAAGCTGAGCCATGGTAAGTAAACCTTGGTTCAAATCGATTTTAGTGAATTCGGTAAGAAATTTCGTATGAAATCGCCACTTATTAGAGATCATCTATAGATGAATCAATACACTGAATTAAATGTGAGTGATAAGGCCACCCAAATAAATTAATTGATTCTAAGGCATTTTTTTTCAAACAGTGAGGGAGGGAGGAAGGGAGGGGGGGGGGGTATTTTAAATTTTTATTTCTCTTTTGCAAAAAGTGAGCAAACATGAAGAGGCTATCTTTTTACACATAGAAATATAGAAAGTGCATATTTATACAAATAAATTCATTTTTAATTTGAAAAATAAAACATTCCTTAAAAACAAACTGTAGGTACTGCAATTCAAAGGTTTCATATTCTTTCGCTGCTCTTCATATTATCTTTGAAGTAAAAGTATTTAATGTATGGGGATTTGTCTCGTTACAGTTTATGGGAGAGTGCCTATAGGCACTCTCCCATAAATTGCAACAAGGCAAATATATTGGAGATGCAACTAAATAAATATGCATCAATCAAACAATGTAACAAGTTTCGGGTTTCCCTGAGTTTGTACTAATATTGGAAGACACTGAAAGACAACAAAAATGTCCAATGAGGGTGTTCAAATTCAATGAGGGATTGCCTGAGAATCATAACACTTTTTTAGCCAAATACACTTCCAATCATGTCAATTAATGTGGGTGGAGAGAGAGAGAGAGAGAGAAAGAAATGGCAACTTTTCCATGGACCTGACTCTCTTCTCATCGGCCCTGGAAAATAGAATATATTTGATAAGGTGGTGAGACTCACCAGGGTTTAACCGAAAGTTTCAGTGTGTCGACTTTGCGACAGTTGAAATGTTTGCTTCCCTTCTCGATCTGATCTGTTTCAAAGCAGTCAAAGGAAAATTATGAGGGTCTGTGTGTGAGAGGAGATGGTCATCCTTCATACACTACTGGAGAGTTCATTCCATAGATACCATATACCATTGACAAGAGGTCTGAGATTCTTGACTCCGATGATGGTCATATCGTCTATGACCCATCCATAGGGACGTTGCCATGGGGGTGGAAGGGGCGGGGTACAGAATTTGGTTGATAAGTAGTGAATGTTGATTGAAAAGTAGTAAAAATCCTCCAAATATTGATTTGTAGTTGGAATTTGGGACCACAGAAGTCTCTGTTGGATAATTTACAGTCAAGCAAGGGAGGTGTACAAATAGAATCCTGCAAATTTTGAAAATCTGCAGTTGGAACATTTTGACTCTAGGGTGTGGATACAGGGGTAGCGAAAATTCCCACTTGCTGGAAAATATGTAGTGATAGTTGGAATTTTTTCTACATGGGGTGGGTGGGTGAGTGAGTGATGCAATTGGAAATGTAGAGGTGGACATCCCCACCCCTCACCTGACGAGACCTCTTAGTAACGTTCCTTTACTTACATGAAATAGTTCAATGTGGTACCACAACAATCATGTATTACTTAACTTACATACACATTTTTCACTTCAGAGAACCGGAAAAGATGTGAGTAAGATGCAATGTGTGTAAGTTACATAATGTCATCATCTCCCACACTCCAATAATTTTTCCAGTCGGGACATTTTTGTCAAGACTCCAGTCTAATATACCAGTTTTCTCTTGATAGTGCTTATGTACTTTCTAAGAAGACTAGATTTGATACTTGGACTAGTGTCACCCACATACAGTCGGTCATACAAATGGGGGTCTGTAGTATCCGATCCCGATTCCGGCTATTGTGGGAGGGGGGGGGCATGTCCAATTTGGAGTGACGGTGCGTTACGAGTTAACCAAATAAGCAGTTATATCAAGACTACTACTACATGTATATTTGATTTATTCACTAATATATTCTCAAAGAAGTATTACGTTATTGAACAATAACCCTAACTGACTGATATGTCCACTGCATCATCCAGGCATGCCTTCGACGAAGGCATGCCTTGATGATGTAGTTGGAATATTTAAGTTAGTCAGTCGCGACTCCAATCGGTCATCTTCGCGACACTCCTGCTTATCTGCTTGCGTTTTGAAACGAAATTTTACCCCGCCATATTTTCAGTGGGATTTTGGATTTTGCTGGTAGTGTGGTGAGAAAAGTCAGACAAATGTGGAAAAAATGACAAAGGGAAGATAAAGGATAAAATAGTTATTTTAATCACAGTATAGAAAATTTGATAGTCTGACAGCTTCTCGTCGCTACATGGTGGGTCTCTTCGGGTACTCCGGCTTCCTACACCCGCTCTACACGATATGGCTGTTGAAAGTTTCGTTAAATCGCAATAAACGAGCAAACAATCTTAGTACAGCAGGGTGAGGTAAATCTTGCGACATTTGCTCTCTATGGGAATTTCTAGAGTATTTGTATTTATTCGCAAGTTTGGTGGGGGTGGGGGGGGGGCACAATAGCGCCTTTTGAACGATATGGGAATGTGTTATGGAGATAGAAATTAGAGAGCCTTTCACATAATCTTATGGGAATGACACACCCACTAACCCTCCGGGAAGTCACTAATGGAGGAGGGGAAGGAGAAGTAGGTGTGCTATTTTGTTTGCCCCTGACTCAATGATCATCTGCCTCTGGTCTCTCAATCAATTGGGGACCCCGAAAGGAGCCATACAATGATAGGGCAGAAGTGAGGTGTTGCTTTTAAATAGAGTTATTTCCCTTATAACGTTACCGATTAATCACAACTATAAGAAACGAAAAGCAAGATAAACATAAAATTGCCTCCTCACCTCCATTACATTGAAATATTTTTATGTGATAATACTCCAATCGAAGATCCTTTTTGATACCATGTTATAAGAATTATTTACCTCTTTATTTAAGTCGAAAACTCAACGTTCTTCTGTCCATTACGCTCTTGTGCTGAGATGAATATCTCTTGTCGTGAGCGCCCGGGTAATCAAATTGTCGTGAAAGGTCCAATCCCAGTTCTGCATAATGTTACCATACAAATGTACATGAATGTTCTAAATCAACCAAACAACAGCTAAAATCACCACAGATCCACGACATATCTAAAAATATTGATTTAACCAACTGACCAGAGCAATACATAAACTTTATTATTTTTTCAGTTTTGGTAATGTTTTGCATGTGTCGCATGCTGTTCGTGAATGGATGAACAATAGTGGAACACAGCAGCATGTGATTATAGAATAAAGTTTCCAAGGAGCGTGTCTTGCAACCCTCCATATAGATTATGCATTTCTGGCCCCATTCATCAGTGACTTGCGTTTGTCATGAAAATCGACTTTTGATAGTTATCTATCCCATCGACGCACGAGGAAAGCCCAGTTGAGAAGCAAGTAATTGTTAAGAAAACGTCTATGTGCTATGACATCAGTAAAAAATAAAGCCAGGTTTCCCTTTGTTACTTTTAATAGAGCTGTCTGTTGTTTTCATTTATTTTCTTATAAGTATCAAAAGGAAACTTTTTTACTACCAGCAAATCAGAAGCGACTAGTTCACAGATAATCATTTATTTTTTTATTTATTTATTTATTTATTTATTTGTTTATTTATTTATTGGTGTGTAAGGTCACATACTTATGCACAATGGCTAATCATGACCGTGACAGTTTTACGGGTGGAGGAAGCCGGAGTACCCGGAGAGAACCACCGAGCAACGACGAGCAGCTGCCAGCTCCCCAACATCGTAACTCCGCACTGCAGCACAGGCAGGGTTAGATTGGTTGAAGACATGCGCACCATCGACGTGCAGCACGCCCCTGTACACGGCGTCATCGTGCCACCATGTGGACAATCGGGGTTAAGTGTCTTGCCCAAGGACACAACGCGGGAGTCCGAATCGATCGCTCAGATGGTCACCCATCCGAGGACTAACCGGGCTCGACGACGTATAGCTTAACTGCGGTGATCTGACGAGAACCGGTTACCGCAACGTCACCGCGCCCCCTATTAACTGGTAGAGGGTTAGCTTATTTTTAGTGGTATGAATTTGTTAGTCAGAGTCTGTTTTGTTTCAAATTATTGGAGAGTGCCCATAGGCACTCTTCAATAATTTGTAATAGAACAAATTTACATAAACAAACAAAATATTGTTTGCGTTTGACTGAGTATGAAACATTAGCAAGGAAAACATAGGCTTTTGCACTGGTACCCTCATTTTTTTAAACCCCTTATAGTGGGCTCAAGCACTCAACAAGTTAAGAATGTCACGCCTTTCAACACTAAGCGTCCATTTGGGCTCATGTTTACCGAATTTTTTTACAGTAATATGCAAGTTTTTTAATTCTTCCCAGGAAACCAAATTGCAAATCTTACCTCCAAGACATTTACATTTATGGAATGGACAGTGTCTGTATTATATGTCACGGTGCGCTCAATCTATATGTACATAATAAACAGAAAAAGGGTTAAAGAGCAATCAATATATGGTGTAAATGACGTTTTCGTGTTGTTAACCCTTTACCCAACGCAGACGATATCAAAATTTATTATTTTAAATATCATTTTTTTTTTTTTCAAAATATTTCAACAAGACCATATCATGTGACTTCTCATTGGAACGAGCTCATTGAGGTCACATGATATGGTTTTGTTGAAATATTTTGAAAAATTTATTTTTTTCAACTGCTCAATTTGCATATTACGCGGGCGGATGCGGGCGATTTGTTAGGTAAAGGGTTAAAGGGGGTTTCAACAGAGAATAACAGACAACCGTTCAACCTCATTGGGAAAAATGTAAAAAATATATTTCTATGCTACTCTACAGGAAAATGCCCGAAGTTTTTGAGAACATTTTTGTGAACTCATGCGCACATCAAACGTTTCGAAATTTGCAATCTTTACATGAAATTCCCATACGCTTAATGTTAAATTTACTGATTGCTTTAGGAAATAAAAGGGAGTTAACTTTCTGTATATGTCTTCAACTGGCGAAAGTTGTCAGCCATGTTTGAGCTCATTTACTGCCGGTGTAAAAGGAATGGAAGTCCGTAGGAACGTTAGTCCCTCTGGACTATTATTCCGTGGAATTATAGTCCTAGGTCTAACATTTCTAGGAATAGTAGTCCGGCGGACTACTATTCCTAGAAATGTTAGACCTAGGACTATAATTCCGCGGAATAATAGTCCAAAGAGACTAATTTTCCTACGGACTTCCATTCCTGTTACACCGGGATTCGGATTCGCGAATTAGCTCGCACTTACGACATATTCCTGTACTTCCTTTGCTGTTCAAACTGAGATCAAGATCACTGGAGCTTCGGGGAAAAATTGGGAGAAATGGGGAAAATGGATGCCAAATGTGCCACTCTGGAGTAGTGGAGACCCTGGAACATTTTCGCTTGGAATGCCCACAGTATATACCGCATAGAATAAAATTTACTGGAAGAATAATGCAGAAGTGGGGTGAAGAAACAAAGGATAGATGGCTGAAGGGGGACACGAGGGAGAGGGTAGGAATGCTTATTGAAGAAATTGAAAAAGAGGAAGTGAGGGACACTATTAAGCAGTTTATATCTGAATGCTGGGAGGAGAGGAGGGGAAGAGGGGGTGGGGTGCAGGGGGAATGATGGCCTTCTCTTATGAGGACCGCGACAAATCAGCGGCTGGCCAAAGAGTTATTATTATTACACATGATAGATTTAATTAATTTCAGAATGGGAAAAAGTACTCGTAAACATATTTTACGGAAAAAACATTTTCCAAAACCTGAAACCTTTTTTATAATTGTAGGTATAATGACATGAGATGTTGTTCATCCTCGCTACTTAACCGATAGAGTGCTGGAAGCCCATATTTGGGCTTTATTCTGAAGTGCAGGTACCCCAACTTAAAGGCTTCATATTTCGAGGATGTGCTTCATATAATCTTTGAAGTGAAAATATTAGTATTTATTATTTATTTATTGGTGTTTAAGGTCACATATGCACAATGGCTAATCATGACCGTGACAGTTTTACGGGTGGAGGAAGCCGGAGTACCCGGAGAGAACCACCGAGCAACGGCGAGCAACTGTCAGCCCCTCAACATACTAACTCCACACAAGCAGGGTTAGCATTGGTTGAAGACAAGTGCACCATAGGCGTGCAGTACGCCTTAGTACACAACGCCACCGTGCCCCCACGCGGGCAATGGCGATGAAGTGTCTTGCCCAAGGACACAACGCGGCAGCCGCAGGTGGATTGGAACCGAGGACCTCTCGGCTTGCAGCCTGCACCTCTACCTACTGAGCCACCGCGCTCCCAGTGAAAATATTAATTTTGATCCGTATGGATTTGCCTTGTTACAATTTATGGGAGAGTGTCTACAGGCACTCTCACATAAATTGTAACAAGGCAAAGACATGTGAACGAATTTTAACGGTCAAAAATAATTTAGCCCTCTTACCATTTTAATGATTGGGAAATGGGCTCACAGACATTCGTCATAATTTCGTGCGTGGGTTAACTTGTACTCTTATAGGCGAGTTGGAACCATCTTATGATTTCATACTAAAAATAAGCCTCAAACGGGAAGTGGGGGAGGGGGTGACGGGAAAAAATTTACAAGACATTAGGTGGGTGGGGTATACCAAGGAATCGCTTACACAATTTTCCCCATCATGCATCATTTCGTTAAGCCTTTTTTTTATCTGTATTTAGCACGTTTGTTGTGCTTTTATGATTTCTTATAATGTATAGTGCATCCATCGTGGACTGGTCGTAATCCACGCGTGGGCAGTGATGTCCACACATACATTTACCAGGTAATAAAAATCATTATCAACAAATTTTTAATTAATGAAGCACCGGGTTGTACCCGGTGCTTCATTAATTAAATATTTGATGATTATTCTTATAATTAGTGTTTGGAATTTAATATTATTGTGTCCGTGGAAATATTGCCCACCCGTGGAAAGTGACCAGTCGACGACGTCCGTACTGTAATCGTCAGTGTGTTACATCGTGGGGTGGGTGTTACCAATAATTGAGAGGATTTTTGACGGTCGAACGGGTTTTTTGTACCCAAAGGGACATTTTAAAGTGTTCAAATGAATCACAATGACTACAGATCACTCGAGAAATGTGAGGTGTAGTGTGACAGCATCAATTAAGATAGGCTGCTCTTTTTCAGGAGTAAGAGGGTTGTACCTCAGTCAAACGTCCAAGATATTTTCTAAAGTATAAGCGCTGATCTGTCTGTGATTATGCTGGGAGGTCTTCTACGATCATCGATGAGGAGAAATGGATAATGTTTTTCTTCATATTTATTAAAAAAATAAACAACAACACAACTTCTCTTGCTACAGGACCCAGGGCATACTTTGGTCCATCCTACTTGAACATGACAATGCATACAATCATTCTGGCTCATATAGGTTGGTCCAGAACTGTTCTAAAATATATGTTATCTGAAAATCACAACTAGAAGCACACCCAAAACAAATTTGGTTCCTTCGGGAACCCAAACTGGTTCATCAGTTTGTCTTGGCAGGGAAATCAATTTGGTTGCATGGAACCAAACATAGACAAGTTTTGGTTCTTCAACATTTCACACCTTTCGGGACATAAATTATAAAATATCAAGCCGCGTCAAGTTGAGGTTTTAAGTAGTGATGAAGCAACGTCAAAAACACGTTCTAATTGTTACACCGCGCATGCGTCAAAGTTGCATTACAACGGCAATGTTTTATATAAACAAGAGAGACAACTCTATACGAAATTGCCTTGTTCTGGATCATATGAAGACTCAGTTGTTTTGGTTCTTCTACGGGTTTTGGTTCTGCTTGGAGCCAAATTTGGTGCGCATTTTTCTGAGTGTATAATAATAAAAACAAAGGGACTCAGCAGTGCATTTGTCATACCTGTACACTGTATAAGAACACGAAAATTCCTGTAAATTTTTTCCGGAAAATACTTCTATTTCGATTAAGTTAATGAATTTATCTTGTCATATGAAAACAAATTGAATTATACAGCATTACATGGAAATCATGTTTCGTCTCTTTTTTCGAATTTCCAGAGTGCATAGCGGGGGTTCGAACCCACGTCGAGAGAGAGAGAGAGTTTCCTTTCGGTACCAACCGCCTACTAAACCACACACACCACTCGGCCACCGACATGGTCTGTCGGTGGCCGAGTGGTATGCGTGGTTTAGTATAGTTTCGCTAGGCGAATTCATGGACCAGGCGGATTCATAGTTTCGTTTGGCGGATTCATGGGCGCAGAGGAAGGCGCACCCGGCGGGCGCCCCTCCTATTTTTGTATTTCACTTATTTTTTACAAGCACCGATACCAAGCGATACGATATTATCGGCAACAAAACATGGACATCCAATACCTTTGGTACCTTTGGTAGTGGATGTCCATGTGTTATCGTCGATAATACCGTATCCCATGATACAGCTATAGGCTTAGCTCCAATGGCGGTCTCGCGTAAGTCGATGTAAATTGGCTGTTTTTCTTCGAAATTGGAATGCTGAAATATTTTGGCGGATAACATTGCGTTCATGTGCAAAGAAGCCAGCGAAGAGCCACACTGGCCTTCTTTGTTACAGCATTTTTCCAAGAGAATCACCGAACCCCGCTGACAAGGTTGGGGCCCCCATCGTGTGCTCGCCACAAACTCGCCGCAACGATCGTCGAGTGATGTTACGCATAATGACCCATGAGCGAAATGTGGCGCCACCTCAAACTGCCACTGAAAATTTTAGCATAATGAGTGTAACTCCAGATAATTCTATAGTTTTAATCCTAACAAGAGCTATTTCTTAAAATTTAATTATCTGCAACATAGCAATGCGGTGTTATTTAGTATTGTAAACAGCAAAGGGACAGTTGGAAGTGTTTTTATACGATAAGAAAAAGAATGACAAAATCTATGTTTCTTTCATTCGCTGAATTGGCTCGGCCGCTCTGTGGGTGGAAGTACGACGATATTCATGGAGGAAGGGGTGGAATCTCAAACGAATTGTGGGAATAGTTCAGAGGTCGAAAGACAGATGGTAAATTAACACTCAGTTCGAGGCTTTAGACGAGTCAACAAAAGAGTGACAACAACACTATTGAAACAGATTGTTGTTCACTTATAAAAAAAATCATTCGCTCTGGTATACTGGTATTAAATTTTTAATATTTGTCTTCGTTCTTCTTTTCAATAATCAAAGTTAATTTTCCCATGAGCGATCGACCTAGCCTGCTTACCGTAATAGCAGGAGACAAGGGATTCAGACATCCAGTGACTGACCCAGCTTCACTGTTCTCACAATTCAATTCAATTCAATTCAATTCAATATTTTATTTCACAGCATACATATACAAAGGAAAGAAACAAGGTTACAAAAAAACAAAGGTAGATGTACAAATGTATACTGTGGGGAATGACATAGCCTTATGACTGTCTTCCTGTCATCCCCTAGACAATAAAAATAAAGACTAAGCAGCAAAATGGCAAATGGCAAATGATGGTCTCAAGTAATGTAAATCTTGACAGCAGGTAGTACATTGTTTTTTTTTTGTTAATATTGTGTTGATATGTATTCATTATTAGTTCATTGTGGATCAAACTTCCAGATGTTCTGACTCTGGTTATTTAGATATGTGGATTGTGAATTAGCCGTGTTTTAACCGTATTTTAACCGTATTTCTGAATCAATGAAGTAAACAAGCGTCGTCGGTAAACCAATATAATAATCGCACGCTAAAGGAGCGAAGTAAATGACCATAGGTGACAGTATCAACCTGTTTATCTGCTTGCTGGGAGAACAGAGGAGAATATGATAACACCGAGAGTCGTAACTAGCCGCGGCAGTCGGGACATCTTGGGTTTGAACAGCTGATATTGGCGATATAAGTATTCAGATATTGTTCAGTTAATATTTTTTAAAAAGATGTTCGGGTAAGGGTTTTTATCGTTGTATCAAGGTCATTCCACAGTTTAGGAAACGAAAAATATGGAAGTGCGGCTGAGAACTGAGTGCGAGGTTTATGGGTGTTTAGGCTTCCACATTGCCTCGTAGTCATGCCCGAGGGATTCCAGTACACTTGAAACGTATCATTGAAACTGACGGGAAGATTGTTCTGCGACCAGTCGTGCATAAATAAAAGCGAATGTAATTTGTACAGATCGTTCAATTTAGGAATTTTCAAACGTTTGAACAGCGGGTCGGTATGTGAGTTGAACTTTTTGTTCGCTATGATACGTACAGCTTTCTTTTGTAAGTTTAAAATTTGTTTTGTAGCTGTTGCGTTGCCCCATATTTGAATACCATAAATTAAGTGGCTTTGAATTAAAGTGAAATAGAGTAGACGTAGTGTCTCGGGCGGTAGAAAATTCTTGGCTCTATTCAAGATATAAATTGCTCTGGATATTTTTGTACAGAGTGTAGATACATGGTGATGAAATTTAAGGTTCTCGTCCATTTTGATTCCTAGAAATTTTATGAATTTGTGGTCACGATTGTTACCTGCTATTACTAAGTCTGAGTTATTCAATGTAATGTGGGTTTGAACGTTATCGTAATTGTAGTTGTCATTTTGGGGATGAAGAAGTATGACTTTAGTTTTGTCAGCATTTAAAGATAACTTGTTCGCAGAACACCAGTGGTTGATTTTTGATAATTCATTGTTTGCCATCTCCGTAAGGAGGTCAAGGTCGTTCCCAGATGCATGGGCTGATGTGTCATCTGCAAAGGATAAAATACGCATATCAGTTGATTCACTGATGTCATTGATATAGAGGACGAACAAAAGAGGACCAAGTACAGAGCCCTGGGGTACACCTGTAGTGACATTGAGTAACTCCGACTATTCACTTGTGAATTGAACATATTGGGATCTCCCGGAGAGATAGTTCTGAAACCAAGAATTAGCTATTCCTCTTATACCATAGTGTTCAAGTTTTCGAGTCAGTATTTCATGATCAATAGTGTCAAATGCTTTGGAAAAATCTAAAAACATGGATAGTGTGCAATCTTTAGTCGCTTTGTTATTCATTAAGGAAACGTGGTTGATAAGATGCATTATTGGGTGAAATGTTGAGAGTCCCCTTCTGAATCCAAACTGATAGTTATAAATAACGCCGTGTGCATCTAAGAAATGTGATAACCTTTTATGCATTAACTTCTCTAAGACTTTAGAAAAGGAAGGAAGAATACTTATTGGACGATAATTGTCGAAAGACTGTTTATCCCCGGATTTAAAAATTGGTATTACTTTCGCGATTTTCATTTTTGATGGTACAATTCCAGTTGAAAAAGAGGTATTTATAATGTGAGTTAAAGGAACAATAATTTCATGTATAATGTCTTTTAGTAGTTTCGGTGAGATGTTGTCCTGACCAGCAGATGTTTTCCTAGGAAGACATTTTACGGCGGATATAACTCCATCATGGGTTGCAGGTGATACAAAAAATGAGTCGGTGACGCTGTTGTTTAGGTAATCAGAGAATCGATGTGTGGGACTTACCATGTTGTTGGATACACGATTTCCAATATTGATAAAGTAGCTGTTGAATTTCTCAGCAATTTGGATGGGGGCAGTGTACTCCTCATTGTTTTCAATAAACGATGATGGTAGAGGGGGAGGAATATCTGACTTATTTATTGCCTTGTGGAGAATTTCCCAGGTTTTCTTGATGTTTCCCCTATTTTCTGAAATCAGCTGGCTGTAATAGTTCTTTTTTAAGTTTACGTTTAAGTTGATTGAAGATTTGGCAGTAGTTTTTGTATCTTGTGATATTGTCAATGGTTGGGGACTTATATGTTTTTTCAAGTAATTTGTGTTTGTTTCGGGAGGACTGTAGTAGACCGTAGGCCATCCGTGGTTCTCTTTTTACGTATTTTTTCGGGGTTTTTAATGTTATTAACGGAAAGGCTTGGTTAAAATCCGTATTTAGAGTTGTTAGAAATTTCTCATAGGCTTCGTTAACACTGTCCTCTTGGCATACATTGCTAAAATCAGATTCAGATAGTAGCTGTTTGAATAAATTAATAGTTCGTGTGTTAAAAATTCTCTTAGGCTGCTGTATATTGTCATTATGGTTGGTGCTCTTGAAATTTTCGGTGTAAAATGTAGCGAAATGATCGCTCACATCAGTAATGATTATTCCAGACGTATCTAAATTGAATCCATTACAAAAATATGGTCATTTATAGTTGCCGAATGACTTGTTATTCTCGTTGGTTTGGTTATCATCGGCGTGAAACCACAGCTGAATAGGGCTTCTGAATATCGATCGGTTTTTTGGTGTTGGTGAAAATTGAGTAGATCTAAGTTGAAATCTCCCATTAGGTAGGTTGGTTTTCTCTCAGTATTGATTTGATCAAGTAGATTTGAATATTGAGCTAAGAACAAGTCCAGATCAGCTTTGGGAGCAGTATTCGGACGATAAATAATTCCTACAATAGATTTGTGTTTTCCATTGAGTTCTATGAATAGAGATTCAAACACATGAGGAATGAAAATGCTTAAGTCGTTCCTTATTTTGAATGGTATAGAATCTTTAATAAAGGCACCAACCCCACCCCTACCATCATCACCGACAGGGCGAGAACGTAGAATAAGCGGATGATAGCCATCTAATGTGTAAGAGATATTTTCTTTTACGCTAAATGTTTCAGTAATACCTACGATGTCAAATATGTTTTCATTTTCTTGGAGATCACAGAGCAGACTCTTTAGTTTATCAAAATTGGCATTTAAGCTTCTGCAGCTAATATTAAGTAAGGCAAATGATTTGTTAAACGTGTCCACTGCTGTAGAAAACGTTTCCGCAGTGTAGTATTTGCAGGTGTTCACATCGGCAGTAAGTGAGGTTATAGGATCATCTTCAGAAGCAGAAACCACGCTTAACTTCACGATTGAATTGTGTTACAAAGTCGAAGTCTGCATCATTCTGTACTTTATCAAGCGAGACTGGACTGGTCATCATGAAAATTGACACATAGAGAAGGAAACAAAAGGTTATAATAACACATGTGTTCTACTATGCTGTCGAGAATATTGTAACTTGGGCTGTGGTAACTTAGGACAAGACTGAAGTGTGAGTTTTTGAAATGAATGTTGGTGTATGAATGGGAGTTGAATGGGTGAGTAAAAAGAATCGAGTTGATATTGCTAAATAATGTTCATAATTTATCTCTCATTTATCACTGAGTTAGGTGGGAAGGTGGGAAGGGCTAGAAAAAATACAAAGTAGTGAACTAATAATAATAATAATAATAATAATAATAATAATAATTATTATTATTATTATTATTATTATTATTATTATTATTATTATTATTATTATTATTATTATTATAAAATTAGACAAGGTGGATCTATTCTTCTTCTTTCAGGTTAAGGGCTACATGGTTTCATGGGGGAAAAAAATTGAACTAGTAGATAGTCAAATACGTGGAGTGTAATCAAAACATTAAAATCGGCAGTACCTATCAGTTGTGGAGATGTTCATGTTGCAAATAAGATATGTAGAGGGTTATCAGGTCATCGTAGCGTTATATTGTGTACATTTCCATGTGACATGTCAAGGAATATTTGCATAAACGCACGGAGGCAAGATAAAATGACAGCATACAGTGGAGGACATTAATATGAAATTTGATCTAAGTTATCAAATGTAGAAGTACACGAAGTATTAGTATGTACATTGATCTGGATATCACTTTTGTATTATTTTTCAGTTTGTTCTCAAAACGTAGCGCGACCGCCCCACAGCAGCCATGCCACAGTTTGAGAACAAACGGGAATCACATTAGATTGTGTACATATCAGTTTGTACCCAAAATGTAGAGTGGCCACCATGCAGCAGCCACGCCACATCTTGAGAACAAACGGAAATTCCATTAAATTGTGTACATTTCCAAGTGACATTGTCAAGGAATCTTTACATAAATACACAAACGCACATAATATGACTGCATATAGTGGAGGGCATTAATATGAACTTTGATCTGAGTTTTCAAATCTGGAGAAGGACATGAAGTATTAATATGTACATTGATCTGGGTATCAATTTAGAATTGTTTTCAGTTTGTACTCAAAATGTTGCGTGGCGGCTGTGCAGCAACCACGCCACAGTCTGAGAACATACGGAAATTCCATCAAAATGTGTACATTTCCATGTGACATTGCCTAGGAATATTTGCACGCATAAATGCACTAACGAAAGATAATATGCTGCATTTTATGAACGGCATTAATATGATCTTTGTTTTCAAATCTAGAGAAGTACACGAAGCATTAATATGTACATTGGTCTGGATATCACTTTTGTATTATTTTTTCAGTTTGTTCTCAAAACGTAGCATGGCCGCCCCACAGCTGCCATGCCACAGTTTAAGAACAAACGGAAATTCCAATAAATTATGTACATTTCAGTTTGCACCCAAAATGTGGCGTGACTGCCGCGGAGCAGTCACGCCACAATTTGAGAACAAAAGGAAATTCCATTAAATTGTGTACATTTCCATGTGACATTGTCAAGGAATATTTACATAAATACTCGAGCGCAAGATAATATGTCTGCATATAGTGAACGACATAAATATGGTCTTTGATCTAAGTTTTCAAATCTAGAAGTACACGAAGCATTAATATGTACATTGATCTGGATATCACTTTTGTATTATTTTCCACTTTGTTCTCAAAACGTAGCAAGTCTGCTCTGCAGCAGCCACGCCACAGTTTGAGAACAAAGGAAATTCCTTTAAATTGTGTACATTTCCATGTGGCTGTACCAAGGAATATTTGTATACATACACGAACGCAAGATGATATGACTGCACGTAGTGGAGGGCATTAATATGAACTTTGATCTGAATTTTCAAAAATTGGAGAAGTGCACGAAGCATTAATATGTACATTGATCTGCCTATCAATTTTGAATAGTTTTTCAGTTTGCACTCAAAATATAGCGTGGCTGCTATGGTCATGCCACAGTTTGAGAACAAACGGAAGTTCCATTAAATTGTGTACATTTCCATGTGACATTGTCAAGGAATATTTGCACAAATGCAAGAACGCAAGGTAATAGAAGAGGGCATTAATATGAACTTTGATCTAAGTTTTCAAATCTGGAGAAGTTTACGAAGCATTAATATGTACAATGATCTGGATATCACTTTTGTATTATTTCATCAAATCCCATTAAATTGTGTACATTTCAGTTTGTACACAAAATGTAGCGTGGCTGCTGTGCAGCAGTCATGCCACAGTTTGAGAACAAACGGAAATTCCATTAAATTGTGTACATTTGTAGGTGACATTTGTCAAGGAATATTTATATAAATACAATGGATAGATATTTGTACACGAATCAGTGTACGTTCAGAACGACCATCGTGGACTGGTCACCTTCCACGGGTGGGCAATATTTCCACGGACGCAATAATATTAGATTGCAAAAGTATTAATTATAGGAATAATCTGCAAAAATTGAATTAATGAAGCACCGGGTACAACCCGGAGCTTCATTAATTAAAATTTTGCTGATGATGATTTTTATTACCTGGTAAACGCATGCGCGGACAACACTGTCCAGGCGTGGATTACGACCAGTCCGTGGCGACTGTGCCGTAGAATATGCTCTTTAAATCTTACGTTTATTAAACTATTCTGAATTTATTGGTATTTTCCAGTCACATTAACAATCGGGGCGAATGATTCGGCAAAACAAAATAAATTTCGTTTTTCAATAATGGGACTATCAAACAAATGGTGCCAGCATTCTTTCTCCGAGAGAGTGACTCATAGTTTGTCTGTCCATAGAGTATAAAACACTTGACATCAGATATTTTAGGGTGTCTCTGTCTGAAACTGGATGGAAAAAATTGAAATTAGGTTGGGTTGGTACCAAAAATGGTGATGTAAAAATGAACTTTATGACTTGCAAATGTTTTCCAGAACCACTGCCCCCGTCATAGGTTCTTCTTTCCGTTATGTGTGGTATCCAGTTACGTCAGGCTGCGTACTGATTCTTATGCCTGTATTCTGTTACAGGCCTTAGATTTCAAGGGGCCTCAGGAATTATTTCAAACCAAGACAGGAGCGGAGGAGATAATATATATTCTATTTATTCAAAAAGGAATTCACAGGATCTCAAAGCAAACACCAGCTTTACGTCCTATATGACATAACAGCACGGGTGTCTGCAAAGTTCACTATGACGACCAATCTGTATTGCGACGTTCTGTTAACGATAACTACCCCCAGATAACTGTCCCCCGCGAGCTATCATCCAAAGGTATCCTCCAATAGTACACTGCCGTGTCATAAGTCGCATCAAATACCCGTACGTGCCTACGAGCTGTACGTTTTGTTGATACAATATTCGTTTCCACAAAAGCACAACTCAGTGCGATTATCAGACTGTCTCTTATATGGCAGAAACCCTAGCGTACACGTGATCAGGGAACTGTATAGACGGACGACACGAGTTGAATGAGGCGATCTGGCATAGTGAGGACTAAACCTTTATTGAGTTTATTCTACTCAATTGCGTTAAAGTCGCCATGGAGACTCTCCATGGCGACTTTAACGCAATTGAGTAGAATAAACTTAATAAAGTTTTATAATCTAATAAATATGCTGTTTTTTTCATAAAGTATAATGGTCATACGTGACCGTTACTTTATGTAAATGGTTAAAAGTGTGTGCTAATAACTAACAAGGTACAAATATCATTTGCGAACATTTGTGACAATCAACCAAGGAGTTAATTGATAAAGTATTCAAAGCAAATCGCGGATCCACACCAATGTCTATTTTTTTTAAGAATTGGCAGCCATCCAGGATGCTGTCTTGGATAAAAACTTTTTCCCAAAGCGGATCCTAGCGGATTTTGGATATGTTGCAGAGCAGACATTCCTGCGTCGATTGACACCAAAAAACGCTTGTTACAAATTTCTTCCGAGTCCAACCCCGTGTAGACCAGTCTACTATACAGGAGACCTGATGATAGAAGTAGAGTTCAAGGAGATTCCGCTATCGAAACAAATCTGATTCCGTTCTGGAATATTCAACTTGATTGACTGACTTACCCAAACAGACCAATCGACGTTGTATATAATACTTGAGTGGAGACTGGCAATATTTTCAGAAGGTGCAATATTTACAACTCGAAGAGTCGTGAAATTCGATTCGATATTGGATTCGATTCGAAATACTCTGGCTGAATCGATTTGATCCTAAATTTGAGATTCACATAGCCCTATCTTTATTCGAGTTCTATCCATCATTGCATATTGGAATGAGCACCTCTAGTGTTCCACAGCCCTTTGTGATAGGCTTCTGTCGATACTAGTCATTGGGCTGAAAATGCATGATTATGAAAATGCGGTGAACGGTCTTCTGACGGGGACGTGGTGCATCAATTTGATCTTTGAAGTTACATGAACCGCCTGGAAATGCGGTGGCTCGGTGGTTACGGCATTGGACTTCAAACCGAAAGGTCCAAGGTCCGTCCCTCACCAAGGGTAACTGCGGTGTGTCCTTGGGGAAGGCAAGTAATTTCGAATGCCTACGTGTGAGCACGGTGACGCAGTGTACAAAGGCGTATATTGCACGTCGATGGTGCATTTGTTTTCAACCAATGCTAATCAGCTTGTGTGGAGTTAGTACGTTAGGAAGTCTGACAGTTGCTCGCCGCAGATTGGTGGTTCTCTCAGGGTACTCCGGCAACCTCCACCCGTAAAAATGTCCGACACGAGGTGACCCTGGCTGTCGAAAGTGTCGTTAAACCTCAATTGCATCTTACAATTAGATCGGCTTGGTTGTCGGTTTGCAATCACACAATCTGTTTCCTCTCAGTAAAATAACTCCTACATGACTGTGGAAAGAGGATCGATGTTTGGGTTTTAAAATGGACGAAGTCGTAAACTAGAAGGAAACTATTGCGTCAATGTGCAAACACGGGGTGGTGTTTGCGTCATTTTTTATGGTACGAGCACAGAAATGTCCCCAGGCTTATCATTTGAAGTCGTATACGTGAATTTCCCCTTTGAAATAAAATCGTTAGGATGTTAGACTACAAGTTGTTGACAGTTTTATGCATTCATACATTAGTCTTCTCGTTGAAATTAAGTATTCCGGATCTATAAACAATAGCGTACCTACTCTGATATTCCACTAATAATTTTTTTCCACCAGCATGGCAAAGCTATCAAACCACCAGTCAAATTATTGCTTAGAACCAGTCTATCCATTAAATAGTCCCTCGCCTATGTTTAAGTGCTACCGTCTTGAAAATTTCACTTGATAAGTCGATATTTTGGGGAACTGGACTCGCCCCTGTACTCTTTGAACTTAGAGCAAAAATGGTTGAATTTAGCGCCGACGTAATACTCCACTTGGAAGTTCGGGTGGGAATCTCGATCAGTGCGTCTTAAAGTTGAGCTACCAATTATAAGGATGTTCTTAGAAACATCGGGTGGGGGGAGGCAATTCTTTTTATCAAAGTTAACTGCGCTCGAATACCGAAATTGGGAGATTTCACCGTCAAACGAGCGACCCGAGTTGCGGCTGGGTGATTTGACTTTGTGTGTGTTCGATATTCCTCGATGAAACAGAACCTGATAACAGAAACTGAAAAGGTAGAAGCAGGAAGAGGAGTAGCGTCAGAAGAAGTAGGAGCAGGAGCAGGAGGGGGAGTAGAGACTGAAGAAGCAGAAGCAGGAGTAGAGGCAGAAGAACTAGAAGAAGAAGTAGAGGACGAAGGAGGAGTTCTAGTGAGAGCGCCGCTGCGGGAGCCAGAGAAAGAAAGCTGAGGAGGAGTAGAATGTGGTGCAGGAACAAGACGGAACGGTCAACGTTACTCACCCTGAGAGCATATCCAGTCGCAATATGTTTGCAAATCGAGGCGCTTACTCTACCGATTCTGGTCTTTCTTTAACCTTAGGAGTACCAGTTAGTAGTAATCTTAAACCACATAAAACCTTATACTATACGAGCCTAAAGATGTGGGGGTCAGAATATAGTGATGTGGGGCATGCTCTCTTCTTTTGTCGTGTGTTTCGGCGTCTAAATATGGGTGTGAAGGGTATTTTTAGCTTGTTGACCTTTGCTGCCTTCCCTGATAGCGGCGACTTCACTTCTTTATCTCGGTACAAAATTCAAGTTGTAACATCACCCAGACCTTCTGTGTATTCATAATCCTCTCATGCTTATTCCAGATACTATTCTGCCCAGACCTCTCTCCTCTGCCACGACTGACTGATCGACGAAACAGACTGCAAGACAATGGATCTGTAATTCAGTCGGATTGTACCTTTGACTCGGACCCACGACAAGCAGCCCACACTGGGCCATCCCTTTCTCAAAATTAGGGTTTAATCCCGGAAACGGGAATTTTCTGGTTCTCGTTTTTGAAAGACAGTCACGATAACTGGAATTTTCCGGTTCTCGTTTCTGAATATCAGTCCGATGTCCGGGAAATTCATAGGACAGAACCGGAAATCAAAGGCTGCGTTCCGCAACCTTTGATTCCCGATTTTAGTCTATGAATATCTCGGGCATCAGAACAGATTTTCGGAGCAGTTTATTGTGGGACATATCAAATAACTGATGAATCCAATCTGTATTAGGTACAATAATAGGAGTTTATTATTATTTATTTATTTATTGATTGGGGGTTTGCCTATTCTTTCGACAGCCAGGATCACCTTGTGTAGGACATTTTGACGGGTATAGGAAGCCGGAGGACCCGGATAGTGCCACCGACCAGGGGCAACAACTGTCAGACTCCCCACACAAGTGGGGTTAGAATTGGTGGAAGACAGGTGTACCATTGACGTGCAGTGCGCCTTAGTACACAGCGCCACCGTACCCTCATGTGAGCATTCTGGATTAAGTGCCTTGTCGAAGAACACAACGCAGTTACCCCTGACGGGGATCGAACCGTAGACCTTTAGGTTTGAAGTCCAATGCCATAACCACCGAGCCATCGTGAAGGCGATTAAATACTGGAGTAATGGACGTTTGGGTAGCCACCACATCCTCGGAGAGTGGGGCCTGGGATACTGATTCAAGCTTTTGAGCAGTTTTTTGTGGGACGTATTAATAATTTAACGGTAAATCCAATTTTATTAGGAACAGCAATAGTTTATTATAAAAAGTATATTAAAACCGAAATTAAAAAAATAAGATGGCAATTAAAGGTGAGTGACATTTAATGTTTGATCACATTTTTACGATAAAATTACTTTCAAATTTGGATGATGAATGAAGTTGTGCGTTGATGGAATGAGGACCTAGGTTTCTGAATATTGGACAAATATTGTACAAGGTTGCGAGCCATATGGCAGGTTATGGTCCGGCCAGTCAAGCTAAAATGTGTATTTTGACCGAAGCGAATATACGACAGTTTGCGGTGCTATCAACAACGTGTAAATGACTCATTAAGTTTAAAATACCTACAATTAAATGGCTTATTCCTGTTACCTGACAGGGATGTTTTTATTATCGGGTCGGCCAGTTTTGTAGTCGATATCAAATTAATTAGATGTTAGAGTGTTAGAGCGATGTTTGAGTGCGGCGCGTTTGGTGTGTTGATATAAACCAAACATTTTCTGATTAATTATCAGTGGTCCCCACATGAGATATTTTCAGGTGAATAATGGTCAAGTTGTGTAAGTTTTGTAAGTATAATGGTATATATAGAGGACACTGCACTAGAAATGTCATACTGATCGGACGTGTCTGTGAAAGCTCCTGACTGAACACATCTCACAGCTTGGCTATTAACAAAGCCTGTTGTTCTCTGTACCATAGGAATAGGAAAGCTCGGCCTGTGTGATCCAAGATCCAAGTGAAATAAAATAAGGCTAACCGGGTCGCAAGGGATTTGTAAATCTCACATCGTCCCTGCGCGCCTTCGGCGCGCTAAAACCTTTCATTCATCATCTTCATCTGTACCACTTCTGTGCACTCTAGTGTAATTTTGTAAGTGTTTATCTTTAACTCTATCTATTTTCTGTCTGCTTTTCTCTGTTAAAACTAAAAACGAATATTTAAGTCAATACAATTAAATTAAAATCTTTAATAACTTAAAGAATAAAATTTAGAATTTTAGAATTATTTACAAATAAAAATAATGGATAAACAAAGTCAAGCTCAGTTAAACAGTTCTGCCTTTAATTCTGGTAGTCAGAGCAACAGTGGAAATTCCACTAACACTGATATGACATCGATGATGTCGATGATGTCTGGCTTCCAGAAAGAAATAGCCAGATTAAATGACACCATAGAGGGTTTGCGGGCTGAGCTTCAAGCCCAGAAGCGACAGGCAGATAAAGAAAAGGCTAAATTGAGAAGGGAATTGGAAAAGGCAATTCTGAAAGCCAAACCAGGTAAGGAGGACCATGCTCCTCCAGTACCTGATTTACCATGTATTGACGCTGCTACAGAAATGAGAAGACCTGCGTCCGCCGGCTCACTGGCGGGGATATCTGAAATAGATTCAGATCTAATTACCCCCAGCCAGGATAACTGGCTGCGTTCCATAGTAGAAGAAGCTACCAACACGGTCGCAGTTTCTCCGGCCGTGGCGGTTGAAATTCAATTAGATAAAAATTCAGCTAAAGTCCCCAAATCGCAGCGACAGAAAAAATCACCAAACCAAAATCGATCGAAAAGGAAACTCTCCAATGAGTTCCGTGAAAATGACGAAACCGTGGACGTCGAAGACGAAAATGGTTTCTGTATGACTATTCATCGGCATGTCAAGAAGACAAAAATCATCAAGAAAAATTCACAGAGCACCGCTATTGAAAAGGACTCGGTGGTCACACCAAGAAATGGGGACTCTGTTAACGCAACAGAGTCTACATCACCGGAAATAGTGAATGCGACAGCTACCCCAACCGATAGAGCGACGTACGCCGATAAAGTAAAAGCCAAAACGCCCCCTAAGGTGACCAGTAAAACCAACAAGACACAGGGCCATCCGCAACCAAACCCCTGTGTCGCAATCACACGCCTCCACCCCAAAACGGAAAAAAACTCGATTGATAAAGCCCTTCCAGGATGCTCGTGGGAGAGACTAATCTCCAAAGCCACGGGTAACCATACTTGGAAAATAAAAGTAAAATGCCCTAATAGAGCAACGAAATTAAATCTGATAAGCAAAGGGGTAATTATTAATGGCAAAAAATACGAAACCGAGGAATATCGTGTTCTTCTGCAACCCGTTCAGTGTCACAAGTGTCAGAAATTTGGGCACTTGTCACACAAATGCAACGGGGAGCAACGATGTATGAAATGCGGTGACAAACACATCGCGAAGGCATGTAGTGCTAAAACTCTGAAATGCCCGAATTGCGGTGGTCAACACCCCCAGCAACTACCGGGGTTGTAGCCACTTCAAAAAAGTTAAAACAAACATCCAGCTTAAAGCTCTAAATGTAAGTAATGTCGAGAACTCATCTTCCCCTTATTCCACGTGTACTCTAATGGGTGGCTCTATTTTCAGCATAATGAAGAAACACCTGGACACCAGTCTTTCGGACGTTTGCAATACAATAATAACAATAACAATAACTCTGTGGCCAGACGCTGATTTGTCGCGGTCCTCATAAGAGAATGCCATCATTCCCCCTGCACCCCACCCCCTCTTCCCCTCCTCTCCTCCCAGCATTCAGATATAAACTGCTTAATAGTGTCCCTCACTTCCTCTTTTTCAATTTCTTCAATAAGCATTCCTACCCTCTCCCTCGTGTCCCCCTTCAGCCATCTATCCTTTGTTTCTTCACCCCACTTCTGCATTATTCTTCCAGTAAATTTTATTCTATGAGGTATATACTGTGGGCATTCCAAGAGAAAATGTTCCAGGGTCTCCACTACTCCAGAGTGGCACATTTGGCATCCCTTTTCCCCATCTCTCCCAATTTTTCCCCGAAGCTCCAGTGATCTTGATCTCAGTTTGAACAGCAGTGACCCTCCAAAGGTGCCATCTAGGTACTTCTCAAAAGCTGGCTTTTCTTTATATTGTAACCCCTGCAGTGATCTTTTCACGCTAACCCCTGCTCGCCAGTTTCGATTGCAGTCTTCCATGACTCTCTCTTTGACAAACCTTTTGCCTTCTTTCATTCCTACTTCTATGTTTGTGACCTCTATAGAGTAATTGTCCATTAGTTCCCTCACATGTTTTGACCACCCCGTTTCTATATTAGAATTCCAAATGGTATCGAGCATCAATTTGCACCACCGGTTGTCAGGCAGGTTTCTCAAGTAGTTAAAGTAACACAGTTTTCCCAAATCTACCCTGTCCTTGATTTTCATCCACCCAAGCTCCCCCCTTACTGCTTCCAAATCTGCAGCATTACTCGACCCTGTTATCCATCTGCCGGCATCATTCTGAGTACTTTCCAACTTCTTAATAACGGTTTGGTTTAATGGAATCACGTCCGTGCCATACGTTATACTTGGTAAACCCACCCTCTCCCACAGTGTTTTCCCCACAAAGACCTTATTGAAACTATTTTTCCCTAAAAGTTTTAGTTGGTTCAGAATTCTTTTCCCCTTCAGAATCAGTTTGGCTGAGTAATTTCTGTACACCCCTCTTCCCGCTATATTTATGCTTACCCCTAGATACTCATACTCTCCCGTTTCTCCTACAGTGATTTGTTTGCTTTCCCCTTCGGGGATTGAGAACTCCCCCACTCTCCATCACTTCGTCATATCTACCTTGCGTCCAACGGGTATTACCTTGCTTTTATTTTCATTTAGTTCGAGCCGCCAAGTGTTCCCATATCTACCAACAATTTCCAGCAGTTTCTCTAGCCCCTGTTCAGTTCTAGACATTAACACCATGTCGTCCGCAAAGAATAAGCCTGGTATCTGTATGTCTCCAACATTTACCCCCTCCGCACTCTGAATTAGTTCGTCCCCTAAATCTTTAACATACAATGCAAACAAAATCGGTGAAAAGATACACCCCTGCTTGAGGCCTATATCCATAGGGACTCGTTTTGTAGTGATACTCCCTAGACTGAGTTGGCTTTGCACATCTGTATACAGTGCTTTCATGATTCCCACAAAGTCACCCCCCAGTCCGATGCCCTCGAGCTTTCGCCACATACCTTCCCTCCACACTCGGTCGTACGCTTTTTTCACATCTAGAAATGCCAGAAACACCTTTTTCTTTTCAGTCTTTGTTGATTCTATCAGTTGGGTGAGTGTAAATAGGTGATCAGTGACTCTTCGTCCTTTCCTGAAACCATTTTGAATTTCTCCTAAAAAACCTTTCTCTTCAATAACTTCCTCTAGTCTACCGTATATGACCTTACAGAATACTTTTCCGATGTTACTACTAACTGATATCCCCCTATAGTTATCTAGAACTTCCTTATCCCCCTTTTTGTGTATGAACGACACCTTACTTTCCCTCCACTCTCTGGGGACCTCTTGCTTTCGCAGAGCCAGGTTGAAAAGGTTTGTCAGGACTTCAATAAGTGCCTCCCCTCCATTTTTGAGGAATTCGTTCGGAATTTCATCAGTCCCTCCCGCTTTACCATTTTTTAATTTCGAGACCACGTTCCGCACTTCTTCTGCCGTTATTTCGCTACACACACGATTGGATAGGTTCTCCTCCACCAGTGTATTTCTTTTTGGTGGGGACCCACTGCCCCATCGCCTATCGTTTATCTTTTCCCAGTGCTTGACTAACTCTGAAGCGATACGGCCTTTATCTTCTGTACTTTCCCCATCCACTTTGATACTCTGCACACTACTTTTCCCCCGTTTATTTATCCAGTTCCAAAATACGTTTGAGCTCGAACCCCCTGTTTTCTTTATTGTTCTGGCAAGACTGCAATTGTGCTCCTTCCTATTATTATTCTTTATCTCATTCACCTTTCTCCGTGCCAGTTCATATTCTCCTTTCATTAGTCTCGTGTCATTGTTATCCACCCCTTTAAGCTTCCTACTTCTTCTGTAAGCAGCGCATTTTACCTTCCTTTCTTTTATAGCCTTTTTCAGTCCCTCGTTAACCCTGTATCCAAGTTCTCTCGTTGGGACCCTCACCCTTCCTATACAATCCCTCCCTGCCTCTGTTAGGCTATTTACTATGCCATCTGAAATACTCTGGACATTTGCATCCCTAGGTATACATTCAAGATTTGGTTTTAGTTTTTCCCGAAACTGCTTCCAGTCGGTTCCTTGTTTTAGTCCCCAAACTTCCTTGAAGGTATTTCTGTCTCCATTCGTCTTTTTGCCCATAATCTTAACTGTTATCAGGTTGTGATCACTACCCAAGTCATTTTTTCCCTCGTCATCTATTTCTACATCTATAACCTCCCTCCATACGCTAATGTCAGTGAGTATATAATCAATTATTGTTTTCTTATCGTTCCTCTCCCAGGTCCATTTACCCTTACATTTCGCATCCCTGTTCAGGATCTTTAAACCAAGCTCTTTTGATAGGTCCAACATCTTCCTCCCATTCGTGTTAATTTTCCTATCACCTCCCTGTATGCCCTCCTCCTTATCCCCGATGTGCCCATTGAAGTCCCCCATTAGGACAATACTGAACCCTCTGCTTCCAAGCTCTGTGATATTCGATCTAAGAGTTGTATATATTGAATCATTCCACTCAGGCTTACTTCCCTCCACTGCTAAGTATACAACACCAACGGCAACACTCCTGCTTCCTAACTTGATTTTTGCCCATACTATTTCGTTGGATACTGGAATCTGAGTCCTTGCTTCTGTGAGATCTGTAATCAATGAGGGCTGTAATTCCTCTTTAGCGTAGATGCCAACACCCCCACCCCGTTTCTGACCCTCAGTTCGCCCAGCTCCTATCCACACGCAACCCTTCATCTGATCAACCCGCTCATCCCGTCGTATCCACGTCTCACTTAGACCCATTATATCGAAGTCTCCTTCGTCCATCATTGTTGATATTTCGCTTACTTTCTTGTGCAGACCCTGGATGTTGCAGTACCGAAACTTAATGAATCTTTGTTTTTTTTGTCATCACTGGCACATTATTATAACCCTGGTATGTCCCTGTATTGTGCATGTTTGTTGTTCTTCCTATGTTCCCAGCATTTGTGCCCCTCTGGGTTATCGGCTGTGGTCCCCTACCCCCCTTTTCTCCAAAAAAGGCCCAGTCACCTGTAAAATTTTTTGGCCCAACAGGTCTGTACCCATCCTACTTAAATGCAATCCGTCTCGCCCATACAACTCTCCTTGTCCCCAGAATGAATCCCAGTGGTCAATGAAATGTATTCCCAAGTCTTTGCAGTGCTCTTCCAGCTCCTCGTTTAGTGCCATAATCCGCGAGTTCCTCTCATTCTCACCACCCATAACGGGGAGCACCCCTGAAACGATGGTCCGAGCATTCCTGCTAAGTAGCTTACAAATTAGGTCCTTGTATGTGTCCACCAAACGAACTGATTTCCTCTCCCTGATGTTATTGGACCCCACATGTAATACCACTACCGGATCAGGCCCCGACCCAGCTACAATACCGTCCACTCTATCCCTCAGGTCCTCCACTTCAGCCCCCGGAAAGCACAGAACTGTTCTATTTTTACTGTCCGGACCACAGACAACCTTGTCGATCCCCCGAACTATGCTACTTCCCGCAACCACCAACTTACTTTTGGCCCTCGCCCTATTTATCTCCTCTAGTCTCCTATTGTTTACAGCGTCCTCTTCCTCTCCAACAACCCCACTCGGAATCAATATCGGTATCGGTATCTTTGACCTAGGATTACTCCTATCCTTGTCCCTCCGTCTCTTTCCAGGCCCTGAACTACCTGGACTACTCCCCTGGTCTTCTCTCGTATCCCTCCCCCTTTTTCCTGGCCTAGACCCCAAGCTACTATCTGTTGCAACTACCTCCATCTCCCCCTCTGTCTCTTCCGAATCGAGCACATCAAATCTGTTTCTGGTGCTGCACTCCCCACTGCCTTTGGACTTTACACCCCTATCTACCTGCTTCTCTGGCCCCCCTTTCCTACCACTTTTGATAGTCCACGCCAAACGCTTTACAGCATTGCTCCGGCCTGGGCCCCCCTCATCTGTCCTACGTACTTTTCTAGCAGCCCCCACCTCATCACCTACCTCATTCACATCAAAGGTTCTACCCCCATGTTTCCTCTTGGAACCACCGACAACCTTCCATCCTTCTCGGAAAGCTACTTTCACAGGCGTAACTCCAGACAGCCCCGCCCTACCAAGTTTTCCCTTCAGCTCAGCAATCTCCCCCTCAAACTTAACAATTGAGAGATTAGTAAAACAGCCTCTAAGTTATATAATACTCAAATATCTCACACGCTATTAGAAGCGGCCGTCAACAGAATATAATTATGTAACAATATTACAAATAGTAATTAAACTTAAATAAACTTAGTACAGTTATTCCTAAACCATTCGTGAATACACAAAAAATTGTCCAGTGGAACGCTCGAAGCGTTAATCAGAAAAATTTGCAAATGTCACATTATTTAAAAAATACGGCCGTAATTGGAATTAGCGAAACCTGGCTGAAACCAAACAAACAATTCTCGTTATGTGGTTTTGATATTATTAGAAGAGATCATCCCGCCCAAAAAGGCGGCGGTGTCGCTCTGCTAATAAGGCAGGAGATTAAATACAAATCAATACCATGCGACCACCTCAATGCTGAAGTGATTGCAGCTGAAATTGAACTTGACCACAAACACGTGGCCATCATATCATATTATAACAAGCCGCAAGCAACAGTAGACAGTAAAGTATTTGAATTTTTTACCAACAAGTACAAACACTACATATTCTTGGGTGATTTCAATTCCAAACACCAGGTATTCGGTTGTCATAAGACTGAGCCTAATGGTGACGCCCTTTTCCACATCATTGAAGAACTCGATCTATTCGTGGTAAATAACGATCAAGACGTAACATACATAAGCAACAACCCACTCCATCAATCAGATATCCTAGATTTGATTATCATCAGCAAATCACTAACCAGCCAAATGCAAGACATATTTGTAGGAGATGATGATCTAGGCTGTGATCACCTGGCTCTGGGCGAGAAGTAAGGAGGAGAATAAATGGAAGCTATTTGTATCAGGGAGTGACATTATAGTGATTTACAAGGTGGATTGTGACCCTGGCAACTCAAATCGGATTGTCTTGTGTTTTTCTATTGGTAAAGGAGTTGAGAGAAAGGGTAGATGGTATTTTGGCGGATCAGGATCGGACCCGGTAGTTCTGGTTCTTTTGGAGTCTAACAACATCAGGGAGAGAAAATCGGGCGACCCTGGGGCACGTTCTGAGGTAAGAGGACCATGTACGGGCGAGGCTGGCTGCATCTTAGCACGATGGGGACACAAGTATTGAGAGACAAAAACTATAGGTATCAGTTCCTTTTTTTGGAGGCGAGAAGAATGGGAGGTCCGCGTCAACAATAAGAGGGAACAAAAGTGGGGAGAATAAGAGGTTATTGTCAGAAAACAACAGGACAAATAGGGAGAAGTCAAGGAATCCCGTTACTCTGAAAGTAGGGTACAGCAACATCCAGGATCTCCACAGGAAAGTAAGTGAAAAGGCTACATTGGTCGATGGGGAGGACGTTGGGCCATGGGCTTAAGCGAAAGGCGGTTAAGGCATGAAGATCAAATTAGGGGTGCATATGGATAGGTGTAGGGCGAGCTGAAGGTCATCACAAGGGAGGATGGGTAGGTATGTGCATTAAAGTGGATTTAAAACCGTCACTGATCATAGAGCTAGCAGATGACAAAACCTTGGCAGGGATATCTAAAGAAATTGGATGGGTAACAGTTAATCTAAACAAGAAGTGTTACCCTTGGAGTTATGTACTGTACAGTAGAGAGAAGCAAACCTGGGTAGAATGACTCAATATACTAAACACTTAGGTCCAATATCGCGGAATTAGAAAACGTGGGACTCAGTATAATACTGATCGAAGACTTTAATGGACGCATAGATGATAAGGAAGAAGGCATACAAGGCGGGGATAAGAAAGTAAACAGGAAGAGAGGGGAAGGAAGATTAAGGACTTCACAAATGAGCACGGTTTGAAGATCCTGAACAAAGATGCGAAGTATAAGGGAAGCTGACCTGGGAGAAGAACAACAGAAGAACGATAATCGACTGTATTCGCACCGATAACACTTTATGGCGAGGGTGAGGGAGATATAAGTTGACAGTGAGGGTAAAAGGGAGTTGGCTGGTGATCACATCTTGATTACAGTTACGATCACGGGCAAAAGCTCACCAAGAAGCAAAGGAAGCTTTAAGGAGATTTGGCAACACAGATTGGATGCTGACTGGGCGTAGTTCGAAGAAAAGCTGAAACGAATGCTTGGGTATTTACACAGGGAGGTCAATGTACAGTAAATAGCAAATACCATAGCTCTCGCCATCACGGAGGCAGGGATGGAAAGTATGGGAAAGATTAGTGTGTCAACACGGGAACTTCGGTACAAGGTGAAAGGCGAATTGAAAAAAGGCTATAAAGGGCAGAAAAGTCAAATGTGCTTCGTACAGGAGTAGACAACTCGAGAAGTGAACATTAACAAGGCTAGGGTAGCCGCAGGTCTCGATCGAGTTTTATCCTTCCCCGATGGGACAAGTGCCATATCGATTAACCCATTCACACGCGTGTGTCGTTCTGTGTTTATTACATCTCTTCACGTCTACAAAACAATTTTTAGAAGGACACTCAGCAATTCATTTGACAACTATCAACAATAACACATTTTATCGCCAACCAAATTTGCGAGGGGAACCCGTGTAACTTTGTCGTCCTTTGAGTTCCACTGTGCTCTATGTGCCTACTGGAACATAGCACGCACTGGAACTCAGGGGGCAATTTTCTGCTAACACTGGCGATTCAACTTGTAATTGCGTTCTGATTAAAAATAGTCATTAAACGATTTCTGTTCCGCACGTATATGCGGAACAGATTTTCATTTTCCGCATGGTTTTGTGTTGCTATAGATGGGGATTACATAGAACAGGCCTGTAATATAAAGTAAATAAGATTAAAGACGATAATTAAAGTTGAGCGAGGGGGTTGCGGAACTGCAATCTTATTAGGACAATAAGAATGACATGGGGATGAGTTCGAATGTATTTTGGAAATGGGTGAAAACAAGAAACAAAGGCAGTAAGTATGAAAGTAGAGGACAGATATACAGACGATCAAGACCAAATCGCATCAGAACTGGTCAAACCCTGGAAAAGATAAATGATAAGCGATGGGACATGGGAAACCCGCCAGAGTGACAAAATGAAGTCGAGGAACATTTATCGTGTGTAGCGAAATAAAAGCAGAGGAGGTCAGAAATTTGGTCTCAAAAATAAGGAACGGAAAAGCGGGCGGGACGGATGAAATTCCTAACGAGTTCCTAAAAAATAGAGGAGAGGAACTATGTAAAAGCCTAACGACCCCTTTCAACTAGCTGTAGAAAAATAGGTTCCAATAGAGTGGAGAGAAAGCAAGGTAGAGGATAATTCGTCCCGTGAGTTCCACTGTGTTCTATGTGCCTACTGGCAGTCTACTGGCACATAGAACACATTGGAAATCAGGGGACGACTTATCGGAGGATCTCTGTAAGTAGCAACATTTTAGAAGTTTTCTGTGAAGACCTGTATGTGAGATTAGATGATGTTATCGAAGAGACGGGTTTTTTCAGGAGAGGTCCAGATGATTTCAGGAAAGGAAGGGAAGGGAAGTTATTGACCATCTTTTCACACTATCCCACATGATAGAATCCCCGAAAGCCAAACAGAAAAGATGTTTCTGGGTGGTACAAAGGCATACGATAGAGTATGGAGGGAGGGTATGTGGCAAAAGCTTGAGGGCTTGGGTCTGGGATGCGAGTTCGTTGGAGTTCTGAAAGCATAAAAATAAAGATGTACAAACAGAACTCAGTCTGGGTAACACAACAAAATGTGTGCCTACGGAGATAGGCCTAAAGCAGGGGTGTATCCTCTCGCCAACTCTTTTTGCATTGTACACCAAAGATTTAGGAGATGCATAGCGACAAAAGGGTAGCAGTTGGGGACCTGAAGATTACATGGCTATTTTTCCCAGATGATATGGTACTAGTGTTAGAAAGTGAAGGTCTGTACTTTATGTACGTACTTGACTGTATAATTTTAAGTGATGCGATCATATTTTTTTCACGTAATTATTATAATGGTCGCCAGTGGGGAAATATTTAGTACGATGATACCTATAATATCGGTTCTATGTACAGTTATAAATCTTGTTATTGTTTTGTAATGCGCGGTGATTTGCAGATTTCCATTCTCGCGGAACAAAGTTATATCCGGGATAATGAGTAACTCGACAAACGAACACCTTTAAGAAAAGCTTCATTGTTTCCTTTTTCTACGTTTGTGGTCATAAAAATAGTCCGAGCACGCTGTATCATTCTGAGATATTGTCATAATACCTGACATGCACATCACTGTATCATATCGGTACAAAGACATGTTTTGGCACGTATTGTTGTAAGTTTGAGAATATAACTTGACACTTACTTATATTGTCTTGACATTTTTTTTTTTTCAATTCGGCCCTCTGGAGAGTAAATTGACGTCTATTTCATGGGCACGATGTAATAATTACTAACTGAGCTGGAGGTATTCATGAATTTGAACAACCTGTCAACGTGCGGTATGTGACGCCGAGCCGCGAAGCACGTTGGCAGGTTGTTCAAATTCATGAATACCGACAGCGAGGTTAGTACATTACACGCCAATTCACAGAACTCACGGACCTGGGTATGGTAAGTGAGTACAGGTGTTCAAGTCACTTGAACACCTAGTCTGTTGTTCTATCGGGTATTTTACGTCTCTTACCAACCCGGAGAAGACAAAAGAATTGGTGTGTAAGAAAAAAAATATACCACCTCGGTTATTTCTTTTCGACGAAAATCACTGCGGAAGCTGACTTTTAACCCTCTGTAGTGTCCATTCCACTAACTAAACTATTCTATATTTTCAAGTTGGAGATATTATGTTCAGATGCCCAAATGTCCATTACATACCAACAATGGACATTTACATTTTCTGAGAGGAAAAAAACGTAAAAGCAAATGCGAGTTTTCAACTGACGAACAACTTGGTATTCCCGCTGCTTCATCCGTGGTGTTGGATGGATCAAGAATCCCTGCTCTTGTGAACTCGCTTGTTGACACCGAACGTACCTTTGTACCGGTGTACCTTTGCTGGGTATCGCATAAGCTTCGTTGTCTGTAGTCAATTTTGTTACCTACAGTCATCAATCAACCATATGGTCATCGATCCGATGGTCAAAGTATCGTTTAACCGTGGTACGGACACTGTCGGCCATTATTTGATATTTCTGTTCTCTATTGTTCTCAGTCCAAGATTTTAATGAAAACACAGAAAATAAATACCAGCACATATCTAGGATGAAGGCAAGAAAAGCTCCAGCCAGTTGATACCCGATTTCTTCCAGGAGGTCGACAGGCTAATACTTTGTGTGATAATACTTGTTGCTTCAAATTACCCAACACACACAAATTCAAAATCTTTTATTTTAATTATTTGTTTCAATTTTTTCAAAACATTTCAGTAAAGCCATATCATGTCACTTCACATTGGAACGAGATCGATGACCTCGTTCCAATTGTGGGTCACTTAATATGGTTCTTTTGAAAGAGTCTGAAAAAAATTAACTCTCCACTTTGTTAATTACGCGAATGGACGCGGTCGAATCAGTAGATCAAGGGTTAAAAAAACTCCAATAAGCAAAGATGTTCATTTTTGCCTTACAAACATAGCGTTCAATTGATCATTGAAACGAGCTGGTTCCAATGAGTGTTCAAAAGCTATGTTTTGAAGGCAAAAATTGGAAAAATTAATAAAATTTGAATGGCGATTTTTGTGAATAGAGTTGGCCGTTTTGGGTGATAACAGATTAAACTGAAGTGGTCACATGGCCTGTATATCGATTCGCAAAGTATCAGAGCATAAGCGCGACTTTTTGCCCCCATCCCTGACTCATGTCGTCATGAAAATGGACTTCCGATAAAGTTATCTCCCTTGAAGTTATTAGGCACGCATCGAAGGTTTAATTAAGAAGCAAGTAATTGTTGAGGAAAGACCCATGACATCAGTAAAAAATAAAGCCAAGTCTCCTTTTGTTACTTTCAATAAGCGGAAACAACAGGCAGCTCATGGAGCTGTCTGGGTTTTTTTTCGTTTATTAAAAGGAAACTTGCTTTTTTATGGCAAGCAAATTAGAAGCAACTGGTTCACGGATAATCCGTCATTACGGATATCTATCAGTATCACCTAGGGAGCACGGTGGCTCAGTGGTAGACTCCTGGACTTCTATGCTAAAGGTTACGAGTTCGATCCCCGTCCGAGACGACCCGCGTTGTGTCCTTGGGCAAGGCACTTTATTCCGGTTGCCTACATGAGGCACGATGACACCGAGTTCTAAGGCGTACCGCACGTCGATGGTGCACATGTCTTCAGCCGCTGTAATCCTGCTTGAACGGAGTTTGAACAGAGTGAGAATGTTGAGGAGCTGGCAGTTGCTCGTCGATTCTCGGTGGTTCTCTCCGGGTACTCCGGCTTCCTCCACCCGTAAAACTGTCACGGTCACGATTAGTCATTGTGCATAAGTATGTGACCTTAAACACCAATAAATGAATAAATTAGTATCACCCCTCACCTACCCCCCCCCCCCCCCCCATCATACTAGCCTAGACTTGAAAATATATTGAATGGAATACTCTCTGACAGCCTGGTTTAAAACGTTGCGTAAAGTAATCGTGCGAGACAACAGGAAGACAGCCAAGCTGGCTATGTTGTCTCCCTGCGGTATACTACTAACACGCTATGTTGAACATGAAGGTAGTACTGAAGCCGAATATCTTTCTGTCGTGCCAAAATTATTTAGATTAACATTACTGGAATTTGTACTTGTATACTGCTAAATAAAAATCAATCAATCAATCCTCTCTACACTAAGTATCCACTTTTATTCTTTGTTTAGCAAGTGTGTTTTACACTATTTGTTTTATTCCGGTCCAGGAACACGATACGTCATAATTTCATTACGTATGATGGCTGCTAAGTGAATGTGTGGGGTAGACCAATCAATATTTTCAACATGCAGCCCAAAGTAATAATAATAACTCTTTGGCCAGCCGCTGATTTGTCGCGGTCCTCATAAGAGAAGGCCATCATTCCCCCTGCACCCCACCCCCTCTTCCCCTCCTCTCCTCCCAGCATTCAGATATAAACTGCTTAATAGTGTCCCTCACTTCCTCTTTTTCAATTTCTTCAATAAGCATTCCTACCCTCTCCCTCGTGTCCGCCTTCAGCCATCTATCCTTTGTTTCTTCACCCCACTTCTGCATTATTCTTCCAGTAAATTTTATTCTATGAGGTATATACTGTGGGCATTCCAAGAGAAAATGTTCCAGGGTCTCCACTACTCCAGAGTGGCACATTTGGCATCCCTTTTCCCCATCTCTCCCAATTTTTCCCCGAAGCTCCAGTGATCTTGATCTCAGTTTGAACAGCAGTGACCCTCCAAAGGTGCCATCTAGGTACTTCTCAAAAGCTGGCTTTTCTTTATATTGTAACCCCTGCAGTGATATTTTCACGCTAACCCCTGCTCGCCAGTTTCGATTGCAATCTTCCATGACTCTCTCTTTGACAAACCTTTTGCCTTCTTTCATTCCTACTTCTATGTTTGTGACCACTATAGAGTAATTGTCCATTAGTTCCCTCACATGTTTTGACCACCCCGTTTCTATATTAGAATTCCAAATGGTATCGAGCATCAATTTGCACCACCGGTTGTCAGGCAGGTTTCTCAAGTAGTTAAAGTAACACAGTTTTCCCAGATCTACCCTGTCCTTGATTTTCATCCACCCAAGCTCCCCCCTTACTGCTTCCAAAGCTGCAGCATTACTCGACCCTGTTATCCATCTGCCGGCATCATTCTGAATACTTTCCAACTTCTTAATAACGGTTCGGTTTAATGGAATCACGTCCGTGCCATACGTTATACTTGGTAAACCCACCCTCTCCCACAGTGTTTTCCCCACAAAGACCTTGTTGAAACTATTTTTCCCTAAAAGTTTTAGTTGGTTCAGAATTCTTTTCCCTTTCAGAATCAGTTTGGCTGAGTAATTTCTGTACACCCCTCTTCCCGTTATATTTATGCTTACCCCTAGATACTCATACTCTCCCTTTTCTCCTACAGTGATTTGTTTGCTTTCCCCTTCGGGGATTGAGAACTCCCCCACTCTCCATCTCTTCGTCATATCTACCTTGCGTCCAACGGGTATTACCTTGCTTTTATTTTCATTTAGTTCGAGCCGCCAAGTGTTCCCATAACTACCAACAATTTCCAGCAATTTCTCTAGCCCCTGTTCAGTTCTAGACATTAACACCATGTCGTCCGCAAAGAATAAGCCTGGTATCTTTATGTCTCCAACATTTAACCCCTCCGCACTCTGAATTAGTTCGTCCCCTAAATCTTTAACATACAGTGCAAACAAAATCGGTGAAAAGATACACCCCTGCTTGAGGCCTATATCCATAGGGACTCGTTTTGTAGTGATACTCCCTAGACTGAGTTGGCTTTGCACATCTGTATACAGTGCTTTCATGATTCCCACAAAGTCACCCCCAGTCCGATGCCCTCGAGCTTTCGCCACATACCTTCCCTCCACACTCGGTCGTACGCTTTTTTCACATCTAGAAATGCCAGAAACATCTTTTTCTTTTCAGCCTTTGTTGATTCTATCAGTTGGGTGAGTGTAAATAGGTGATCAGTGACTCTTCGTCCTTTCCTGAAACCATTTTGAATTTCTCCTAGAAAACCTTTCTCTTCAATAACTTCTTCTAGTCTACTGTATATGACCTTACAGAATACTTTTCCGATGTTACTACTAACTGATATCCCCCTATAGTTATCTAGAACTTCCGTATCCCCCTTTTTGTGTATGAACGACACCTTACTTTCCCTCCACTCTCTGGGGACCTCTTGCTTTCGCAGAGCCAGGTTGAAAAGGTTTGTCAGGACTTCAATAAGTGCCTCCCCTCCATTTTTGAGGAATTCGTTCGGAATTTCATCAGTCCCTCCCGCTTTAAAGAAATTGGTCTATCCGCAAATAATGAATATGAACATTAGTAGTATGTCATGTACCTTTCAGGGGCTATTTGGATGACCTCGGTGGATGACCTCGGAAGTGACGTCATGTCACGTGACGTAGTGGCGACATGTTGTGTAGTTATGGTAACCCATGTGACGTCATCTCCATAGTGATACGTGGTGTGAGTGCGCATGCGCAGCGCGTGTTGTTAGGGTGATACGTGTTCCCGTCGTCCATTTTGTATACTGGAAGCCGCCATCTTGGTTTCTATGGTAACACGTGATTGCTATGTTACCCAATTTTTCTGCAATAAGACGGGGTATGTTCGGAGGGTGTGTTCGATTGTAGAAGAGTAAATCTAATTACCACAAACAACCCGACAATCTCTCCAAATCACCAAAATCTATCCCAACTTTTACTCTTTCGAATTCTTACAGAATTCTCTGCTTCTATCTATATATGCAACAGTTTTCGTCTATCTGGCCATGTTCCTTTGTTCTGGGGTATACTCCAGTAGCGTAGAAGAGCCTATTAGTTGGAACAGTTCTACTTATTATTACTATATTTAGCAGGTTCTGGTCTTTTCTTGTTAGTTCTAACCCGATTCCAAGTACTCTTGTTGTTTCACATATATAGATTATAACTAACCAATCAGATTGCTTGATATCCCATGATCTGTATACAGAGTTATCTCCCTTCTGTATAATAAAAGACTATATCCAATGGCCATATCCCATGAAATCCCATTTTTTGCAAAACACCTGTGGCTATGGAATCCCTTTTTGTCGTATGAGGCCATGAGGGCTATGTAAAAGCCCTGAATGAGTCCTTATTTATTATCCCTCAAACCCTCATTGAATTTTGAGGTTATGAGGACCTTGAAAAATCCCTCAGAGTCGTATTAAAAATCCCTCAATGAGGTCTAATTTACTACGACTCTTATCCTCATTTCAGAAAAAAGGATTCTCCAGAAGGCACCCCAATTTCGGCACCCCTTTTTAGGAATCCCATTTGTGGAATCCCTTTTTTGTCAAATGAGGATAAGAGTCGTATTAAAAATCCCTCAATGAGGGTTTTTTAATACGACTCTTATCCTCATTTCAGAAAAAAGGGATTCCACAAATGGGTTTCTTAAAAAAGGGGTGCCGAAATTGGGGTGCCTGTGAATATGGCCATTGATATAGGTTTTTATTATACAGAAGGGAGATGACTCTGTACGATTAAGTACAGGTTATGGGAAATCAAGCAATCTAATTGGTTAATTATAATTTATATAAATGACCTAGATAAACGAAACAACAAGAGTACTCGGAATAAGGTAGGATCTACTGGTATTACGTACCACCTTACCAGTAACAGGATGATACAAACCATTTGGTAGGTTAATAATATCAACGGTTAGGATGGGATCTATAGGGGAATATACCAACCATACTCTGCTGCCGTTCTGTATTACCAGGCATTGGCCCCACCCCAGAATACCGCTCAATAATATGAAGCACCTGGTGGATCAGTAGTACCAAGGGCCAGCAAGAGACCTACAGGGATATGTACAGCCTATGCTATACTACCGTTCTAAACTACCAAGCATTACCCCCACCCGCACAAAATCACAAGGTCTACCATAACGTACTACATATACCAGCCATATAATAAAACAAAGCAATCGGTTGGTTAATAGTACCAAGTACTAACAGGGGCTTATAGGTGTATATACCGCCATACTATAGTACCGTTCTAAACTACCAGGCAGTACCCCTACCCACAATACCCCTATGCCTAGCATTGCATACTACCTATGCCAGTCATAGGATAACATAAAGCATCAGGTGGATTAATAGTACTAAGGGCCAGCAAGAGACCTATAGAGATATGTACAGCCTATATAGTATCCTCAGATAAGTATCCTATAAAAGGTATCCTCGATAGGTATTCTCGTTAGGTATCCTCAAATACCGAGATGAGGCTAAGAGTCATAGTAAATTATGCCTCATTGAGGGATTTTTATTGGTCATCATAACCTCAAAATTCAATGAGGCTATGAGGGATAATAAATGAGGACCCATTGAGGGCTTTTACATAGCCCTCATGGCCTCACACGACAAAAAAGGGATTCCACAGTCACAGGCGTTTTCCAAAATGGGATTCCAGAGGATATACCTGTTAAATACTGAAATGAGGCTAAGAGTCGTAGTAAATTATACCTCATTGAGGGATTTTTCAAGGTCCTCATAACCTCAAAATTCAATGAGGGTATAAGGGATAATAAATGAGGACTCATTGGGGGCTTTTACATAGCCCTCATGGCCTCATTCGACAAAAAGGGATTCCATAGCCACAGGTGTTTTGCAAAAAATGGGATTCCATGGGAAATGGCCATTGGATATAGTCTTTTATTATACAGAAGGGAGATAACTCTGTATACAGATTATGGGAAATCAAGCAATCTGATTGGTTAGTTATAATCTGTATAAATGATCTATATAAATGAAACAATAAGAGTACTTGGAATAGGGTTAGAACTAACAAGAATAGACCAGAAACTGCTAAATATAGTAATAATAAGTAAAACTGTTCCAACTAATAGGCTCTTCTACGCTACTGGAGTATACGCCAGAACAAAGGAACATGGCCAGATAGACGGAAATTGTTGCATATATAGATAGAAGCAGAGAATTCTGTAAGAATTCGAAAGAGTAAAAGTTGGGATAGATTTTGGTGATTTGGAGAGATTGTCGGGTTGTTTGTGGTAATTAGATTTACTCTTCTACAATCGTACACACCCTTCGAACATACCCCGTCTTATTGCAGAAAAATTGGGTAACATAGCAGTCACGTGTTACCATAGAAACCAAGATGGCAGCTTCCAATATACAAAATGGACGACGGAAACACGTATCACCCTAACAACACGCGCTGCGCATGCGTACTAACACCACGTATCACTATGGAGATGACGTCACAAGATGGCCGCTCACACGGGTTACCATGACAACACAACATGGCGCCACTACGTCACGTGACATGACGTCACTTCCGAGGTCATCCACCGAGGTCATCCAAATAGCCCCTGAAAGGTACATGACGTACTACTAACATTTAAATTGCTGCCATGGAAGATACCACTGGGTTTCAGCGGATTATTTTCCACACATTGATCCTTACTTTCAAGATTTTTCTTTTCTTGTTTTGTTATTTTTCTCTATTTCAATTTATTTACTTATTTATTTATTTTTATTTATTTTCTTTGTTCTCAGTGAAACACTCCTTGCCTGGCGATGATGTCCGATGGCGGTCGTTGGGAGGTACATCTTGTTGCAGAGCTACCCCACAATTTAACGTGGGGTTTTGCTTATTATATAAGTATTGGTGTATTCAATATGTCCTGGTAGAATACTGATTCGGCAGTAGAATTGGATTTTTAGGCTTTGAATTCAAGAATGTAAATAAAATTATTAATTGAGGTTGGGAAAACTGTGGTGAGAATGAAGACACTACTGTACAAGTCAAAATAAGTTGTAGCATAACCGCAATAAACTAAGTATACTGCTGCTCCTGCACTGATAAGATCAGAATCTGACATCATTTTCTGGAAAGCTCTCAGCGAGAGCTTTCCAGAAAAATGATGTCAGCTTCTGGTCTTATCAGTGTAGAAAGTGAAAGATACATAGTTTATAGTGGTTATCCTACAACTTATTTTGACTTGTACTGACCACAGAAAGCATATCGGCTCGTGTTAACACTTGAAACCTAGCTAGTATATTTCATACCAGTTCAGAGTAGAGTCTATGTTCGTTAGATAAGATAAGATAAAGTTTATTGCACGACCAAGAATAAAAAGATATGGCATACATAAAACACACAAACAATTAACATAAGCAATGGGTTAACCATGCGACACATATTATAAGAGTAAACAGAGTAAACAGACTAATCTCATCTGTTGCGTCACTCCTGTGAGTGGGCATACGATGCAATAATAATACTTTATTGCACAGCCATTAGTTTAAACGGTATGGCATTTACATAATAAAGAGAGAGAGAGAGATACTATACAAAAATGATACATGGAAAGTAATTAAAGAGAAGAAAGCATCACCACTCACTTCTCACCCCCCTCCCCCACCCCCCACCAACACACACTCTCCTCATAACCCCTCTACTCCCACCCCTACCCACACACACAGCAGATAGTATACTGGCGTGGCCTAGTGGAGACACGAATCAAATGACAAATCACCCACACAGTGTGAAAACACAGATCACGCAAACTTTCTTCGCTGATGAAACACATGGATTAGATGAGCGGATGACTTCTGTGCTTTCAGCGCTACGGTACTCGATTAAAAAACATGGGAATACAATTCAATCCAGCGAGATCTGCATTGTCAGCACATAACAGTACACACCACAATGACTTCAATTGTCTTGCCATGTCACTTGCCATGTCAATTGTCTTCGTTATGTGGGGAAAGACCAATCAATATTTCCAACTCGCAGCCTTGTGGCAGCATGTTGGAAATCTTGATTGCTCTACCACACAAATTCACTGAGCAACTATCTACTTTATGAACTCAGGTCGTATCATGATCTTTGTCCGGAAAAAGTGGACTTTCGGGTTCAACGAGTTAAACTGAGTGTGATAATAGTTCTAATATGCTGCATTTCTCAAACTTATTTAACCTTTTACCTAACATGAAAAGCAGACGACAGTTGCAAAGTTGCAAAAAAAATTCTTGAATAGTTAATGTTTTTCATTTTTTGTCTCAAAAACATAGGTTATTACCCCTCATTGGAACGAGCTCGACGAGCTCGTTCCAATGAGGGGGTCATAACCTAGTTTTTGAGACAAAAAATGAAACAAATAATGAAAATTAATTTGCGATTTTTGAGAATAGCGCTGGCCGGTTTTGGCCATAACGTTGGGTAAAGGGTTAACAACTAATGATATTTTAAAATGTGACTTTCCAAGACAATCACACCCGGTTAACAAAAGTATGACACGTTGCCAGATTAAAGAATTTCAATTGCACTTGTAAGTAGCGATCTGACCAAAGGAGACATATGCTTCCATATCTGCCAAGAATAGCGCCCTCTCGCGTCTATTATAAAGCCGTTCCAGTGATGACCGACCAAATGACAATCTATATTCAAATATTAGTATGAATGCAGTCTGACCACTGATTTATATACAACGCTCATTGGACATACAGAAAAGTGTCTCCACCGCCGCCATCTTGGGGAGAATCGGAAATTGCTATAAATAAATAATGATAAACAACAAAACGTTCCTCGAAGGTTCTCAGCTTCCTGACGCCGCACAATCGCTGGTCGCTTCTTAAAGAATATATTTTAATGCCTTTGAATAATTATGTTGGTAATGCGTATCTTTTTCGTGGTAATATACAAAATGAATATTTACTATATATTTTAGTTTTTATTAACAAAAAACAAACGCCGAGATTGAAAAGTTTTCGTGTTGGGTAAACAACGTGACGTCTGATACAGGGAAAGCTGTTACGCTGTGACTACAGTCACTGCGTAACAGCTTTCACGTCATCAAACGTCATGGGTTGGGAGGAGTTATCAAGTTGATTGACATGACACTATCTTAGTAGAGAGGGCAGTTCGATTTTTTCGCTTACCCCTAGCAATCTAGTTGTACGGGAATCAATGGGTCACGCTCATACAATATTAACTATGGAAACACGAGGATAAATAAGGAAACGATCTCTGAATTGTCCTTTCAGAGTATTAGGGGATAGGTATGATACCTTGGGGCAAATATCGACGAAACATCGAGTTAAAGTGGACATCAGACGAGGTATTGGGCCGGAAATTGAAAAACGTTAGAAGCGACACAGAAAGCACAAGCGTTTCGAGTTCGCCAAAAGCTTTACTGACTTGGTTTAAACTTCTGTCGTTGTTAAACGTTTTAGTCAATACGAAATACGAAGATTATTATCATCAGATGTTTTTTAAAATTTAGGCGAGGCGGTGCGGGGGTGGGGGCGGGGGAAGAATGTTATTTTTTATTTTTTTATGTTCAGGGAATCAAACGATGACCGAGAAAATGCGTTCCCTGTATGCTTAAACGTGTGCATCATTGGTAGAGTTCTAAATATTCTCGGTCATTAAAATTGTCTTCTTTCAATTTGTAAGTAATTCGTTACAGAGTAAATAACATCATGTCAAAGATAATAGAACAGAATACTTTACAATAGAATACTTTTTTGCATGACAATAGTATATAAAATGTATTGCGACAAAAAACAGCATGCGTTCTGCTTTTAAAATACAATGGTAATGAAAAAATAGAATATCAGCAGTTAAGGCCTCGGTCACATCGAACACTTCACACTCAGCCTCACCCAGATAGAATCACCCTCACACACATGCAGTCTATATATATATATATATATATAACTTCGTCAAATTGCCGTCATGCTCGGAAGTTTACTTCCTTCTAAGCGGCTTTCATTTTTGACTAATTGTTATTCCGTTACGTTAAGTGCCGTACCAATGTGTATCGCGTCATGGGAACGTAAAATTTAGCGTCACACAGATCCTAATTGTTGAATGGGAATTATAAAATTGATTGAGATACGCGTACGTCTTACAGATCGATTTATTATTTGGCAAGTGGCCGCCTAGCTCCTTATCACGAACTCGTCTATAAAATCGCCGATACATATCTTCCTTGGGTGGCAACAAGTAAAGATATGTTCCGCATTACACGTTGTTCACTGTTTTTAATTGTAAATTATGGACAGATCTTCCTTAGGTGGTAACAAGTGGAGATATATTCCGCGTTTTTATGCGCAAATTTTGTTTTCAGCCTCAGAATTAGGAGCATTCAATCATTTATCTCAACCTCGCCCTGGTAACAGAGGCAGAAGCGATTTCGCATGCAATATTCACACATTCAACCATTCCTTGACCCGAATTGTTCAAACGCGTTCTTCTCCATATTCAAGTGTATTGCTTGTACAATCCCCGTATCATATCTCCCTTGGGTGGCAAAGGTATGTTCCCCGTTTCATGTTATTCTCCGTATCCGAGTCTATTACGCGCAAAATAACCGTATCATATCTTCCTTGGGTGGCAACAAGTAAAGATATGTTCCGCGCTTCACTTTGCTTTTTGTATTCAAGTGTAAATTATGTAACTTAACATTACAAACTACAAGAACATAACCTAGTATACAGGATGAAAATGGCATAGCCTAAAAGGCTGTCTTCTTGCTTTTTGGTGTACAATTTGTGTTTATGTAGAGAAGACTGTAATAGTCCAGCTGTCATCCAGGGCGAGCGCTTTAATGGGAAAGCTTCATTGAATGCTTCATAGAAGGTGTCAAAAATAGCTCGTATGCCAGGGTTGTATCGGAAGCGTCGAAGACGCTAGAAAAATCACTGCCTAATAAGAGTCTTTTAAAGTGATCGATGTTCTCTTTCTTGAACGAGCGTTTCCGATTGTCTTTATATATATATATCTTTATTCTGCAGTATACTAGTACATTAACAACAACTTAACATTACAAACTACAAGAACATAATCTAGTATACAGGATGAAAATGGCATAGCCTAAAAGGCTGTCTTCTTGCCTTTCCCATAAAAAATATATCATCTCGGTTTGGCATCAGTGCAATGAAAATTCTTTTCAAAGTCAGAAATATTTGATAGTTTGTCTATGAATCATGCGCCTTGATGGAATCAATAGGTCAAATGCTGGGAAAAGGATGAGATACCAGAGAGTTTTGATGGCTAATACAAGCGGGAAGGCTGGGTTGTCGCACTTGAAGTTTGGGTTGGAATAAGTACTTAAAACTTTATGCGTTAATGATTGTTTGAACTTGAGTCTACTATATTGCTGAGCTAGCGGGTCTATACTATTCCAAATTCTTGGGAAGGAATGGAACGGCAATTCTGCAGAAAATTGAGTTCTTGGTTTGTGTGTTTCTATTTTACCAGTCTGCCTTGTATTCATCCCCGAAGGGTTTCTGTAAATCTGAAAGGTGTTATCGAATGACATAGGAAGTTTTTTGTTCATCCAGTCATGCATAACGAGGGAGGCGTGAAGAATGTAGAGATCTTTAAATTTCAGAATGCCACAATCTCTGAAAAGAGGATCTGTGTGGGGGTTATATGCTTTCCTAGTTATGATTCGGACGGCTCTTCTTTTGCAGCTTAAAAATTCTGTTGGTGTTGGTCGAATGACCCCAAACCTGAATTCCATATACGAGATGACAGTGGATCGATAAAAAGTTCAAAGTTTTCATTGCCTTTACGGGGAGAAATTTCTTTGCCATATTTAGGGTAAAAATTGCACTTGCCATTCTTGAACATACTGCAGAAACATGGTGTTTAAATTTCATATTTTCGTCTATATACACACCGAGGAACTTTAGAGCGGCTCGATCTTGTTCGTTCCCAAATGGCCTCAACATCTGTATTATTCAGAGATAATTTAACGTTGTTTACCCTATACAAATCATTTTGTGGGTGAAGAAGCATATATTTAGTTTTAGTGGGGTTGTGGGCTAATTTGTTGGCAGAACACCAGTGATTTATTTTGTCTAATTCGGAATTTACACTATCTATAAGTGTGTCAAGGTTGTTGCCTGATCTATATGCCGTTGTATCATCGGCAAAGGAACGTAGATTGAGCACAGTGGAGTTGCTAATATCGTTAATGTACAATAAGAATAGAATAGAACCAAGAATAGACCCTTGAGGTACACCGGTGTTTTTCGTTAAGGTTTCTGAAACAATATTCGAGAACGAGATAAATTGGCTTCGGTCGGTTAAATAATTTTGAAACCACTGGTGGGTTATACCTCCAATACCATAGTATTCAAGTTTCTGGAGTAAGATTGATTGGTCAATGCTGTCGAATACTTTCGATAAGTCTAAGAATATAGAAAGGGTGCAGTTCTTTGTTGGTTTATCATTTTCAGTTACCACGCTATTCAGTAAGTGCAATATGGGATGGGCAGTCGAATGCTTTGTTCTAAAGCCAAACTGGTACTTGTATAAGATGTTACTTTTATCAATAAACTTCACTAGTCTTTTGTACATTAATTTCTCAAGTACTTTTGAGAACGTGGGTAGGATACTGATAGGGCGATAGTTGTTAAAAATTTGAGGATCACCAGACTTGAAGATTGGTATGACTTTGGCTATTTTCATTTTGAATGACACGTGACCAGATGAAAATGAAGTATTAATGATGTGTGTTAATGGACTGGCAACTTCATAAGCGACTGCTTTCAGGAGTTTCGTGGACAGTTCGCCCTGATCCCTTATTGGTTTCGAGGACAACTTAGAAATGTTACGAATAACTTCCTGGGTGTTCGTTGGAGTCAGAAATAACGAGGTTCCGTTACTTTGCTTCATGTAGCGTGAAAAATAGATGTTCGTATCGGGCACTTGTTCACCTACTGATTTTCCAATGTTTGCGAAGAATGTATTGAATTTATCGGCAATGATTTTGGGATCCGTTACAAGGGTATTACCATCAAAAATCAAAAAAAGTATCTGGTGATTCAATTTTTCGGTCTGGTTTATTAGTTGCTTTATGCAGGATTTCTCACGACTTTTTAAGGTTATTTTTAGTTTCCAGTAAAATATTATGATAATAATCTGATTTGCTTGCCCGTTTGATCCGATTGAAGATTTGACAGTACTTCTTGTAGGCTGTAGTATTTTGAGCTGTTGGAGATTTTAGCTTTTTGGAGTACAATTTGTGTTTATGTAGAGAAGACTGTAATAGTCCAGCTGTCATCCAGGGCGAGCGCTTTAATGGGAAAGCTTCATTGAATGCTTCATAGAAGGTGTCAAAAATAGCTCGTATGCCAGGGTGGTATCGGAAGCGTCGAAGACGCTAGAAAACTCACTGCCTAATAAGAGTCTTTTAAAGCGATCGATGTTCTCTTTCTTGAACGAGCGTTTATGAATGTTGGTAGGGCGTGCAAGTTGTTCTTTCAAGTTTCCGATGCGAAACGTTGCAAAGTGATCGCTGATGTCAGAAATAACAATTCCAGAAACATGCTCAGAGGAATCGTTACTAAAGATATGGTCTATAAACGCCGTATGACTAATGTACATATGAGACGAGGTCCGGGGGCCGGATTCCTTTCCAGTCACTGCTATATCTCTAGTCACTACCACTTATTATGGGTTACTGCGACAAACCATGCCAATTACCCGGATATTTGTTGAGTGTATTGTCTTTATCTGTGATACAGTTTCTGATCTGTAATTAAACAACCGAGCAAAGACAAATATCATCCCAAAAGATCTGTCAAGACGGGCCCGGAAACAGGATATGATTAACCGCCCGGGCGTCAGTCGGTTTATTGATTAACTGCTGGAAACTCACGTTTGTTTTCATAATCTTAGCTGATGCATTGGTTTGTTTTGTTACAACTGTTTGAGGAGTGCCCATGAGAATCACCCAATAAACGGTAACAAAGAAAATTATTGATGAACAAGTTCGACCGCAACAACTAATTTAGTACCCTACCTTAATTATCATTGAAATAAAGTAAAAACAAATACCTTGGGAGCGCGGGAGCTCAATGGTTACAGCATTGGACGTCAAACCGGACGCTCCGCGGTTCAATCTCCACCAGGGGTAACTGCATTGTGTTCTTGGGCAAGGCACTAATCCCAATTGCCGACATGGGGTAGGGTGGCGCTGTGTATTAAGGCGTACTACATGTCGATGGTGCACTTGTCTTGAATCAATGCTTTCCATGCTTGTGTGGAGTTAGTACGTTGGGGAGTCTGATAGTCGTTCGCCGCTGCTCGGTGGTTCTCTCCGGATACGCCGATGTCCTCCACCCGTAAATCTGCCCGGCACAAGGTGTCCCTGTTGTCAAACGTGTCGTTAACCCCCCCCCCCCCCCCCCCAAAAAAAAAGAAAAGACAATCCCTGTGTGAAACACATCCATATAATATGAAGTCTGTAAGATGTGTTACCTGCTTTCCAGAATAAATGCCAAATATTATCTTCCAGTTCTCAACCAGTAAACCTAATTGTGCGTTAATGGAGTAATGGCATTAATAATTATTAATTAGTGATAGTGCCACTGTCCATACAGCTGCCTTATAAGGGAATAATACACAACTGATGGTCAGCTCACACCCAACCTGATTCAACTACTAAAATCGTGTGTTTGTGGGGGGATGGGGGGGGGGGGGTAAATATGATGCGGGTGTTGGTGTAAAAGTAAGAAATTTTTATTTTTTTTTATTTTTCGTGAATCGCATACGAAACTTGCAAAAAATAGTCTTGAATAATTAAGACAATAACATGTTGATTTTCTGGCCTCAAAACATAGCACACCAACCAGTGGCGTAACCAGAAATTATGTTTTGTGGAGCCCACTAAATCTAGGAGTGCCTTTCATTCAATGATTAACCGCTCGCAAACTTATGTTAAAACTGCGAAATTTCCAGCGCTAAATTTTTCCACAATGCAATTAGTAATTTAACCAATTTCAATCTTGTTTGACAGAGCTGAATGAGCTCTGTCAAACGAGATGGAATTGGTTATATTCCGAGTTGTATTATGGAAAACATTTTCAGATTGAATGTCTGCCATTCGATGATTAGCCGTCTGCGAACTGATGTCCTGTTGACGTATCATTATATTTTGTACACTTCATGTCGTTTATCTCAGGAAAGACCCCAATCTGACAATCTGCTTTAATTGACCTTCAAACAAGGATAATTGGCCAAGAGACCCCAAGCTCCCCTACAATAGGCGTGATTTATCAAGTCGATGCTCTGAGTTCCATGTCAATATGGTCTAAATGTCATAAGTACGGTTCTGTGTTTTATTGCAAATTAATTATATAATGTGTTAACTTGCTTTCGTATTCCACAGCTTGGTAAGCCTATAGCTGTACACATGAAGCAAGTAATGAAAACTTGTTACATAGATTTCAAAATTTATGTCCAGATTGTTTAGAAGGTGTCCATGCACCCCCGGGCACCCCCATAGACAAGCTACTGGTAATGGAACGAGCTCGACAATCTTGTATTCTTGAAGGCAAAAATTAAAAAAATAATATTTTAATTTCGACTTTTGCGAATAGCGCTGGACATAATTTGCTTTCAAGTTAGATAAAGGATTCACCATTTGAACCCCAAAGGTTTTTTCCGGTCCAGAAACATGATACGTCATAACACCATCAACAAGGACAACTGGTCAGGGAAGGTGTGAGAAACCAATCAATATTGTCAACGTGTAGCCCCGAGATTGCACGTTGAAAATATAGACTGGTCTACTCCCAGGTAATGAATATGGACTCTTTCAATTGGTGTCATTGAACTAACTTAGAACACACAATCGGGGTTCAAAGAGTTACGATCCCGGAAGTGGTTTGAGAGAAATGGGCCAGTCTATAACATCTGAATTCACGAAAATTACACGTTGAATGGTGAAGAGGAGAGAAGAAGTAACCCTGTGCCTGGAATTTCCAATTAGGGAATAATGTAAGTGGTATCACACCGCAGTTTGCGATGCATTTATATAATTAGCGATGCCTTACACCATGGACACTAAGCAAAAAGTGAAACTAGAAATTCGACCCAAGTACAGTAACACTATATTATCAGTTCCCTCAACCTATTTGATACTCGTAATGCTGGTGGAACAGAATCCGAGTGGTGACGAACGTGAATCAGCCACTATAGCAAGCGCAATTAAACAGAAAAAAAACAAATGGACCAAACAGCTCATCTATATTTTGAAACTCGAGTCAAGGTCCCGTTATTAAACCAATTTTGACACGACAATTAGCCAGTAACCTGCCATACCCCATTCGATGGCTGTAAATATGTAATCTTGACTGAGCCAAACTGATCCACTTTCCGCGTACCAACAGGAATCAGTTACGTATATAAACAATATCTACTACTTGTAGTAACACAGACAAAAAACATTTTGAGTGAAAATCCAAAATTACATGCATGCCATATTGTCCCTTGAGTGCGACAAGGTGCCGTCTACAATGCTCCAGAATTGCAGATGGCATCTTGTTGCTCTAAAGAGAAATACAATCAATGGCCAAAACTGCACTATAATAGAATGTCAGATACGTTCGCAAACTGAAGCAGGTTTCGCCATCTGAAGAACCTTCAGACGGATTTAACCCTTTGATCCCTGGTGGTTTGTTCCATGTCAGTTCAATGACAGCAACTGGAAGAGTCCATATTCATCATTTGGGAGTAGACCAATTAATATTTTCAACGTGCAGCCTTAGGGCTGCACGCTGAAAATATTGATTCATCTACCCTACACATTCACTTAGCAGCCATCCTGGTTAATGAAATTATCATACATTATGTTCCTGGGCCGAAACAACGGTCCCTGGAGTTCAAAGGGTTAAGTCGAAAATGTACTAAGAAAGATGCGTATGTTATGGCTTATCTATCAGAGGGCATGTACATCTATCCACTTGAAGAATTTTCTGGACTGATTTCTGAGTATTTGAAACTGTTATATGATCATTAAATATTTATTTATTAGGGTTTAACGACACTTTAACAGCCAAGGTCATATCGTGTCGGTGACAGTTTTACGGGTGGAGGAAGCCAGAGTATCCAGAGAGAACCACCGAGCAACGACGAGCAGCTGCAGCTCACATCCTCGTTACTAGGCACTGCAGCACAGACAAGGTTAGATTGGTTAAAGACATGCGCACCATCGACGTGCAGTACGCCTTAGTACACGGCGTCATCGTGCCCCCATGTTGACAATCGGGATTAAGTGCCTTCCCCAAGGACACAACGCGGGAGTCCGAATCGATAGCTCAGACGGTCATCCATCCAAGGATTAATCGTGCTCGACGTTGCTTAACTTCGGTATATGATCATTAAAAAGCGGTACATATCTATTTCCCGTAAGGTTATGCTTTAAAGTAAATTTCTCCGTGCATCGGAACACTACTGTTAACCAATTGTGAGAGTAAGGGCCAACAATATAGACAAACAGCATGAATTTGCGTGAAACACGAAGAATGGCTTCAGTTTAGAAGTTTGCTTAAAGGATAAAATAACTGGTGTTGGTTTGTTGACAACGTGGGTCCGGAGAAAATTTGAACTTTTTGGTGGGTGTTGACACTGTGTGTGAGTTGCGTAAATTCGTGGATATTTGTTGTGGTTCCTTTATGAAAGTAGAGTTTCTGTTTATATATCGTCACTTGAAAGCATATAAATCCGAGCTGCAATGCTTAGGCATTACAGCTCGCCCCTTCATGCTTTCAAGGGACGATATGCAAAAATCAATTGAATCTTGCCATTTGCTTTTAATACTTAAAGCGATTAACGCCTTTCAAAGACACATTCCCGAAAAACGAATGGGATGGTGAGAGATACGTCATATTGGTTTAGTCATGGGTTTATGCCGAAGAACTCTTTCCGTCTTGCAGATCCTATATCTGTCACAGATTCGCAGATTCCAAACGCCCAATATAGAAACATACAGAGAATCCCAAAACAGTAGAAATTGTATATGTCATGTTTGAATCGGGTAAACGAAATTCCATACGAATCTCGAATCGAATTTAGTCGATGAAGTTTATAAATTTCGTATCGAAGCGACGAATTCGAGATCTATTTTATTACCGAACTAAGCAGATTAAAAGATTACTGTATTTTCAATCGAAAAGTTTAGAAAGGAAGAAATTAATTTAATATTTTGAAAGTACATCATTGTGCTACATCACGAATACAACACAGCGTTTGGGGCTATAATGATGTTGCAAAACAATTTCCGATAAGCCACCACTTGGCTTCATTTGCTACGAATTTCTCCATGGCGCCAGCATACTTCAAGCAAAGAAACGCCTGCAGTGATTCATGAACTTTTTCGTCCCGCCAGTATCATTCAGACACATTCACAATATCCGTGTCGACAACACGCCTGCCGAATGACATTTGATGACTCAAGGCAATAATAGTGTATTTTTCATTGCACATTCATACGTGCAAACGAATTATAGTTTGAAAAAAACATAATTCCAAGTTTTTTCCAGTCACTGCTGCATTTTTTACCCTTTACCCAACATAACGGCCAAAACCTGCCAACGCTATTCACAAAAAATCGCCAGTTAATTTTCATTATTTTTTTCATTTTTTACCTCAGAAACATAGGCTACGACCTCTCCTTGGAACGAGCTCGTCGTGCTCGTTCCAATGAGGGATCATAACCTACGTTTTTAAGACAAAAAAACGAAAAAAATTAGTTATTCAAGAATTTTGTTTGCAAGTGTCGTCTGCTTTTCATGTTAGGTAAAGGGTTAACAAAGCAATTCCAAATTTGATGTCGAGATACCGCGCAAACGATCCTTTTTCACAACAGAGTTTCACACTACCCCCTTACCGCCCACTAGCGCCCCAAGTCCTACTATTTCCGGCTGAATCCATAATATCTTTTCAGAGATCGGATCGACCTTCTCTGTCCACCTTTTCTGTTCGCAGTACTGTATTGAACACCAGAAGCAACTTAAACCCTTTTAATGACCATGTTCGCAAATGGTATCGTTGAATATGATTTTGTCAATGGAGTTGGGCGAATCCATGTAGCGAGTCGCGATCCTATACGGATCGTACGAAACGAGTTTAGTAAATTCGATTCCAGCCGCCTCGAAACGATTTCTGGGGAAGAAAGTCGTAAATTTCTTTTAGAATTGCTACAAATTTGATATGGTTTTTCTCACATAGCCGCGGAATTCGCGGATCCAACCTGAAAGTGTTTCCTTTTGTTACTGACAGTTGTTTTCATTCATTTAAAGTTACAAAACGTCGCCTGAGTGCTAGAATGTCCTATGTCCCCTGCGGGACATAGGACATTCTAGCACCCAGGCGACGAAAAAGAAACTTGGCTTTTCAAGGTAAGTTAAATTAGCAGTAACTAAGTAACTGTCCACTTTGGCCCTTTCTTAATTAGTTTTTATTCTTCCCGGGGAAAAGAGCTGCAAATCTTATCACCAAGACTGTTATATTAATAGAAAGGATAATGTCTGTATTATATGTCACGATGCGCACATCGTTGGCACAATGAACAAGAAAGCGATACAGAACATTAAAATACCGTGAGAGCAGCGTTTTCTTATTTTTAAATGGGTTTAACCCTTTACCCAACGTAATATCCAAAACCGTTCAGCGCTATCTTCAAAAATCGCCAGTTAATTTTCATTATTTTTTCATTTTTTATCTCGAGCTCGTTCCAACGAGGGGTCATAACCTATTCTTTTTGAGATAAAAAATGAAAAAAGTAGTTATTCAAGAATTTTTTTTTTTTGGCAAGTGTCGTCTGCTTTTCATGTAAGGTAAAGGTTTAAATAGAGAATAATAGTCACACGTTCAAACTGATTGGGGAAAAAATTGTTAAAATCCAGCTTCTGTATTTTTATACTAATCTACAGGAAAATGCGTGAAGTTTGTGTAATATGCCCACATCGATGATACAACTTCGCTAACATTTCGAAATTTCAATTTTTATATGAAATTCTCATACCCTTAGTGTTAAATTTACTGGCCAATTTAGAAAATTAAGGGAAGCTAACTTTCCTGTAAATCTCTGAAAATTGTCGACTTATGGTTATTTACCAGTAATCTCCATATCGCATCGTTACCAGTGAAAACTTCATAAAACGTGTAAACCTCACAGTACCCGCTTCATGTTGGCGGCGAATCAATCAACACATCAAACTCCTTCTAAAGTGTATGTGATATTCGTTGACGTGAATTTATTTATTTATTTATTGGTGTTTAAGGTCACATACTTATGCACAATGGCTAATCGTGACCGTCACAGTTTTACGGGTGGAGGAAGCCGGAGTACCCGGAGAGAACCACCGAGCATCGATGAGCAACCGTCAGCTCCTCAACATTCTAACTCTATTCAAGCTCCGCTCAAGCAGGGTTACAGCGGTTGAAGACATGTGCACATGGACGTGCAGTACTCCTTAGTACACGGCGTCATCGTGCCACCATGTAGGCAACCGGGATAAAGTGCCTTGCCCAAGGACACAACGCGGGTCGTCCAGGACGGGAATCGAACTCGGGACCTCTAGCATAGAAGTCCAACAGTCTACCACTGAGCCACCGTGCTCCCTCGTTGACGTGAAAGCTGCTGCGCTGCGACTGTAGTATTCATTGCTGATCAAGCACGAAAACTGGTAGTACAGTTTCTACTATCCTATGTCAATACAAAAAACACAGCGTAGCTCTTTGAATGGTTGTTTAATCCTGGTAAAGTGGTCTGATCGGCCGAGGATGGGGCAGAAAAAAAACTTGGGGCATACAGATAAAAAAGGAGAGCAGTAGACGGAATAATGTTGGGAGCAAGTGGAACAGTCGAAAATCTTTTTCCGCAAAAACACTCATCCTAGAGATGTACCCTGTCGATCAATCGAACAGCACTGCTATAACCTTAAGAGTAAGAGGAAATAGGTTGTAGTGTTGGCGGAGGTAGGAACGGGGCTTTTCCTCCAGAATAATAAGATCAAGCAGTCGTCGAAAGCCATTTGGTTCATTTCAGGAGGTTTTCTAGTCGTTCAGGGTAATTTGTGATGGCTCACGGGTAGTTTTCGGTAATTAGACGTATCCAAATTCACTTGAGCATACACCCAGAACACACCCGCCTTATTATAGGACTTGCAGTTACATAATAACCAGTTATAGTAACCAGGAATTTGAGATTCGCACTGTCGTATTTAGTTTGACAAACAATTTTTGATGTAGAGATGTGCAATATACCGAAAAACCGAACCGATACCGAAATCATGGGAATTCCGAAAAACTGAACTGAGCCAATTATTAAATACCGAAACCCTCTATATTTTCAAATTTTCCGGCATTTGCTATTTATAAGACCTTGTTGAGGCTTGATAGCAGCTGAAGTGTTCATGTTTATGAATGAAGTGACGGATTTTCTTTTCAGTTTTGTTAACCAAAAAAGGCCTGGGCAATCGTCCCGAATTCCCACTAGACTACAACCTGTACACGTCCAGTTGCTTAGCATGATTTCTAGTCAAGTCTTGGCTGCCTTTTGAGGCAGCCAAGACTTGACTAGAAATCACTGCCCATGTGATTTGTCTATTGTCTGCAGGACCTCCTGATGATGACAAGTTAAAGGCACATGCTCCGAGTTCGCAAAAGTCTGAAATAGACCTTTAAAGGTTAAGGTTTGTTAACAACATGTCACAAAATTACAGTAGATATGATATGTGCTTGCAAAAGAAAGCCAGTGTTGAGATCATTGGTAGTGGCATCTGTGGCGTTACGGTAGAAGGTACAAGAACAACTTAAATCTGTATTTTTCTGATGTGACTGCCCCTTTGGTACTATCAACAAATCCCAGTCAAGTCAGATACCGAATATCGAACCGATACCGCCATATATCCTCCTAAAATATCGAACCCGATACCGAACTCAAAATTCTAATACCACCCGTCTCTATCCGAATACCAGTTAACTCATGTTCAATACATGTATAGAGATACACCAGACAGCCCACTATGAACAGTACCGTGGTCGGGGCCGTATTATTCATAAGGCTGCCTAGGCTGAAGCCTAGAGGCCCGCAGGGATAAGGGGGTCTGCCATTTTTTTTTTTTTTTTTTATTTTTTTTTTTTTTGTTGAGGCACTGTTACCAGTGCCTTAGGGCTCCAATGATTAAAGGCAATTTGCACTCTGCTCCGTAGCGATACATGTACATATACATTTATCCATATATATACACTCATAAGTATACTATATATATATTTATATACAGTACATTATTTTAATGCTTATTGAAATAATATGTCAAGTTGTGAGTAGAATTTTTCAGGAGAACCGCAAAATGGAAATAGGGCTATGTACTGTGGCATAGTGCCTACCGTACCAGGGTCAGGCTGTCAGTGGAGTGAAAGATTGAAGTGCCGCAGGGGCCCCGCCCTGAAGTACCTAAAAGCTTTGGAGCCCGGCTATGGGTTAAAACGGCACTGACCATGGTACACTATGTATTGTAGTTTGTATAGTCAGAAAATACCCCGGTAAATTAGGGTATTTTGGGTCAATATCGTGGTGTGTCATGTTACTCTTAAGGGAGCACCGACCCACCAATCTTTCAAAGAATTGAAGGATCTCGAAATTGAGTTGAACTTCCATGCCCTATCTAACCACAATTCTTGACCCCGCAACTTTGGGGAAAGATTACATATGATCCCTCTGTTTTAACTTCTGCGATGGGGAGCTCTTGTAGCGTTGCTATCATATGCTGCTTTCAGAATGCATATTCTATATGTTCTTCAAGAACACGGCCCACAGGAACTCGCCATCGGTCATTTGCTGCATAGAAAAAAACAGTCTATATAAATAAAGACAACTCTGTAAAAATTTACGTTTCAGTCAAATCCCAACAGGTATATATAGAATAAACGTATAGTGTTTTCAAGTAAAAAGTTCATTCTCCGAGTAGGATTAAGAATGAAACCGACGAGACTCTGGCGAGTCGGTTTCATTCTTTATCCTACGAGTAGAATAAATGGTTTTATCTCATAAATGGCTGTTTATTCGAACAATAAAAGCCTTAGATAAATTTTTGCTTTATTTATCTAGCAGGGTGATAAATTTTCCCCATAGGTTTAACACTGAAAGAATGTATTCCTATAGTAGAGACGGACTTGTTCACCTCTGATCTCTACTGCATTCGTGTAGAATAATTAACAGTTCAATTGTTGTTTTCTTTAAACCTTTTTGAAAGTATATCAAGTAAAAAACACTACACATTGTTCATTTAATAAAGTGCATTTTGTAAGTGTAGCTCAAGTTTGTAGGGAAATTATTTTTAGACAGAACTGTATCATTGCGTCTTTTTTATTTTTGGCTATTTTGCTTTTCATCGAACTGGACCTTTGTGCTTCTCACTTCTCGCTGTGTTTTGTAGCGAGTAACAGCACGATTTCACCGCGACTGCCCTGTAAAAGGTTTATGGCATAAACAAAATAAACGTATACTGTTTTCAAGTAAAATTTTATTCTACTTGTAGAATTAAGAATCAAACCTTTGGAAAATGAAACATCAATCATCATGCCCCCGCCTTTCACAATCGAACTTGTATGCTTTTCAACGTTTGGTTTCGATTGTTTTACTTTGTGTTTTCTTTGTTAATTGTTGTTCGTTTTATTGTTAGACAGAGTTGAAGTGTGTCATATATTCTAAAAATAAACATTTCAGCGACGGTCAACGTTTGATAAACGTCGGTTCATTATGTCTCCCACAAACGGAAAACAGGTCACGACAACACGAATGCGGTAGAGGTCAAAGGTGAACAAGTCCGACTCTACTATAAGAATAAATTCTTTCAGTGTTAAACCTACGGAGAAAACTTATCACCCTACTAGCAGCTGCTACTAGGAGAATAAAGCAAAAATTTATTCACGACTTTTATTGTTTGAATAAACGTCCATTTATGGGATAAATTATAATGTTGTAATGTTTTGCTGTAATATTGATGTCTATTTATTTCCCAGTAATCAATATTTTGTATTAAAACAAAGATTTCTGAAAATTGCCTTTTGTGCACAATTGAGGCCGTCTCACATCGATGTGCTTACTTCTGGAAGTTGTTACAATTTGGATGATTGTTTCACAAGACAAGATCCGTGTGAGCGGCGCAGAGAAGTAAGTTTCGATTTACGTATGGTGGTTGGAAATCCTTATTGGAAACAGCTTTTCTTACAATTTCAATAACCTTTTACAACTGTAATTAAGAATTTTATTTTCTATCTATGGTCAGAAGTGGCCGAAATGAATTATTTGCGTTTTAAAAGACGTGGAAATTTACCTTTCTCAAATGATTCACTTTGACCATCAATATTCACAAGCAGAAAATGCAGTTCAGAAAAATACAATTGTAAAAGGTCTTCGGGTCAGCGATATGCGTATAGTTTGTAAGTTTAGCTCAAGTTTGTAGGGGAATTATTTTTAGACAGAAATGTATCACTGCGCCTTTTTTATTTTTGGCTATATTGCTTTTCATCGAACTGGACCTTTGTGCTTCTCACTTCTCGCTGTGTTTTGTAGCGAGTAACAGCACGATTTCACCGCGTCTGCCCTGTAAAAGGTTTATGGGATAAACAAAATAAACGTATAGTGTTTTCAAGTAAAAATGTATTCTACTTGTAGAATTAAGAATCAAACCGACCTGCCAGAGGTTCGTCACTTTCATTCTTAATCCTACTCGTAGAATAAATTTTTACTTTAAAACGCCATACCATTATTCTATATTTTCTTGAAAACACTACACGTTTATTTTATTTATCCCATAAATCATTCGTGGTGAAATCGTGCTGTTACTCGCTACAGAACACTGCGAGAAGTGATAAGCAGATTGGTCCAATTCGATCGACAAGTAACACTGCCAAAAAATAAACAAGGCGCTGTGATACATTTCTGTCTAAAAAATAATTCCCCTACAAACTTGAGCTAAACTTGCAAAATTACTTTATTAAATGAACAACGTTTTTCTTTCTTATATTCGTTGTTTATTGTTATGTTTTTCGTCGTCGATTCAACTTGAGTTTTACCAACAAAGCAGACGACATGTGCATTTGTTTATTTACACTTTCCTAATTTGGAAAATGAAACATCAATCATCATGCCCCCTCCTTTCACAATCGAACTTGTATGCTTTTCAACGTTTGGTTTCGATTGTTTCACTTTGTGTTTTCTTTGTTAATTGTTGTTCGTTTTATTGTTAGACAGAGTTTCTCAAATGATTCACTTTGACCATCAATATTCACAAGCAGAAAATGCAGTTCAGGAAAATACAATTGTAAAAGGTCTTCGGGTCAGCGATATGCGTATATTTAGTAAGTTTAGCTCAAGTTTGTAGGGGAATTATTTTTAGACAAAAATGTATCACTGCGCCTTTTTTATTTTTGGCTATTTTGCTTTTCATCGAACTGGACCTTTGTGCTTCTCACTTCTTGCTGTGTTTTGTAGCATATATGCGTATGTTGTTATCTGGGCATCTGTATGTTTCGTACCTGGCTTTTCTCGACACGAAAACCTACTTTCGTTAAAATTATCTCCCTTGAAATTATTAGATGAGCGAGGAAGGTTCAATTATGAAGCAAGAAATTGTTGAGAAAACACATATGACATCCGAAGAAATAAAGGTATGAGCTGTCTATTGTTTTCGTTTATTAAAAGTTACAAAAGAAAACTTGGGGCTGCCTGTTGGTTTCGCATATTAGACGTAACAAAAGTAAACTTGTTTTTTTATGTCAAACAAATTAGAAGCAACTTGTTCACAGATAACCCGTGGTTTAGTTTAAACATATTTTATTTGTCAAAATAAACAAAAGGATTGGACAACAAGTGCAGAACACTTAAGACGCGTCATTTCCCCTGTATACGATTAACAAGTAAATGCCGCATTTGTTCAATAAACACACATCGGAATAAACAATCCTCTATTCAAGATTGTAATGGTGTCATTGTGGTAGATATTCAGAGAAAGAAAAAGAAAGAGAAGAAAAGAGGGGAACTGATACCATGTACTCATGAAAAAATATCAAACTGTCTCCAGCCAACTCACCAGGCCGCAACTTTCAAGGAGAGCCACGTCACTGCAAGGTGAATGCAATGTTTTACTAACTAACTACCTGGATGAATGTTCTCAAAAAATATTGAATCGATTGGTTGCTTTAATATACTTTTGTATGACCCGGAATAGACGGTCATTTGCAGATGGGGGCATGTTAAGGATACCGTAAAGAATGCCAGTAACAGAATTAATTGTGATGTTGGTAAGAATATCTATCAGTATCTCACACACCAACACTAACTGTCCACCTTTCCTCTTTGTTTATCGAATGTGTTTTTAAAATAATTTCCAAGATTCTATTCTTCGCAGGAAAAAAATTAGAAAATCTTACCTCCGACTTTTATATTAATGGAAGAGACAGTCTGTTTTATATATAACGGTGCACACACTGTTCATATAATTGGTCAGATAAAAAGTTACAGAACATCTTTTAAATGAGTTTCAGAGAATGCTAGTCAAACGTTTAAACGGATTGGGAAAACATGTAAAATGCCAGCTTCTATATTTTTATACTACTCTGCAGGAAAATGCCTGAAATGAAAATGAAAAGTGATGTGCACGTCGATGGTACAAATTCGCTAACATTTCGAAATTTCAGTTTTTATATGAAACTCCCATAACCTTTGTGTTAAATTTACTGATGACCTTAGAAAATTGTTGCACTCGGGGGGCAAAATTATCAATTTTATTAACTTAGGTAAAATATCAGACATTAAACATTTAATTTTTATTTTTTTAAGTTTGCATTGGTTATAAAAAAGAGAGCATGCGGCAACCAAAATGACCATTCGGGAGGGCCTGAGAAACAGATTTTCAACTTTTTAGGCATAATATAGGATATTTTTACCTTTTGGCAATATTAAAACTAGGAAGATATGAAGTTAAGAACGGATTCGTCGTGATCTAGCAGAAAGATAAACTTTTAAACTTTTTCAAGGTTACAAGGAAGCATTTTCCATTTCCGGTTTTACGAGCGTCATATCTTTTATTTATTTACGTATGCTGGTAGTCTTTTTCAGCATTGCTGGTATATGAAATGACTGGTGGCCACTGTCTGTGCACCGGATATTTTATCGTTTTTTACCTATGGGTGCTGCACTTAAGAATTTGCATTTGTTCTATCAACCTGTTGTGTTCACATTTATCGGTAAAGACGGATGTTGAAATTACGGGGAATCGGAAACTATCCATCCGGTCGGGTTAGGGGCGTGATAAAGTGCGGAATCGATTTGTATAGTACAGGATTGCCGCCGTCAACTGGTCGCAATCCACGCGTGGGTAGTGTGTCCACTCATGCATTCACCAGGTAATCAAAATCACCATCAGCAAAATTTTGTGCTTTTTCACAAAAGCATATATGACAAAAAGGGATTCTCCAGAAGGTATCCTAGATAGGTATCCTCAAATAATACAATACCAGGCAATAGGTATCCTCAAATACCCGTATGTGCCTATGTGCTAGGGCACATTGTGTCACATTGTGCCTTTTCACATAAGCACATATCGACACATAAAGCATGTGCCTATGTGCTAGAGCACATTGTGTCACATTGTGCCTTTTCACATAAGCACATATCGGCACATAAAGCATGTGCTAGGGCACATTGTAACACATTGTGCCTTTTCACATAGGCACATATGACAAAAAGGGGTGCCGAAGGTCATATGTTTTAAAAAAAAAGGGGTGTCGAAATTGGGGTGCCCGGGGATATTGCCGTTGGTATAGAGGTAATGAGAATCGGATACAATTTCGTTGTAATAAGGGGAGATAATTCTGTACGATTAAGTACAGGTTATGGGAAATCAAGCAATCTGATTGGTTAGTTATAATTTATATAAATGATCTAGATAAATGAAACAATAAGAGTACTTGGAATAGGGTCAGAACTAACAAGAACAGACCAGAATAGCTAAATATAGTAATAATAAGCAAAGCTGTTCCAGCTGATAGGCACATGGCCAGATAGACGAAAACTATTGCATATATAGATAGAAGCAGAGAATTCTGAAAGAGTTCGAAATAGTAAAACTTGTCGGGTTTATTTGGGTAATTAAACGAGGATTTGGGGAGAATTCTAAGCCAGAAAATTACTCCTATTCAATCGAACACACCCCGGTACCCCTTGGTTCTATAGCACTACGTGCTATACTGATAAAATGGGGAAATAAAGTCAATTTCGGTAATTTGGAGGGATTGTCGGGTTGTTTGTGGTAATTCAGCAAATCGGGAAATTACTATTCTACAAAGGAACATACCCTCCGAACATACCCCTGTCTTGTTGTAAGCCTTTGGGACACATAGCAACCACGTGCTACCATAGAAACCAAGATAGCGGCCTCCAGTATACAAAATGGACGACGGAAACACGTATCACCCTAACAACACGCGCTGCGCATGCGCACTCACACCACGTTTCACTATGGAGATGACGTCACAAGATGGCCGCTCACGCGGATTACCATGATAACTAAACATGGCGCCACCAGGTCACGTGACATGACGTCACTTCCGGGGTCCTGCGAACTGGCCCCGTTTACCACATCTCATACTACTCATACTGTAATAACACGTTCGCTAAACAAATAGCCAAAGTGGACGATAGTGGACGCTTACGAGGTGACATGAAATTTTGTCCATCCTTCAGGGAGGTGGAAATTGAAAAAAAAATGTTTCCGTAATGTGATATTTTGTATGTTATTTTATGAGGGCCTACCCTGTATGTAATATGTATTAAATATGCAGGCTCAGGCATTCATGCGTGAATTTTTCTGGCTCACGGTGTCAGTAAAGCAGTCGAAATGAATTTACTGTAACCATAATTAAACCTTTTTTCTGTTCATGCATTTTCAGGCAACATGATTGGCTAAACTATTTCTTTTTTTCATAACACAATAAACCGAAAAAACGCATTTAGGCCCGCCCTAAAACACGCCCCCAATAATTGTCTTAAAAATTTCTTTGTACAATGTGAATTTATATTATTTATGAATTTATTAGGGTTTAACGACACTTTAACAGCCAAGGTCATACCGTGTCAGTGACAGTTTTATGGGTGGAGGAAGCCGGAGTACCCGGAGAGAACCACCGAGCAACGACGAGCAGCTGCCAGCCCCCCAACATCGTAACTCCGCACTGCAGTAAATGGAGGGTCAGATTGGTTGAAGACATGCGCATCATCGACGTGCAGTACGCCTTAGTACACGGCGTCATCGTGCCCCCATGTGGACAATCGGGGTTAAGTGCCCTGCACAAGGACACAACGCGGGAGTCCGAATCGATCGCTCAGACGGTCACCCACCCAAGGACTAACCGGGCTCGATGTTGCTTAACTTCAATGATCGACGAGAACCGTTTACCGCAATGCCTGTACAGTGTGGATGGAAAAGAACCCATGCACACTTATGATGTTTCAACATGAAAAGTAATTAATATTTATCTCACCATATTAAAAAGATTTTCAAAATAAAATTTAATAAACAATGAAATCCTTATCATGCTTTTTATTCCATGTTCACTTTGTTTATACGCAATAGGTGATCGTCTGCGTTCATCGTTTTACCCAAAACAAACGTAAACAATGACAAGTCATAATAATCCACAAATGAAACTCACGAGAGCAAAACTTTCCAATTTCCAACTAGCCTGAATGAACACTTTTTGAGACAAAGTTCAACCAACTTCCTGTCATCTGGGTTTTTATCGAACTCCACATTTATAAACTGTCTTCAGTTTCTCAGGAAATGGCCAAAATCAGAATTAAATTTAATTCAGTATTGCTTTGAATGAGGCACCCCAAGTGGAAAAGGAGATTGAAGTTTTCTGTGGACGTGGCCTATGATGTTCCTTTTAATTTAAGCAATTCATCGGTCAATAAAATTGTCAATGACACAAGAACATGTTTGAGTGAAATGTATCGTTATTTCAAATAGAATTTTAGAAAACTATGCCCTTTTTATTCAGTTATCACGAGGAAGCATGGTGCGACCTGGTTTTCATTTTAACTCCACAAATTAGAGAGTGTTTAAATATACTGACCTTCATGTTTAATTATAAGGAATGATCGTTTGTTTCTGTCTATTTCTTGAGTTATGAACCCCAAAAATCAAAGGCCAAATATACTGTAAATGGGCTTAGCCCATTTACACTATATTTGTCCTTTGTTTTTGGAGTTCATAACTACGCCCATTTACACTATGTTTGGCCTTTGGGGGGTCATAACTCAAGAAATGGACAGTAACAAACGATCATTCCTTATATAATTCACCATTCCATATTCAGAAAATGAATGTAGCAGCAACTTTTCACATGAACTTGCAGCAAAGAATAATTGTATACATTTTCTGGCAATTACACCTTTCCCCAAGAGTACTGATCTTAACAAAATATTTTTCCGAAATTGTCTTAACGTATATAATATAAATTCCTGCAAAGAAAATTATATGCATCAGGATAAGGATTTCAGACCAGTAATTCCTTTGGTTCAGACCAAACATTTAACATCCAAAAACACTCAATTAGCAACAAAGGGATTCAAATCCAAAAAGTAAAATCCCTGCCTGTTGCATGGGATACAATGTTCGTTACGCAAGAGTTTTTTTTAGTTTAAACATATTTTATTTGCCAAAAATTTGCAAAAAGGATTGGAGTACAAGTTATACAACTTATGTTAACTCCTCTCCATAAATACAACAGAAAAAAACAATACATAGAATCATAGATGCGGCTACAAGATATATAGATTGGTTCACAAATGAATAGAAATTTACACTATTTACAATTGAAATGTAAGTTGCTGAAACAGGCAGGCGTGTGCGTAATAGGGTCTCGACACAGGGAATATATAGGGCTGGTCACTGTTGACTTTCTCTACGAAAGCTCTTGAATGGCAAGATAAAGGGGGAGGGATGTGACGTTTATAGTACGTCTCGTCTAGTGCAAGAGAGAGGCTAGTCGAGAATATAATGACTCAATTGAAGCGGCCACTAGCTAGGATGAACGCTTGGGTTTTCAGAAAGATATATTCGTTTTGTTTTGTTGTCAGTGTGGGTTTACCGTACAAGAGATCGGTTTCGGATGATATATCAAAATCTCGAAGAGAATCGAGTAGTGTAATCCTGGGATCAGAGTATCGAGAGCACACCAGGAGATAGTGATGAGCGTTTTCACAGGGATTGCCACACATACTCTTTGGATTGGCCAGAATATAGTTTTGGAACTTGTCATTATTTGAGGTTTTTTTAGACCAGACATCGTTGCGATCATGTTTGGTGCTCTCCAGATCCGTTGTTAAAATATGCAATGAAGTTCCCGATGTGTTGGATGCTCAGAAGATATGGGAAATATTCAGAATTAGCCTATGACTCTATATGGAACATGTTACAGCGGAGGCATACTTGTTACCCTGCAGACATATTTAGATATGTTTTACGGGTAGGTACGAGTAAATACGGCAGATACGAGGAGATAGAAGCCAGATATTTATATATAGAATATGCCCATAGTAGTTTGGTGTACCAAATGTTCACCACGAGTGATGAAGTGGTGTTAACCGCGAGCCTTTGGCGCACGGTTAACACCACTTCACCACGAGTTTACAGGGGCATCGGTGGGTGTTACTTCCGCTGTCAATTTTATCGCCGAAACGAAATTGAAAAAGAAACACGCAAACCACGGGGCCTTTTTCATTTTAATGACATACTCTTTTGAGTTATGGGTGCTTTATAGAATCTGACGATACGGTGTTTATGTTTTATAACCACCGTATCTGTTAATCCCTTCATAAACTACATGAGGTTTTACGTGAAATTTAGGCCTCATTTAAAGGCTATAACAATCCATTAATATGCACAATATTGAAAAAAACGCGATATCTTTATGATCGTCGTGCATCAATCTATGCATATGTATTGAATATTCTACCAGTCATCGCATATTTTTTAGGAATAAGAATGAAATTGAGAGCCTTTAAATTCACGTCTGATGTTTACATTTTGCAACTCAAAAATCGATGACGTCATTGCAAACAGGTACACTCGATTAACAGTCGAGTGTCCCTATTGTAAACCCTTAAAACAAAAGTCTAATAATTGAACAGGGGACGGAGCACTGACATAGCGAAAAGAAGACTTTGGGATTTTCACATTCGTTTAGCAGCAGGGACACTCGCCTATTATCGAGTGTGCCTGTTTACAATGACGTTTAAATCGGCAAAAATTCCATCTGTTACTATTTACAACTACAGTGTACGCAATGTCGAGCTTCATAAGTATACACATGATGTCAATCGGTACGAGCTTTCTATAGTACGTTACTTATCGTAATAAAAAAATCCTCGAAATGCACTTCAAGAAAATCACATCATGCAGAATTGTTAGCCTGAGTTAATTCCATCATTGACCGTTTCAAAATGATGAAACATCGAAAATTGATCATTCTTGCATAAGATCTGATTTAATGTTAGGACAGCGTGAATTGCTCAAAGTTCTCAGCTTGAGCATTTGTTTAGCACATATTCAATTCCCAGAATAATACCAAATAATAATAACCTGATAATTCTAGCATAAATGTGTTGGCACTTCAGTTACTAGAATCAATTTTATGTCCCCTTTTCATGGCTTCATTTCGAAATGTTTCTCGATAGTGAATTTCCAACTGGGGAAAGGACCGGAAGGGGGTTCCCCTTCCCGATCCCTCACCTAGTTGGAAATTCAATACTCAACGCCCCGCCAATCGGAAGCCTCCAGCCACGTCCCCCGACTACTGACAATAAATCACAGCAAAAAACGGAATTTGTGAGACACTGGGTTATAATAAACAAAATATAATATCTCTCAACTCAGGGCTTATCTCCCACACCGGAATAATTATGTATCAGAATCTTGTGTGTCCTGTATCAGATGTTGTATATCATGTAACAAAAACATTCCATTCGCACACAATACCTTTTCAACATTACAACTTTTTTCTATTTCTGTGTAAGAAAGAAAATGACACTTTAATACCAAACATCCTCACTAGAAACTAATTATGAAAACACAAACAATGTTTGTAAAGAACGTATAAAATGTAACAAGAACAGTTGTATGGAATTTTTTTCTTCGGTACCTTCAGTCAACTTCCTGACATTAATAGCTTTGTAAACAAGATGCGACGCAGTGTCTGATCAATGGGGAGAGTTCAGTATTCTTTAATGGTCTGAAATTGTTACAGAAATTACTTCCAGTTGAGGACAAGAATTTGGGGGCATTTTGTTTTCGTTGTGATCAAGGTTGCTAGGCTTTTTCGACTATAATTCAGAGTGGTGCAGGCCTGGCATTCTTTAGGAGTGCTGCACGTCTACTGTACGCATAGAAAAAATTGAGGAGGGCAATTTTCGGCACCTTTTGATTTTCTGGAATGCCAGACCTTCTTGGGACTGCCCTTAAAACCTATTATCATTTCATCCCCTGAGTTCCAATGTGTTCCCTGTGCCAGTAGGTACAGAGAAGACATTGGAACTCAGGGGACGATTTGTCAATGTGGCATTGATTAGCAATAATTCGTGGCCCATTCTGTGTCGCATTTCGATACATTTTGAGTGTAGAAGACATTCACGTAAGAACTGAATGCAACATATTGAATAATCAGAAGATGTGTGTGCCAATTTTTCCACTATGTAACGGAATGTAGTACAATTTTTCAGTCATAATATTAATACATTGAAGTGAATATATCCAAAATAGCGTACAAGTTTTTGCACTGAACATTTCAGGTTCAATTGCACTCCCAAGCAATCTGAGACAGGCAACTGTTTTGCACTCCTTGATTTTCTAGATTGCCAGGCCAGGCGATGAATCGTTATTATCCACACATGGAGCACATGCCATAAGTCGCACGAGTATTGCCGCACTGAGATGATAAACATGGAAAAAGACATTTGGGACTCGCATTTGAATGAGATTTCCACCATTCACACCATCAAAAAGTAGTGGGACGGATAATGGATTGACCATTCCCTAGTTTCAATCGGTACAACTTACGGGCTGTCACAGTCAGAACCACGATTATCCGCATTATGCTCCGGGGCGTGGTGACCCCCCCCCCCCAATCCGGACCAAAATTTCCTATAGTTGGAAAAAATTCGGAGGGTAAGTCATGAGTAGTTGGAAATTCCATCTATCTAGATTTCAGAGCTGCTTTGGCGATGCTGATGTCTCCTTTACTTCCCAAATTTCAATTCCGTTTCAAATCGGCAAAAATTCTGATTGTCACCATTTACAAGTGGAGTGTACACAATATCGAGCTTAATAAGTATGCATGGTGTCAATCGGTACGGGATTTCTGTAATACATTTAATTATCGTAATTAAAAAAAATCCTCGAAATGCACTTCAAGAAAATCACATCATGTGAAACATTATCTTGAGTTAATTCCATCATTCACAGTTACAAAATGATGAAACATCAAAAATTGATCATTCCTGCATAAGATCTGATTTAATGTTAGGACAGTGTGAATTGTTCAAAGTTCTAAGCTTGAGCATTTGTTTTGCATACATTCAGTTCCCAGAAGAATACAAAATAATAATAACCTGATAATTCTATCATAAATGAGTTGGCATTTCAGTTACTAGAATCAATTTTATACCCCCTTTCATGGCTTCATTTTCAAAATCTTTCTCGGTAGTGAATTTCCAACTACGGGGATGGACGGGGAGGGGGTTTCCCCCTCCCGGCCCCTTCCCCTAGTTGGAAATTCACTACCCTACACCCCCTCCCCCAATCGGAAACCTCTAGTCACGTCCCTGATTATAGTATGTGTATAAAGAGCCTGGGCGCGTGGACACAAATATGGACAAAATTTGATACTGTCTCATGTATATTCCTAATGACGGATTATCTGTAAGGTAGTTGCGTCTAATTAGCTTGCAGTAAAACGATCAGTTCCTTTTGTACCTTTTAACCTTTTACCCAAAGTAGATAATATCAAAATTTATTATTTTAATTACTATTTTTTTTTAATTTTTCCAAAAATTTCAACAAAACCATAACATGTTACCCCTCATTGGAACGAGCTCGATGAGCTCGTTCCAATGAGGGGTCACATGATATGGTTTTGTTGAAATTTTTTGAAAAAGAATATTTTTTCAACTGCTGAATTTGCATATTACGCGGTCGATTCGTTGGGTAAAGGGTTAATAAACGAAAAGGGAGCACGGTGCTCAGTGGTTACAGCATTGGACTTCAAACCGAAAAGTCCCACGGTTTGTTCCCCGCCAGGAGAAATTGCGTTGTGTCCTTGGGCAAGGCATTTAAGCATGATTACCCACGTGGTGGCACGGTGGCGCTGTGTCATTAGGCGTACTGCGCGTTCATTGATCAGTTTGTCTTCAAAAAATGCTAAGCCTGTTGAGTTAGTACGTTGGAGAGATTGACAGTTGCTCGTCGTTACTCGGTGGTTCTCTCCGGCTTCCCCCACCCGTAGAACTGTCAGGCTGTCAAGAGTGTCGTTAAGCCCGAAAACGACAGACAGTTCCAAGAGCTGTCTGTGGTTTCCGTTTGTTAAAAGTAACAAAAAGAAACTTGGCTTTATTTTGTACTGATGTCATAGGTGTGTTCTCAACGGCCTGAGGTCACGATTATCCATTGTGCAGAAATATGTGCCGTAAACACCAATAATTAAATAAATAATTGGCCCTTCCTCGATAGTCTAATAATTTCAAAAAAGATAACTTTATCGAAAGTCTATTTTCATGACGTCACAGGTCAGGGATGATAATGGGGTAATAAGCTATAATTTATAGGTAAACTTTTTTTTTTTTTAATTTGAATGGCAACTTTGTGAACAGCGTGGAACGGATATGACAGTCAGGTTGGGTAAAGGGTTAACAGTATTTCCACAGCCAGATTCGGAGAGTTTTACGGGTAGGCGATACATGATCACCATGGAGAAAACCGCCGATCAGTCTCTTTTCCAAACTGTCAGACATTTCATCTTTCTCGTAAACCTCTGATGAAGCTTGGACTTTTTGTCCGCATAGGTGAGCGACATGTGTACGATTAAGTGTCAAATACCATTGCATGGAGGGCTACAGTTTTCTCCCTAGAGATGAGGAGTGTTGCCTAGAGATAAGGGCAAAATTCATACTCTCGACCCCTCGATCAAAGGTCTAACGCGCTAACCAATAAACCACTCTGAAACCTTTTATAGAGTGATGGAAAAGACGCCAAAAACCTTTTGAGAATGTGAAGGCATTAGTGTTAGTCGACAAGTAAGCACTTGAGGGAATACGCTCTTTAACAACTAAACATTTTTATTTTTCCCTAAAAACGTAGCTTACGACCTTTTATTAGAATGCACTCGTTGGAGATAAAACTAAAAATAATAAAATCAGGACGACACTCTTGGATTGAAACCCATTAGAGCGCAAATCTACATCCTTAACAATGTATCCACGCGGCACTTTAACCTTTTTTAATTCATCGAAAAACAAAAAGTGCAAGTCATATTGAAAAACATATTTATAATTTTGTTGACATTTCAAACAAATTAACTTCTAAACAAAGATATATAGATTTTTTTTATATTGAAGTTGTTTCCTTATATATTTTTATAATCCATCATACATGGTATAATGGAAAGAAAATGAGGAGTCATTCTCGTGCAGAAAAACAAAGTTTTTTGCAAATGCTAAACACACTTAAGTTGTTGACAGTAAAATTATTGTTTCTTCTTGAAGCTAAGACATTTATTTAATTTTTTTGTTTCAAACCATAGCCAAGGCCTAAAAAAGTTAAAAATCTGTTTCTCAAGCCCCCTGTATGGTCCTTTTGGCTGCCGCATGCTTTCTCGTTCATAAAAAAATGAAAACTTAAAAAAACAAAAATTCAATGTTTTGTGTCTGAAAGTGATATATTACCCAAGTTAATAAACATGACGAATTTGTCACTTGAGTGCAACAGGGCTTTGCAATACTGTAGCACTGCAAAGCCTTCTTGCACTCATGGGATGAAATGCACTACCACCCATGTTATTCTGTAGATTATGAGGCCTAAAACCTTAAATAAACCAAGAACATGAACTTTTGGTGGCAAAGAAATAATTATAAATTAAATAAAAAAAAACCCGACCACATGTAATTTTATAAAACATGACCTGACAAACAGAAGATCTACTTTGTGGGGCCTAATGGGCGCATTGTAGTACTCTCCAATCCTCCATCTAACATGACCTGCGGACGACATTTGCAATATGTTTCCCAAAACAACGGAAAAATTATGATTTTGTACCTTAACCCTTTACCTAACATGAAAAGCAGACGACACTTGCCAAAAAAATTCTTGAATAACTAATTTTTTTCATTTTTTGTCTCAAAAACCCTCGTTGGAACGAGCTCGCCGAGCTCGTTCCAACGAGGGGTCATAACCTATGTTTTTGAGACAAAAAACGAAAAAATAATGAAAATTAATTGGCGATCTTTGAAAATAGCGCTGGTCGGTTTTGACCGTTACGTTAGGTAAAGGGTTAACACAATCGTTATTACCATTCAATTTGAAACAGCCGGGTGAACCAGTTCCAATAAGATCGTAAGCCTTGTTTTGAATGCAAAAATTAAAATCACCCAATTTGAAATGGTTCGAAATCATTTCCGGTGGAAAATGGAAAAGCGTCCAATGTGTTACAATCAGATCACGTCGGAAATGGGACAATGCTATAAGTATCGTGAACATTTGTTAGGACTACTGAAACAGAAGGCAGGGTAATAGCTTAAAATTCAGTTCGATTACGCCTTTCTTTTCTTTTTCCAAAAAATAGTTTGAATCCAGGGTTAGAGTATGCGGTAAATCCCTAACGGGAAGAACCCTTTTGTGCCACTCAGGGGCACCGATAGCGAGAACGAGCCCGGGGACAATGTGCGCTAGGAGCGCCGAAGGCGTGAAGCGATAAATGTGGTGGTTGGGGGGGTCTGGGTGTCCTCCCCCAGAATTGTTGTAAATTAGTGCAAGGAGAAGCATTCGCCTGCATTTTCTTGACAATATCTACTCAATTACTTCCTTACAATTTCGGTAATTGATTACCTGTATTTTTGTGTGTATGGTACATTTTTTCTCCAAAGATAATCGTGACCACCAGGATGCCGGAAAGACCAAAGGAAAACTAACAAACTGAAATAAGTGAGTTTTTTTTATATGAATGGGAGCCTAGTCAGAAATGCAACTGCGTACTCTTGTTACCTCCCCGGGCGTCGGGGGCCCGTACCAAAAGCCTTCCCACAATTTTCAGCTCAGACCGTATCGAAAGGTCAACCTACACTTTTTTTAAACATTAAAAATTCCTATACTTTTTCAAACACCCAAAATTCCGGCGAAGTTGCCCCCCACCCCCCCCCCCCCCCCCCCGACGCTAATTGTGTGTCAATGTGTTATCGTGTTCGAAGTAGTAAGTAGGTTATGAACGACCCCCTTTTGCCACCGCAGGAGCCGATGATGTCATTTTATTTTTTAAATTGTTTTAATTTTTTTTATTCTTTTTATTTTTTTTTTTTATTTTTTTTTTTTTTATTTGTTTTTATTTCTTTTTTATTTGTCTTTTAATTGATGTTTTAAATTAGTGAGGTCATATTGTGACGTCATTCCCCCGGCAATTTGATGCATGGTGAGTACTCACGTGATCAAAACAATACTAGAATCCCTGCGTGGGAGCCATATTGTAAAGTCATTTCCCTGGTAATATGATGCACGATGAGTGCTCACTTGATCAAAACAATACTATTATCCATGCGGGGGAGCCATATTGTAAAGTCATAAAATTTTGATCAATCAGGGAGTGATTTTACTGACTTCATGAAGTCCAAGTGGTTGGCTTTCATTAAAGTCTAATCAATCAGGGAGCGGTTTGCTTAACTGGTTTCAGAGGAGTGAGTGAAATAATAGGAAAAGTGGTTTAGTAAAATATATCAAGTTTGGAAAAATAAATAATAAACAGTGCCAAAGATTGTGGTGATGCCCCATAAATGTTATCACTTGGAATGAGTATCCCTTGATGGAGGTTATGACAGAAAGAACTTGACACAATGTGTGTGTTAAGTGCGTATGTGTGAGAAAGGTTCTCGCTTCAACAGAGTGGCGCTGAAGAGAGCCGTAGATTTATCTTTGTCGAAGTTATGCGTCGTCGATGTTGGTTGATCGCCATCTAACTTCTTGGAATAATCTTCTTCTGTGGTCCTCTTGTATTTTTCGCTGAATTCCAGTCTCCCGTGCTTCTCTTGTAGCTCCCGCTGAATTCCATCCCCTCCATTATCTTGTCCACGTCGTCTTTGTAAAAACCGATCTTCTCTGATCGCAGGTTCAGTATCAAATGACACGTTTCCTGCCATTTCGTGATTATAAATATCCAACGCGGATGTCTCAGAAAAAAAAACTCAACCTGAACATCGACAGCTGAAATAACAGTGTCAAATATGGATTTGTCTTGGTTTGGGCAGATAATGGTCTTTAACTTTTTTAATTACTGAACAGATTATCTTGATTAAGATATCATCTTAAACAGCAGGATCCTAGCTTTAAGATGATGCAGTACAGTCGAGGTGTAATGGCCACAATCCACACGTGGGCAGTAATGTCCACCTGTGCGTTTACCAGGTAATAAAATCATCATCAGCAAAATTTTTTAATTAATGAAGCACCGGGTTGTGCCAACCCAGTGCTTCATTAATTGAATTTTTGATGATTATTCCTGATATTAGCGTTTGGAATCTAATATTACTGGGTCCGTGGAAATATTGCCCACGCGTGGAAAGTGACCAATCTCCTGCGGCCCTACTGTATTTCATATATCGAAATAGAATAATCATTAGTGAAGATATTTGAATAAATGGATGAATGAACGGTTATGACCGGTCCGCTCGGCCCGTTGTTTGTAAAATAAATGATATTTTGGTTTTTAAATGTAAGCAATGTGCAACTTATGTATTCCAAAATTGAACTTCGTCGATCACATTTCTTTGACGATGGTAATAATTTCTAGTGTTATAGTAGTGTAGGTATTACGCTCATTGTTGAGCAATTGCTCCGCCCCCCCCCCCTCCCTCCGCCTATGTGGGCATATTTTTCGGCGAACAAGCGCTATATTTAATATCAAGTTGTAGAAATGACATTGTATTATGGCGTTTGTTCTGGGAATTTGTCATCGAACACACACTTTACAAGTTAACAATTTTTGTTAATCGGCGGGATACCAGATTGGATAGGTTTTGGATTATCTACAATTAGTTCAAAGCTTCAGTGGATTTTACTTAAGGTGCTATGTAGGTAAGAGAAATTTGTTTACTTTGAAATTCCCACATCTGATATTCCATACGTTCAAATTAAATATACACAAATTATACATCAAAATGAAGGTTGAGAGGTATAGAACACGAAAAATATATGTAATCAACTCATAGAGTTGACAGAAGGCACCACTGGTTCCTGAAAGTTGGCTACCGTATTCGTACCAGAACTGATAAAAATAAAATAATATTTCAGGCAAACAACTCGTGGCCAAATGCGCTTCAGATATCCAAGAACAAAGCTGGGACATCAAAATATTTCAACACGCAGCGACAGAGCTGCATGGAGATAAATTCCAAAACTGTCGGCTTTGTTTACATTGTAGGTTCATTTCTATTTCCGGTCAAGGTCATCGGACGGAAAAAGCATCGATAAACAATGTGTCTAAAATCAAATACTGAGAAAATTCGCCTTAATATAGCATACTATTATTATATACAGACTGCTCAGTTGCCATATTATGTGCAAGGTATCATGACACCTGATTAAATTTCTTAGAATTACGATTTTGTTTTTAGATGGAAATTTGTGAAATCGAGTGATTTGCGAATGTCCATCGAACATGGAATCCATCTTCAATAAAAATGCGGACAGTGTTGTCCTTTTCCCAAATGTAGTCCTATCACAAAATATTAAAGTGTTTTGAATGCTCAGCTTTGTTATTGGAATCTGAAGCACATTTGTCCACAAGTTATTCTCCGGAAATACTATTTTATTATCAGTTCTGGTACGAATACGGTAGCAGACGTCCAGGAACCAGTGGTGCCTGCTGTCAACTCCATGAATTAATTACATACATTTTTCGTGTTCTGCACTTCCCAACCTTCATTTTGATGTATAATTTGTGTGTATTGAATTTGAATTTACGGAATATCAGTGGAGGAAATTTCAAAGTAAACAAGTTTTTCTTACTTATATAGCACCTTAAATCATCGTAGATATAAATAGGATGTATTCTCATCAAATCATTTGTGATCGGATGGTACTGTAGCGTGAGAGTTGACTACTCAATAAATTCCACAACACTTGCGTAACTAGCAAAAAAGCGTTTGCTGCTGACAGACCGGCAGTTTACTGAAGCACTTCAAAAACACAAAAACCCTTCATTGACGACTCAGCCGACCAGGAAAAACACCAGAGATAAAGATTGTTTGGTTAAAAAAATCACACAGGAAACTCTGTGTTCGGATCGCCTATGCAATCTTGCCGTCTCAGGGGTTGATGCCGAACCTCACCAAAAGCAATGAAAATATACAAAAATGACGCATAGTTGTACAAATATACCCCGATGGTCAAGAACAGAAATAGAGGAAAATTCAATGTTGCACGAGAGCAGCGAAACGCCAGAATGACTGCCGTCCACTAAACGACCCAGTTTCGCTGAACCAAAGAACATTCAAATTCCGTACTACCCGCTTGTCATGCATTCCTTGCATCAGCGGCCACCCGATTAAACTACACCTGCCATTTGCTTATGAAAAAATGAGCCTCCAAGACAAATATTTTCCGCTACAATGTTCGTGCCGCGGAAAAAAAATGATTTTGTCACTACGCAAATTACGGGGAATTTTAGGCAATCTCTTTACAGTACAGAATTTCTGAAAAATCGTGTTCCCACAAGTATGGTTTGTGTGCTCAATTTGCAGAAAAAAACAACCACGGAGCGTCTCTTAATTTTTGATTCGAAAAACTTTCAATTGACTGTCAACGTAATGTGAACCAGTGAAAATCACCAGTGCAAATCAGCCGAACACACAAATGTTACTTGCGTGGATTTTTACAAAAGCAAGTGAAGGGAAAAATGGCATTCATTTCACAGAGTTTGGGCAATTTAGAATCGGTCAGGTTATTATTAAAAAGAATTTTGTTTATATGCGGAGGGTCTCTTAATTTGTGTCATCATAGGCCTTCAGTTTACTGTCAATGCAACGGCGAGTGTGACCCAGAAAAATGGTATTTTTTGTTCGATCTTATCACGGAGATTGATCAATTTAGAATATGTCGACCACCACCGTTTCCGTGTGCAGTGTTGTTGGAAAAATATTTGTTGGGGGATGGCAGGTAGACAGCCAATCTGGCTATGCCATCTCCCTGCGGTATATATACTACTCAAAGTTTGCTAAGCACCAAGTACATCCAGCTACCTGTTTTACGTTTTAGTTGAAATATTGTTATGAAAAGTGTATATACTTTTTAATTGATTATATCTTTAATTATTTAAGCACAGAAATTAAGATTTTATTTGTGTTTGACATTATTTTTTAGCTTTTGAATACCATAACCATGGAAAATGGATATTTTTGGTAAAAGAGGAAATTTTTCAATATGCCAAAAAGTTGACGGAGCGAACTGGTATGGCTTCAATATCGAGTATGAGACCTATCACCGTTAATTACAGCTTGCCAACGCCTTCTCATGCTCCCAATCAGGTTCCTGGTGGTCCATTGTGGGATGTTGTTCCATCCTTGGACCAGCATGGCACCAAGCTCCTGGACACTTCTTGGCTGGACTGGACGGGCTGAAATTGCAAGCTGCAACTCATTCCAGACATGTTCGATTGGACTGAGGTCAGGGGATCTTGCTGGCCAGTCCATAAGCTTAATCTCCTCCCTCTGTCGGTACACCCCTCGACAGCATGGGCAACATGAAGACGGGCATTATCGTCCATCAGAATGAATCTATCACCCACTGCACCTGTATACAATCTGATGTGGACATCCAGGATCTCACCAATATACCGTTGTGCAGTCGTACCACGGTCAAGGACACAGAGCTCTGTACGTCCATCCCAGCTGATGCCGCCCCAGACCATGATTGACCCTTCACCATAGCGGTCATGCTCAGCAATGTTGGCTGCATGGAATCGCTCTCCCGGTCTTCTCCATACCCTGTGTAGTCAAGGCAGTACCTTGACTTCTATGTAAAAAGGACAGGTCGCCAATCTTCTCTGGTCCGTCCAATGTGGTCCATGGCCCATTCATATTGTGCTTGGAGGTGGTTCTGGGACAGCGGAATGCGAATACATAGTCTTCTCGATCGGAGACCACCTTCGTGCAACCTTGCCCGGATTGTCTGCGTCGAAACATTTACCCAGGATGCATTCTGAAGGTCACTGCGTAGCTGGGTTGCTGTGGCAAAGCGGTTCCTAGGCGCCTGAATGATCAAAAACCGGTCTTCAGCTGCAGATGTTGCCCTATCTCTGCCACCACCATGCCGTCTTACTGGTGTGCCAAACTGCTGAAATCTTGCCCAGGCTCTGGTGATCACCGTATGGTGCACACCAAGGGCTTCACCAACCTGACGATGGGTAGCCCCCTTGCTCTTGCTCCACCATCCCTATAGCCCACCACATTTCTGCTTCTGTGCAGAAACAAACACGAACCATTTCCTAATTTTTGACTCAAATAGCATTTAGTGTGAAGTTCAGTTGACACTCAATGTAAGGGTGTTAGTCTACCATTTTAAACTCGATGAGCGCGCCTCCGCGTAAATCCGTCAAACACTCAAATTTAACTTGAGTGGATTTTTTACAATAAACAAGTGAATGCGGAAATGACAATTCACAAGTTTCCTCATAAAGAAGTGACAGCGTTTTTTCAAAGCTACAATTATCAGAAAAGTTTTCTTTCTAAACAAACAAAAGCCTCAGAAAGAGATGCACAGTTCCATTCCATTCCTCCCCACATCACACACACATTACATGGTATTCACACAAATGCACATTGGGATACTGTTATTTTCTGTCTTATAACCTCCACAACGCCAAAAGGTTTTTGGTGTTAATCATTCGACTAATGCGGATTTGTTTCAAATCAACTGTCACAGAGAGTGTTTAACGAATAATTTGGGACTTATTTTAAATTTCTGAACTATATTCTTATGAAAGCAGAAGGAAAAGAAACGAAATAGTGTTTTCGAAATTTCTTTGCCTCCTAGACATGAGGGAGGGGTTCCCCTATAGAGGTTGAGGCTATGGGTACGCGAATTGAACACACGATTCTTCATACCCGAAAATGAGACTATGGGTACAACAATTACTGTAGGAATTTTTATCCATAGACATGTAACAGTTGGCTATTTTCACTGTGTTATTTAACTTCCGAAAATTCCTACCATGTTGTTTATTTTGGTTTTCCCCACTTCCTGTTAGTGCTATTCTAAATTCCGGTGTAAGCCAATGTATCTCATTGGCTACGTTTGTTATTCCAAACCTGGCTCTCTAGTTGGTCATTCTCAAAACGAGGGATCAATTAGATTTCAGTAATCTTGTCTCTTCAAGTGTATATAAGACTGCCTTTACTTCAAGAAAGCGTCCCATTTCACAATAGTGTTAAGCATTGATCTTGCTGTGCTGTTGTGAAAGATGACCGTAAAAGGTTGGTACTGGGTGTCACTCCTCTTAATTGAGAGAATACTCCTTCTTCGATAGTTTCCTATAGGAATCGTTCCTTTGCATGGAGCGCATCCACTGGTGAGATAAACGTTACTGGCGTAATTTTCCCTGGCGGAGGCGCTCACTGCAGGGAACAAATTCATTTTTAAATTGATTCTTTTTATTTAATTATTTCCTTATTCTTTTTTTAAGCTACATTAAGGTCCTGGAGAATGGGTACTTTCGCACCCCGTTAAAACGGGCTCCGTACAAACCACCCCAAGTAATTCAGGCAGTTTTTAAGTATGTTGCACTTTTGGCAATGCTAACAGAAATTAGGGGGTCCGTGGTTTGATAATCATGCTGTGAAATTTCACGTTGTTTTTTTCGGTGTTCATTTTTGTTTTGTTTTGTTTTTCATTTCATTAAACCACGTTAAAAATTCATTCCTGTTTTTTTTTATTTCTTCCTGTCCATCGGAAAGCTCCAAATCCTTCGATTCTGGTTGTAGTTTACAGGAAATAGTACATCCAGGGTGTCCTTGAGGGACTCATTGGCCCCATCCTGTTACAGACATCTTGCCCTACACGCAGAGAAACTCGCTCCAAATTTGGTTCTAAGAAGAAATAAAACCCTCGCAGAACCAAAACAAATGAGTCTTCGTGTGATAAGCTATATGTGTTCTTCATACTCAATTTTCACTAGTTTGAGTTATATCCACCGTTGGATGGAATGACATCCAAAACACGAGAAAAAAGAATAAGTCCATCGATGAATCAGGAGAAACTCTTTCAACAGTTACTTTCTTCTGTTTCGATTTCTGACTACGAGAGTCACATTGCCCTACACCTCGGCTCCCTTGCTTCTGCGAAGGTTTTCTTGCCTTGTTCTTTAGTTTCTGATTTTTAACAGCATAAGGCTCGACGTTTTTCATGCTATCAATTCTACCTCTGCGTTTGTTTGGAAATATTTTGCCGTTGTTGTTGCTGTTGTCGTTGTGGCTGCTGTTCCTCATGTGGTTTGACTGTTCATGAAAACGTCAGTAGCTAATTACCACATTATCGTCACAACATCAAATTTCTCTGAAAGTTTTGTTTGAAAGTCGCCCTTCCCACAATCCGACAAGATGCATTGGTTTGGTTGCTTGGGTGTTTGGGTTTAGCTGCTCGACTGTTCTTTTCGATCTGTTGATAGGTTTTCTCAAATATCGACCAAGACGGCGTGTTTTGTTCCAATGACTTCTGAAGAGAACGCACAGCCGACTGACAGTTCTCTCGTCACATTCCGAGTTAGATGGTGACGATACATCTTCAAAATTGACGTAATCTAATTTCGGAGTCACATTTGGCAATGAAAATTTATCAGGTTCTACATTATCTGATCTCAGAATAAGTTACGTCTCCCCCACAAACTCCATCAAGATGAACAAAGTTAAATTCGTCAAGGCCACTAAATCACAATTTCTCGTCAGTGAGGTGTATTTCTTGTAACTGCTCGACAGTGGCAGTTGGAAGTTTGATACCAACCATGACAAAGTATTTTTTTATTATTAAAACAGGGAAATGTTTGATGAAATGATGGCAAAAAAATATGAACTGAGAAGCCATGACCTCTAAGCTCCACTTTGTACGCTGATCGTTCATTCAAACAAACGACTTCACAAAAAATTGTCGTGCAAGCATCTCACGAAATGCCGAGTGAGAGAATAAAATAGAAAGAAAGAATATATTTTCCTCTCTTCCTTCTTTTGTGTGGTAAACGTGGTAGATATGTTTAGCCATTAACGGGTAGAGTGCTGGAAGGCTATATTTGGGCTTTATTCTGAAGTGCAGGTACTGCGACTTAGAGCCTACATACTCGGTGGATGTTCTTCATGTTGTCTTTGATGTGAAATTATTTAGTCTGTGTAGATCTGCCTTGTTACAAATTATGGGTGAGTGCCTGCAGGCACTCTCCCATAAATTGGCACAAGGCAAAGTTATGTGAACAAATTTTGCTGACCAAAACAAATTTAGCACTCTGCCAGTTAAAGAAACTGCAACACTACCTTCTGATAGAATGTTGTGTAATCTTATTTGACACGCCTTGTCGATACGAAATAAATTTAATGTAACTTTAATGATTGACAAGCACAGAATTAATCTATAGCAAGAGCATATCACGGGAGATAAGCAAAACACTGGAAGTGTTTACCTCGAGAAATACCTGCACCCAGTAGTCGTTCTCATTACAGCACTATTCAGTCACTTTAAGCTTTACATTATACCATCCTTGTCATAATATAAGGTGGCTTTCTGTGAGTGGGTTCCATTCTTCATGAGCGTACTTTTGCATTATTTTTGTGGAAAACAAAACCAGGCTTTTGCTACCACATGTATTTGCTGCTTTTTATCCTGTTCTCCTTCAAGCGACCCAGTACCATCTGCTTTCAGTATTGCTTGTTGCCATCGGCTGACTGAATCAAGTTAATACATTTAACCTTGGTTTCCACCATTATCAACCTTCTGCTACACGTACTCACCTTCCTCGGCTAAATCTAAGTCAGTGCAATACCTGCTACCCTTAAAGGACCAATATTTGTTGACGCATTGGTTAGTTGGACTTACGCTGCCAGAGACTCGTCAACTCTTCTGCAAAATCATAGGTTAATGTTAACCGGATCACAACCATTATCTTAGGATCAATTCGCTGCAGACATGTTTTGGGAGGATTCTCATTGGAGGATCGAATCACCGCGCGATGCTTCGATTTTGGCTTTTGAGGCTATAAGAAAAGTTCGCAATCAGCTCTGGTGTGACTTCCCTCTTTCCTCATCTGGGTATAAGAAGGGCATTTGCTTCATTCAAGCGGTTTCCCCTGACAACATTCTTGACATCCATCAGAACATTTTATGCCCTTTGGTATGCATGTGCAAAAATCTGAGTTGTGCGAAGCTAAAAATTTACTATAGAACACTATGGAGAGAATATTTAATGTTGAGACTTAAAAATATAATGTGTAATTGTACAGTACGGCCGCCGTGGATTGGTCACTTTCCACGGATTGGCAGTGTTTCCACGGATGCAATAATATTAGGTTCCGAACACTAATTATAGGACAAAGCATCCAAACATTTATTAATGTTGCACCGGGTACAACCCGGTGCGTCATTAATTAACATTTTGCTGATAATGACTTTAATTAACTGGTAAAGGAATGCGTGGACATCACTGCCTATGCGTGGATTTCCACCACTCCACGGAGACTATATTGTAGAACAGCCGGACATCAGTTCGAGAAGTTCATGACAAATGGATGTTTAAAGTTGTATGATTTTAATCGCCAGTGTGATGTTTTGCAACTTCCATTTTGCTTTGAAGACTTCTTTCTGCAGAAGGCTATGTAAAATGTTGAAAACGGTCTACTGGGCCATGTTCAATTTCAAATTACTATATTTTCTGTCGGAGTAAAAACCCAGTCGGACATCGTTTCAAAACAAGCAAAGATTTGACTTCAATTGGAAATAAAAAGTGTTCATCTTCTTACTTTCATTTCTCTTTGAAAAGAAGTTGTTTTTTTTTTATCTCTGCTGAAATTTCAGAGCGCTGTGTGTGTCTGGTTATCATCACCAATATACGGATTATTGAAGTGATTCAGTTTAATTAATTTGCTGTATTATTCGTGTCAAGGTGATAGCTTAAGGTTGCGATTTTCTTGTTTGAAAGTGTAAATATTTTCGATCATCTTTCTGGCTGGGTTAAAGATAAAACGTAAAGATAGGTAACTGACCCCGAAAACCGATTTGTCATTTAAACAGACCAGCAATAATTCAAGCGCTGCTAATTAAGCATGAAATTTTATGTCCATTACCGCGTTTCTGTTTAACGCTATAATTGGATGTGTGGTAAGAGACTAAACGTCGTGGAAACCCGTGCTCTCCTGTAGCCATTATCTATGTGATTGTGGCCAGTTAATGGGTAATTGTTGGAAAAAACAGTACATCGCACATGTTCTGGACACACACCTATATTATGCATATAGTCTGTCACGAATGTCAGGATATACCGAAATGCAATCCTTGCAAAGGGACTTAAAAGCGCGTATTAAATTAATGTAGATCTAAGCGGCCGTGTTCAAGAGAAGCAATTAAACTGAGAATTAATGTTCTGAGTATCGAAATAAAAATCGGGGGATTTCTCGAAAAATTCATTCCAGTCTGAGGCCGTGTAAGGCCGTGGATCAGAGGATATGGGGATGTCCCATGCTATAGGTTAGAGGATGTGCCGCATCGGTGCGAAAGTATAGGCACGCTGTAGTGTAGGGGGCCACAGAGCTCATATTTAGAATAGGGGCAGTCGCGGGCCTAGTCGGTGGCCATACCTGCGTGTAGAATCAGAAATAGGAAGTGCGAACTCAGGGAGCTATTAGTATTTAGGAAGACGGCATACCTGTTGTAGAAGGCGAGACATACGTAGGCAGAGTATGCTTGCCCGTATGAACATTATTGTGAGATAAACGTAGGGGAGCGTTTAACCCCGTTGGTGGCGACTGCTTGAGTGAAAAGCGTCAAGTAAAGTGACAATAAGCTAGTGGCCGGGCGACGGCAGTGGTAGAGTGACATTCCGTCACTTGTTAGAGCAAAAGCGTCCGGATAAAGTTGTTTTCAGTGTACCCCTGTTGGTTTATGCTTTTCAAGGAAAAGTCATTGACCCTTTCAGGATAAGAACCATCCCAACAAAAGTAAAACGGGTGGTTTCGTCACGGTGGGACATACGTTCACGCACGGATTCAGGCGACACTCCTTGAGTTTTGGCTGAATACGCGGTGTGAATCTATTTCCCCCATCAACGACAAAGCCCGGTTTCCGACAATTCGACAGTATTCGGGGGAGACAAAACGAACAGTTATTTTTGCAAAAAAATGGGTATTTACCTTCCAATTATGCCCCTCTGATAATGGTCCTCTGATATCGCTATTATAATAATAATTATCGGATAGTTTGCAGCTGTGTTAAATGATGTTCCGATTTTAATTATTAGGACGCGAGAAATGTGAGACGGCTGACAATTTTCGTCATTGAAGAGATTTACAGAAAAGTTAGCTCCCCTTAATGATCTAACGTTTTAACCCTTTACCCAAACGAATCGCCCGCATCCTCCGCGTAATATGCAAATTCAGCAGCTGTAAAAATTTTATTTTTCGAAAAATTTCAAAAAAACCATATCATGTGACCCCTCTTTGGAACGAGCTCGACGAGCTCGTTCCAAAGAGGGGTCAAATGATATAGTTTTGTTGAAAGTTTTTGAAAAAATTTAAAAAATGATATTTAAAATAATAAATTTTGAAATTGTCTGCGTTGGGTAAAGGGTTAACACTGAGGGCCTGGGAACTGCATATAAAAAATGAAATTTCGAAATGCTAGCGACGTTATAACATCGATGTACGCATCTTTTCTCAAACTACGGGCATTTTCCTGCAGAGTAGGATAAAAATACAGAATCTGGCGTTTACAATTTTTTCCCTATCAGTTGGAACGTTTGAGTATTATTCTCTGTTAAAACGCTTATAAAAAATAAGAAAATGGCGCTTCAACCGTCTTTTGATGTTCTGTAACCTTTTTCTGTTTATTTTTTCAACAGTGTGCGCATTGTGGCATATACTTTCCTTTCCATTAACATAAACGTCTAGGAGGTAAAATTTGCTATTTTATTCCTGAAAGAAAAATGAAAATCGACTTTTGATAAAGTGATCCCTACCCTCCCTGAAATTATTAAAGGGACGAGGGATGTCAATCAGTGGAAAATAATGCGAAGTTTCCTTTTGCTACTTTTAATAAAGTAAAACAACAGAGCAGACAGCTCCCATAGCTGTCTGTTGTTTTCGTTCATTAAAGGGTTATAGGGAAACTTGGCTTTTTATTGCAAACTAATTGGAAGCAACTAAGTTACTTAATACAGATGAGCAACGGATGGTGAAAGCGCCGTTTTCTTATTTTTAAATGGGTTTAAACAGAGAATAATTGTCAAACGTTCAAACTTGTTGGTGAAAAAAATTGTTAAAAGCCAGCTTCTGTATTTTTATACCACTCTACCGAAAAATGCCTGAAGCTTGTGAAATGATGCACACATCGAAGACAGACAGCTTCACTAATAGTTCGAAATTTCAATTTTTATATCAAATTCACAAAACCCTTAGTGTTAAAATTACTGACAATTTTAGAACATTAAATGCTGTTATAAATTTGTTCCTGTTTTCATCCATTTTATTTTTTAAAATTAACAACTTATTTTGTAAAATGATGAATTCGATGTTTTGGGACTAATTTCTGTAACACAGAGTAGGTTAACTCCTCGCACTCTGCTGGCGGATATTCCTGCCCGGATAGGTATTCTCTTGCTATTACAAAAAGTCAAACTTGAGGATATTTAACTCTTTACCTAACATGAAAAGCAGACGACACTGGCAAACAAAATTCTTGAATAACTATTTTTTTTATTTTTTGTCTCAAAAACGAGCTCGTTCCAAAGAGGGGTCATAACCTATGTTTTGAGACAAAAAATGAAAAAAATAATGAAAATTATTTGGCGATTCAAGTTTGTGAATAGCGCTGGCCGGTTTTGGTCGTTACGTTGGGTAAAGGGTTAACCAAGTTTTCCCCTGTAAGTTGTATAGACATTTTATATACACCAATAATCGAGGTGGATCAGAGGTTACGCCACTGGACTTTAAACCGAAAGGTGCAGGGATCAGTCCCCTCAAGGGGTAACTGCGTTGTGTCCTTAGGCAAGCCACTAAATCCTTATTGCCTACATGGGAACACGATGGCGTTGTGTACTAAGGGGTACTGCACGTCGATGGTGCACTTTCTTCAACCAATAGTCCTCCTTGAGCGGAGTTGGTACGTTATGGAGTTTGACAGTTGCTCGCCTCTGCTCGGTGGTACTCCGGCTTCTTCTACCCCTAAAACTATTCGACACGAAGTGACCTTGGCTGTCAAATGTGTCGTTAAACCCAAGTAAAAAAACACAATGATTACTTGAGTCAAATTTTCATGATTTTTTCATCAAATCTGGTCATGGCTGCTTTACAGTTTCTGCTACATTATACTTTATACTTTCCCAATACTATCCAATACTTTCCCAATACTACGCAGTACTACCCCCACACTGCCCACTACTATTCAAAAATGGGTCTGTGTCCGGACGTAATTACTATTGTTTAGTATTGGGTGAGTATTGGTACACTCTAAAAATCCGTTGGGTTAAAAATCAACCCAAATCAAATGGGTTGAGTGAATATGAATCCAGCTGGGTTCATATTCACTCAACCCAGTTGATTTGGATCATTTTTTAACCCAAATGATTTTAGAGTGTAGTATGGGGTAGTATTGAGTAGTATTTGGTAAATGGGAGCGCCGCATTCTCAAGCATTCTGAGGACTGAAAAGACCTGGGAGGAACCTATGGTTTGTATGGAAAGGGAAGTTATACACGTGCTCGGCTCTTGTTTTCTGATGTTCATTTACAGAATTCAATGCAAATAAAATCAAATAAAAAGATTTCAAACCAGACTCATAACGTGCTGCAACTGGGCTATCGATTTTTTACACACCCATTAGCCGCATGTCTCAACATAAAGATTAATTATCAAATTTTGACATTTGTTGATATATTAATGTACAGGTAACACAATATCTGTCATTTAAGCCTATTGTTTCTCCATTCAAACGCTGAGCGCAATCGCCGCTGGGTGTTTGTTGCATTAAGACTTTTTTAACAGCTTCAGAGCAATTTAAAACAAATTTACTTTCAACTGACATAACCTCGGAGCACTGGGTTAACCTGATCAGATAAATATATATGTATTGTGTGCAAATTGCGCTTCTATAGAATCTTTTATCGCGACGAGACTCGTTCTAGGGGAAGTGATGCTATCGCAACGAGTCGCGCTTGCTCGGCGATTAGCTTTACCTCCCCAAAAACGAGTCGAGCCTCGATAAAAGATTTTATCTTACAATCAACATGTATTTTGTCTGGATTAACTCGGCAACTGTCGTGTATCCGACCCCCTGATACAGATGTTTGTATCAGGGGGTCGGATACAAGCACGTTCCTTTCGTGTGAGTTCCATTTTTTTTTTTTTTGTTCATCCGTACGAATAAATAGTTCGTTATATATTCGTCTACATTCTTGACTTATCCCCAATATACTGCAAGATATTTATTATTTATTGATGTTTAAGGTCACATATTTATGCGCAATGGCTAATCATGACCGTGACAGTTTTACGGGTGGAGGAAGCCGGAGTACCCGGAGAGAACCACCGAGCAACGACGAGCAGCTGCCAGCTCCCCAACATCGTAACTCCGCACTGCAGCATAGGCAGGGTTAGATTGGTTGAAGACATACATACCATCGACGTGCAGTATGCCTTAGTACACGTCGTCATCGTGCCCCCACGCGGACAATGGAGATGAAGTGTCTTGCCCAAGGACACAACGCGGTTGCCGCAGGTGGGATTCGAACCGAGGACCTCTCGGCTTTCAGCCTACACCTCTACCTACTGAGTCACCGCGATCCCTACTGTAAGATAAAATGATTATTCGACTCGTCGTGATCTGCCCTTAGAACCCGGAGCTCGACTCGGATACATATTTTGTACATCCACATAATGGTAATAATCTCTACGTATACAAGCACAATGAGTGCATAAGGGATCGCGGTGGCACAGTGGTAGACTGTTGGACTTCTTTGCTAGAGGTCCAGAGTTCGATCCCCGCCCGGAACGACCCGCGTTGTGTCTTTGGGCAAGGTACTTTATCCCGGTTGCCTACATGGTGGCACGATGACGCCGTGTACTAAGGGGTACTGCACGTCGATGGTGCATATGTCTTCAACCGCTGTAACCCTGCTTGAACGGAGCTTGAACAGAGTTAGAATGTTGTGGAGCTGACAGTTGTTAGTCGATGCTCAGTGGTTCTCTCCGGGTATTCCGGCTTCCACCACTCGTAAAACTGTCGTGGTCATGATTAGCCATTGTGCAGAAATATGTGACCTTAAACACCAATAAATAAATAATTAAATGAGTACATAATACTTTTATCTACCTTTCAGTCAACAAAACTCAACACCGTGGCAGTGACTGCCGGGAAGAGAATGCAAGCGCGTGAACAATCACTCTCCTCATTTTGATTTTGCGAGAGCGAAAAATTCAGGAGAGTGATTCTAACCTCTTAGCTAACATGACAGCCCAAACTGGCCACACACGAAAATGACAATACAAATTTTGTTATTTCTTCATTTTTGCTCTTAAAGCATAGCTTATGATCCACACTGGAACGAGCTCATTGAGCTCGTTCCAATGAGGTGTCATAAGCTATGTTTAAAGAAAAAAATGAAAGATTTTAGTTATGTGAGATAATGTTTTGCAAGTATCGTCTCCTTGTTGGGTGAGGTAATGGGTGATTGAAAGGCAATATATAGCTTGATGTTCAGACATAATGTCAACACACATCATGAAGGCGAATGATTAATTGCTCCCCAAGTGAAACGTTTAGGAGAGTAATGGCGAGTGAGAGTGATCACTCTCCTTTCCCGTCAGTCCCTGAAGCTGCATTTTTTTATTTATATCAAAACAAATATTGGATATATATAATTTTTAATGGGAAAAAATGTAATTATCATAGATTCAAAAAGCAGAATACTGAGCAAAAATCTATATGTAACTGGAGGCTCAAGTGATCACTCTCCTTTCCCGTCTGTCCCGGCCGTGTCTTCTCAAAAATAGCTGTTAACAAATAAAAAGCCACACAACACTAATCCAAATAACTGAACTCCATTTTCAATTCTCTCAACCCAACGGCACTTGAGGAAATGCTTTCAATTTGAATGGAATTGCAGATGGCGATAAAAAAATAATTAAACACAGACCATGTTTTTTCCGTCCAGTCATGATATTTCTAACCAAATTCAATCCAGTTGATGAGGTCGCCAAAGGGATAGGTGAGTGGTTTTCGAAAACAACTAGAGAATTATATGTTTGTAGTGGGCAAGAATCTCTTATACATGATGTCACTTCATTCATATTTTCGTTACGTCAATAGCGTTGAATTATATTGCGAGTTGAAAGAAATGGATTTGAGAGGCTTATGAACCAAATTAAAGAGAATTTTGTCAAAATTGTCCGGCAAGTCAGCGTTCCCAGCCGTTGCGCTGTAATGCCATTCATTTTGGCAAATATTGTCTAACCGCGTCTATCCCATATCAGTATTAATTATCGGGATTGGTTAGCGCTCGCTGGCGGAAACGTCAACTCATCGGTTGTTTCTGAATTTAAAATGTGGTCAAAGAGTCCGACACACCCTTGTTTTTTAAACAGCTAAGAAGGAATTGCTGAAAAACTGAAAAAAAATCAAAACATTTGGTTGAAGATTATTCAGACATGTGATCAACTGGGCGTTTTTTATTACTATTATTTTTTTATTATTTTTTTCAAATTTGCCAGTCAATGGAGATCTTACATTGTTAAATCAGACTGGCACATCTCCACAGCCATTGATGGATTTGGTTGGGGGGGGGGGGGGGGGGGGGGGGTGTTTGATACATACCGTCGCGAAATGTTTCCATTGTACCTAAATATTGTGATCACCACATTTCATATATAGTTATATTCTCCCATCTCCCAATGATGGTAACATAATGTGTAATAAATGATGAATAAACCAGAGAAAACGCAGAACTCTCCAACTCTAAGGGGACCTTGACAGCTCCAGACTAGCCGCCGATTTGGGCTGAACTCCCACGCCATCTTTCCAATCACAACTTCTAGATCCGGCCTTGCCAACAGTCGTATCTTCACATGATTTTCCAGGTTAAGTTTGACCAACTGTGAAAATGTTCATATGGCGACATTTGTTTGGTTTGGTCAATGAAGGTTTTGCGTGAGGCTCTCATACGTAATAAAACATAGTCAGTCCTAGAAATATATTTAAAAGAAGATGCGCCTAAAAATATAAGCTTCATCTCGCTCTTTTCATGCCCCTTTAAATACTGACTTCCTGAATGGTATAGCTACGTGCAACACTGGTACTGACTATAGCGAGTGGACGAATCCATTTTGGCAGCTCTCAGAGCTCTCTGTTGTTTTCGTTTATTAAAAGCAACAAAAGGAAGCTTTGCTTTTATGGCAAGCTAATTAGTAAATCTCACCTCCAAGATTTGTATATTAATGGACTAGACAGTGTCATGATGGCATTACCGCACAACCGCCGTAGACTGGGCATAATCCACGCGTGGGCAGTGATGGCCACGCATGCGTTTACCGGCAATAAAAATCTTCAGTATTATTCTCTGTTGAATTACATTTTAAAAAATGCGGAAACGGCCTTTTCATCGTCGTAGACTGGGCATAATCCATGCGTGGGCAGTGATGGCCACGCATGCGTTTACCAGGCAATAAAAATCTTCATCATCAACATTTTAATTATATTATACCCGGTGCTTCATTAATTGGATTTTTGATGTTTATTCCTATAATTAATGTTTAGAATTTAATATTATTGTGTCCGTGAAAATAATGCCCACGCGTGGAAAGTGACCAGTCTACGGCAGTAGTATGTCATGTTCCCCTACAGGTACAGGTTGCAGGACCCCGGTGCAGGACCCCGGAAGTGACGTCATGTCACGTGACCTAGTGGCGCCATGTTGTGTTGTCATGGTAACCAGCATGAGTGGCCATGTTGTGACGTCATCTCTATGGTGATACGTGGTGTTAGTGCGCATGCGCAGCGCGTGTTGTTAGGGTGATACGTGTTTCCGTCGTCCATTTTGTATACTGGAGGCCGCCATCTTGGTTTCTATGATAGCACGTGATTGCTATGTTACCTAAGACCTACAATAGGACAGGGGTATGTTTTGGGGGTATGCTCGATTGAATCGGAGTATTTTCTGTAACGACTTCCCTGGATAATTACCACAAACAGCCCGACAATCCCTCCAAATCACCAAAATCCACCCAAAATCACCGAAATTGACTTTATTTCCACAATTTATCGGCTTAGCACGTACTATAGTACTAAGGGGGTGCCGGGGGTGCGTTTGATTGAACAGGAGTAATGTTCTGGCTTAGAATTCTCCCAGAATCCCTTTTTGGATCTCTATCCCATGACGTTTTTTCCCTATTAAAGATAGCACGTAGTGCTATAGGACAAATTTACCCAGAATCCTCTGCTTCTATCTATATATGCAATAGTTTACGTCTATCTGGCCATGTTCCTTTGTTCTAGAGTATACTCCAGTAGCGTAGAAGAGCCTATTATTTGGAACAGTTTACCTTATTATTGCTATATTTAGCAATTTCTGGTCTATTCTTGTTAGTTCTGACCCTATTCCGTGTACTCTTGGTGTTTCATTTATCTAACTAACCAATCAGATTGCTTGATTTCCCATAATGCAGTTATCTCCGTTGTGTATAACAAAAGCCTATATCCAATGGCACCCCAATTTTAGCACCCCTTTTTGAAAAACATATGACCTTCGGCACCCCTTTTTGTCATATGTGCTTATGTGAAAAGGCACAATGTGACACAATATGCCCTATCACATAGGCACATGCTTTATGTGCCAATATGTGCTTATGTGAAAAGGCACAATGTGACACAATATGCCCTATCACATAGGCACATACGGGTATTTGAGGATACCTATGGCCTGGTATTGTATTATTCGAGGATACCTACTAGAGAATCCCTTTTTTGTCATATGTGCTTATGTGAAAAGGCACAATGTGACACAATATGCCCTATCACATAGGCACATACGGGTATTTGAGGATACCTATAGCCTAGTATTGTATTATTTGAGGATACCTTCTGGAGAATCCCTTTTTTGTCATATGTGCTTATGTGAAAAAGCACAATGTGACACAATGTGACCTATCACATAAGCACATGCTTTATGTGCCGATATGTGCTTATGTGAAAAGGCACAATGTGACACAATGTGCCCTATCACATAGGCACATACGACCAAACTGTGATTCCATAGCCACAGGCGTTTTCGAAAAAGGGATTCCACAAAGGGATTCCAAAAAACGGATTCCACAAATGGGATTCCGTTTCCATCTTGTCGCCAAAGCTCCACCGCCACTACTGGTCTATGGTCTATCTGTCCTATCATTAGCTTCAACAACAGTCATGTTCCACTGCGGCCTTGTACCAGTACTATGGGCTAAACTACCACCAATTACTTCGTAGCTATACCTTCGCTGAAGCTTTCAAAATGTTCCATCTAATTTCCCCTGTATACATATAAGGCATTCCGTAAGTGGCCCAGTCCGTAAAAACTGGATTCCGTGTTTTTACATCGACACTCGAGGGTATTCCCATTCCCTATTGGAAGAATTCAGTTCAATGGGTTGTAGTTTAAAAATTCAGATCACATTCGTTATATTTTCAGTAAGTTTAAAATTTATTCAGTTCAAAGGGTGTTAACATTGGGATATAGTTAAAAAATAGAATTCATTCAGTTCAAGGGTGTTAATACCGTCATAGGGGTTATAGTTAACAACTTTCTGGACTTCGAAGGGGTTTTAATTACATAAAGTTCATTCAGTTGAAAACGTTGTTCAGTTCAAAGGGTTCATTCAGGTTTGTTCAATTTAAGGGGGGGGGGGGGGGGGGTAACATTGGGTTATATTTAAGGGTTATAGTTCATTCAGTTGAAAACTTTGTTATGGTCAATTCACTTCGAGTTTTGGTTATATTCGATCAGATCAGTTTGATTTTCGTCACTTTGTTTTGATCACTTCGATCTTAGTTGTGTTGGATCTTTGTTCACTTTGTTCTGTTAAGTCTGTCAAACTAGTTCGATCAATCTTCTAGTTTGACATTCTTTCACTTTGTTATGTTTACTTCGATCTTGGTTATGTTGGATCTGTACCTTTATTGTTTTGTAGTGGTTGGTTGTCTCTGTTCAGAGTCTTGTAGTCATTGTTGAATTGGGTGTTATCAAACCCTTTCCATACCCTCGAGTGTCCATGTAAAAACACGGAATCCAGTTTTTACGGACTGGGCCACTTACGGAATGCCTTATATGTATACAGGGGAAATCAGATGGAACATTTTGAAAGCTTCAGCGAAGGTATAGCTAGGAAGTAATTGATGGTAGTTTAGCCAAAAGTACTGGTACAAGGCCGCAGTGGAACAAGACTGTTGTTGAAGCTAATGATAGGACAGATAGACCATAGACCAGTAGTGGCGGTGGAGCTTTGGCGACAAGATGGAAATGGAATCCCATTTGTGGAATCCCTTTTTTAGAATCCCATTTGTGGAATCCCTTTTTCTAAAACGCCTGTGACTATGGAATCCCATTTTGGTCGTATGTGCCTATGTGATAGGGCACATTGTGTCACATTGTGCCTTTTCACATAAGCACATATCGGCACATAAAGCATGTGCTTATGTGATAGGTCACATTGTGTCACATTGTGCTTTTTCACATAAGCACATATGACAAAAAAAGGGATTCTCCAGAAGGTATCCTCAAATAATACAATACTAGGCTATAGGTATCCTCAAATACCCGTATGTGCCTATGTGATAGGGCATATTGTGTCACATTGTGCCTTTTCACATAAGCACATAAAACATGTACCTATGTGATAGGGCATATTGTGTCACATTGTGCCTTTTCACATAAGCACATATGACAAAAAAGGGATTCTCTAGTAGGTATCCTCGAATAATACAAATATGTGTCACATTGTGCCTTTTCACATAAGCACATATTGGCACATAAAGCATGTGCCTATGTGATAGGGCATATTGTGTCACATTGTGCCTTTTCACATAAGCACATATGACAAAAAGGGGTGCCGAAGGTCATATGTTTTTCAAAAAGGGGTGCTAAAATTGGGGTGCCATTGGATATAGGCTTTTGTTATACACAACGGAGATAACTGCATTATGGGAAATCAAGCAATCTGATTGGTTAGTTAGATAAATGAAACACCAAGAGTACACGGAATAGGGTCAGAACTAACAAGAATAGACCAGAAATTGCTAAATATAGCAATAATAAGGTAAACTGTTCCAAATAATAGGCTCTTCTACGCTACTGGAGTATACTCTAGAACAAAGGAACATGGCCAGATAGACGTAAACTATTGCATATATAGATAGAAGCAGAGGATTCTGGGTAAATTTGTCCTATAGCACTACGTGCTATTCTTAATAGGGAAAAACGTCATGGGATAGAGATCCAAAAAGGGATTCTGGGAGAATTCTAAGCCAGAACATTACTCCTGTTCAATCGAACGCACCCCGGTACTTAGTACTGTAGCAGTACGTGCTAAGCCGATAAATTGGGGAAATAAAGTCAATTTCGGTGATTTTGGGTGGATTTTGGTGATTTGGAGGGATTGTCGGGTTGTTTGTGGTAATTATTCAGGGAAGTCGTTCCAGAAAATACTCCGATTCAATCGAACATACCCCCAAAACATACCCCTGTCCTATTGTAGGTCTTAGGTAACATAGCAATCACGTGCTACTATAGAAACCAAGATGGCGGCCTCCAGTATACGCACTAACACCACGTATCACCATAGAGATGACGTCACAACATGGCCACTCACGCTGGTTAACATGACAACACAACATGGCGCCACTAGGTCACGTGACATGACGTCACTTCCGGGGTCCTGCACCGGGGTCCTGCAACCTGTACCTGTAGGGGAACATGACATACTACTTACGGCGGCCGTACTATATATGACACGATGCGCACATTGTTGCTGTAATGAACAAAAAACATTACAGAACATTAAAGGCCATTTTATACTGGACGCGAACGCGACCGCGACTCCAACCGCGGTGGTCGCATTTGCTTTATTAACCCCTGTTTTAATGGAGTCTTTCATACTAAGGGCGAACGCGGCCCATTTTTAGTTCGCGCAGAAAACCCCAGAGATTGCCCCCAGAGCGAATTTTTGGGAATTGTTCGCGCGAACAATTCTATTCAGCCAATCAGATGGCGGGGTCAAAGAGCGAACTATGACATATCTGGAGGATTGTTTATTAACACTGCGAATTTCCACGCGAATCACCGCTTTCGGTATGGACGATAATTCGCGCGGACAGTCGCGCGGAAATTCGCAGTGGTCGAATTCGCGTTCGCCTCCAGTATAAAATGTTCTTTAAAAGATGATGAAAAGGCCGTTTCCGCATTTTTTTAAATGAAATTCAACAGAGAATAATACTGAAACGTTGAAACTGATTCAGCTGACTGATAGGGGTGAAAAATGCAAAAAGCCAGCTTCTGACTGCTGACAGCTTACAGCTTTAGGAAGTTAAGGGAGCTAACTTTCCCGTAAATCTCTACCAATGACAAAACATGTCAGCCATGGGTGTACTTGATTAACAGGGTTAACATTATCTGACTAGTTGTGTACACAATATAGAAAGAGAATTGCCACAAAGCACCCAAAACTAAACAGTGAGCCCCAGTTTCCATGAGCAGGATTAAGAAGCACAAGTTGGGTTTCGGTTAATGGACCTCCGAGTTCAACCCGGAGTTTCATCAGCTAAACACTGTTCGTAAGGTCCTTGAAACTACTTAAAACTATTCGAATTTTAAAACTGAAACCCAAGCCGTTCAAAGTGCTTGAAAATAGAACTCTCAGGGGAAAATCTAGAATGTCCTGGAATAATATATTTCGACAATTACAGTAAGACCACCGTGGACTGGTTACTTTTTACGGGTGGGCAATATTTCCACGGACGCAATATTAGATTCCAAACACTAATTGCAGGAAAAATCATCAAAAATGTAATTAATGATGCACCGGGTATAACCCAGTGCTTCATTAATTAAAATTTTGCTGATGATGATTTTTATTGCCTAGTAAACGCATGCGTGGACATCATTACCCACGCGTGGATTTTAACCAATCCGCACGTCAACTGTACTGAAGCTAGTTTATTTTGATTGACATCTTTACTGATAAGTGACGGTATTTTAGGGTTTTTTGCGTAAAGTGTATTTTGTCGTCCAATGCAACCTGCAGAGTTCCCTCTAGTTGCCTCACTAACCTCGCGTAGAGCCACATATGGTTAAGAAGCTGTAAACAATACTCCTGGGGAACAAATTGGCGTTCGGGAACACGTATTTAAGCAAGTGCTTGGTCAAGTCGGTCGGCTAATCATGGGGAGTCGCATGCGGTGAACTGGACCGACACCTAAATGCTGTCAGCTAGTTTACGGCATTCGCCCCCCCCCCTCCCCCTATGGTGCGCCCGCCGATATAGACCCCTCGTCCAATTATAAAGATCAAGATCTTCTCTAGTTGGAACGATATTATCCACTCGATTTTACTAATTGGGGCCCTTGAACTTTACGCGGAGCAATGATGGTAATTTAGCAAGCAGGTTGCTCTCTGCCTAAACAGAAACGCCACCCTCCCGCTTGCTCTTCATCCTAGCTTCTCACACTTGAACATAGTTTCGACCCAAGGAACGGAAAAACCGGCATCCCTATCATAAATCAGATGGATCGCTCCATGTTTACCCATCTAGTCACAGTTTGTTCGCGCATTCTGTTTCCTTTAGGGGTTGGCAGGTATACAGCCAATCTGGCTATGCCACTTCCCACGGTATGCTATTTGTTACTCTTGTATAATGTTTATTTTTGTTTACATCTTACATATATGTATACCGTGGATAAAGAATCTGAATCTGTACTGAATTGGGGGCTCATTGGTTAGAGCACTGGACATGAGTTGGACAGTTCGTTTTTGTGGGAGCAGAGTGACACAGTGTGCCAATGTGTACTGCTCGTCGATGCTTTTAACCGATGCTAACCTTGTTTGTTTAAGGGCTTAGTAAGTTAGAGAGCCCTCCATTTCTTCGTCGCTCTCGGCGGTTCTCTTCTGATACTCCGACTCCCTATACTCGTTAAACTTTCCGACACGATATACCCCGTAGTTGTTAAAAGTGTCGTTCAACCCCAATATATTTCTTGATGTATTTATTGGGGTTTAACGACACTTTCGACAGCCGGGGTCACCTCGTGTCGGTCAGTTTCACGGGTGGAAGAAGCCGGAGTGCCTGGAGAGAACCACCGATCAACTGTCGGGCTCCCCGACGTACTAACTCAACACAAGTAGGGTTAGCACTGGTTGAAGTCAAGTGCATCATTGAAGTGCAGTACGCCCTAGTACACAACGCCACCGTGTCCCCATGGGGGCAATCGCGCTCCCTGTTCAATCCCAATAAATAAATACACAGAACGACACATTTGTGTGAATGAGTTAATCGATATGACACGAGTACTAGCGTAGTTTTATTCTTCCGCGATGGCATGAGTGCCATATCGATTAACCCATTCACACGCGTGTGTCGTTCTGTGTTTATTACATGCCTTGACGTCTATAAAAACAATTACTAGAAGGACGCTCAGCAATTCATTTGACAACTATCAACAAAAAGAACACATTTTATCGCCAACCAAATTTGCGAGGGGACATCGTGTTACTATTTCGTCCCCTGAGTTCTAATGTGTTCTATGTGCCTACAGGCACATAGAACACATTGGAACTCAGGGGCCGATTTTCAGCTATCGCTAGGGATTCAAATCGTAATTGCGTTGCACGATTTGCAGAAAATTCCAGTGAAATTTCGCATCTCTTTAAAAATAGCCGTCCGCGATTTCCGTTCCGCACATATGTGCGGAACAGATTTTCATTTTCCGCCTTGTTTAGTGTTGATGTAGATGGGGATCACATATAACAGGCGTGTAATAAATAAAGCAAACAGTGGCACCTGACAATGATGCTCCCTGTACCTGATCAGGATAACTGGGAAGCCCTCTCAGAGATGATCGTTGTCAGGTGCTTGTTTTGATGGAATGGAAGACATGTTAAAGACGTGTTCAGCTGAAAGGACTCACCTGTTTGTTTCCTTATTTATTGGGGTTTAACAACACTTTCAACAGCCAAGGTCACATCGTGTCGGTCGGTTTTACAGTTGGTGGAAGCCGCACACCACCGAGCTGCGGCGTGCAACTGTCAGACTCCCCGACGTACTAACTCCATACAAGCAGGGTTAGCATTGGTTGAAGACAAGTACACCATTCACGCGCAGTACGCCTTGAAACACATCGCCACAGTACCGCCACGACAATCGGGGTTAAGTGCCTTGGCCAAGGATACAATGCAGTTACCTTGGTGGGGGTCAAACCGTGTACCTTTAAGTCCAATTCAGTAACCACTGAGCCACCGCGCTCCCGTTAAATGTACGGAGGTTACAGAATAAATCCTGTTCAATGAATGAAAATATGCTGCGATTTAGGAGTAATTTCCCACAGATCACAATATATCTGTGCTTTAACTCTTAACTATTAATCCGCGGAGTATTTTTAAGATATTTTTCATCAAATCTAGTCATGGATGCTGTGGATGTAAAATTCATCGAAATTTGACTCAAGAAATCATTGGTACACCATCGACGTGCAGTACGCCTTAGTATTCAGCAGTGGGCAATCGGGATTAAGTGTCTTGCCCGAAAACATAAAACAATTACCGCTGCTCAAGATCGAACCGTTGACCTTTCGGTTTAAAGTCCAATGCTCTAACCACTGCTACACCGGGTCACTGGACTCAACTGCAATGTGGTAAATGATCAGTATACAATATCAACGGGGATTAAATTATTCTAGGATCAGGTCCCGTAAAATCCTCAAGAATACTTTGAAAGCTCTTGTTTTCTTTTCTCTCTCTTTGTCGTTTTCGAATCCTGCTACAATTTTGGTTGTGCTTTCTCGTACTTTTTCACAGTGTGGGTTATTGCATGGGTGCAAATTCCACTCATTTGGGTGTTTAGTTGTAATTCACTCTCCTGCACTGCAAATTGTATATAGAATATACCTATAGTAGCTTGGTGTACCAAATGTTCACCACGAGTTGTGAAGTGGTGTTAACCGCGAGCCTTTGGCGCACGGTTAACACCACTTCACCACTGGTGGTGAACATTTGGTACACCAAGCTACTTTGGGTATATTTTATTTATACCATGATCGTCAGATTATTAAGAGTCGCTATTAATTTTTCTCGATTTTACTGAGCAGCAGACCTAAAACGAGCGAATTTTTGTTTTTGTTTACATGAGCACCGGTGGGCGGTACTTCCGCTGTCAATTTTATCACCAAAAAGAAACAGGAGCTTTTTCATTTTAATAACATAATAACATACGGAAACGCATTTAAAAACGTAATAAATAATTGACACTTTCATTTCACTCTTCGCGAGGCGACGTGCGATAAATGTAGGCATGTTCGCATTCAGATCGACGTCACTAAAGGTCAACTTAGATGTAGTTCCACTGTAGGTGTAAATTTTAACTATTGAAATCCCATTGCTGGCGTGTTCATCACGGTTGGTGTGTAAAGCTGAAATTTATGTCATAGGCTTTTCATATATAGTAGAATAGGTAATCATGGTATAAATTGTTAGGGAGCACAGTGGTTCAGTAGTTTCGGCACTGTACTTCAAACCTGAGGGTCCACGGTTCGATCCCCACCCGAATTAACTGCATTGCGTCCTTGGGCAAGGCACTTAATTCCGATTGCTACGGTGGGGCCCTGTGGCGTTATGTACTAATACGCAGTGTTCGTCGATGATGCACATGCCTTCAACGAATTCTGCTTGTGCGGAGTTGGTATATTGAGGAGTCTGACATTACTCGCCGCTGCCCGGTGGTTCTCTCTGGATTCTCAGTCTTCCTTCACCCGTAAAGCTGTCCGACACGAGATGACCCTGGCTGTCGAAACTGTCGTTAACCCAAAATAATAAATGATGTCAGTGAAACGGATCTCCGAAGTGAAAATTAAAGCAATTAAGTTAATTTAATATTTAATATTCATTAGTGTTTAAGGTCACATATTTCTGCACAATGGCTAATCATGATCGGGTGGAGGAAGCCGGAGTACCCGGAGAGAACCACCGAGCAACGGCGAGCAACTGTCAGCTCCCCAACATACTAACTCCTCACAAGCAGGGTTAGCATTGGTTGAAGACAGGTGCACCATCGACGTGCAGTACGCCTTAGTACACAGCGTCACCGTGCCCCCACGTGGGCAATGGGGGTGAAGTGTCTTGTCCAAGGACACAACGCGATCGCCGCAGGTGGGATTCGAACCGAGGACCTCAAGGCTTGCAGCCTGCACCTCTACCAAATGAGCCACCGCGTTCCCACATTAAGTTTTACCGCGACATTCAATCATTTCGATGGCACGATTTGGTTGCATTCCTTTCTTTACACCTTTCTTGACAAGTAATAGCTTCAATGATAAATGAATTGTTATTTCGTCATGTTATAAAATTGTCATTGCAAAAACAACATTTACACCAATAAATCTAAAAGCAGTTGTTTTACGGCGAACCTTAGGCTATATACAGGTTACGATAACATAATTTTGGCAAAATTTCTTCATTCGGAATTTCGAATAATTTTAATAATACTTGCATATTATACATCAAATCAGAGGTTACGGTACCGGTGGCACAGGGGACACGTGCCCCTCCACTTTTTTCCACGGACATGTTGCGGGGTTACAGAATGAGTTAAAATGGGCGCATGCAAACGTGTCAATATACAGGCATTTTCGTAATATATTATTTGCAAATCCAAACATTTGGCCAAAAGAGTCCCACCTTCAGTCGCTTCGGTACTTTCTTCCAATTCAACCATCTTCCAACCCGAAGGCTAGCCTTCGGACTGGAAGATGCCTGAAGTGGAAGAAATGGACAAGACGGTGACCACATCGCGGCCGGCATGATCATCTAAACGAGATTATTATGAAATATTATATTGCATAGAACTGAATGAATGTCTGGCAAGTAATAAACTGGTAAAAGCGGCACTGAGTGATTCCTAAAAGTCTGCTGCAGCATTTTGGTGAGAACTATGCACAGAAGCATATATCATATATACTTATTTATTTATTGGTGTTTAAGGTCACATACTTATGCACAATGGCTAATCGTGACCGTGACAGTTTTACGGGTGGAGAAAGCCGGAGTACCCGGAGAGAACCACTGAGCAACGACGAGCAGCTGTCAGCTCTCCAACATCGTAACTCGGCACCGCGGCACAGGCAGGGTTAGATTGGTTGATGACATGGGCGCCATCAACATGCAGTACGCCTTAGTACACAGCGTCATCGTGCCCCCATGTAGGCAATCGGGGTTAAGTGCTTTGCCTAAGGACACAACGCGGTAGCACGAATCAGTCGCTGAAATGGTCACCCATCCAACTACTAACCGCGCTCGACGTTGCTTAACTTTGGTGATCTGACGAGAACCGGTTAGCGCGACGCCACCACGCCCCCATCATATATACACCAAAGCCATCTATGGAACAAGTTACTTCACATACCCTAGAATAAAAGGTATGCCATTTGATCGATTGAATTGGCAACAACAGGCATGCTTGACATTTTTTTCCAAACCTAAAAACGTCATTTTGGTGCTCCCCTTCTTGTGAGGGTGGAGGGGGTCCCATATACACCTACAGTAACCGAAGCTGACCGAAAGTGACTGTATTTTCAAAACATAATCCACGTGTCTATATGTTACACCCCGTTTGTTAAATTGCCCATTTCATGCAGTGGACAATCAAGTTGCCCATTTCATGCCACGAGCAACCAGTCTATAATAAATGTACACACTGTATAACTTATTTTATTGTATACTTTAGAAATAACCACATATCTTATTGGCTGGATCTTATACATGTGACTGGTATTCAAAATTCCATGTACACCGGGTTTCCAGTGAATATCAACTTTCTAAATATAGCTTTTGGAAATCCCCTCTTTAGTTTAATTTGAATCGACTTAATATCTATAACATTGCTTATTTTATGTTAGTCTGCAGATGGTATTTTATTGTTAAATAAAAGTATTTCTGGTTGATATAATTGAACTTTTAACCCTTTGAACTCTAGTGGTATCTTTCATGCCAGTTCAATCGCCGCAACTGGAAGAGTCCATGTTCATTATTTAGGGTAGCATCGGGGCTGCACGTTGAAAATATTGATCAGTCAACCCCATACATTTACTGAACAGCTATCCTATATATTGCCGTTATGACGTATCATGCTCCTGGCCGAAAAAAGGCGCTCGTGCTTAAAGGGTTAATTGACAAATAGAAGTTTGGGGTTTTTTTTAGGATGGTGTATATAATAAAACAGTTATGGACTTTTGTGGTCGTGAATATGATGTGATATGAATCTAAAGAACTTATATTGACCGAGGCTTACGCCTCGGTCAATATAAGTTTTTTAGGTTCACATCATATTCACCACCACAAAAGTCCATAATTGTATAATAGATTATACCAATAATCGTGTAAATTATCGCTTCCTGAACCCTGAATCGAGCCCTCAACACATTTAATTTGGGGCATCCGCGCTGCTATTGTAACATTCAGACGATCTATTTTTTCGAGTATCATAGCTGACAGTTTTCGTCATTGGAAGATATTTACGTGAAAGTTAGCTTCCCTTAATTTCCAGAAGCTGTCAGTAAATTTAAAATTAAAGGTATGGAAATTTCATATAAAACTGAAATTTCGATTGTGCGCATGATTTCATAAACTTATGGTTGTTTTCTGCAGAGTAGTATAAAAATACAGAAGTTTGCGCAAAGTCTCATTCACTCGGAAAATACATGTATCTGGTATGAAATATGATCGTCGCTAGCATTTCATACTTTAGTTCTCTCTCAAATTATATGATTTAATGTCCATCTTAAATGTTTGATTGAATTTGTTACTGTAATCTTCCTAACTGAGAAAAAGGAATTAAAAATTGTTAAATAAATTTAGTTCATGAAATCCAAATGCAAAACAATATTATTTTCCCCAAAATAGAGAAACTATTGTAGAGCTTTTGTTCACTTTTGTCACTTTTCGGAATGCTTTCGTTGATTGGCCTTATTCCGTACGATTTTTGCCCAATCACGAGTAACGTTATTAGTTTCCGGGTGTTATTCAATAAAATGGCTGTCAGTGAAACTATATCCAGATCAAAGATAACACCTGAAACAGGCATACTTCACACGAGAGATATTACCTTCTTCAATATCGCACTGAGCTGTCCAGGAAACCGTATTTTGAAAAACACTTAAGCAGAGACACAAGATTCCCGACTTGAGGTCAACTCTGGGCCCATCTCGATATTTTTACTCAAACCGACATTTCAAAAATGAAAATCGGTGTACAAAATTTTCGTCACCCTCGTGACTTTTCCGATAAAATTTAGTTAAGTCGACTTGTTACCTTCTCAGAGGTACGCATATTTTTTTTAGTTAGCCATTTGAACCCGAGAAGCCGCTTTTCTTGCATTGGAACATGATACATCATAATTTCAGGGTTTAATCTCGGGAACGGGAATTCCCGGGTTCGTGGTACCGAAAGCCGGCCCCGATACACGGGAAATCTACATTACGGAACCGGGAATGAAGAATGGCACTGTTTGGGTATTTAACTGAAGTTTTCTGAATTGAAAGTTTGCAGGATTTCGTCAGCCCTTCCACGCCTGAAATTTGTACAGTCCTGATTCCTGACGAACCATTTTCAACAAATCACTGTATCTCTCAACCAGTTCTGTACACCCATCCCTTTCAACAGCAAGATCCTGTTCACCCGCTTCAAACTTCAAACTCGTCTTCATTTTCAGAATTACTAGTATCACTGTTCACTACCTCTTCCAACATCAACACACTCTTCACTGTCGTCACCAGTCTCCTCTGCTAAAAGCAGTGGAGACTGATGACGGCAGCGAAGAGGAGGGTTTTGATGCTGAAGGTGGTAGAGGTGATAATGCGAGTTATTCTGAAAATAAAGACGAGATTTAAGCTGGTTTGGGATTTCATACTTATCTTAGGAAAAGAACTTTTCCGTTTGAATATGGGAAGTTGCCAATGAAATATGCGTCTTATCATTAAAATAAATGTGTCATGTTTCCCTCGTAAATTTGCTTGATATTACCCGGGAAATTTTCCGGTTACCGATTCTGAGAGTAATTGCATTCCCGTACCCGGTTCCTAGAAAACCATGGAATATATTAAACCCTAAGTAGGATGGCTGCTAAGTGAACGTGTGAGATAGACCGATCAATATTTTCAACGTGCCAGTGCAACCCAAAGGCTACACGTTGAAAATATTAATTGATCTACCCCAAATAATAAAAATGGACTCGTTCGATTGCTGGCGTTGAACTAACAATAGATGGTACCACCAGGGTACAAAGGATTAGGAAAGTTCATCGCGCAGTTAAAGAACAGCATAATGAACAACAGACAGCTCGAGAGGATCAATGAAACATTAATCCTACAACCCCCAGTGGTGTAAGATTTTTAGCACTTTCTCACCAATGCAAAATAAATTCAATTTATTGCGACAGCTAGATTGTTGATTGATGATCCCCCTCAGGAATTCTGTATCGAACCGGTTAATTCGCCTTTTGTAAAAGACTCAAGATCTTAAGTAAAGTTTTGAGTCGAAGTTCGATTTTGAACTGAAGATTTTTTTCGCAAAATATAGGATTTGAGTAAAACTCAGGCTGGATTTCACGAGCTCGTTCCGGTGGAGTGGAGGCGGGGGAGGGTTAATTGTTATGTCAAGAAATAGAAAAACAATTAAGTTTGAGTGGCAGTTTTTGTGAAAAGCGCTGTTGGGGATTTTTTCCGATACGTTAAGGGGTTTATCAAACGAAAAAACTATACACTTGCCTTCTCAGCTTCAACATTGCCATTAACCTCTCCGGTGACCCCAACGCCACCGGAATGGAAAAAAAACACTTATAAAACACTTTCAGGAAAGAAAATACAATGGACACATTTGTTCGCCTCCGGTTGTATTTGTCTATGGGAGGAGAGTCCCTGGAACATCGCTTATCTCCAAGCTTATTACAAACATATATTTCACTCTCAATGGAACAACTGATTTAGTGTTGACCTGCTGAAAGAACTGGCTGAAGTGGATTTGGGAGAATCTTTTTTCATGTTCAAAAAACGTTGTTTAACCCTTTACCTAACATGAAAAGCAGACGACACTTGCAAACAAAATTCTTGAATAATTACTTTTTTCATTTTTTGTCTCAAAAACATAGGTTATGACCCCCTCATTGGAACGAGCTCGTTCCAAAAAGGGGTCATAACCTATGATTTTGAGGGAAAAAAATGAGAAAATAATAAAAATTAATTGGCGATTTTTGTGAATCGCGCTGGCCGGTTTTGGCCATTACGTTGGGTAAAGGATTAAAAGCCATTGGTCATTCCAATATGCAAATATAACCAATGGCTACAGCCTACAAGCTCAAATGGCCTGTTCATATCCAGTGTCGCCGAGCAAATGTTTCGCGCTATGACTGTCGAAGCGCGTGAATCTGAAATTGTGTATGATGTCACGAGAAAATTGCCACGACCCGATGTCTGATCAGACTCTTTTGCCTCTCTGTTTGGCGCACGAACGCACAAAGTTAACAGTGAAAGAATATCTACGATGTAATCTACTCAGCGCTCGGATGAGTTCATACCCTGCAGAACACAAGAATATTCAATAATAGTATACAGAGACAGCAGGTGGTTCATTAGTTAGAACATAGGACTTTCAACCGAAAGGGTCGCGATAGCTTTGTGTATTAAGGCGAACTGCACGTGGTGTACTTGACTTCAAGCGATACTAACTCCGCTTGTACCGGGCTAGTAAGTTGGAGAGCTTGACAGTTGATCACCGCTGCTCGGTGGTTCTCTCTCGTGAAAATCTACTTTTCGATAAAATTATTATAGATGGGTGAGTTTTCTTTTGTTACTTCTAATAAACGAAAACAACAGACAGCGCTTAGCGCTGTCTGTTGTTTACGTTTATTAAAAGTAACAAAAGGAAACTCGGGTTTTTTTATTTCAAGTCAGTAAGAAGCAACTACTTCACAGATAATCCGTCCTTGAGAATCTCTATCAGTATTACACCTTCCAACACTACATAAGTGTCCACGTTGTTTAGAGAATGTGGTTTTACGGTAATTTTCAAGTTTTTATTATTCCCGGAAAAGAAATTGGCAAATATCACCTACTTTTAAATTGATGGAAAGGACAGTGTATGTAGTATATGTAACGATGCACACATGTTACTTTAATAAACAGAACAAAAGTTACGGGACATCAAAAGATTTCTTAATTTTAAATGGGTTTGAACAGAGTATAACAGTCAAACGTTCAAACTGATTGTGGAAAAAAATGTTAACAGACAGCTTCTGTATTTTTATACTACTCTACAGGAAAATGCCTGTAGGTTGTGAACTGATGCGCACCTCGATGAAACAGCTTCGCTAACATTTCAAAATTTCATTTTTTACATGAAAGTTCCATACCCTTAGTGTAAAATCAACTGATATTTTAGAAAATTAAGGGGAGCTAACTTGTCGAAAAGTGTCAGTCACGGGTACTTCAGCTACCTCCACAAGTAAAACTGTTCGACGCGATATAACCTTGGCTATTGAAATGTAGTTAACCCCAATAAACAAAATAAACAAAGTAAATGTATTAACAGTTGGCGACCAGAATATCAAATAAACAGAATGTAATAAATAAAACCTTTGTGCTGGAACTTAGAAAAAATGGCATTTGAGGCAACTTGTGAACTGTTGAAGTTTAAAGTCGTTCGCTTCGCCACGCAAGCTAGACGAGCAAAAAATAGATCAACCGTTTAAACCCAAAAGTCTGTTTTCCGCGCCAGGATCGTGATACGACCTGAACTGATAAAGTGGGTACAATTACTCGGTGAATGTGTGCGAGTAGAGTAATCAAGATTTTCAACGTGCACCCTTGGGCTGCACGTTGAAAATATTGATTGGTCTTCCCCCAAGTAACGAATATAGACTCTGCCACTTGATGCTCTGGACTGGCATGGAATATACCATCAGGATCTAAAGGGTTTGACAGACATAAACACGTTTTGTTGATCATTTTGTGACAGTTACTTGTTTTTTAATTACACCATCCTAAACAGCACTTTTCTTTTTAAAATGTCTAGAAATTCATGTGACGTCACAGTATTTGCTAAGTGCCAGAAGGTTGTATGGTTTTATGCCAAATACTACACTTTGTTAGAAAGTAACGAGAACGCGTTTTTTGATTTTCCGAATGTCATGGAATCAAGAAAGGGTGGTGTTTATACTGCAAATGGCACAGCGGCGGACGGGTGTCGAATTCACGCTGACAGAGTTTCCTTCGGCCCCCAACCTCCTTGCGAAACTGGACTAAACCACGTTCAACACTCGGCCACAACGGTTGCGAATATGCAAGATTTCATGTGCGCAATTCAGTGTAGTTTCGCTTGGCGATTGGTACCGAAAGAAGCCCTCCGTTTGAATCCCCGCAACGTCATTTCCGTTATTTGGTCGTTTGAAAAATGTATTATCACCATTATTAGGTGCATGTCCAGAAGATTGTACCATATTCTCAGTCTTACATGGAAACGATAGTATCAGTGAAATGACTGGGGATGCGTGGGGGCGCGTGGGGGGGGGGGGGTGGTGGCGTCGCGGTAACCGGTTCTCGTCAGATCACCGAAGTTAAGCAACGTCGAGCGCGGTTAATAGTTGGATGGGTGGCATTTCAGCGACTGATTCGCGCTCCCACGTTGTGTCCTTGGCGTACACTTCACCCCGATTGCCTAAATGGGGGCACGATGATGTTGTGTCCTATGGCGTACTGCACGTCGACGGTGCGCATGTCTTCAACCAATCTAACCCTGCCTGTGCTGCGGTGCACAGATCAGAGTTACGATGTTGGATAGCTGCCAGCTGATCGTCGTTGCTCGGTGGTTCTCTTCGGGTACTCCGGCTTCCTCCACCCGTAAAACTGTCACCGACGTGATGTGACTCTGGCTGTTAATGTGTCTTTAAACCCTAATAAATAAATAACGACTGAGGGCAAAGAATGTTTTGATCTCAGGACGACTCAGCGGAAAACCAACCATGGCTGACAATTCACTTCGCAGATAACAAATGAAACATAACCAAATTTCTTGAATGTTTATTGATCTCCCTCGCTTCTGATAATCTATTATGTATTGTAACAATGCTATTATTATTACCACTTTAAAGTGCGTTCCCTAGTACATTAACAAAGTTTAACAGGGCATTACAAGAATGTAACGCTCAACTTAAAAAGTCACGTGATGTGTCGGGCCATTAATGAGTTAAGCATATCATAAACAGCCCGACGCGTCAAGTGAATTTTGTTCATCGCTGTCGTACACTCGAAAATGGAAACAGTTTCCAGAAATGGTTTCAACTAGTAAACAATGTGATTTTTATTTACATTATTAAATATGTAAAATGTCCAGCAAAGTTAGTCCCATAAGAACAGGCAGCTGTATATAGTAAGTCTGCAGACATTTTAATCCATTATTCCTGACATAAAAGCGGTAAATATCGGGTCTGTTTTTAAGTTTTCGAACTTCGTTGCAACTGAAAGGATACCGGTGCCGATCACGTGATAATCATGTGACACCAGTTTGTTTGAGAACAGACGATAATATCATCTGCCAAAATTGAAAACGTTAAAAATGTCTCAATCAATCGAATTGAATGAAGACCAATTGGCTGTTTGTAGTCCAAACATGGCCTGAAAGTTCGTAATATAAGTTTTGGGTTTGGTACGTCCTTCCAAAGGACGTACCAAACCCAAAAATTATATTACGGTCTTTCAGGCCATGTTTGGACTAGGCTGTTGGTAGCTGCCAAGTAAGGTACAGGGTCAAAACTTTCTCAGAATCGCAGCGGTAATAATAGTAATAACATGACTTTGTCGGGCCTTGTAGTTTATTAACGGCCAACAGGTGTGAATAACAGCCCTTCAGCTTATAACGACCCTCGACTTCGTCTCGGGCCTTTTATAAGCTGTCGGGCTGTTATTCACACCTCTTAGGCCATTAATAAACCTCAATGCCCTCCAAAGTCATGTTATTGTTATATTCACAATTAAACTTATTCTAACATCCAGCAAACATGGCTGACAATTTTCGTCAAGATTTACAGGAAAGTTTGCTCCCCTTAATATACAACAGTTGTCAATAAATTTAACATAAAGGGGATGTGAATTTCATATAAAAATTGAAATTTTGAAATGTTAGCGAAGCAATATCAACAATGTGGACATCATTTTACAAACTTCGGTGATTTTCCTGTAGAGCTGGCTTTTTTACATTTTTTCCCAGTCAGCTTGAACGTTTGGCTATTATTCTCTGTTTAAATTCATTTAAAAATAAGAAAACGGTGCTAACCACCATCTTTTGATGGTATGTTACTTTTTTCTGTTTTTTATATCAGCAGCGTGCGCATCGTGACAAGTAATACATACATCACCCTTTCCATTAATATGAAAGCCTTGTGGGTAAGATTTGTAATTTTTTTTCTTGTGGAAAAATAAAAACTTCCAAATTATTGTAAAAACACATTTTCAAAACAAAGAGTCAAGGTGGATGGTTACGTAGTTGCTTCTAACTGGCTTGCCATAAAAAGCCAAGTTTCCTTTTGTAACTTTTAATAAACGAAACCAACAGATCGTTTCGAGAGCTGTCTGTTGTTTCGTTTAATAAATATAACCAAAGGAAATTTCAGTTTATTTTCTGCTGATGCCATAACGTCGACTGAGTTCTAGAATGTCCTACGTCCCATTGGGGACAGAATATTCCCATAGGGGACAGAGTACTCCCATTGGGGACATAGGACATTCTAGCTCTCAGGCGATGATAAGTGTATTTACAACAAATACATACTTCTTAACTGAACCTTTCTCGCCTGTCTAATAATTTCAGGGGAGATAACTTAATCGAAAGTCGAATTTCATGACGAGATAAATCGTTGACAACTCTTAAACGGTTCAGCGAGAATTTGTTCTCTGTAGCCTTTCGAGACGGCTCGATGGAAGAAAAATGTAGCATGTGAAAGGCAAAGCCGAATAATATTTTTATTATTTTTTATTTTTTATTTTTTATTTTTTTCAGTGAGGAAAACGACAAAAAACACAGTGTAGCCTACGCACACTTTCCGACAAAAAAAGAACGTAAAAAGAAGTGCATGACGCACACAATTGGAGTGATATAAGATTTATAATCTGTGTTTTTAGACACAAAATGAAAAAAAATTAATTCAATGTACCCTTAGCTCAACAACGCAAATAGTAGGCAACACAATATTTAATCACCCAGCCCCAGGGCTGCAATATAAAATATTAATTGGTCTACCTCAAAATAATGAACATGCACGTTTCCAGTTGATTCCGTTGAGCTGACGTGGGTGGGTTGAAAGGGTTACTTTGTTAGGCTCGTGGGGCTATTAAGACTGAATTATCAGTGACCTCTCTAATTCATATAACAGATTCAACCGTATTCAGAGAGTCTGTAATATTTTGGATGTTGTCGTCCAGGAATACAAAGGTTTAATTACCTTTTGTGCATATCGAAAATGATTTCATTTACGAAGCACATGATTGCATACGTGGGTATATAAGCCAGAGACGTGTAGTTGGGGTGTCTACAGTACAGCCGCCGTGAGCTGGTCATTTTCCACGCCTGGATAATATTTCTACGGACGAAATAATTTAGATTTCAAACACTAATTATAGGGATAATTATCAACAAATTTAATTAATGAAGCACCGGGTATAACCCGGTGCTTCATTAATTAAAATTTTGCTGGTGATTATTTTTATTACCTGGTAAACGCATGCGTGGACATCACTGCACGCACGTGGACTACAACCAGTCCATGGCGGCTGAACTGTACAACGGAATAAACATAACTTTTTTGAACAATTAAGCTCAAATGAATCACATTGCCCATCGCCATCCCTCATCAATATCGAGCCTCCCCTCATCCGAAATATCTTTTTATATTATAATATTACTTTTCACAACGCGCAAATATGTGAGTCAGTATCAGTTTTTGCCCAAATGTTGTCATTTGCACCTGACGTGTCCGGTGTGTGACTGTGTAATATTATTTGCCATGTTGTCGTTTTAGTTGTGTATGCCCATGGATGCTGTCTTGTAAGCACCAACGGAGTATCATTCAGCGAATAGGTATTTGTTGGAATATCCATTTCTAGCTAACATTGTACCAAAATGTGTGCCACAATCTTTTTTCTGGGCGCTATATTGACAAATCCGGTAAAATGTTCCGCTTGATAATGGGATTTTTGTTTTTTGGTAATAAAACGACAATTTATCACTAAACTGCAAGATCTGACCCGGAATGCCACAAACGTTTGACTGTTTCTGTGAGAATAAATCTATTTAGTTCTGTAACAAATCGCAATGTATTTGGTATTTGGTATTTGTGCCAAAATGTGTGCCACAATCTTTTTTCTGGGCCCGTTTCTCTCTGAACTTCTTTCAACCGTTCAAATTGTCGACTATTTAATTAAATTAGCGATTAATTACAGTAAATTCTTTTTCATGTTTGGGTGTGTAATAAATACAGAACCACACTTATGTTTGAATGGGTTAACGATTACTGGACTCGAGCGTGTGGCGCTGAGATAACCACTCGAGCTACCGGCTCTCGTGATATTCCCGCGCCAGTCGCTCTCGTCCAGTAATCGTTAACCCATTCAAACATAATTGTGGTTCTGTATATGTACTGGACGGGCTTTGTCGGAGGTCTCATCGTTCTTTTCTTGGTATAAACTCGTTCATCAATAGTTTCTCGTCGAAACGTAACTTTTGAGGAAGGCGAAGACTGTCACGTGACGAACGTTTACGTGCCGTTGGCATGTTGGAAGCTGGCAACAGACAGATTGCAGTGGCTCAAATTCTCAACGTTACTCAATGGGTGATTAGCAGGTTGTGGCCAAGCTACCGTCAGACAGGCAATGTTGATGAAAGACGTCGGTCAGGTCATCCAAGGGCGACAACTGCTAACCAGGATCGTTTCATCCGAACCACAGCATTACGTAACCGCCATCAAAGTGCCTCAGAAATTGGACAGCAGCTGCACCGAGCGACATATGTGGTCAGACTATCCGAAATCGCCTACACGGCTGGAATTTGTACCCTCGGCGACTTCGAATAATTCCACGTTTGACAACGTCACATCGCAGCAATACGTAATTGGTGTGGAGCACGACAGGGCTGGGACAATTGTCGATGGAGCAACGTCATGTTTTCCGATGAATCGAGGTTCACTCTCGACTTCCACGACAGGCGAAACAGAGTGTGGCGGCGGCAGAACGAACGATACCATGACGTAACCGTTAGGCAGCACGATCGATTTGGTGGTGGAACAGTTATGGTGTGGGGAGGCATAACCATGACAAGCAGAGCATTACATGTCATCCAAGGGTGTGTCACAGGGCAATACTATCGTGACAACATGTTGGCAGATCATCTTGTGCCATTTCCGCGACGTCACGGCCGTCGATTCATTTTCCAAGATGACAATGCAAGAGCACACAGGGCCCGTGTCGTTCCTCCAGGGGCATCACATCACTACACTGCCTTGGCCAGCACAAAGTACAGACCTTTCACCAATCGAGCACGTCTGGGATATGCTTGGCAGGCGCCCACGACAACGCCAACATCCCCCTACCAATGTCCAGAACTCGCCGCTGCACTGCAAGAAGAATGGAATAACATCAGTCAAGCTGATATTTGACGTTTGGTGAGGAGTATGCCATGTCGGATCCGCGCTTGTCTCGCGAACCGAGGCGGATTTACAAGGTATTGAGGTATTGGACCGAATGTGGTAAATTCTCTGACTGTGCGTGGAACGTGTGCTTGTCAGACACCCAACTATCGCTGAAATCATTCACCAGATGTGACAGTGCAATGCCCCAATTGTCGTTTTGATGAAAATATAAATATATTTCTTCATATATCTCACTTTTTCAAATATCTCCTACTTTTTTGGAATAGTATATACAACGCCGAAGTGATCCAGCAGGGGCAATCGAGATTACGTGTATTGCCCAGGGATACAACACAATTACCGTGGGTCAGAATCAAGCCATCTTGTATCATCGATGTGCCCATCATTTCACAAACGTCTGGCATTTTCCAGTAGAGTAGAATAACCATATATTATGCCTCACATATGTAACATCAGCCGTGATTGGTTAATTTGACACCTTCTAAAAGTCATAGTACTGGAGTTTTGGCGCAAAACACGGGTACTATCGGAACGTTCTTCCCTGGAGACAGTAGAACAAAGAAAATGTAAGCTCCACTTCCATTGATCAGCGTTGATTACGCACGCTCTGGTTGGAATTTCTCAACACCAAACGCTGGCGCCGTGTCCGTTTAACTTTTTCGTCACCGATAGACACAAACTTACCAACAACTATGTCATCTTCAGTGGGTGTGTTTTCAATTTTAACTGCAAACAATGAATTCAAAAGAATCAGAAATATTAAAAACTCACGTGTTGTTTACCACTTCAATCCTGAATATGAGTTATGACTTCAATCAATTATATTTTCACAAGTTTAGTACTCCTCGACCTCACTGAGCCTCCGCCTCAAGTTCAAAATAAATTGTTTCACTCCGCTTAATTCTAACAACTGTCGTCGTCCAAGAAACATGAATTTATATTCCATTAATTTACACCACTCATCACACAAGCATTAATAATTAATTATAACATGAACAGCATAATACAGTTGTAAACACTGGCATTTGGTGATATAGAAACTCCCAAAGCGACGGTACTTGAGACAAGTCATTTTCGAATTTGGTGATCTAGAAACTCCTAAAGAGACGTCATTCGTTCGAAATGTCGTCATGTTTTTGGATTCGACTACATTGTTGTTATAAGATTGATGACATGTTGCAGTTAACGCTTAACAATGAAAGCTATTTTTTGTTCGGCATAATAAAATAATTAGAACGTTTCTTTTCATGTTCTATTGGTCTATAGTACCTCAGAAATCACACAAACTCAGGTACTATCGGCCGATAGAACATGAAAAGGAACGTTCTAATATTATAATAGAAGCTTACATTTGACAAATTTTCCCATTACGTTTGAATGTTTGACTGTTATTCTCTGTTGAAACCCATTTGGAAGATAAATATTCTCTATCTTTTCCCTCTTCATTATATCAACAATGTGCACATCATGACAGATACTATTCTCTCCATCAATATAAAAGTCTATGAGGTGAGATTCGTTATTTCCTTCCCGGGAATTTCTGTAAAAACCCATTCCCTGAACAAAGAGCCAAAGTAGACTTTACTAAGTATTGGTAGGTGTGATACTGCTATATTTTTTCTGAACGACGGATTATCTATCAAGTGTTTCCTTTCAATTAACTTGCCATAAAAACACGTTTTCTTTTTGTAAATTTTAATAAACGAAAACATTATTAAAAGTAACAAAAGGAAACTTGTATTTATTTTCTACTGATGTCATAGGTGTTTCTCAACAATCACTTGCCTCTTAATTGGATCTTCTTCGATCTTCTAATAATTTGAAGAAAGATAACTTTGTGGAAAGTCGATTCTAATGTCAATGTATGCCAGGGATGGTCACGTAGTGTTGCTGATCGGACTGCAAAGTACCGGTCCAGGGCTGGACCTGACCGTACTGCCCCTGCTGTTCTGGTACACAAATGAACTGGACCGGTCCGTGGGTGATCTAGATGGTCATTGTAATGTGTCAAATTGTCGCTAGTTCGGGACACAACGCTAATTTTTAAAATTTGCCTCCGTATATTTCACTTAACCTGTGAAAGCCCCCCCCCCCCCCCCCCCACCAACCCCCCAGTCGAAGATCCAAGTTGTTCCAGATAAGATACACCCGCCTCTACGAAGGAAGGCACAAGTGATACAATACATCGTCTCTAAGGTGTAAAAGCATTTCAGATGGCGACTTGTTGCACTCAGTATAATATTTATTTATTTATTTTTATTTATTTATTTATTTATTGGTGTTTAAGGTCACATACTTATGCACATTGGCTAATCGTGACCATTACAGTTTAACGGGTGGGGGAAGTCGGAGTACCCGGAGTTAACCACCGAGCATCGACGAGCAATTGTCAGCTCCTCAACATTCTAATTCTGTTCAAGCTCCACTCAAGCAGGGTTACAGCGGTTGAAGACATGTGCACCATCGACGTGCAGTACGCCTTAATACACGGCGTCATCGTGCCCCCATGTAGGCAACCGGGATAAAGTGCCTTGCCCAAGGAAACAACGCTGGTCGTCCCGGACAGGGATCGAACTTGGGACCTCTAGTATAGAAGTCCAATAGTCTACCACTGGGCCACCGCGCTCACTCAGTATGAACACAAGATCTAAAACTCACTTGGATGAAACCTCTAATGCCTTACAGAGTTCTTTATTTTGCTGATAGTTTATCAAACATGACTGATGTCCACTGAAAACCCGCAGTCACCCTCCATTATCGAGTATGTACACGGAAGGTGTCAAACTGCCAAATATTGGTTAAAAATCGAAAATACTGTTGTTGGCCGCTTTGGACCGGTCCAGCATGAAAAACATTCGGTGGCTTACACTAGCACCGGACCGTATTGGACCGCTATTTTTGGATCGGACCTCCAACAGTGGTCTGGTACGGTGTGCATCACTAATATCACGTTTCTATTTGGGTGGTGGTGTCTTCCCTCTTGGTTTAGATTTATCCATCCCATACCCATAAAATAATATCAGTTTTGTATCGAATATAGCACTCCACAAATTTTTTGGAGACCTAGTTTGGCAACAATTAGTTTGGATCCTGATTTGTTTCCAATATTTACACCGTTAACCCTGTACCCAACGAATCGACAGAATCCGCCTGCGTAAAATGAAATATTTAGCAGTTGAATTTTTTGTTTAAAGTTTCAACAAAACCATATCATGTGACCTCTCAAGGGAAAGAGCTCGTTCCACTGAGGGGTCACATGATATGGATTTATTGAAATTGTTTGAAAAATTTGAAAAAAATAATATTTAAAGGAATGAATTTTGATATCGTCTGCGTTGAGTAAAGGGTTAAACGAAAAAGCCAGCAAACGTTGATCGTGTTATCCGATCCTGCGAGTAATGGATATTCCTGTGGAGGCTGACTGGTAGACAAATTATAACTCCTAATCGTAGAGCTCACTCCATTGCGGAATCAAATGCTATGTTTTTTTAGACTAATAAATGAATTTTTTTTAGTTATTCTCGGCTTTTTGAAAAGCGTTGTCTGCTATTAGTTTTAGGTATAGGTAAAATTATAATAATTAAATTTTGATTTAACCCTTTCGCTGCTGTGAAATTTGCTAATATTCCGAGCTGAACCATACATTGGTGGAAATGGAGTTAAAGTTAAAAAAAATAAACGTACACTTAAGCCACCCAAAATAAATAATTTATTCTCAGGACCTATAGGCACTCTCCCATAAATTGTAACAAAGCAAACATATTGGAAACGCAACGAAGTAAATATGCATCAATCAAAATATATAAAAAGTTTCGGTGTCTCCCTGAGTTTGTATTAATATTGGAAGACAACGAAAGGCAATAAAAATGGCCAATGATGGGGTTAAGATTCAGTGAGGGATTGCCTGAGAATCAAAAGACTTCTTTTAGCCTTATTTGTAATTTTAAAATTTTGAGCACATATTTGAACATTATGCGTCCATCTCATTGGTGAATTCAGTGTCAAAAGGGTTAAGCAATGTTGTAACTTGTTAACATAATTACGCCCCCACCCAAGCACCCCCCCCCCCACCCCCACCCCCCAAAAAACACTCCAAAATCTCACAAGAAAAGATGTCTGGTCCAAGTGTCTTATCACTTGAAAGTCGATCCCGTTTAACGAACTCATTTTCCCACCAAAGTATGAAGAACTTTACGAACGGTAAGTCTAACTTTTTTCGCGTCATAATTGCGGTTCAAGTCATCAAGAAGTTAACTCTGACTGGTAGAAACGAACACAGTCCAAACTGGGCCCCACAGTCCAAATTGGGCCGATATACATTTTTCTTTCGTTTTGTCGTCATGTGGCAAAAGGAAGGACGACAAAACCAAAAAATTAAATAACGGCCTGTGAGACCTAATTTAGACTACTGAGCACGTTGTGGCCTCGGATATTTCGCTATTTCCGTAAAATGCGAAAAATAATGGAACAACTGGATAACTTATATTATTATGCTAGTAAATTTGTTTATCCAATCAAATGAAGTTACTGGGAGCGCGGTGGCTCAGTTGGTAGAGGTGCAGGCTGCAAGCCGAGAGGTCCTCGGTTCGAATCCCACCTGCGGCAACCGCGTTGTGTCCTTGGGCAAGACACTTAATCTTCATTGCCCGCGTGGGGGCACGATGACGCCATGTACTAAGGCGTACTGCACGTCGATGGTGCGCATGTCTTCAACCAATCTAATTCTGCCTGTGCTGCAGGGCAGAGTTACGATGTTGGGGAGCTGGTAGCTGCTCGTCGTTGCTCGGTGGTTCTCTCCGGGTACTCCGGCTTCCTCCACCCGTAAAACTGTCACGATCATGATTAGCCATTGTGCATAAATATGTGACCTTAAACATCAATAAATAAATAAATAAATGAAGTTACTAAGAGACATAGACTCCGCAATATTAGGTTCAGGATAGCTGAAAAGCACCCAATATTAATTTAATATTAGGTGCCTGTCAGCCATTTTGTTTTATCATTATATCCAAACGCCTCAACTTTTAATTTACACGTACGTACATGCTGCAGCGCACTCGCACAGAAGACCCACCATATAAAATAGCCCGTCGTATAAACATTGCATTCGATTGAATGAAACTGTTATAATAAAATGCCAAACCAGCCCAAAACATTGGCGGTTATAGAACAAGTCACGAGTGATTTATTAGAATGCGGAAGCAAAATTATTCCCCTTGTTGCGCATGTAAACATCGTCTGCTTTGTTTACATTTTTCGAGAAGTGCGCATCATTTAACTATTCGTTGAGTTAACTTCCCCAATGACATTTTAGCATGCCGTGCATAATAAATACGTTACAGGGCGTTTAGTTGGCAGATACAGTGTCATACACGGCTCAGAGAAAACAATATTAGGTTCGGCTTCGCCTCACCTAATATTGTTTTCTCTGCGCCGTGTATGACACCGTATCTGCCAACTAAACGCCCTGTAACTTATAATATCAAGGCGCGTAGACCGTGTCTATAATGAGAGATGACCTAGCCAGTTTTGGAGGGGGCCAAACATGATATTTGGAAGGCAGTTCTGATGGGGGTCGAGACCTCTCCTATTCTTAACTAGGACCTGCCACTTCCCTTGAAGGGAAGTAGTAGGAGGGGTTAACAGCTGGACGGTTCAATTTAGGATTTGGACTCCCAACCCACAAGAGAATTTTCTAAAAATCAGAACTCTAAGAGCGAATCTGGGGCATTTTTGGAGAGCATTTTAGGGCTATATATGTTTTGTGAAAGATGCACTGAGTCAAAATTTGGGGGAAGCAAAACTTTTACCCCCCCCCCCCCCCCCACCTCCTCCTCATTGCTTACTCCGCTGATCACATCGTCTGTCGCTTACATTTGTTACAACGTTTGCGTCATATTATGATGTGGTCTCCATTCCCTGAATGTGGTGTCCCTTGGTTAACCCTTTACCCAACGTAACGGCAAAAACGGCCAGCGCTATTCTCAAAAATCGCCAATTAAATTTCATTATTTTTTTTCATTTTTTTTTTTTTTTGTCTCAAAAACATAGGTTATAAGCCCTCATTGGAACGAGCTCGTTCCAATGAGGGGTCATAACCTATGTTTTTGAGACAAAAAAAATGAAAAAAAATAGTTATTCAAGAATTTTTTTTCCAAGTGTCGTTTGTTTTTCATGTTAGGTAAGGGGTTAAACATGTGTTATTCGTCACAATGATCTGAGAAGGTGGAGTAGTTACTCTTGTCCACTTCCCCCTTCACGCCATCCATTGTGAATATTCGATGAAATGTCTGTACTCTCATTCCGAGAACAGTGATTAATGGTTAACAACGGAGTCCTCCAACGTTACCTCAAGGCTATTTGTACCAAACAGAAAAGCGAAATATTATACGATTGGCTGTAAGAATGATCGACCCAGTGAAGATGGGATTATAACACACCTTGCAATGTCAGTGTTTGATGGATTGCGTGCGCTAGACGTTTGTTTCACGTCATTGTTCAGTTTTCCATTTTTTGCATTGAACTGCAGCATAAGTACATAGGAGAAATTATAAAAATCGAAAAGTTACAGTTTCTTTCTTTACCAAAGTTGCATACTTAATTTGACATGACGAAAAGTATCTGGGCATTTCTCTGCATTGTTCTCGCTCATTTTTATGGCGTATCCGCTTTTGTGCGCGAGTATTACATAACGGCCGAGGAGATAGAATGGGATTATGCACCGACGGGAAGGAATCTGATCACTGGCGACCAAATGTGAGTGTTTTGTTTTTGTTTTTTTTTGTTCACACAAGAACTATTTGAATTATTATCGCAGTCTATCCTCTTTCTTTGTGAATTTAGTTGAAACTTAGAATAAAATGGATACGCGTTCCCTTTATAACTTTACCTCGCTTTTTCCTTATTCTTTTAAGCCAAAGAAATTTTGTGATAAGCTACTACGGACGCGCTCTCTCTCTCTCTCTCTCTCTCTCTCTCTCTCTCTCTCTCTCTCTCTCTCTCTCCGCCACGCATACCGACAAGGTATGTCTCTCTCCGTCACGCATACCGACGAGGTATGAACGCCTACCGACGAGGTATGAAACTCCAATGGAAGCGTATCGCACGGTAAAAGTATTGAACTTCTCTTTGAACGGTTTGACTATTTTATGAAAAATTACTTTCCAATAATAATTAGCGTTCCGGTATTGTACAGTCACCGTGGAGTGATCGTAAGCCACGCGTGGGTAGTGATGCCCACGCGTGCGTTTGCCAGATAATAAAACTCATCAGCAGCAAAATTTAAACCCGGTGTTTCATTAATTAAATTTTTGATGATTATTCCTGTTATTAATATTTGGAATCTAATATTCTTGCGTCCGTGGAAATATTGCCCACGCGTGGAAAGTGACCACTCCACGGCGGCCGTACAGTATTCCTGTATGTGCGTGCCTGTGTTACCCAGTGCAAGTGTGTATGTAGGTGGCTCAGTGGATACAGCATTGGACTTTAAACCGAAAGGTCAACTTGATTTGGTCCCCACCAGGAGTAACTACGTTGTGTTCTCTGGCAAGACACTTAATTCCGACTGCCCTCTTGGGGACACGTTGGCGCTGCGTACTGAGGTGTACTGCACGTCGATGGTATACAGTTAAAACTAGAAGTCCTGTCACGAATAGTGCTCTTATCTAGGCTTAATTGCGCGTTAGAATTGTGCGCAATTGTCATATCGAATGGCATCCAAAGCACGGCAGGTTCTCTTGGTTACTCATAGCAAACACATGCAATGTTTCTGCCAATGGACCTCCGGGTTACCCGGAGGTCCATTGGCTGAAACATTGCTTGTGCACAGGCCATATGTACAGAATTTGATAGCTTTACTTGGGCCATAACGCGTACATTAACGCGCATATCAACGTGCTATTTGTGCGCATTTCATGACAGGACTTCTAGTTTTAACTGTAGTTGCCTTCAATCAATGCTAACCCTGCTTGTGTGGAGCTAGTATGTTGGGGAGTCTGACAGTTTATCGCCACTGCTTGGTGGTTCTCTCCGGGTAATCCGGCTTCCTCCATCCGTAAAATTGTTCGACACGAGGTGACGCTGGCATTCGAAAGTGTCGTTGAACCCCAATAAAATATATATATACATTATGCGTGAAGAGGGCTGCGTGTTTGTTTGTGATCAATAGCGTGATATTCAGAAGCAATGGAGGTTCAATAACGGTGAGGGAGGGGGCAGAATAGTTCAAGTCGCATCGGACCTACAATGGCTCAGTCCGGTGGGAGAACAATTTCAAAATGGATTCATAGAAATGCCGCCTCGTTGATTTAAGGCTAAACACGAGAGCGGTGGGAGGTGTTAAATGTATGAGTAGGTGGGGGAGGGGGTGAGTTGGGTACCAATAAATAGAGGATATTTGAGTGGATCCCGAAAACTATCTCATGAGCGACCGAGTTAAATGTTTATTTTCCCGAGTGGCTTGCCACGAGCGAAAAAAAAACGTTTGTCGCGGTCTCGAATGAGATAATTTTCAGCGTCCACTCAAAAATACTAGATTTTCTTTTTATTATACGCGTTTCAGAAGAAGTTGGTAGTTTTCTTCTATAAGGCGGTAGCATTCACCTTGACTGGGCTTCAAATAGAAGTAAAAAACCCACAGCTGATTGTTGCCCTTTTCCACATTAATAGTCAGATGTAATAAAATATAGTTCGCGTGTACTCCAGTTGGTATACCTAAATAAATGTATCAAACTTTAACATTTAATATATTTAATTTAACTATATTAAATAAAAGTTAACATATTTTATCATTTACAAAAAAAAGAATAACATTGATACACAGGAATGATTTCGTAACGTTCTCGATGCAGTTATAGTGAAAATTTCTATTTATTTAATGCTCAGGCATCAATTCACGCTGAAAAATTAAGTCATATTCCCCTGTCGGTCGGCAAAACGAAATATCAAAATGATATTTAGAAATCGATATTTCATCGTAGGTTCGGATGACGAATCACATGTACTTTAAACGAGTCAGCACATCAGTAATGAATTCCAGAGTCCCAAATACAAACGAATTCGAATAATTGATAGTGACAGTGACTAAATCAATTCATTAAATCAGCGGTTTCAAAGTTTGACTTTCTCATTCACCTTCCAGCGAAAAGCCGAAATCACTTTCAAATTTCTTCAGTTCAACTTCACACGTCTTCAGTGCATTGAGTTCAAAAAAAATAAAATGACGTGTCTTGTTATTGAAAATAAGAAAGTGGTGTTTTTTGTTATTGTTCTATTTCTTCGAAACACATTGCGATTATTTCAATTCGCCAGCCTTGGTAAATCGTAAAGTTAGGGGAGAAATAAGACGGGACTACTTTTTGTGCGGATAATCACACATTCCAATGGTTGGAGTTTGGTTGTTGTAATTTTTGTATGGACGCCGGTTCGGCACATAAATTTTGCGCCTTAATGGCAAATAAAGGCCACAAATTAGAGAGTTTGTAGTCGTAGAGCATTAAATAAAAAGAAAATTCACGAAAATTTGCGTCGCTCGTGAAGATCCTCATATTTCTTTGTAGCCACTCACGAGATATTTTCGGTATTCATCAAATTTTCGTGAATATCCTCTATTTATTTGATTGCAGTTTCAATTTGAACAATCTCCGAAAGGAAACAGCATTCTTCGTAATAAATCAGTTCCCTGAGTTGTATTTTTGTCAAAGGCAGACAAGTAAAATTTGCGCACCTTAATTCATTAAAAGGGACTAAATTGTCACTACAACTATTACGCCGAATCCCAGGTGTGCGTGCATTAGAAGCTCAAATAGACATAGCCAGAAAGTTGAAATTAATGAATGGGAACACAAATTGTTGCATCCAGTTCAATTAACCCTTTACCCAACGTAACGGCCAAATACGGCCAGCGCTATTCTCAAAAATCGCCAATTAATTTTCATTATTTTTTCATTTTTTGTCTCAAAAACATAGGTTATGACCCCTCGTTGGAACGAGCTCGACGAGCTCGTTCCAACGAGGGGTCATAACCTATGTTTTTAAGACAAAAAATGAAAAAAATTAGTTATTCAAGAAATTTTTTTGCAAGTGTCGTCTGCTTTTCATGTTATGTAAAGACATCAACATTGTTGCATCTATTTTACATGTCGACTCTGTACTGCGTCGCTCGTGAAGATCCTCATATTTCTTTGTAGCCACTCACGAGATATTTTCGGTATTCATCAAATTTTCGTGAATATCCTCTATATCTTCATTGTTGGGGATACGATTATTATTTCCCTGCGACGTTTTCTACAATCTATCGTTGAGCATATAATGTATCACAGTACTAAATATTTTCCAATAGGCGACCAATATAAAGTTCAGGCGAAAAACAATATGATCGCATCACTTCAATTTTGGCATTCAAATATCTTTGTTATTTTTGCCCTTCAGAAAACCTTTTCTGACCCGAAAATAAGGGGCAATGCAACAAATCAGAGAGAAAAACTGATAGGAAGGGAAGTACAGGTCACGTGCACATATTTTTCGGGGAATTTCCAACAAAAACACACCAACAGTCAATTGTATTTTTTTAGATCAAATCACCCTCTTTATTTATCTGGAATATTCGACAATAATGAAAGATGTCAGTACTGAGCAGAATGATTCAAACGTTTAATGAAAAAATATATTTTCCCAAACCTACTTAGTTTCAGAGATTGCATCATTTGTGGGTAACTCTAATACAAATATTTAGTACAGTCATACCTACAATCTATCGTTGAGGATATAATAAATATGAACTGGAAGATGGTTGAAGAAGACGAGAGAGATACGACCGACAGAAGGTGGATACACAGGACGACACGGGTGTGTGAATGGGTTAATCGCTATGGCACTTGTGCCAGCGCGGAAGGATAAAACGAGAGGCCGTAGGCCTTGAGTTTTATCCTTCCGCGATGGCACAAGTGCCATATCGATTAACCCATTCACATGCGTGTGTTTGTTCAGTGTTTATTACACTCCTACATGGCTATCAGTGGCGTAGATAAAGGGGGGCGGAGGCCCTCCCACCAGAAGTTTTATCGGAAATTTTTTGGGACCATTTTTAGGCGAATTTATGCTTAATAACATTAAAATGCTGGCTTTTGGGATAAAAACATGCCATTTTGGGTAAATTTTGGGTAAAAAAGACCAATTTTCAGTACATTTGCAGTAAACAACAGATTCTTTCTGTTTGTTTGGGTTTTTGTTGTTGTTACATGTACACAGTCGGAAAATTTTCGGTCTGTCGGAAAATTTTGGGCTTGCCCCTCCGCCAGCGAAAAGCTATCTACGCCACTGACGGCTATAAAAACAATTATTAGAAGGTCATTCAGCAATTCATTGACAACTGTCAACAAAAACAACACATTTAATCGCCAACTAACTTTGCGAGGGGAACCCGTGTAACTAAACACGGAGCAGGACTCTTGTAATTATGCAAATTCCTCGCCATTTTCCAGCTCGAGGTTCTCGAGGATCTCAACCCACTACCCTACTGCCAGTCGCACACTCAAACTTAAAAAGATTATTGGCTCTCGCTCCCGACTCTCGTGGATTTATAAGCAAATAAAGCTATAAAGCCTTCGGCGAGCAGTAACTTTTCATTTTCATTTCATTTCATTTATTCGTAACTATTTCGTCCCCTGAGTTCCAATGTGTTCTATGTGCCCACTGGCACATAGAACACATTGGAACACAAGAGACGATTTTCAGCTCTAGCGATTCAAATTGTAATTGCGTTGCATGTTTTGTAGAAAATTCCAGTGAAATTTCGCTTCTGTTTAAAAATAGTCCGTCCACGATTTCCGTTCCTCAAATTTGTGCGAAACAGATTTTTATTTTCCGCATGGTTGAGTGTTGCTGTAGACGGGGATTTCATAGAATCAGCGTGTAATAAAATTCTTCTGCCAGATTTTTTCACAGTTGTACATGAATTATTACAAGAATGCCTATATGATGATACTTTTGCATGCTATCAGTTTTTAAACTTAACCTTCTTGAAAGCGTGTGGCATGTCTTTGGAAAAAAGTGGAGAGGCACGTGTCTCCATGCTCCCTTCCCCACTCCCCTCCTTGCACAGCTTTTGGTGATATTCCTATCAACACGTGATAAAAGTCGGCTCAAAGATAAGCCAATAGCTTTACCCATATATATTTGAGGCTTTGGATTTCACTTCATCATTCCGACACGTGAAAAAGCACATTTTAGTTAGGCTTCGTTTAATCTTACAAATGTGACAGTGACAATGAGAATGAGAACTGACGGGTAAGATTGCGGTATGCTCATTCACTAACATACTGGTGGTGTAAATCTTCCACTTTTCCATTCAGGTTTCTTGATTTTTTTAACAAAACGTCAGCTGTTGTATTTCTGCCTCGATACAACTTCGCGACGCATCACCATTCTTTCTGAAATGATTCGAGACCGATCAAATGACACACACTAACACTCGGTATTGCCTCATAGTTCATATCTTGCCCTCATTTCCATGACCCATGTGTAATTTTAATACCATATATTAAGGGCCGAAGCTTGTTGATCAGTCCGGTAATTATTTCCAGATACTGGTTTCCAGTACTGGGAATGGTCTATGGTCCCAGCTTTTAAACACAGGAATCTCAATTAATGGAAGATCTGTGAAGATGCAATTGCTTGAATTTAATTTTAATCGCATATGTCAAGCAGGAATTCCACCAATCACAGTTCTGAGTCCGAGCTACTGAATTGAAAACTGTAAAGTTTTTGTCGAAAGTTGGCCCGACGGGAGTCGATGCCGGGTCTCCGGACTCCAATCGCCGATCCATAAATGATCTGCCACCATCCCAACCCAGTTAACGGCAACCACCACATAAGGTTGCAATTAACTCAGCCAGTATGTCATTTCGCATTTACAACCCATAATTTTTGCATTATTACCCGCTTCAGCCGAAGATTCCCGACAACGCCAGCGGAGACACCCGAAGTATTGTTGCACGCGCGCGTAATGACGTAGTTTCTTCACCAAACGACTTCCGCATTAAGAAATAATGTAAACGCGCAAAATGTCTACCGGAAAAGTTAGGAACTTTGGTTTCTCTTCTATATATGACTCTGAGACAATAATCCATAAATAATTGCATCAAGACGGAATCTTCATTCGGTATAATAAAAAAGTAATGACTGAGCTTGAGGGTAACAATGTGGCTTGTCTCCCCTTGGCCAACCCCTCGGGAGATAATCGTCCCCAGGGAGACAATCCACATTACTGTAACCCTCAAGCCCAGTCATTATTTTTTATAGTATATACTTCCCATCGAGCTAGTCAGACAAAGAGTCCAAAAGAGGAGAAATTAGCCACGCCTTTTACCAAGACGGCACTGTCATGGCAGTCTGCCACAACTTTACCGCGACATTGCCGTTTGCCGCTTCTAATTTCTGGGATTGATCCGATTTTCTTATCGCTAAACGTAAACTGGCAACCACATTGGCAGTTTTATGTCTGTAGGAAGGGATTTTAGCAAGCCAAGCTGGCACGGGTTTTCAATAATGCCTGGTACCCTGGACAGCTGGTCTTTCCTTGTGGCTATCTAGTATTATATATTATAACACTGGTTCTGTGTCCACTTGCTAGACTTACGATAAGTTCGCCGCTTGGCATTATCAGACAACAATATGCTGCTACTTCCAAGTGAGGCAAAGAATTTGGGGAGGGGGGGGGGGTGTGACACGTCGTTCAGCATCCCCGTAGTGGCGTCATACAAGCAATGTTTGATACTGCACGTCAGCGCAGTCATGAAGTATAAACCCTTTACCAAATATAACGGCCATAAACGGCCAGCTTTATTCGCAGAAAAATTATATTTCAGTATGTTTTACTGTTTTAAATACAGAACACAGCTTTTGACTCATCTCTGGGAAGAGCTCATCGAGAACGTTTCACCAAGGATAAGACAGGGAACAATGGAATTTATACCAGGGCTCGCCACGGTATAAATTCTACTAACCCTGTCTCATCCCTTACCAGCCCACTAAGAGACTATGTAACTTATAATACAGTGCACCATACTGCTCGTGCTTTTTCGATGTTTTTTTTTTGGGGGGGGGGGGGGGGGGCGGGGGACGAACGGGTTTATTTGGCTAAAAACTGGTCTGTCACGTTATGTAGATAGTTGTCTGGTCTATACCAGTATTTCGACATACTCCTGTCGAATAGAGGGACACCCCCGAACCATTTCAGACCCATTTACACTACGTGCTAGTCAAGCTGGTGGGCTTTTGAATGCACTCAAAGTCCACTTCTTGGGAAAACCGCTCTTTTTTGGGCGAATTTCTGTAGTTGTCGGGTTGTTTTCGGTGATTAGATAAACTCACATTCAACGGAACACATTGTTCGAAAACCTCTCCTTACTGTTGTAGGCATTTTAGTGTTATAGTAACCACGAGCCGCCATAGAGACTAAGAGGAAAGGCTTTAGTAAACAAAATGGATGACGGAACACATGTCCCTAACACGGGTTGCGTATGCGCACTAACACCACGTATCATTATGGTAATGGCGTCACGACGTGCGCATGCACGCTGGCAACCAACAAGATACCCACAATGCGTCGCGTCAAAAAGTCACTTCCAGGGTAAATAGGGTGGTCAATAAGAATGGGCATGAAATCCACATTCCCTACTGTTACGGGTTCATGAACTATGTTTTGAAGGCAACAAGAAATAACAAAATTTAAATGTCGATTTTTCGTGACCATTGTTGGCCGGATATAGTCATTATGTTACTCATTTGCGTAAAACAAATAATGATAGCTCATTAGCAGACGACACAGTGATCAACAAATCGGTAATGAATCTCAGTAATACTTTGAATTATTAGTGATCCTTCCCTCAACTTCTCACAGCAAAACGACGATCTCATTGGGAAATGCAGGGTCCAAAGATTTAAACTAACAAATGAATTGGCTGTTGACGGCCTTGACAGAAGAAGTAACACATTCAGCGTTTCTAAATCAATATTAAGTTATATACTCTTCAAAAAAAGAAACGAACAACGGGTATAGTCACGATAACATGGCAAATGTTGGAGAATATAGTGATGAAGTGTGGCTGTAGATATGGTTAACGACATATCGTGGTGGTCTAAACATTATATAACATTTTGGATAATGGGGCATGATTTCGGCCACCGTGACCCCAAAAATATTGGAAATTAACAAAATAAACTTTCCACTGAGTGAATACCTGATCATAAAGTTGCACGTTCCAAGCATGCGAGCTGAGCGTGTGGGGGTATAAATAGACATGGAAATCGATCGGAATTCGCACAGCGTTAAAGGGATCTTGCCCATGCAAAGTACCGCGTTTGACCGAAGCTCAGAGAAATAATGCCATTTGCCGCTGGGAAACAGGCGAATCAGCTTCGAATGTAGCGAGAGTGTTCAATGTCTCACCGAGCAGCATCACACGCCTGTGGAACCGCTACCAAATCCAAGGGACAACGCGTGGACCTTCCAAGATCATGGAGTCTTCAAGTGACCCCAGCTCAGGATCGATACATCCGGTTACGTCATTTGCGGGAGAGAACAGCCACAGCGACCTCTACAGCGTCACGCTACCAGGTCGGCGAAGGATTTCAGATCCGACCGTTCGCAACCGTCTGCGCGAGATATGTATGCGTGCTTGACTGCCAGTTCGTGGCGCCATTTTGACGACGTAGCATCTTTGACAGAGACTTCAATTGTGTCAGATGCACAGGACATGGCCTCATCAGAGATGGAGAACGGTATGGTTCAGTGACGAGTCACGTTTCCTTTTTCGTCGAGTTGATGGACGATGCTGCGTGTACAGACTAGTGAAGACCGTTTTGCAAGTAGATGCGTCCGGAAGGTGGACATATTTGGTGGTGTTGGCGTTATGATGTGGGCAGCCATCTCACACATTGGTAGAACGGCCCACGTCCACGTTGAGGGTAACTTGACGGCGCAGAGGTACTGAGATGCAATTTTGCATCCAAACGTGTTCCCCATTATGTAGAATGCCAACGCCATTTTCCAGCATGACAACGTCAGATCGCACACAGCAAGGCTCACGACAGCTTATCTACAGGATAACAACATCGAAGTCTTGCCCTGGCCATCAAGATCGCAAGATTTGAACCCGATCGAACATCTATGTGATCAACTGGATCGAAGTGTCCGACAATGTCAACCACAATCTCAGGCGTTACCGCAGTTGGCGCAAGCGTTGCAGGAAGAGTGGCCCACCATACCTCAAGCTTCTATCCGGAATCGGATTGCTTCATTGAACAGAAGGTGCCAAGCAGTTTTGGACTCAGATGGCGGTCACACTGGATATTGAGTTTGGATTACGTCGACTCGTCTGAAACATCCCGTTTTGCGTTTCTTTTTTGAACAGTATACTATATGCTAACCCGTGAATTATCGCACATCATCTAAAACATATTTCACGATATCCATCCACTTGATGAATAACGAGAAATATCCCTCAGTAGCTTCCTAAATAACGTCACGCTACGGGGCATCACTTCGCCTTTGATACTGTTACAAGCGATTCAGTGCCGGCATTATCGGCAGTGCCAGAAGTTCATGCTATTCCAAGCCGTTCTGGTGATTCTTTGACTGAAAACTTAGATGTATAATAGTAATAAACTAATTAGATGTATAGATCGTGACTCCGTGTGTGGTATTGAGCCTTGAACTGTGTAACTTGTTGATCGATTCACCCAGGAAGTTTTTTTTTCTGGATGAGTCGTCGCACTGCATTCCAAATTCCTTGTTGTAAATTGACATTTAATATGTTTTAAAAATTAACATTAATTAAAGATATGCGAATATTCTCGTTTGTAGTATTATGATTGTTTATTTATTTATTTATTTATTTATTTATTCATTGGGCTTTAACGATACTTTCGACAGCCAGGGTCACATCGTGTCGGACAGTTTTACGGGTGGGGAAGCCGGAGTACCCGGAGAGAACGGCGAGCAACTGTCAGGCTCCCCAACGTACTAACTCCACACAACGCCACTGCGCCCCCACGTGGGCAATTAGGATGAAGTGTCTTACCCAAGGACACAACGCGGTTGCCGCAGGTGAGATTCGAACCGAGGACCTGTCGACTTGCAGCATGCATCTCTACTTACTGATCCACCGCGCTCCCATCATAATCATTAAATGTCACCTGTGAGCTGAACAATTAGTTAGTTAAATTATCGTGGGAATGTGGGACTATTTTTTATGTTTGAGTGATTTGGCTAGTACAGACTTGAAAGAACGATCAGTTGATATTTGTTATTGTTTTGAAACGTACGTGTTTCCAGTCGAATTGGGTTGAATATTGGGGAGTAAAATGTCACGTAGCATATAATAAATAGACAGAACGCGATGTGTGTTTGAATCGGTGGGTGTTTTACATAACGAGTTGGAATGGCGTAGTCATATTTCACGAGAGGCGTAGGCTCGAACGAAATATGATTACGCCATTCCAACGAGTTCTGTGTTTATTACACAATCCATGCATTAAAATTAATTTCAATAAACAAATTTTACTTCCGATATTTAAACCCAAAGGTGAAGAGTTTGTTTTGACTGAAGCTGTACTGATCAAAGGGATCGATAAAAAATCAAAACAACCATTTCGAAACCAGTGTTTGTTGAAATTCGTATCGCTGTTTACTAACAGTAATAGCCACCAAATGGTTAGGCGTGAATGGGCTGGTGCCCATTCACACCTAACCATTTGGTGGCTATTACTGTTAGTAAAAATATAAGTACAAATATGTGCAGATTTGTAAAACAGCTGGGAGAAACGTTTTTGAAAGAAGTTCGAAGCATGTCAAGATGTACGAAGATTTACCGAAATAAAGTTGACCAATTTAGATATAATGGGATCCACAAAACGAGACGGCCACGGGACTGGGTTAATGTTCCGGATGGAAATGATTGGGTTTTTTTTTTAAATATTATCTCATTTTTGTCTAATTTTTTGTGAACCGACTTTATTTTGCTTTGGACGTTTTCATTTTCACACTATGCGACAGACGGTCGATGATTGTATAACGAAATTTGGAAACTTTTCGATGCGCAACTAAACGGTGCGGTAAAAAAGTTCCGGCTTGTAAATCACCCGTTGAATACAGAATCATTTATATCATAGCGGCGATTGAATACAAGGGTTTAAAGTTTAATGGATGTGTAATAAAAAGAAAATCTACGCACCAAGCGCTCGTGAAAAGTAAAACGTTCAAGTCCAATTCACGATATTCACTAAAATACACTGTTCTCAAAAATCGCCATTCATATTTTAGTATTCTTTTTAGTTTTTGCCTTCACAACATGGGTAGTGACCTCATCGCTAGCCCAAACTTGTCGAGCTCCTACGATTACACAATGAAATGAAACGAGTCTAAGAATTTTCCGTTTTGGCGAGCCCAAACGGAAAATTCGGACGAGTTTCATAAATATTATATGAGAAAAACACTCATTTCATATTCTATTTATCATATGACACACACACCCACAAATTAGCCACTTAGTATGACTTTTTAACCCATCACCTAACTTGAGTTGCAGACGGCACTTGGAAAAAACATCCTCGTATAACCAAAAACTTTCATTTTTTGCTTCCAAAACATAGGTTATACCCCTCATTGGAACGAGCTCGTCGAACTCGTTCCAATGAGGGGTCATAACCTATGTTTTGGAAGCAAAAAGTGAAAATAGAAAAAAAATGAATGGCGTTTTTCTTGTAGGTAAAAGATTAATACAATATAACCCACCCTAAATAGGACAGATAACGCAAATTTTCCCTACTGAAATTATGCAAATGTGACCCCGTTGTATTTTGTTTAGCCAATCAAATTGTCCAGTTTTGAAACTGACCAATGAAAGCTCCCAACTCTAATTATGCAAATTATGAAAATGTGGCCCAGTTGTATTTTGTTCAGCCAATCAAATTGTCTAGTTTTGAAATTGACCAATGAAATTGATGGAAGGCTTTATTTATCACTGATTAATATGAAAACAAAATATCAAATGTTTCAAAGTGAACAAAACGGACGAGTCATATGATAAATAAAAATATGCAATATATTTTTACTGTCTGAGTCAAGCCATCCGAATTTTTCCATTGACTCCTTCCACCCGTTCATCAAATTTTAACCGTCATGGTACTCTTTGTCTCATGTTGGGTTGTTTTGTTTTGTTTTTTGTGGTTTTTGGTTTTTGGGTTGGGGTTTTTTTTTTTTGGGGGGGGGGGGGGGTCTATTTACCATTGATTTACCTTTGACCTTCAGGCCGATGTAAGCTTTCGAGTGACCATTTTCATCCTCCTTTCTATACTTTGCTCCCCTCTCACTTATACAGTTTAAGCCCTTCCCCACGGAGTGCCTAGAGGGAGAGTACCAGGAGTCCTCCCCGCCCCATCTTCGCCAGGCGTAAATGTTATTTATTTATTGGTGTTTAAGATCACATACTTATGCACAATGCCTAATCGTGACCGTGACAGTTTTACGGATGGAGGAAGTCGGATTACCCGGAGAGAACCACCGAGGATCGACGAGCAACTGTCAGCTCCTCAACATTCTAACTCTGTTCACGCTTCGCTCACGCAGGGTGACAGCGGTTGAAGACATGTGCACCATCGACGTGCAGTACACCTTAGTACACGGCGTTATCGTGCCGCCATGTAGGCAATTGGGATAAAATGCCTTGCCCAAGGACACAACGCGGGTCGTCCTGGGCGAGGATCGAACTCGGGACCTCTAGCATAGAAGTCCAACAGTCTACCACTGAGCCACCGCTCTCCTCGGACGTAATTGTAACAGGAAACAAACATAGCGTCTTGTAAGACAAAGAAGTGAAGATAATTAATCATACTTCATAAAAAAACCCCTCGCAAACCCGGATAAGCTATTTTGGTGTTCAAGCTTTGTGGTGGCTTAATTATTCTATATTTATCTTCATATGACCTACGGGGATTAAAACACAGCAGTTAAGACATTACTGTTGAGCAACTAAATGGTACGTACTCCGTGTAGTCACCGAGGGCGCGATTCGTCCCTGTTCCTGGAAAAAAGAGTCAATCTTATTTATATACATGCATTCATGCCTGAAATTCCTAGACATCCCTGAGTTATCTCGTCATGATTATTGGCTTTCGATAAAGTGATCTCACCTGAAATTATTAGACGTGCGAGGAAGGTCCACTTAAGAGGCATGGAATTGTTAAGACATCACCAATGACATCAGTAGAAAATCGAGCGAAGTTTCCTTTTGTTGCTTTTAATAAACGAAAACAACAGACAACTCTCGGAGCTGGCTGTTGTTTTCGTTTCTTAAAAAATACAAAAGGAAACTTGGATTTCTATGCCAAGTTAATTAGAAGCAACTAGCGTTTGCATTATATGTTACAATGCGCACACTCTTGATATAATGAACAGAAAAATGTTACCGAATAACCCTATTTTCTCTCATCTTTTTATCACATCCAATGGCCGGGGGTGAGTATCTATGGAATTAAGTAGCCCACGCGCGTTTCTTGTCTTTTAGTTAAGTGGTGGTATATTTAAAACCTAAATCTCGGTATTTTAAGATTCGTTCGTTACAGGGAAGAGGTATTGGCACGGTAACGATGTTGTAAACAATGTACGAGCCGTCGAGTGCCATTTTAGCCGATTGCACTATAAATAGACAGAACGACACGCGCTTGGGAATGGGTTAATCGATATGGCTCGAATGTCAGCGCGGAAGGTTAGAACGAGAGGCCGCAGGCCTCGAGTTTTATCCTTCCGCGATGGCACAAGTGCCATATCGATTAACCCATTCACAGCGTGTGTCGTTCTGTGTTTATTACACGCCTTCACATTTATAAAAAAAAATTATTAGAAGGGCACTCAGCAATTGATTTGACAACTATCAACAAAAAAAACCCGCATTTTATCACCAACCAAATTTGCGAGCGAAACCCATGTAACTATTTGTCCTCTGAGTTCCAACGTGTTCCATGTGCCTTCTGGCACATTGGACACATTGGAACTCAGGGGTCGTTTTTAGGCTATAGCTAGGGATTCAAATTGTAATTGAGGTGCACGATTTGTAGAAAATTCCAGTGAAATTTCGCTTCTTTTTAAAAAATAGTCCGTCAACGATTTCCGTGCGGAACAGATTTTCATTTTCTGTATGAGTAGTAGGAGATGTGGAGATCAGCCCTTTTCAGCAGGACCTAGTGCAGGACCTAGGAAGTGACGTCAGGTCACGTGACCCAGTGGGGCCATGTTGTGTTATCATGGTAACCCGCGTGAGCGGCCATCTTGTGACGTCAGCCCCATAGTGATGCGTAGCGCGTGTTGATAGAGTGATACGTGTTTCCGTCGTCCATTTTGTATTCTGGAGGCCGCCATCTTGGTTTCTATGGTAGCACGTGGTTGCTATGTTACCCAAATGTTTACAAAAGACGGGGGTATGTTCGTAGGGTATGTTCCTTTGTACACGAGTAATTCACCGATTCGTCGAATTACCCAAATAAACCCGAAAATCTCTCCAAATCACCAAAAACGATTTTATTTGATACGGATTCCCCATTTATCGGATTAGCAAGTAGTGCTGTACTACCGAGGGAGGGGGAGCATGGGTAAGTTCGATTGAACTAGAGTAAATCTAATTACCACAAACAACCCGACAATCCCTCCAAATCACCAAAAACAACTTTTTATTTGATATGAAATCCCATTTAGTGCTTTTGTCACCAATAACAGGGGTTTTCGATTCAATGGGAGCATATCTAACCCCCGCAAACAACCAGATAATCACTCCAAACCACCAAAATGCACTTTTGTTTGATCTGAAACTCCAGATTGGGCATATAATAGTAGCACGTAGTGGTATAGTACAAAAATATATCCTGGGGTTGTGTTCTATTTAATAGGAGTACTGTTTCCTACAATCCCATTTTTATACCTAGTACAGATGCTACTCTAACACTAACAGTCTGTCTAGTCCCAACTATCTCCGGTTCCCTCGTCCAATTCTTATAATCACCAGTGCTTGGTTTCCGATAACCCCGTATGCAGAGTTATCTCTCTTGTGTACAGCGAAAGCCTGTATGATTCCTAGAGCCAAGAATCTATGGTGCAGTCACTGAAAAGTCATTGCTCGAACGACTCGAATCCCATCGAGCAAATGAGCTATAGAGCAATTGCTCGTTCGAGTGACTCGCACATGCAGCTCTTCGACTCATTTCGGTATTTGAAGATACCTATGGTCTGGTACTGTATTATTTGAGGATACCTTTCAAGGGTACTTTTTATAGGATACTTATCTAAGGATACTATTACCTATTTGGTCCAGCCTTCTAGGCCACCCCACGACATACCATTCCAAATTCCCCTTATAAGCTATCGAGCAGTTACTGAAAAGTCATTGCTTGAACTCCTCGAAACCCATCGAGAAAATGAGCTTTAGAGTAATTGCTCGATCGAGTGACTCCACATACTGCTCGAACGACTCGAATCCCATCGAGCAAATGGGCTATAGAGCAGTTGCTCGTTCGAGTGACTCGCAAATACTGCTCTTCGACTCATTTCGGTATTTGAGGATACGTATGGCCTGGCATTGTATAATTTGAGGATACTTTTCAAGGATATTTTTTATAGGATACTTATCTAAGAATACTATTACCTATTTGGCCCAGCCTTCTAGGCCACTCCAAGACATATCTATTCCAAATTCTCCTTATAAGTTATCGAGCAGTTACTGAAAAGTCATTGCTCGACCGACTCGAAGCCCATCGAGAAATGAGCTTTAGAGAAATTGCTCGATCGAGTGACTCCACATACTGCTCGAACGACTCAAATCCAATCGAGCAAATGAGCTATTGAGCAATTGCTTGTTCGAGTGACTCGAACATACTGCTCTTCGACTCATTTAGGAAAAAGGGGTGCCAAAGGCCAAACGTTTTTTTTTTCAAAAAGAGGTTCCGAAAGTGGGATACCTAGAAACAGGGTTGATGATTTTCCTTAATAAGCTATCGAGCCAAGACAGTAATTGCTCCATGAGCAACTGCTCGGACGACTCGAATCCCATCGAGCAAATGAGCTATAGAGTAATTGCTCAATCGAGTGACTCCACATACTGCTCGGACGACTCGAATCCCATCGAGCTAATGAGCTATAGAGAATTTGCTCGATCGAGTGACTCAACATACTGCTCGAAAGACTCGAATCCCATCGAGCAAATGATGGCAAATGTGGAGTCACTCGATCGAGCAATTGCTGTTAAGCTTATTTGCTCGATGGGCTTCGATCAAAATTCTATCATAATTGTGTTGGCATTTTAGTTACTAGAATCAATTTTATGCCCCCTTTCATGGCTTCATTTTCAAAATCTTTCTCGGTAGTGAATTTCTAACTACGGGAGGGACCGGGAGGGGGTCATTGGAAATTCTCCACCCTTCACCCCCCCCCCCCCCCCCCCCAATCGGAAACCTCTAGCCACGTCCCTGGTGATTCTCGATGGTATGATGTATTTATTTAATTGTAAAGACTCACAACCCGCTTTGTCCGGTGGATTAAGAGTAATTAGTCGTTTAATCCACTATCGTCTACAGTACAGTCGCTGTGGATTGGTCATAATCCACGCGTGGGAGGTGATGTCCTCGCGTGCGTTTCTTAAGTAATATAAATCACCAGCAGCAAACTTTTAATTAATGAAGCATTGAGTTATCCCCGGTGCTTCGTTAATTAAAGTTTTGATGATTATTCTGTACTTAGTTTTTGGAATCTATTATTAACGCATCCGTGGAAATATTGCCCACCCGTGGAAAGTGACCAGTACTCGGCGGTTGTACTGTATGTACACAGGTATATGTACCCGACATCATTCAGAGCATTAGCTGAATCAGCGACATCGATATAATAGAGGTGATCGCCCTTTTTGTCTACCGAGGATTTCGTCAGAACTTTCGTATTCTGTTGAATTTTTTTTAACTTTCCAAGTGTCCGTTTACTCTTGAAATAATTGCCAGTAGACCTTTTCAAAACTAGACCAATTTACCCCTTTACCCAACGCAGACGATATCAAAATTTATTATTTTAAATATCATTTTTTCAAAAAATTTCAACAAAACCATATCATGTGACCCCTCGTTGGAACGATACTATTTTTTTTTTCAACTGCTGAATTTGCATATTACGCGGGTGGATGCGGGCGATTCGTTGGGTAAAGGGTACAGAGCAGACAGCAAAGTACTCCCCCCCCCCCCCCCCCCCGCCTCATTAGCATTAGCGTTTTGGCACCAAAACATTTTGATTGACGCTGATATATATAAAATGAATAAAATGTGGCACCAGACAGTTTCGGGCCAACGTGAACTAGCATGGTATATATGGCAAACCGCTTATCTTGAACATAAATCTTTTTATTGGCGAAAAATTTTAAAAATTGTCCGAGAAAAGTGAGGCATTTGCAATGGTCAGTTCGTATTGATAGCTCACTTTTTATTTCCCCTCTCTCCGAAAGTCTGGTGCGACAGCCGTCACGTGTTCGTTTTAATCAGAAAGATGCGTCTAGAATAACAAAACGTTGTTTGGGCATTGGGTTAAAGCGTGTGTGTTCTCGGTGGTTTTGACAACTATGACACGATTTATCAGTAAACTAAACGTATGTGCCTTCTTGGGTTGTCAACGCGGATTAGCATAAATAATGGCGTCTGCATGTGTAAATCTTGTTAAATGTCGTATATTTCTAGTTGGTAACGATTCAAAATAGAAACTAAGGTGTTTTACGTAACATCAGACAAAGCCATAAATGTAATTCGAATGCCCTAGATATTATAGTGGTGAGACTTTTGTGAGTAGACTTATTTTCGACACCAAATAGGAAGTTGAAAGAGCAAAGAACCAGGCATGTCAACGGGTACCTGTGCCGATACCGCCAGATACCCCATGCTCCGACCGGTACCGGTACCGGTACTGAAGCCTTTGACCGCCGGTATCGGCACAAAATTATGGGGAAATTCCTCATTGAACGAGGGTAAACAGGCTGATAATCGTGTCTGGCATACTTGCACGACATACTTTTAACTTATTTGTGAATGAACATATCAAAACTCTCTTCCACGTTCTGTCTGCACCACGACCTCGATAAGGCCGGCCATTTTGACTTTTCAAACGTCGCATCAAAGACAATGAAAGCGCCGTCATCGGCTACTTCAAATATATTATTCTGTGGTGACAGCAAAGTAGTCATAAAGCACGACCTTCGTGCTTTGTGATTACTTTGATGTCGCCGTAGAATAATTGGACGATGCCATATTTGTCTTGCGATCTTGGGGGCTGGGGCGGTTTCAATGCGAAGTTCTGCCATCTGATTGCGATATGTTATCGAATTGTTGATTTGTCCCGGTACCGGTTTCGGCTCTGTCTCTTCCCGATACCGGTTATGTTCGTACCGGCGGTACTTTGACATGCCCGCGTACAACTTCAGCTTGAAATACAACCTCTTTGTCAATGGTCAACCCGCGTTCAAACCTCATTTCAAATCAACTCTTCGAAGAAGTTCTTGATCTCGAATTCTGTCTAATTTAGAATCGACTCAAATTTGTGTCTGTCATACTCTATTGACGCGAATTCACTGATAACAACGACCACTTAATTCGGTTATGAAAGTAATGACGATTCGAAACTCCTTTGTTTGGTTGATGCGGAACCAGTTTGGCTTACAAGTGGAAGAGATTTGCAGGAAAATTATCCCCCCTTTATTTTCTAAAGCTATCAGTAAATTCAATTAAGGGTGTGGGAAGTTCATATGAAAATTGAAATACTGAAATGTTAGCTTAGTTGTAGCATCGATGTGCGCGTCACAAACTTTAGGCATTTTTTTCTGTAGGGTATAGTATATTGAAGCTGGCTTTTTACAATTTTTTTCGAATCAATTTGAACATTTCACTACTATTCTCTGTTTAAACACATTTAAAAATAAGAAAACGGCGCTCCTGATGATCAGAACGTCGTAGTAGCCAGCCCAAAGCAAGTGTGTGTGTGTGTGGGGGGGGGGGGGGGGGGGCAAACTCGCAGAGCCATGCTTAGCTCCATTTTAATGGGGGGAGGGGGGGTGAGGGTGGTGTGTGCGGGAAAAGCTTTCCAAACCTTCATATCTCAGAATTTTGCATCCCTAAAGTTTGAGCTAGATAACTAAGGTAATAATAATCAGGGTTTCCACGAGAGGGAAATAAATGTGTCCGATATGGGGCGGCCAAGGGTCGTCGATGGGAGTTTTGAACCCTGGAATTCAACATTTTTATACCACGGGCCGACCATGCATCCCTAAAATTTGAGCTAGGTAACCAAGGTAACTATAATCAGAGGCAAATAAATGTGCCCGATATGGGGCGGCCAAGGGACATCGGTACTACGGGCCGACCAAAATTTTGAATTCCAGGGTTCAAAAACCCCCATCTCCTTGCATCTGAGCGGATATTTTCAGGTTTTCCATGTATTGACAACTGTCTACCTTTTCACCGACACAGATAATAGGACAAGCAATCTGCAAATCTACAACCGAACCCCTATGGACCTTACCCCCCCCCCCCCCCCCTACGATTTTTATGCCATTTTTGAACATATTTTGAGGACCACCTTTGAAGGAAAGTGGAGGGACGCCCCCCAAATTCCCTCCCCCGTGGCCACGCCACTGGATGTTCTGTAACTTTTGTTCTGTTCCTCATATCAACCGTGTGCGCATCGTGACATATAATACAGACACTATGCTTTTCATTATCATGAAAGTCTAGGAGGTAAGATTTGCTAATTTCTTTCCTGGGAGGAATAAAAACTTGCAGATTACTGAAAAACACATTCGCTAAACAAAGAGCCACAGTCGACGTTTACTTAGTTGCTTCTAATCAGCTTGCTATAAAAAGCCAAGTTTCCTTTTGTAACTTTTAATAAACGAAAACAACAGATAGCTCCGCGAGCTGTCTGTTGTTTCGTTTATTAAAGGTAACAAAATGAAACTTCGCTTTATTTACTACTGATGTCATAGGTGTTTTCTCAACAGTTACACGCTTCTCAATTGGATCTTCATCGCCAGTCTAATAATTTCATGGGAGATAACTTTATCGAAAGTCAATTTTCACGATGAGATAGACCTCAGTCAGCCTTTTTTCATAAATTCATAAGGAAATGCACACAGATAAAATAAGATATTTAAAACAAAAATGGAAACATGAAGACGTTTGTCTAGCAATAAGTATTAAACATCACTTTAAAGAGGATGTTCTAAACTATTTGACCATATGTACGCGAATTTTATTGAAAAGCAAATATGGATGAAAAATGAAGTTTTATTGCTTTCTCCCATTGACCTCTATAGTAAATTGGATAATGAAGATAGCTCTGTTTTTCACGCATGCGCCACTTGGGGGATAGAAATAGTTGTACATGATGCTGTTATCCCTGGAGGGGATCAAAGCGTGGTCATTTGGGTTTGAAGTCCAGTGCCGTAACCACTGATGCACTGTGCTCTCTACTGCCATTGACACTCAGTCATCATTCCGTTTCCCCGGCCTATTTGCTTCGGAAAATGACAGAGGAAGAGAATCATCCCAGTTTGGGAAAAACGAGTAACCGTTACTACTACATGTGGAATTTGAAAGAAATCCCACAAATGAGCCAAACTGCTCAGAGAGAGAGAGACAATGCCGGGTTATAAACCTATTTTCACTGGACAATAGACCAGTATCCTACCACTGCTCATTCGGTGGCTGTAAAAAATGTAAGTTTGGCTGAACCAAATTGATCCACTTTCCAATTACAAGAAAGGGTCAGTTACGGATATAAACAATATCTATTTACTGGTAGTATTTATTTATTTATTTATTTATTTATTTATTTATTTATTTATTTATTTACTTATTATGGATTAACAACACTTTCGACAGCCAGGATAACCTCGTGTCGGCAGTTTTACAAGTGGAGGAAGCTGGAGTATCCGGAGAGAACCAACTGTCAGACTCCCAAACGTACTAACTCCACACAAGCAGTGTTAGCATTGGTTGAAAACAAGTGTACCAGCGAAACAATATTTATTTATTTATTTATTTATTTATTTATTTATTTATTTATTTATTTATTTATTTATTTATTTACTATTGGGGTTTAACGACACTTTCGACAGCCAGGGTAACCTCGTGTTGGGCATTGTTACAGGTGGAGGAAGCCGGAGTATCCTGAGAGAACCCCCGAGCAACGGCGAGAAACTGTCAGACTCCCCAATGTTCTAACTCCACACAAACAGGGTTAGCATTGGTTGAAGACAAGTGTATCATCGACGTGCGGTACGCCTTAGTACACAGCGCCAACCTGCCCCCAAATGGACAATCGGGATTAAGTGCCTTGCCCAAAGACACAACTTTACCGGTAGTAACACAGTCAAAAATAATACACTTTCGACTGGAAATTCCAAATTCCACGGATGACATATCATTCATCTCTTGGGTGCAACAAGGGGCAATCTGCAATGCTTCAGCCTTGCGGGTGACGCCTTGTTGCACTGAAGTGACGATATACTACAAATTGCCCAAATACAATATCATGTCAGATACGTTGATGAAATGAAGCAGGTGGCGCCACTGGAAAAACTTTCCGAAAATATTCCAAGAAATATGCGCTGTTATGTCATACCTCTTAGACAGCCAACACATCTATCTAAATGAAAAATTATCCTAATTTCTGAGGATTGAAAACTACTACACAAGCATAAGAAAAACGACACATTTCAACTTACTGTAAGACAATCAGCTATGCAAAACTCCAAATGTAAACTTTCCCCAGAAATGAAGAAAGTTCTAACGAAAGACCAATACATCCGTAAATATTTGTTAATAGTTACAATGGAATCCAGTAGTTGGGAGAACTCCACTGTTATCGCTGGTTTTATGGTCTGCATATTGAGCAGTTCAAACAAGACCGATTTGGTTAAATTCCTTAATTGCATTATGGGAAAAATTTGATTAGCTTGACATTTCATTATTTCACATTGTGACATCCATGCGCAGACGGTTAAATATTTGCTTCCAGATAAAGGTGTTCGAAATGTAATAGACCAACTACTACCCCTTGAAATCTTGAACAATCCATCCCAGACTGAACCATTCCTGAAAATCGACTTTCGATAAAGATATCTCCCTGGATATTTTTCAGACGGACGCGGGCGGTCCAATTAAGAAGCAGGTTGAGAAAATACTTGTGACGTCAGTAGAAAATAAACCAAGTTTCCTTTTGTTACTTTTAATAAACGAAAACAACAGACAGCTCTCAGAGCTGTCTGTTGTTTTCGTTTACTTAAAGTTATAAAAGGAACTTTGGTTTTTTGTGGCAAGCTAATTTGAAGCTACTAAGTGTGTAACTGATAATTAGCCTCCTTGTTAAGCGAATGTTTTTTATCTGCAAGTTTTTGTTTTCCCCGGGAACAAAAATGAGCTATTCTTACCTTCTAGACCAGTGGCGTAGCCAGCCCAAAGCAAGTGTGTGTGTGTGGGGGGGGGGGGGGGGGGACAAACTCACTCAGCCTAGCTTAGAGCCATTTTACTAGAGGGTGGAATGGGGTGTGTTTTTGGGGTGGTGTGTGCCGGAGAAGCTTTCCAGGCCTTCACATTTTAGAATTTTGCATCCCTAAAATTTGAGCTAGGTAACCAAGGTAACTATAATCAGAGGGAAATAAATGTGCCCGATACGGGTCATCGGTACCACGGGCCGACCATGGTTCGGGCCGTGTTTGAAAAATTTTGAATTCCAGCGTTCAAAAACTCCCATCTCCTTATTTTGAGGTTTTTCATGTACTGATGACTGTCTACCTTTTCACCGACACAGATATCGTCGCCTGAGTGCCATAGGGGACATAGAACATTCTAGCACTCAGGCGACGATATTAGGACAAGCAATCTACAAATCTACAACCTAACCCCCATGGACCTAACCCCCCTACAATTTTTATTCCATGTTTGGACATATTTCGAGGACCAACTTTGAGGGAAAGTGGGGAGGACGCGTCCCCCCCCCCAATCCCTCTCCCCCGTGGCAACGCCACTGTCCTAGACTTTTAAGTTAATGGAAAAGATGGGGATTGTATTATATTTCACGTTGCTCACACTGTTGTTATAATGAACAGAAAAATTTCAGAACATCAAAGGATGGTGAAAAGTCCGTCTTCTTATTTTTAAATGGGATTCAACAGACAATAATAGTCAAACGTTAAAATTGATTGGGAAAAATGTTAAGAGTTCAGCTTCTGTATTTTTATACTCCCTACAGACAGTATTCACGCTGGAATGTGCCAAATGCACATTTTAAAAAAATCTGGCATATAAATGAGAGCGGTTGGCACATAAATTCAAAATCACGAACCTGGTAGATTCTTGATTTTCGCCCATCAAGCTGATCAGTCCTAACTCTGTGCTCCCAGCGAAGAACAGTAATCAAATTAATCTATGGATTCGTACCTAATCATGTGCTCCGTATTATATGTTTGTGTTCACAATGACCTGTCATTCTCCAGTCACCTCGGATTAAGAAGTCGCATATAGTGTAAACAAGACGGTAACAGGATAAAACCCCCTCAAGACAAAACCCCTCAGACAAAACCCTCTCACTTTCTGCATTCAAAGACAAAACCCCCTCAAGACAAAACCTCCTCAAGGTAAAAAACCCTCACAAGAAATATTTTCAGAATATGGTGAAAATAAAAATGTTAATATATCATTTTTGGGAAAGGGTGGGGGGGACTGTTTTGTTTAATTTTTTCAATTCTGTAAATCATGTTTTTGGAACTGGAGGAGGTGTGAATAAATTTTATTTTTGATTATACCAGAAGCATAGCAGAAAATAATAATAATAATAATAATAATAATAATAATAATAATAATAATAATAATATTTAGTAATTTTTTTGTCATCTTATATTATGTGGTTCAAACTGCATGTGACAGAAAAAAATGAAGTGCACAATATCGTGTGCTTTCAAGAAATATTATGTAAACAAAACAAAGTGTTCATATATCAAAAGGTGTTTATTTGTTAACATATTTTCAAAAGGTGTTTATTTGTTAACATATGCATGTTTACTATATTTGAGAAAAAAAATTTTATGGAATATGAGTAAAAAAAAAAAAAAAAAAAATAATAAAAAAAATAAATTCAAATCGTGTTCATTATAATTTATTTTTCTGCTATGTGAGGGGGTTCGTCTAAGAAGTCAATTAAAGTGAGGGGGTTTTGTCCTGAGGGGGTTTTGTCAGCAGGGTTTTTTCCCGAGGGGGTTCTGTCTTGAGGGGGTTTTGTCCTGGATTCAAACAAGACATGCTTTGTTTCTTCATAAGCGAACAATAGATAGAGGATATGGAATGAGTGTTTTTCTCATATAATATTTATGAAACGAGTCTAAGAATTTTCCGTTTTGGCGAGCCCAAACGGAAAATTCGGACGCGTTTCATAAATATTATATGAGAAAAACACTCATTTCATATTCTATTTATCATATGACACACACACGCACAAATTAGCCACTTAGTATGACCTTTTAACCCATCACCTAACTTGAGATGCAGACGGCACTTGGAAAAAACATCCTCGTATAATTAAACATTTTAATTTTTTGCTTCCAACACATAGGTTATGACCCCTCATTGGAACGAGCTCGTTCCAATGAGGGGTCAGAACCTATGTTTTGGAAGCAAAAAGTGAAAATATAAAAAAAAAAATGAATGGCGTTTTTCTTGTAGGTAAAATATTAATTCAATATAATACACCCTAAATAGGACAGATAACGTAAATTCTCCCTACTGAAATTATGCAAATGTGACCCAGTTGTATTTTTGTTTAGCCAATCAAATTGTCCAGTTTTGAAATTGACCAATGAAAGCTCCCAACTCTAATTATGCAGATTATGTAAAATGTGGCCCAGTTTTATTTTGTTCAGCCAATCAAATTGTCTAGTTTTGAAATTGACCAATGAAAAAAACGGAAGGCTTTATTTATCACTGATTAATATGAAAACAAAATATCAAATGTTTTAAAGTGAACAAAACGGACGTGTCATATGATAAACCAGAATATTAGATAGACAGATATTTATTCGTTCAGTAGCATACAGGAAGTACAATGATTACAATCACACAGTTCAATTAATATATAACATGCTGTATACTACTGGGAGATGACATAGCCAGATTGGCTGTCTTCCAGTCATCTCCCTAAGAAATGTATTGCAACACTGTTTACGGGCCCAGACTGTCGATATTCTTATGAAAATCATCTCATCGGTTATAGAGTATTTGCTGTCTAAGGGTTGTGCTAGACTTGGCAGTTAAAGTGCTTTCTTGGGGATGACTTTCTGCCTGGGGCCTTCTGACTGTGTACTGCACATGAAGCGACCTAAATTGGGTAGTTTGAGTAAAAGAGTTATGTAAATTTGCTTCGATCCATTATTCATCTTGAGTACGGCCCACAGCTAGAAGATATCCCCAGGAGAGGTCATTTAACACGGACAGGGTGGGCAAAGCTACTTGGGGACAGGATGTCTTTTTGTCTGTTCATTTAATTTGTTCATATATAGGCAAAGTTAAGCAGGAGGACGTGTTATGACGGTGTCCAAATCAGCAACAGCACACCTTTTAACATACCCTTAGTGTTAAATTTACTGACAACTTTAACCCTTTACCTAACATGAAAAGCAGACGACACTTGCCCAAAAAATTCTTGAATAACTATTATTTTCATTTTTTTGTCTCAAAAACATAGGTTATGACCCCTCATTGGAACGAGCTCGACGAGCTCGTTCCAATGAGGGGTCATAACCTATGTTTTAGAGACAGAAAATGAAAAAATAATGAAAATTAATTGGCGATTTTTGAGAATAGCGCTGGCCGGTTTTGGCCGTTACGTTAGATAAAGGGTTAAAAAAATTAAGAGGAGCTAATTTTTATGCAAATATCTTCCAACCGCGAGAACTGTCAGCCATGCTTACATTCATCATCCATTTATTTGAAACTGCAGAGGAAAGGGTCAAGAATCGGATTGCATATGCGCCATTTTATAGCCCCGGCTGTGAGTAGCAGATCGATTCAGCGATGTGTCTTGGAAATGCTTATCTTTCCATATTGCACATTTATGGATGAAAGATCACGTGAACGAATTTCCAGATGCCGTGTAGATTAAAAATAAATATTGCTTTGCCACAAATGATACTAATAGGTGAAATTATGAAAATATAATTTTTACAAGTATTTATTACCTATATATCATTTGGTTTACTGTGGGGTTTTTTTAATGCTTTAATTAAAACACACTAACTTATCAAACCTATCAAACACCTGGTGTGAAATTTGATTGTTAGTTCTAAAAAAAAGTAATTTGCCTGTTACAAATTGCTGGTTGTGTTAACCTTTGATGTTCTAAAATAAAAGTTGTAATTATGTCTGTCGCCAGGGGGCGCGGTGGCTCAGTAGATAGAGGTGCAGGCTGCAAGCCGAGAGGTCCTCGGTTCGAATCCCACCTGCGGCAACCGCGTTGTGTCCTTGGGCAAGACACTTCACCCCAATTGCTCCTGTGGGGGCACGATGACGCCGTGTACTAAGGCGTACTGCACGTCGATGGTACGCATGTCTTCAACCAATCTAACCCTCCCTGTGCTGCAGTGCGGAGTTACGATGTTGGGGAGCTGGCAGCTGCTCGTCGTTGCTCGGTGGTTCTCTCCGGGTACTCCGGCTTCCTCCACCCGTAAAACTGTCACGGTCATGATTAGCCATTGTGCATAAATATGTGACCTTAAACATCAATAAATAAATAAATAAATGTCTGTCGCCAAATTATAAAACTAGCAGCAAGCTCTCATTCATTCTCGAAGATGCAAAAGTACAAAATAATACAAAATTAAACTGTACTCTGAGAGCAACAAGGCGCCATCTGCAATGCTTTAGCATTGCAGATGGCACCTTGTCGCACTAATAGGTCGGTACATGGTTAATTCATTCTCATTTACAATCTATGTTTATACATATACAACGTCCCATTGATGCAACAAAACGACATCTCTAATGCTTCAGTAGATGGAGCTTTGTTACACTCAAATGACGACAAAAGCATCGTTCAGTTGGGTGAAGCAGGCCACAACAAAGTAAGAGGAGTGTACATGTCATGCCAATGGATTTCAAATCCTTTCTTCGAGCGCCACCTCTCTTCTTACGTAATATGTTTTTCGCTCACAACCGACGACATCATACATCATGTGGTGTACTGACTGGAATCAGTGGACTCCAAGTACTTTTTTGGCACTCTCACATGTTGTCTGTTGGAAAAGTATGCAGAAAAATGAGTAATCATAGTACTTTTTTTTCTGGCCGGCGTTTGCGAAAAGGTGGATTTTCTCGAGTCATTTTCCATGTTTCTGAAAACAATGAGCGAAGTCGTCATCTTCATGGATCACATTTGTGAAAGTAAGTAGAACACCCAAAATTTCATGAAAATTAATATAAAGAGCGTTGACAAATAATCACAGTGACAGACGAGGTGACGAAGAATGAAAGGCCGTCGTTCATCATTTTTATCACGACGCCAATAGCTAGCCAAACGCTCTTTATGTTCTGAATAACATGCCACTCATATTTCGCATGGCTTTGGTTTATCACTGACCTTTTGTGTCTTATTTGGAGCTTGGGGCTTAGAAAATTGTCCTTTTAGGCCATTTACCATGAATTCATCACCTTTTGTCCATTGTTGCATTTGGTCTGTGATACAAGCTCCACATCCTGCTAAAACCTAACGGTGCCAACGGATGCAGTACGGAATTCTACCACCTCCACAATTTGTATTGGTTTTGCTCTGCTTGCTGCAGTTTGATATTGTTGAAAAAGTGTCTCCTGTTCTCCCATCCCTAGTCTGTTGATGAATTCTGAACCTTGATCGCTTGAAAATGTTGCCAGTGAGGATCTGTGTGTCATTTGTAATGAAGGCATTGATTTGTGTAACAAACCAGAGTCTGTAAAAGGAAATGGAGTCGCGACGTCAGAGACACCAGCTCCAATAATGGAACCGGAGAGGGTGACTCTCAAACAATAGGACGAACTGATCAGCCAGCAGATATGGAGGAAAGACCCTAAGAGGGTGATACTGGGCAGAAGGAGCAGCGGCGCGAAGAACACAAAAAGCTGCTGGCAGAGTTAAGTGGGGCTAAGGCTACGACGATGTATGAGAGCTATGGAAGGGAGTTGTTCCCTTGCTCACAAGAAGTGATGGCATGACTCAACGACATGAGCGTGATAGAAGCCAAGAGCGGCCCACAGAGGACTGTAGCCATTCATCGTGGGTGGTCTTGTGGTTCTAGGAGGCTCATGGCTGCAGCAGTCCTCCGTGCACGCCGGCGGCTGTTGTATTATCACTCGCTGTCTGGTATACTAGCTTAAAGGTTAAGCAGGGGAGGTCGGTGGCTCGGTCCAGTGTTCGATCCCCGACAGGGGTAACTGCATTGTGTCCTTGGGCAAGGCACTTAATCCCGACTGCCCATGTGGGGGTGGGATGGAGCTGTGTACTAAGGCGTACCGCACATCGATGGGGAGTCAGGCAGTTGCTCGCAGTTGCTCGGCGGTTTTCTCCGAGTACTCCGCCCCATGACCGAGTTAAAGCCGGGAGTCATGGGTGGACCTACAAGTGTGCTTTGATCATAGTTGATCCAGCAAATTTCAGTTTCTGAGAAAGCACGGTGTCTCGGTTATGTGCGGTCATATGCATGGCCAGCAAGACCAAGCTATTGTGGAGTGTTTCAAACCGTACGTTTGCAGAGTGGCTACGTGGGCACCAGAGTACTGAGGAGATGAGGCTCTCAGAATGCTAGAGGTCAACTGAATGTATATCCCGACTACCAGCTGCAGTCACGGCTCTGAAAAATGAGGTGGCGAGACTAATTGGCAAGAAGCTCTCTGGGGCAATTAAGGCCAAGACCGTCATGCAAAAACCCTGCCGCTGGCCCTGTCGGTCTCATGGAGCAAAACTCCCCTTTGGTGTAGGTGTGCGGTATCTCTACCAGTATGTAAAGCTGCATGGATTCGCCGCCGTGCTACTGACCCTTGTGTGGTCTCTCCAAGTACGTACTCCACGTCACCTTCGCTATCCATCAATCGAGAGGAACATTTCATCACTAGGGTCCCAGTCTTTATCGGCCTTCCAGACTGTGACCGGCAGGTCCTTGTGTTTTTCGATTTGTTGGAGCAGGGTCGGGTCCTCCATGGTCGCTCGTCCCTTCTGGCTTCCCGCAACTTGGAGAAACTAAGGTACGCCTGGGCACGAACGTCCTTATTGCGGCTGTTTTCTTTCGCAAGTATGTGGGTGTGAGTGAGAACTAAAGGGCCTCTCGATCGCTATTGATGTCTTGCACCCGCTGCCGCCGTCGTTGTAGCAGAGGACTGTAAATTCTGGGCGTTGTTCCGGCGCAATATTCAGGCTTTGGGATGCACGCAGCTTGCTCCTGGGGCATGTAGAGATTGAGCAGGATCGAACAACGGAAGCATGACGAAGAAGTTGATATGGGCATAGGCGAGCATGCTGACCCCCAAATGTGTGTACTGGGGCTGGAAGCCGTCGTTGTAAGAATGTGGCCGAGAGGGGCCCTTTTGGAGCCACTTTGACACGTGTCCCTCACCAAGTAATCAATCTCACCTTAATCTGTGACGAGTCAGCCTTTGCCCCTTGGGTGAATTTGGCGACGATGCAGCTTCCCTGTTCACGGTCCTCGGAAAGCCAGACCTCGGTCTGTTTCTCGAATGAAATGATGGCTTCTTTGACTTTGAGATGGTTAGGCAGATAAGATTCTGTGAGGTGTGCAAAGAGAGGCGTTGAGGCATAGCCGCCTTGCTCCGCGAAGTGCTTCCCAAACCAGTCGGGGATGATGGGGAGGGAACGCCGTCCTTGAACGTCCACTCGACGCCTGGGCGAGTCCTGTTGGGTCGTCTTTGGGTAAAGGACTGTTGATAGCCACCTTTGTCATCCCGCGGCTGGTGAAGCTGTTGGGATAGCAACTCTTCATGTCGATGCTCACCACGTGTCGGATGTCGTAGTCCATGGAGTCCGTGGCCGTGCTCCACGCAAGTCTTCGGGAGTCGTCCAAGTATGGAAGCTGTGGTGGACTTCAGCCATTATGTACTTTGGCTACGACACTTGCACATGGTTGACTTCAAAAGAGCGTTCAGCCAGTGATTAATCTTCTGTGAAAGCCTGACAGGCCTCTTGAAAACCTTTGTGTAACTCCGTGGTGCGTTATGTGCGACAGTACTGTAGAGCGAACTGGTCCTTGTCACCACCAAGGGGATAAACAGCGACCGGCTCGTTTTGTATAGCCTCGTGGAAGGCTTCACAGACGTCGACCTGCTAGATGTGGACCCACCTACTCTATGGAAAGTGGAGGTCTGTGGACGCGCGTGGTAGTTGTGGATGAGCTCGGTTGTTCCCCCTCTGGTTAAATACTTATAGCCATTGTAGATGTCTTCGCCGGCGATGTCCTTTGAATAATGGATGATCTGATGGGGCGGGAGGGGGGGGGTACGTCGTTAACTGCACCTACTTCGTGGACTCTCTCCTCCAACTGCTCGATTTTCTGGCGCCTGGCCGTCGTAAGGCCATGTCCTACAGAGCAAATGATCCACAACTCTCTGGGCAACATAGTTGAGGTCACCCTCCCTGAGTGAGGTCAGATTTACTGGATCAGACGGTTGGGAGACAATAAATAACAAATGGCCCGCAATGTACGAAATAGCATTCTTCAGCTGGGAAGGCGTCTTGTATTTGGGTGTCGCGTAGCCACGACATAGGGAGAAGAAATCTTGTCGTTCCTTCAAACAAAGTGTATCAAATGAAGATCAAAAAAGGCTTTTTCGTGTTTGCTGTCAACGTGTTTAATGGTTTAGATTCCTTTGCTGTTTTGCATGTACCAGTGCTGGAAACAAAACGTGTCAGTGCATATATAACTTTATGTAAACATCCTCTTGACTCAGCAAAGTATATGACTAAACTTTACAGCTCAATAAATTAACACTGCAGCCCAATTAACCCTTTACCTGACGAATCGACCGTATCCTTCTGCATAAAATACAGTTGAACAACAGTTGAAAAAAGATTTCTAAAAATGTTTATAAAATCACATCACGTGGCCGCCTCAGTGAAACGAGCTCATCGAGCTCGTTTCAATGAGGGTGTCACGTGATATGGCCTTGAGCAAGTTTTGTGAAAAAAATAATTAGAAAATAATAAATTTTTATATCGTGTGCATTTGGTAATCATTTCAGCTTAAAACCGTAAGGTTTTAAGGATGAGAACATCATTGCGTTTCCTGCATATTAAAAATAAACTTTCTCTTCATTCCCAAAATACAAAGATATGCAGGGTGTATTACTAGGAAATCGGGATGAAAAGGATCAGATTAGCTTTCATCGTCTATCTTGATCTCATATAACATCCCCGAGGGAACACCGGGAAGTGAAGAAGTGCTTGTTTCCTGTGGTCAACAAGCTCCGTTTTACTGCTAAAATAGGGCCCAGTCACCAATACTTGGGTGGAAGTCTTCTAAAATATGCAACGTGCATCTAAACGATTGACTAAATTTGACTTTATCTTTAGTTGACGCATGTATTGCTAATATCTTCAGAAAGTCTTAATGAGCTAAAATAGCAAGAATGAGTCATTAAAATGAATGACCCCACAAGAAACACTTTCAGACTTATGTGTACCGTATTATGTGAAAGGTATCTCAAATAATTTATTTATCTATTGGTGTTTAAGGTCACATACTTATGCACAATGGCTAATCGTGACCGTGACAGTTTTACGGGTGGAGGAAGCCGGAGTACTCGGAGAGAACCACCGAGCATCGACGAGCAACTGTCAGCTCCTCAACATTCTAACTCTGTTCAAGCTCCGCTCAAGCAGGGTTACAGCGGTTGACGACATGTGCAGAATCGACGTGCAGTACGCCTTAGTACACGGTGTCATCGTGCCCCATGTAGGCAACCGGAATAAGTGCCTTGCCCAAGGACACAACGCGGGTCGTCCTGGACGGGGATCGAACTCTAGACCTCTAGCATAGAAGTCCAACAGTCTACCATTGAGCCACCGCGCTCCGGTATCTCAAATAGGAGGAAACACATTGCCATGTTAATAAATTTTATGTGTTCAATGATCAGTAACAATGTTTATTTATGTCACATGTCATTAAATCGTTATATTGGGTGTCCTCCTCTCTCTTGGATGACATTTTGTACACGCCTCCTCGTACTGCCCACACGACGTCTTACTTTCACGAAGGGAATATTGTTCCATCTTTCATGCAAAGCTTGGGTAAGTTCTTCAAAATTTTTGCACTGGAGTTACGAGAAGCCACTTTTCGCTCTAGGTAATCCCATACATACTCGATGGGATTGAGGTCCGGACTTCTGGCTGGCCAGGGAAAAGTTTCAAATGTTTTATTACGCAGATGGGTCGTAACAGCAACAGTACGTTGGGGCCTAGCATTGTCATCCATGAATATTGGTCGACAAGCCAGAGTATGGTCATCAAAGTGTGGTATAACAGAAACGTCCAGGATGTTACGTTGATACCGTTCAACATTAAGATTTCATTGTACTGTGATCAAGTCCAGCTTACAGTCGTGGGAGACACAACCCTACACCATAACCGAACCTCCTCCAAATGGAATAATTTCTCTTATGTTTTGACGTTGATAGGCTGTGTTTCGACGTCTCCAGACACGTTAACGTCTGTTAGTCACATGGAGAAGGAATCTGCTCTGGACAAACCAATGCACACGTCTCCATGACCTTAAACTCCAGTTCTTACGGGCTCGACACCACGTCAGAAATGCACGCATGTGCTCCTGTGTAAGAACAGGTCGTTTAATTGGTCCGCATGCACGCAGGCCAGGTGCATTAAGTCTCCTTCTAACGGTAGATGTAGACAGTGGAACTCCAACTTGGGGTAGCCAGAGTTGACGGAGACAAGTACTTGTTGCTGTCGGAGTTCGACGTGCAAAATTTATGAAAGCTCTGTCATCACGTACAACTCTCTCACGTGGACGTCCTGACCTTGGTGTGTCCTTCACGTCATTAGTTTGAGAGTGCTTACGAAGAACTTATAAGTCGACTGGCAATTGTGTGGTTTAAGTCCAATCTTCTTCCAATCTATCTATAGGACAATTCTGCTTCAGACATTCCAATAATTTGCACCCCTTATCGGACCATATCACAAATTACTATCACTTCTTTTTAACGCGACCTTGAGTATTCTGATGATTTTCAAACTGCAGTGCCCGTGCAATTCCTCATCGTATCATTTGGACAAATTACTGTTGTCTATCGGGGACATATATTTTTTGGTCGCGGTTTGAAGTGGGCGATGCTTAAATTTTGCACAGGTGTATATATAAAAACCGTACGATTTCTGGTAGATTTGTTTCTCGGGTTGAACTTGTTTCAGTTTCGTACCAAATCTATGCTCAGGTAGGATAAATGAGATATTAATGCATTCATTTTATATTTGAAAAATTTTGTAGGTCAATGGTCAAATATTGACAAAATTACATCTTATTTTGGGTAGGTTTGTGTTGGTACAACTTGCTTCGGGCGACAGTCCGTTTATCAATGTGTCAAGAAACGACTCGTTTGTCATTTTATGGGTGTATATTTGTGCTTCCTAACAACACAGTTAAAAGTTTCCTTTAACTCAGTAGATTTGTCACAATCGTCTTATAATTGTGCATTTTTGTGTGTGTGAAGGTAAGATGTTACTAAATTACATTTAACTTTTTAGCTGGGAACGCGGTGTCTCAGTGGTTACGACATTGAACTTCAAACCGAGAAGTCCACGGCAAGATCCCCGCCAGGGGCAACTGCGTTTTGTCCTTGGGCAAGGCACTTAATCCCGATTGCCCATGTAGGGGCACTATGGATCTGTGTACTAAGACGTACTGCACGTCGATTGTGCACCTGTCTTCAATCAGTGCTAACCCTACTTGTGTGGAGTTGGTATGTTGGGGAGTTGCTCGCCGTTAATGGGTGGTTCTCTTCGGGTACTCCGGCTTTCTGCACCCGTAAAAATGTCCGACGTGAGATGATCCTGGCTGTCAAAAGTGTCGTTAAACTCCAATAAATAAATAAGTAACTTTTTTAGCGTGAAAGCTAAAATACGCCAGCACTTTGAACAAAAATCGTCATTCACTGTTTATATTTCAATTTTTGTCCCAAAAACCTAGCTTATGACCCCCCCCCCCCCACCCATAAGGGGGGGGGGGGGTCATAAGCCATGTTTTTGAGGTAAAAAATGAAAATCTTTAGTTTATAAGAAGTTTTGCAAGTGTCGCCTGCTCTTCGTGTCATTGAAGGGCTAAATGTCAGACAAGGGACAAGTCTATCAGAAGGTTGGAAATTAAATATGTTCTTAAAACTTTAAACCGAAAGGTCCACAGTCCGACCCCCGCCAGAGATAACTGCGTTGTGTCCTTGGGCAAGGCGCCTAATCCGGAATGCCCACGTAGGGGCACGATGACGCTGTGTAGAGAGGCGTACTAACCGTCGATTCAGCACTTGTCTTCACCAATGCTTGTATTCAGGCCAATTCTAACGCTGCTTGTGCGCAGTCGGTACGTTGGGGAGTCTGGAAGTCTCTCGCCGATGCTCGATGGTCCCCTCTGGGTACTTCAGCTTCCTCCACCCGTAAAACTCTGCGACACGAGGTGGCCCTAGCTGTCGAAACTGTCGTTAAACCCCAATAAATAAATAAACGTTCTATTTATGTCATCTTATGAAAATACAGTACACACGAAGTCAGCTGTACGGTGATTGCATGAAAATTCCTCATAATTTTTCTCTACGATGTTACCAGTCGCTGACATAATTCCCAGGACCCCTGGAATAGGGTTTAAAGATAGGGCAACCGACCCGAGCACCAAAGTGTAGGCAGTTGAAAACTGGGTTGAGTTTTTCTATTGATTCTTATTTTTGTTTCTAAAATTTGCCAAATATGCTCCTGGTGGCCTAACGCGCCCCAACAATTGGTGGCAGATAAGAATAAAATATTAAATCAGTAATTTAATGAACTGTCATGAAATTGACCAACTTTTCAGTGAGTTTCACATATTTTTTTAAAAGTTTCTGGATGACCAGTGATAACCCTTGTATCGAATATCGCCTATTGATATGTGCGCGTGAGTTTGAACGTGAACAGTATACGATATGAACCAACGGTCAAGTGTTATATCCTGATGTTTTTCGACTATAGGGTTGCTACCGGCATCTGCAGGCATGGAAATAACACGCGAACGATCGTTTAGGTTACGTGGGGGTACATCAATTGTAAAATACGCGAACGAACTACAGGTTCGACAAAATAGTCCAGCATAAATTAAATTCATAGTCTCGCATGGTTTGCCAGTCAGAATTTTCAACCATTCGCGACTAACTTGACTTGAAGGTTGCACATTGCATCCACATATGAACAGCGTGGCATGTTATCAACATCTTAACAGAACGTCCACCAAAATAAATAGCAGCAACTATCGCGCGTTGGTTGTTGCTATTTATTTTGGTGCAATTCTTTTAAGGCGTGCACATAGCCTTCATGTCTAGCGTAGGAAAAACAGAGAAAGCGGAAAAACATCTCAAAACATTTTTCTTTTGGGTTACCACCAGCTTCATGCTAGAAAACGCGAAGTGGGGGTGTTGATTACGTTCAGTGATAGTTGTACACAAAGATTACCCAAAACACTCATTGCCTTTCAGGCCCGTACTTACCTAGATATTGTGGCGCGTGACCCATTTTTTTCCGACCATACCATGAAGTTGCGCCACTGCCTTTTCGTATACGTACGTATACTTTTTGGCGAACTTTCAGACAAAGGCCCACAAACACCAAGATTAGCCATGACCATTAACAGTGCGGTGTTGAAAGTCCAGGCAGTCTCCCGTGGCTTTTCCTACAGTATTACAGATTGTCTTGAGCAATTTTGTGGTCTGAACCGCCTCACACATCATCAAACTAAAAGCTACTTGTGAAAATGTTATACTTGTGTGGAGGTCTTTGAACAAGCCAAGCTGTCGTGCTGTTTTACCCCTACACATTTATGTCGCAATATCAAGCCGCAATTTTTTCACATAATCCAACTAGGAATTTAACCAATCCAATCGTGTTTGACAGAGCTCGGTGAGCTCTGTCAAACAAGACTGAACTGCTTAATTTCCCAGATGTAAATATGCTGTTTGAAATTCCGGTATTTTGACATCAGTGTGCAGAGGGTTAAAACAGCTGGATACTCTCGGCAGCAGGCATCCCCATGTGGCTAACTGGCTATCTATACGATCACTAGTTCAAACTGTAAGTCTGTGTCCAACTGTTCTAAATATGATGAGCTTGCCGCTTGAGCCGAGTACTATCGGGGAAAAGCCGTTCTATTGCTCAACGAGACGTGACACCTCTCGACTTATGCCCCTAGTGTCTTTCGTATGCAGCTCACATAACATCTAACATTTTCTGTTACAGGAAAGCGGATATGTTTTTAAAGCAAGGTCCGGAAAGAATTGGCAGTGTATACAGCAAGATCATATACAAGCAATATACAGACGGCACCTTCAGCACAGTGATTCCCAAACCATCATGGCTAGGCTTCCTAGGACCCGTCCTTCACGGTGAGGTGGGTGACACGCTTCTAGTACACTTCAAAAATCTGTCTCCAGCTGGAAGATTCAGTGTACATCCTCATGGTGTTTTGTACTCTAAGAAGCACGAAGGTATGTACACCACGTATGTGAAAGGTATATAATGCGTTTTACGCCAAGCAAAAAGTGTCCGTGTATTTAGCACTGATTTGTTAGATATGACTTTCTTCAACTTGGATTATCCATTATCAAGCTCGGCATATATGGCTTAAAGTCGGCCAATATGGCTCCGATCTAGGCCGATATGAACCAAGCAAGAGTTGTTCCACTTGATGCATTACATTTGTTTACAGCCGAAATCGTTCAATTTTTCATCGAACGCAATCAGGAAAACTTGTCTAACAAGCATATAAAGGGGTGGTTTGAAGCAGCTGCGGTTTTGTATGGTGAGGAATTAATGCTGGCAATAAGTAAGGATTAACCCTTTACCCAACGAATCGCACGCATCCGTAATATGCAAATTCAGCAGTTGAACAAATATTATTTTTCAAACAATTTTAACACAACCATATCATGTGACCCCTCGTTGGAACGAGCTCGACGAGCTCGTTCCAACGAGGGTCACATGATATGGTTTTGTTGTTGTTTTTTTTTTAATTTCAAAAAATGATATTTAAAATAATAAATTTTGATATCGTCTGCGTTGGTTAAAGGGTTAAGGGCGCGGTGGCTCAGTTGGTAGAGGTGCAGGCTGCAAACCGCGAGGAACTCGGTTCGAATCTCACCTGCGGCAACTGCGTTGTGTATTTGGGCAAGATCTTCTCTCCTATGGCCCACGTGGGGGCACGGTGACGTTGTGAACTAACGCGTATTGCACGTCGATGGTGCACCTGTATTCAACCAATGCTAACCCTGCTTGTGAGGAATTAGTACGTTGAGGAGCCTGACAGTTGCTCGGCGTTGCTCAGTGGTTCTCTCCGGGTACTCCGGCTTCCTTCACCCGTAAAACTGTCGAGGTCCTGATTAGCCATTGTGCAGAAATATGTGACCATAAACACCAATAAATAAATAATAAATAAATAAATAAATAAATAAATAAATAAATAAGGATCAGGTGGATGAAGGGCAAAAAGAAGAGCGTTGTACAAAATTCAACGTAAATTAAGATCCAAATATGTAAGCGGAAATCCGATGGAATGGGAGAAGAGTTCAGCGCGGAAGCCGAAAACTAGGAAAGCCGAAAACCCTGACGTTCGGATAGCTGAACAGGGAAAGTGGAAACTTCGGACTTTGTGAAAAAATTGCGAAACAATAAAAACTGTAACAGATCTGGGAACACTTTGTAATTATTTGTTTTGGTTTAATAAATAAAAAGGTTATCACTTGGTAAGTTTTATATTGGCGAGATATCAGCCCTAGGTAACTTCACATATACCTTCGACCTTCGGTACACTGGGCTGAAATCTCGCCGCTATGAAACTAGCCACATAATTACATCTGAACATATAATAAAAAAAATATTTTTGATATTTTATTATTTATTATCGCCTCCTAGAACACTATTTCCTGATAGCTTGTAATCTGGCGATTTGATTGGCTGACAGGTGTTATGTAAATAATACCCCCACCCACTTGAAATAATTACACATTGGTTTAGCTCAGTGCAAAACATTAATATGCGGGCAATGTATTTTTTTCAAAATCCAAAGAAGTAATTTATGATAATGGCATATGTATTAAAATTAACAGTGCTATTCATTGAAAAAATAATCAGAATAATACCTTTAATTTTGTGTTCGAGACAAAAACTCAGGTCACTGATAGAACTATATTTTAATGTGGAGTTCTCGGTTATTCTTTTTTCTCTTTCCAAATGTCATTTGGACAGTATATGTTGGCTTTCTTCTTTTGTTTTTGTCACATTGTAAAAAGTCTGAGCATCTGTTTATATCTCAACAGTGTCAAGGTACTCACGGATTATTGATCGAATCTTTGATACATCTCATCATAAAAATAGCTATATATATAAGCCATTATTTTTTTGTTTGGCAGAGTTCGTAGACCTCTGTCAAAAAAAATATGATGGGTTATTTTCCTATTCTAGAAAACTGACATTTTTCTTCAATGTGAAAGAATTTAGTGAGAAAATAAAATTGTTATCCATGTATATTCAAAAAGCATTTTTGTTATTTTATTATTTATTATCGCCTCCAAGAACTCATAAAAACGATTTGCACAATTTCGTTCCATAGAAAGACAATAAACTCTGGGCTTTCGATGCAAATTGCGATTAGAATGAGGGGACACACCCGATACCCCTGTTTATTCTTTGTAACTCACTTTTTCATAAGCGCCGAGACCAGAAGACACTTTATTAACCGCGATAACACCGTACCCCATGCATACAGATATTGCTCCTGCGTGGGTCTCTCATGGGTCATTTTAAATTGGTTTCCTTTTTTCAAAATTTGAATGGGTCGATAGAAACTTGCATGAATCTTTAGGCGGGAAACCATTGTGGTCATGTTGAAAGAAAGCACCGGGTACCACACTAACGTTCCACTTTCCAAACCTTTCCCGACAAAGGCCCCTTCCCAAAGGCCCTGCCGATGATCATCATGATCAACTTTTCCTATCCCCATCGGTTCGCAATCGCGAAAAGTCGAGTAGTGCGAAGCTCAAAATTAACAACTTTATGGGGAATATAATTAAAGTTGAGATTTAGAAAAAACGATGATTTATTATTTCGGGAATAGCCGGACCTCACTCCATGGTGTCCATGACAAATACTTTCCAATGATGTATGATTTAAATTGCTCGTGTGATGTTTTTGAGCTTCCATTTTAATTTGACATTTAACACTTTTCTTCCTGTTCAACTCAATGTAAAATGTTTAAAAACGGCTTACTGGGACTTCTGCAAAGTGAAATTATTATATTTGCCCTCAGTGTATTAACCTAGCCGGACATCATTTCAGAACAAGTATAGATTGAATTTTGTAAATCAAAAGGAAATACAAAATAAGTGCCTATCTCCCAATTTCCATTTCATATTTCACAAATTTATTAATCCCCGCTGAGATTTTAGAGATGTGTGTTATTAGGTTAGCATCATTTATCTGGCAGCAATCGGGGAGACGGGTCCAAAAGAAATCATGGACAGGCAGATATTTACAGTTTCGAACGGCTCTCTCCCAGTCTGCCGCTACGAACGTCGGATAATGCATCTTATCAAAACCCATCAAAACCCATGATTGAAATGTCCCCCCCCCCCCCCCCCCCCCCCCCCCACCTTTTAAACCCAGAATGCTGGGCACGCCAATGATTGGTCCAACATCATCAGTCGAATATGGGTTGGTATGCGGTAGGAAGCAAGGTCTCCTTAGAATACAAGAGAAGGTCTTTGAATTAGAGTTTTATTATATATCACTACTTCTAAAATAATACGAAGAAGTGTTAATTACCCTTAAAACTGTATCCAACAAAACATTGCCTTCAGAAAAAAAACTTTGAAGAAGCGCAAGAAAAGTTATAAACCCGGAGGTCCATCGGCCTTATTCTTATTGTTTTTCTTAAGTTCTTAGAATTCGATTTATCTGGGTGAAACTCAACTGCATCATGTTTAGGTAATGAGTTGTACTCTTACGTGTAATGAATTATGGGAGCACGATATACATAATTTACCCCACCTCTGACAAGCGACTTCAGAAATACCATGAAGCGATTGGTTGAATAGGCGAATTTAGTTCACGCCCACAGACCCTATATTTTTTAAACACCGAGTGACCGCGAGCATGTGAAGGACGCGTAGAGTTATCTCCCTTAGATTGTAAACAAAACAAAATGTCATCTGTTCGTGGCAAACGCTTCGCGGAGAACACCGCCAGTGAAATTGATGAGAAAAGACTGAAAATAAATTCTGTGGCGACTATTCGCAGTAACAAGAAAGCAGCTAAAATGTTAAGAGACTATTCGGCCGAAAAAAATGAAGATGTTGATTTTGAGAAGTGTGACAATTATCAGTTAAATGAAGTCCTGCAACACTTCAACTTGGGTACGAGAAAGACTGATGGGGCTCATTACAAAGTTACATCGCTCGAAAATGTTAGACATTCTTTAAATCGCCATCTTCGAAGTCCTCCCATAAATAAGAAAGTAGATATAATTTAAGACACAGACTTTATTGATGCAAATGAGGCCTTCAGAGCTGCTCTTGCGGAGCTGAAACGCTTTGGAAATGGAAGCATTGAACACCATCCTATAATCAATGAAGCTGATCGCGAGAAGCTATACACTTCCATACATCTAAGCCCAAGTACACCCGTTGGACTTCAAAATAAGGTACAATTTGACATTCGATTGTACTTTTCCAGGCGAGCTGCCGAAAATATTCATGGAATGACAAAAAATACGTTTAAAATACAAACGGAATCCAAATCCGGTCTAAAATTTGTCACGAAGATGGAGGACGAACTCAGTAAGAAACACAGAGAGAATTATCGAGAGGCTTCGTTTGGCCTTATGCCTGAAATCAAAGTTCAGAATTGTTCCCCTTGAGTTTATTTAAAAAGTACCTTGGAAAATTGCACCCCGACAACACTGCCCTTTAAAAAACGAACCAGTATGGTACTTTAACAGTAGAGTTGGCGAAAAACCTCTCAAAAGTTTCATGAGTGGACTCAGTGACAAATGTGATCTTTCGGAGAAATACACCAACCACTCAATACGTGCTACAGGCGCAACTATACTGTCGAAGAACACGTTTAATGCTTCACAAATAATGGCAGTCACGGGCCACAAATCTGCACAATCATTAGCTGTGTACTCGAGAACAGGCACCCAGGAGAAAATACAAATGGGCCTAAGTATTGTTAGAGATCTTCTCACCACGAATAATAGAGCAGCCATATCTACCAACACTCAATTGGAATTATGTGCAACCCCGGCTCCATATACCAACAGCAGCATTGTAACGGTTGAATCAGCTACACTACAGCACATAGAAGGATTAAACGTAGACGACATCTTCTCGGATTTCCAGGTTGACAATAACATCTCGAACATTGCCAAAAAGACTCTCATGCCTTCATTCCATGGCTGTACATTCAGTGGTACAGTTAACTTTAATAGAAACGTTCATAAATGATTAACCATACACGTATGGACAATAAACATTAAACATCGTTATATTCTGTTATATGTTATTAAGTACAAGTTCGCTACAATAAGCAATTATCTTCATGCTGATTCACAATACATCTTTATTGTCAGCCATTGACATCTGGGGACCAAGGATTCCGGATATAGGAGGGTGTTACTTGTGCGGGGATGATCAGTGGGCGTCCATCATTGTGGTTGTAGGGTCATCGGTGGGGTAAATACGTTACATAGTCTCTTCATGGGATGAGACAAGGATCAGTAGAATTTATACCAGGGCTCGCCGTACCGGTCCATTAAGAGACTATGTAACTTATAATACAATAATTAATATCAACACGCCAAAGCAAATACATTATTTCCTGAAAGACTGTAATATGGCGATTTGATTGGCTGACAAGTACGAGGTAAATAATAACCTCACCCACTTGAAATATTTACATATTGGTTTACACGTTGTAAAAACATGAATATGCAGGCAATGTAATTTTTTTCAAAACCATAAAAATAATTTATGATAATTGTCTCTTTCAAAATGTCATTTGGACAGTTTGTTGGCATTCTTCTTTTGTTTTGAAAAAGTCTGAGCATCTATTTATACCTCAATGTACTCACTTATTATTCCGACGCACATGCCATTGACCGATTCATTTATCTTTGATACATTCATCTCATCAAGAAAATAACTACAGATATAACCCATTTTACTTTGTTTGGCAGAGCTCGTAGAGCTCTGTCAAAAAAATATGATAGGTTATTTTCCTATTCTACAAAATTGAAATTTTTCTTCAATGTGAAGCAACTTAGTGAGAAATTGAAATCGTTATCCATGTATATTTCAGGGTGTATGGAAATTTGCACTGGTTTAAAAACTGATACACCCTTCGGCTGCGCCTCGGGGTGTATCAATTTTCAAACCAGTGTAAATTTCCATACACCTTGGAATATACATGGATAACTAATAGTACACATTTTCGAGAGAGCTCCTCTCTTTATTTAAATAATCCAAACCAATTTAAAAAATTTACTTTTAATTTGCTGCCTACTGAACATACTTTTTCCTGCTTTCTTCAATTGAAACACTTCACCCCGATTGCCTACATGGGGGCACGATGACGCTGTGTACTGAGGCGTACTGCACGTCGCTGGTGCGCATGTCTTCAACCAATCTAACCCTGCCTGTGTTAGTTCAGAGTTACGATGTTGGGGAGCTGACAGCTGCTCGTCGTTGCTCGGTGGTTCTCTCCGGGTACTCCGGCTTCCTCCACCCGTAAAACTGTCACGGTCCCGATTAGCCATTGTGCATAAGTATGTGACCTTAAACACCAATAAATAAATAAATAAATTCAATTGAAACATTTCGTATAGACAAGATGAGAAAGAAACGTGAGAGGCAGGGCGTGGATGGACTACTAATTACATTGTACTCCAGTCTTAATATTTATTTGCCCTATCGAGTTTCATTTTTATATTTATTACACACCAAGTGATGATTTATTGATAAGTTCGCATATGTATAATAAAATGGACAGACAGAACATATGTTTATTTGCCAATGTTACATGCAAAAGAATAAGAGAAAAAGTTATACTAATTTATGAGAATTCCACTCCCTGGAGAATTTGATTGTAGGTCATAATATAACATTATAACGTTCCTTTTCATGTTCTATCGGTCGATAGTACCTGAGTTTGCGTGATTTCTGAAATAAAACCTTCAGCAGCTTTCAGGAACGTTCTAATTATTTTATTATGCCGAACAAAATATGACTTTCATTGTTAAGCGTGTACTGCAACATGCCATCAATCTTGTAACAACAATGTAGTCGAATCCAAAAACATGACGTCATTTCGAATGAATGACGTCTCAGAAATCACACAAACTCAGGTCCTATCGACCGATAGAACATGAAACGGAACGTTCTAATTATTTTATTATGCCGAACAAAATATGACTTTCATTGTTAAGCGTGTACTGCAACATGCCATCAATCTTGTAACAACAATGTAGTTGAATCCAAAAACATGACGTCATTTCGAACGAATGACGTCTCAGAAATCACACAAACTCAGGTACTATCGACCGATAGAACATGAAAAGGAACGTTCTAATTATTTTATTATGCCGAACAAAATATGACTTCCATTGTTAAGCGTTAACTGCAACATGCCACCAATCTTGTAACAACAATGTAGTCGAATCCAAAAACATGACGTCATTTCGAATGAATGACGTCTCAGAAATCACACAAACTCAGGTACTATCGACCGATAGAACATGAAAAGGAACGTTCTAATTATTTTATTATGCCGAACAAAATATGACTTCCATTGTTAAGCGTTAACTGCAACATGCCACCAATCTTGTAACAACAATGTAGTCGAATCCAAAAACATGACGTCATTTCGAAAGAATGACGTCTCTTCGAAAATGACTTGTCGCAAGTGCCGTCGCTTTGGGAGTTTCTATATCAACAAATGCCAGTGTTTACAACTGCATCATGCTGTTCATGTTATAATACATTGTTAATGCTTGTGTGAAAAGTGATATAAATTAATGGAATATACATTCATGTTTCTCGGACGACAACAGTTGATAGAATTTAGCGGAGTGAAACAATTTATTTTGAACTTGAGGCGGAGGCTCAGTAACTTAAGGTCGAGGAGTACTAAACTTGTGGAAATACAATTGATTGAAGTCATAACTGAGACTCATATTCAGGATTCACTTTAGTGGTGAACAAGACGTGAGTGAGTTTTTTAATATTTCTGATTCTTTTGAATTCATTGTTTGCAGTTAAAATTGAAAACACACCCAATGAAGTTGTTATATTTGTTGGTAAGTTTGTGTCTACCGGTGTTGAAAAAAGTTAAACGGACACGGAGCCAGCGTTTGGTGTTGAGAAATTCCACTCGACGCTGATCAATGGAAGTGGCGCTTACATTTTCTTCGTCCTCTTGTCTCCAGGGAAAAACGTTCCGATAGTACCCGTGTTTTGCCCCAAAACTCCAGTACTATGACTTTTAAAAGGTGTCAAATTAACCAATCACGGCTGATGTTACAAACGTGAGGCATAATAATACAAATTAGGTACATACCAGCACGCTTATTTCAAACCATGAGGGGAAATGGGTTCTCGGATCAGACAAGTAGCACTCGAGGCCCCACATCTATTCTATCTAAAGCGCATGTCCACCAACCAAACACATACCTGGGGGTGGCGATACCGGAATGTTTTCTTTTCTTGCTAAGACCAAGGCTGTGGAATGTAACACACACGAGAACAAAGCTAGGAATAAAAGATGTCACATTTAGGCATCTGATTTCCAAATAATAGGCCTTGAAATGGTATACGGATAGAAGTGTTTAGAAATATTTTTCTTTATTACCTTTCCTCCTCTTATCGACCACCCACCACATTGATTGGTAGATAGCTGAATTATTTTTGGTCATCAAAATTAGCTCACTAGTTTTTACCTTGTTACAATTTATGGGAGAGTGCCTGGAGGCACTCTTCCATAAATTGTGACAAGGCACATCTACACAGACTCAATATTTTACTTTAAGTTGCAGCAGCTGCACTTTAGAATAAAGCCCAAATATGGACTTTCAACACTCTACCAGTTAACTGTTGCAGCATTCTATTTATCATCTATCACCAATTATGCTAAACTGATCGCTGAGTACAGCCTTATACCACCTCCCCCCGCAACGGCAACCGCAACCTTACAACTGTATTCTAGTCTCATTTCCATAATTGCAGATTCGTAGTTATTTGGTTGTCAGAAAGCAATTGTTAGGGTCAATTGTCACTGATTCGGATTCACTAAACAATATTCCCCAATGCATTTTCCTCTATTAGTCCTCTGAGCATACATACTGCCACCACGTATCACTATAGAAGTGTCTTCGCAACATATCCTCTAACGCCACTTACTACTGCATCTTTGCACATACTTTCACACATACATGTAATGCTACCGCACATAATAAATCTAAAAATCTTGTGTGTTTGCGTGATTACCGACAATTGTTTTTCAAACCCTTTGTACATATTTCACACTTACATGTATGAGATAGTCGTCGATTTTCATGTAAAAACTCTATTTATCTCATTATTACGCGTTACCGTTAGCCGTGCTTAACGGTCGCATGCAACGGTATTCCAAATATAATGTTTGGTCCCACCCTAAAAATCATTTGGCCCAATGAATCTTTTACATAACATAGAGCCCTAAACTGGTCTCTAATATAGTGCTGCACTCGCTACAAAATCCCCAATTTCGTTCTTAGAACACGGAAGTTTGCAAAATTTTCTCGGTTTGGGAGAAAGAAGGGTGTCTAGTCTTAAGTAGTAACCTATGGCCGTTAGTCTCTCCAACCACACCACTTCCCTGGAAGGATGGGAAACGACCTAGTTAGGAATATTATACCTCACATGACTTCCTTGCATTCTGATTGGCTGAAAAGTGATACCCTATTTCGTGTAGTTGTCCAGCACAAAGCTGAAGGGTAACTACAAGCGGGCACTATATGTTTTCTATTTTTAGCACGGGCACTATATGCATTTTCTGGTTATAAAAACTTACAAAGCAACGATTTATCCAAAAAGGTGGCAGAAAATCCCGGCCACCAATTAGACAATTCGATTTACATAAAAAATATACATTTCGTTTTTTTTTTTTTTTGGTGTCGCAAGAATAGCCGCAAAGTTTTCCGAGGTGATACGTTCCGATAAATAGAGATTATTACTATTATGTGGACGCACAAAATATGTTTCCGAGTCGAGCTCCGGGTTCTAAGGGCAGATCACGACGAGTCGAAGACTCGTCGTGATCTACCTTTTGAACTCGGAGTGAGACATTGGCAGAGGCGTGGAATAGTATCATTGTGTCGAACAATTATCAATATCCACACATTATTCTCATTTCTCCTTTATTGTTTAAAATAAAAACATCATTACATGTTTACAATTTGGATTGTAGATTATTTGGTTAATTTGCATTTTTGGGTTGTTCGATATAATATAAGGACTAGTGCATGGCTTGTCGTTGACTACGCCCATATAGTGCCCAGTGAGGTGGTGTAGTTCCCTCCGCTTCGCGTCGGGAACTTCGCCACCTCACTGGGCACTATATGGGCGTAGTCAACTCCAAGCCATGCACTATTCCTTAAATAGTCCCCACCACCCCCCCCCCCCCCCCCCCCCCACACACACACACACAATGGCCTTTCAAATACCCCCGCCCACGCAAAAAAAACTATTTTGGAATACGAGCCTGTTGTCGAGTACACTAAAAAAGAAAGAGATTTTTTTTTATTTTGTCCATTACAGGTGCTCTGTATCGAGATGGTACGAATGCGAATGGAGATGACGGTGTTCCTGTAAATAGCACGTACACTTATGTTTGGCACATTACACCAAATTTTGCACCCACGTCAGATGATAGGCACTGTCTAGGATGGGCTTACCATTCGCATGTGATCTCAACAAAAGACATTTCCTCGGGACTTTTAGGAATGCTGATTACGTGTCAAAAAGGTAGGGAGTAAGTATCGTCACACTCTATTTCACAATCATTTCTCCCACTGACGGAATTTTTTAACATGTCAACCCTTTATCTATCACAAATAGAGGACACTTGCAAAAGAAACTCTTGAAAAAAGATCATTTTTGGCTCGAAAAGGAGCTCAAGCGCGTTCCGTTACGCTGAATAAAATTACACAATTGATGTCAAACTATTATTATTTTTCTCGCTTTTCTTTTTTTCAAACCCATGGGACGGATTTTTTGCGAGACGTCAGTGGAGGAGGGTTTACCTGAGCCCTGAGATTACTTTTTTTTGTATTGTGCAAATTTTTTATTAACCCTTTAAACCCTAGCGGCCTCTTCTCGGACCAGGAGCATGATACCCCATAACGTCATTAAATAGGATGGCTGTTCAGTAAATGTGTGGGGTAGATCAATCAATATTTTCAACGTGCAGCCCCCGAGGCTGCACGTTGAAAATATTGATTGGTCTACCCCAAATAATGAATATGGATTCTTCTAATTGCTGCCATTGAACTGGCATGGAAGATACCACTAGAGTCCAAAGGGTTAAGCATTTATCAAATGTATTTGATCATATTTGTTGCTTATTGTGATTGCCAGTGATGAGAACATCAATAATGCAGCCACTATCATTATAATTCAGTCTCTATGAGGTAATTTTTTTAAAAAAAACATTGGTTTCAATGAGTCATCTGATGGGGGTGGGTACCAATATCAAAGAGAAAGTTTTTTGCATGCATTTAAAAATGTTCATGTTTCGGGTCAGATATTGCAGGATGTTGCGGATGTTGCAGGAATTTGCATTGGTTTTGTCCACGAAAACATTCTTAATTGTTTAAATAGGCGAAACTAACTTGAAAAATGTCTGATTCAAGTATTAGGATTAAACAATTAAGACTGTTATCTCATTTTACAAAAGAACCAGGCCAAAGGCTTGTAAATATATATAGATTCTAATCAATAACGTTTTATAATATTTATTTATAACAAAAACAGGCAGAATCTCATAAAATCAGTAAAAATAATCAAAAACACAACATAACAGGACCCACGAGAGTTAGACTCTGATCCATCCTATATGAACAAGAGAAAATTTATAATTACTGGTCCATATAGGATGGTTTAAACTGTTCTTAACTGCATCTTCACTGAATCTTCTCTGGTTATCGCAATCAAATGTGAATTTTAATAGTTGACACAAAGGCACTCAACAGCACACCTGGCATAAATGCTTGTCTTACATGAATACTTAAATGATGGGTCATGATCTATTTATTTATTTATTTATTTATTTATTTATTTATTTATTTATTTATTTATTTATTTTTATTTATTTATTTATTTATTTATTGGAGATTAACGACACTTAAGACAACCAGGATCACCTCGTGTCGGACAGTTTTACGGGTGGAGGAAGCCGGAGTACTCGGAGAGAACCACCGAGCAACGACGAGCAACTGTCAGGCTCCCCAACGTACTAACTCCACACAAGCAGGGTTAGCATTGGTTGAAGACAAAAAGTGCACCATCGACGTGCAGTACACCTTAGTACACAACGCAGCCGTGCCCGCACGTGGGCAATGGGGGTGAAGCGTCTTGCCCAATGACACAACGCGGTTGCCGCAGGTGGGATTCGAACCGAGGACCTCTCGGCTCGCAGCCCTATTCCTATTGAGCCACCGCGCTCCCGGTCATAATCTGTTCTGAATAATAATTTTCAATCATGATATGTGGTAATTGAACTAAGTTCACAACCAAACGGTTCAGCAATATTCAGCAGCGTATGCTGTCATTTGTATTGAGTAAATTTAATGGAAGAATACGTACCATCAAAGGGTGTAAGCAGGACTCACAGCCCAGTTGTCCTTGAGGTGTCCAAAACTTAAAACCTCCAACGTGGTGTACGAAGTTCAATGGGGTGTGTGAGAATATCACGTGACAGCTGAAAAGGGTGTACAGACATTCTATGGTATACTTCGCCAATTTCCGTTTCACCCATCGCCTCAAACTCTTTCGTGAGTAATAATAAACATTCAGACTCTCAAACAAAATGATATAAATATTGTTTCATAAGAATATTCCGAAACCTTGAAGTAAACATGTGTACATACCCCCAATGTCCGATTTTACTGTCGAAAAGAAGGATTTCATTGTGGTGTTTCTACACTAAAGATCCGTTGTGGTTTCGAGAAACATGCAACCTATGAATTGTTTCTTCTGTGAAACTGACTACATCACTTGGACTGGTTTGAATATAGTGTCCCGATTCTCCAAAACACACAACGCACTCTATCGAATAAAACACTTATAAAGTAAACTTGTGTCCCGCAAAACGACGCGCCATTTCCCAATGTCCTTGAATTGAAGTCTCTCAAAGTTTTAGTTCAATTGAAGGGAAATAACTCCAAATTGTTCTTATTCAGTAATAAAGAAAGGTATGCAGATGCACCTTGTTGCACTCAAAGTGCGATATTTTAATTTAGTAATAAGTATTTTAGTTTAAAAAACAGAAACAAAAATGATAAAAATAGATAATAAAAAACTGATAGGCTGTTATTAACAATTACAAAACAATTTGAGGATTATTATTTTCTCGGTGTTGACTCACTCCAAATAAATTAGCAGCAAATCATTCATTTTATTATATGGTCGCCTGTGAATTATCGCAAATTATCTGAAAGATATTTATCGATATCCATTCATCAGTAGCTTCCTAAATGACGTCACGCCCGCATCACCTCGCCTTGACGGAACGATCGGCTGATCTTTGTTATTGTTTTGAAACGTACGCATTTGGGGTTGAGTTTGGCTGAATATTATGCATGTCTTGTAGCACATAATAAAACAGAAATTCTACTCTATTTTAGTCAGAGTCGGGAATTATCTCATGAGTGTGGACCTGAAAGTTTTATTTTTCGCGAGCGTTTTTATTGTTTATGGGCTGGATTAGTTTCAAGCCATAACATCGTCGAATTCCTTACAGAATTTGACTGGTGGCTTGAGAGTTTGCTGTGAACGATGGTATTTTGCAAAACTGTGATTATGGAGTTAAATGCGTACGATCTGGAAATAAGAGTTTAGTCCATTACACATGAAGTCTCTTTTTTAATAGTTTTTGGTATTCTATCAATATTTATATTCGAATATTCGGGCGATCTAGTTTTCTCAAATTAGGTAATTTGTTTATTCATATTTACAGTGCGTGGAGAGTGTATTATCACTAAATCATCCGCAGAGTGGAGATTCCACCCAAACAATAATTGCAAATTTGTTGCAAAGCATAACCGGCACAAGCAAAGTTTCAGCCAATGGACCTCCGGGTTAAACCCGGAGGTCCATTGGCTGAAACATTGCTTGTGTTTCTTGTCGATATGTACACAATTTGAAAGTTATAGCTTGGGTGACAACTCCATTCCGCGGGTGATTTAGTTACAATCCACTCTCCACGTACTGTATGTCTAAATTTGAGATCCAAATAAGGTCTGAATGTTGTAAATCATGCCCAGTACGAAGATCTGTGAATAGTTTTCACCCTTTTATTTTATTTTCATTCGTTTTTCTTCTCCCAAAACATTTCGTATTCCCACTCCGGCTCGCCGAAAATGGTATTCCACTCCCAGCGTCGTATTCCATATCCACTCTCAGCTATAACGGATTATTATTTTTATTATTGTTTATAAATCGGTTGAGTTGAATCAGTTATAAAGGGTTATTTGGGGAAAACAAATATGGAGAAAATAAAATAAATACAAAAGTTGACTGCTCGGATTCGAGTACGATTTTATCCCCCCGTGGGCCGCGCGTATTATTTCACTCGGCTAACGCCTCGTGAAATAATCCTCCGCGCGCCCCACTCGAAAATAAAATCGTACTTGACCCAAGCAGTGAGCTATTGTCTATATATTGATGTAAAATCTGGGTGAATTCTACTGAAACTCGTGTTGAGGTAGGGGCGGGTATCGATTGGTACTTGTAAATCGGAAAAAGATTCAGAACAGTTCTGAAATATCCACGTGCACATAGCAACTTCCATAGGTTGTTTACTTTTGGTCTCATTAGAACCCAGCATCACATTCACAGAACGTTAAATAAACTAAATCACACCAACTTTGGTGACTGCATCAGCTATGGTTCACTTGTAACATTAGTATTTTTACCATGTTTTCTGCAAGAACATATATTATTTCTCAAGCTCATTATAAAGAACAAGTCATTTCATTGCGTGATAACAAAAATAAATGAATTTTGAGCCAAAAGCACGTGTTCCCAATATCCGGGCATTATACAGTGCATGAGCAACACATCACGTACCAGTATATATGTAAGTGTATGGTAAGAAATCGAAAATGGCCACCATTTCAACGCGTTCAAGAAAATTTGTGGATTTTTTCTTTTTGTTTTCTTTCTTTTTTCCTGTGGTCTCTTTTAATAAGACCACAATTATGTCATCATGAGCTTCAATTTTTTTTTTGCTTGTAGCAATACAAATATTCAAAATTCATAACTTTTGTCCAAAGAACCACCCCAAATTACATCAATAAACCATCCACAATTACATTAAGGGAGATAACTCCTGCGAATTTTATTTCCATTCAAAAACGTATCGCAGTATGTTCGCAGACAGGCTCATCTCTTTGTAAAGTATCGCAGTATGTTCGCAGACAGACTCATCTCTTTGTAAAAACGGTGAATTGTTCAAGAAATGGATGCCGTAAACACCTTTTTATCGAAGCTTCACCTCCCTGCCTTTGGTCTGCGGGAGCGATCAAAGACAGAAAACTACCTTTTTCTGGGACGTCGAGAAGTTGACCGACTGAGGGTGCAGATCTGATTTGCCCCGACAATGATAGCAAAAATCTCGAAGGATGAAATATTCCAACTACATCGTCAGTAGCCATACATTCCAAAGTGTTCAAGAAAATGTGTGTTTAGTTTCTGGAACCTGTCACTTCAAAAATGAAAAGGTGACATCAGTGAAGATGATGTGATCTTGTGCTTACTGCTGCAGCCGAGCTGCAATGTATCGAGTGCCTTTACATGAGTGTCAGTATATGTGATAACCAAAATAATTCATGAAAATAAATGGGGCGGATCTTTCTGTTCTTATAGTCTTAGTCTCGATATCTCAGTTCTGAATCCGAGTGGTTTAGGTGAGGTAATCAACATCCATCATGCCATAAAAAGATTTAAGCAAATACACCTCACAAGTGGAGATGATCTAAATGTAAGGCTCTACGAAGCTTCGAGATTTGATTTGATTTCGAATCTTGACCTTTTACCCAACGAAGACGATATCAAAATTTATTATTTTAAATATAAATTTTTTAAATTTTTCAAAAACTTCAACAAAACCATGTCATGTGACCCCTCATTGGAACGAGCTCAATGAGCTCGTTCCAATGAGGGGTCACATGATATGGTTTTGTTGAAATATTTTGAAAAATTAATTTTTTCAACTGCTCAATTTGCATATTACGCGGGCGGATGCGCCCGATTCGTTGGGCGAAGGGTTAAGTTCCCATTCGGTTTGATTCGAGTCGGTTGTCTGATTCGTTTCCATTCGAATCTTTTCGCTGGAATATATAGCTTGGCATCAGTCATCTTCGTCGCATCACAATACGTATACTTCTGGTGGAAATTGTTTATAAATAATATTGAAAATAAAGACTGAGTGAAGCTTCCACTATCTAAACAGAAACAACATCATCTGTACCCATGCCACCAGTCGTTCTAATTCAGACATTGCCCCTGTTGAAAAATAAATAAAAGTTTCCAAGCAATATTAATGATGAGCAGTCGATGATTCTCGCACCCGTTTCTCTTTTTAACTATCATCCTTACCATTTACTTTGATAGAAGAGCTCACCATTTTTAACCCTTGAAACTCGAGTGGTATCTACCACTCCAGTTCAATGGTAGCAATTAGATGAGTCCATATTCATTATTTGGGGTAGACTAATCAATATTTTCAACGTGCAGCCTCGGGGCTGCACGTTGAAAATATTGATTGGTCAACCCCACACATTTACTGAACAGCCATCCCATTTAATGACGCATCATGTTTCTGGCCGGAAAAGCGGTGTTGTATTCCCACTCTCCGAAAATGGCATTCCACTCCCAGCATCGTATTCTACTTTTACCGATGACGGATTATTTTTTTATTATTGTTTACAAATCGGTTGAGTTGAATCAATTATGTTTTGGGGAAAAAAAACAGGAGAAATTAAAATAAATACAAAAGTTCACTGCTCAGATTCGAGTAGGATTTTATCCTCTCGTGGGCTGTGAAATAATCCACCGCGCGCCCCACTCGAGGATACAAATCGCAACCGAATGCGAGAAATGAACTATTGTCTATTTCGATGAAGTAATGGTGACGCACATTCTTATTGAATTAACGCGCACAGCGTATCGGTACTCCAAATAGGACATGTTGCCCACTCCACCCCCCCCCCCCCAAAAAAAAGCCCACATCGGGTACTACAGATCTCTGTTTGATGACCGACTTCGTGTGTAACACACGCCCAAGTGTCAAATCTAGTCTTTTAACCCGTGTAATATTCCAACTACACTACCAAGGCATGCCTTCGACGAAGCAGGGACGTGGCGACAGGGGTGTTGAGTGTCACGACCCCCACCTCCCAATCCTGGCCAAAATGTCCTATAGTTGGAAATTCGGAGGGCAAGTCATGAGTTGTTGGAAAATCCATCTATCTGGATTTTAGAGCTTCTTTGGTGATGGTGATATCTCCTTCACTTCCAAAAATTCCAACTCGGTTTCAAATCGGAAAAAATCGAACTGTTACTATTTACAACTACAGTATACGCAATATCGATCTTCATAAGTATGCATGGTGTCAATCGGTACGAGATTTCTATAGTACGTTACTTATTGTAATAAAACAAAATCTTCGAAATCATTTCAAGAAAATCACATCATGTAAAATCGTTATCCTGAGTTAATTCCCCATCATTCACAGTTACAAAAATGATGAAACATCGAAAATTGACCATTCCTGCATAAGATCTGATTTAATGTTAGGACAGTGTAATTGCTCAAAGTTCTCAGCTTGAGCATTTGTTTAGCACATATTCAGTTCCCAGAATAATAACAAATAATAATAACCTGATAATTCTATCATAAATGTGTTGGTATTTCATTTATTAGAATCAATTTTACGCCCACTTGCACGGCTGCATTTTCAAAATGTTTCTCGGTAAAGAGTAAAGAATTTCCAACTATGGGGTGGGACCGGGAGGGGGGGGGGTTCAATTTCCTATGTTTCATCATTTTGTAACTGTGAAAGATGGAATTAGCTCAGGATAACGATTTTACATGATGTGATTTTCTTCAAGTGCATTTCGAGGATTTTTTTATTACTTCAAGTAAATTTACTATAGAACTCTCGTATCGATTGGCATCATGCATACTTATGAAGCTCAATATTGCGTACACTGTAGTTATTAATAGTAATAGTTAAAATTTTTGCCGATATGAAACCGAGTTGGACTTTTGGGAAGTAAAGAAGACATCAGCATCGCCAAAGAAGCTCTAAAATCCAGATAGATGGAATTTCCAACTACTCATGACTTGCCCTCCGAATCTCGGAGGGCAAGTCATGAGTAGTTGGAAATTCCATGCTTCATCCAAGTAATTAGCCTCTTTATTTATCCACCAAATGAGGGGAATCCTCGTCGAGGTCAATGGGATCCTCTGCTAAGTAAGCACCCAGTGCCTTTTTGCACGTATCGTACGATTGTGTGACCTGTTTCGGGCCCCCATAACACATCGACAGCGATGTAATAGAAAACAACTCACTAGAATAATAACCCCCCTAAGCCTTTGCGACAAACTAAAAGTATACTTTGGCGCTAGAGAGATTGTGGTATTAAATGCTGTATTTTGTTCCAAGCGAATTTTTGTAGTGCAATTGGCACCATTGGCACAACACGATAGTGTGACCACTGATCGGGCGCAGTGTTTCTAGAATTTTGCAAAGTACTACAAAGTGCTGTGTTAACAGCCCAACATCCGGGTGACGGAATGAGCTCCAGTTCCTCCGTTTTCTCATTATCCATCGGAACACCGATGACCACTTTCCTCATGGCTATCAAACTTTCCAATATTTCGTAGGTACTTCATCTGTGGCTGGCTTGGGGTGAAGTATCGTAAAATTCGTATCACAAATGACAGACTTAGCTGTGAAAAACGTTTACATATAGAATACTGAGAAATGGAAAGCAAGTGGGCCTTGTGCGGTGATGTGGAAGTCTCGCTTTCTTTTTGAGAACCATTTTGGTCGAATATTCGAATATATTACAATATATTCGAATATTCGTAAATAATTTTCATTCGAGCGAATATTCGTGTTGAACACTTCTCTTTTAGTATCTCGTATGATTACACTTTAATGCTCTTCACACTGGTCTTGAAAAATATCAGAATTTCAAGGAGCAAATTTTCCCATGATCCTACTAGTACCTTTATCAATTAAATTTTGTTGGACAGACATAATTGAGCCGTGAAAAACAGGACTGAATTGGTTTCTTTCACAATTGCATTTTGGGCAAAATTTGCTTCTTGAAACTTCGGTATTTTACTGTTAGTATGAAAAGGGTAAAGCAGCAATAGTTGTTACCGTAAAATTTACGGTGAATGATTGGGCCCCTGGTTGCCGTTGATTTTGTCATATCTTTCAAAGTAGTTTTTTTTAAAGGAGAGAAACCCGCTCTTGTCAATCTCCTGAGGCTGCCCTCTATTATCTAATCATTGACAAAATTTTAATTCTGAGCCCGGCTTTACCTTTTTATCTTACGCGATTTTTTGAATAACTTAGAATTTTCATTTTTTGCCTCAAAACATAACTTATGACCCCTCAAGGGAACGATCTCAATGAGCTCGTTCCATTGAGGGATCATGAGATTTGTATTTCGGGCACAATTTGAAAAAGTATTTAAATCTATTTGGCGATTTTCGTAAATAGCGCTGATCGCTTTGGCCTTTACATTAAGTATAGGGTTGAAATAATCTCGTTTTCATTTTCTCTCTAGGAATACTTAGGGAAGACGGTACACGGCGTGACGTCAACCGTGAGTACGTCATCTATATGGACATGATCAATGAGAATATGAGCTGGATGATGAAGAAAAATATGCAACGATGTGGTAATCCAGAACGGTGCCGGCAACTGATGATGTCTAAAGACGAACATTTCATTCACAGTAACATGTTACATCCCATCAACGGTTATTTGTTCGGACATTTACAAGGCCTCGAAGCATTCGAGGGAGAGACAGTGGCTTGGCATTTCTTTGGTCTTGGGATGGGTGTTCACGCTGCTAGTATAAACGGACAGACAATGACACACCTGAATCATAGGTAAGATAATCGGTTCTTGTAACAGAAACATTACACAACATACTGCAAATGCAGTCTTTTTTTCAAGCGTACCCAGAAGTCTGGATTTTTTAATATACTGCGCGAAAATTCCGTTGAAGCAAGGTTGATAAAATGTAGTCTTCACAAAAAACAGGATATTGATTCTATCAAGCGTTTTTAAAACGCCAGCTACATTGGTAACATTGCAAATCTACAATAAATGTATCACGTATACTTGGAGAGGCAAATCATTTTATATATCCATACACAAAGTTTAAGGGTGCATATTGAAGTCACTGTGACGGTTGGCTGGTTGGTATGTCTCTCTGTCCTTGAATCAAGTATTACAGAGTTATTGCCCTTGAATTCTACAGTTTTAATTTTACGGGAATATTTTGTGGCGCAAACCGCTTCCACAGTTCTTAACATATTGGAGTGAACTCTGCAAACTCGATCAACATCACGTTCAAGTGCCGCTTGAAAAATATCGGTTTGAAATTCGTCATATATCGTCCCTTCAGTGCAACAAAGGCGCCCTCTGCAATGCTTTAGCATTGCAGATAGCGCCTTGTTGGACTTATGGTACGATATGATCAACGTCAAGTGTAGGCGTGCGTGTTATGAATGCCAAGAATATTCTATGACTCGATTTAAGCATTTCAGAGTTATCGCCCATTTTCAGCTGTGGTTCGGTTTATGCTCGACAGAATTAGCTTCCTTGGGCTTAATCAAAATTGCGGGGTGTCAATCACCTCCCCTGATGGTTCTAGTTTATTTACAAGTGTTCGGCGTTCTCGTGTTTAGAAACATTGTGTAAAAGTGGCGTGAGATCAATGGCCTAGGTTGTTAAAATGTAGACCTCACAAAAATATGATATCGAGGCTAAAATCACAACTACGAAATATTAACAAAATGCTGTGTCATATTGGAATATGCACGAGATGTGTGTCATTCAAAAGAGAAGACTACTCTTTTATTTGAGCCTGCTGGGGTCCTTGTTTTGTCAGAGTAATTGTCAGCAGTTGATGTGATCAGGGTTGATGGATGTTAAAACATAGGCTCCGCCTTAAAATATTGTTGAGGTTAATTTCAAAATTAAGAAACAATTTAGAATTGATAAACATAGTTGTGGTATTGTAGCGTCGCTCGACTCCGGCCCATCTAAAGATTTTCCCCGAAGACCTAAAGAAATTTGACAGGATGCTTGTCGAGGGGGTGTTCGTGAAAATATGATAGTATTAGATGAATAGCTCTTTCAATGAACAACACCTCCGATGCGAAAACGACAGACCAAAACCTTTTTCTTTTCTCTATTTGAGAAAATTGTGAGTTAAGTTAAATTCACATAAAATATTATTATATAATACATAAAATATTTCTTTAACAAAAGTCACGTCGAGTTTCGGGGCCAAATGATGAACGCTCTCCTCGAAAGACGCGCTGAGTGCAAAGAAATTCTGACAGAATAAATCCTTCGTTTTCGCACTGATACAACTCGTGCAATTCATACACAGAAGATCACGGTGTGCGAATGCGTTCGTCAATACTGCACGAGTGCCAGCGCAGAAGTATATAACGAGAGGCCCAGCCTCGAGTTCTCACCTTCTGCGATGTCATAAGTCCCGTATTGACGCATTCACACATCCTGGAGTTTTGTGATTATTTCACGCCTCTCTGACATAGAATCCATTAAATTAAAAAATTCAAACATCACACACACGAAACATTTCCAGCTTTAAACATTTTTGTTATTTATTGATCGTCTGCTTGAAAAAGAAACAAAAAACAAAACCCAGGTGTGATTTAAACAGAGAAAGAAATGGAAATTCTGTCCAAATAGGTTATTTATTCATATATTTTAGAAATTAGCTGCCGTAATCTAGGAGATATTCGTTTCAAACTCAGAACTTAAGTGTTATAAAATCACTCATCATTTATAAAATAAGTTTAATCTCGTTAATTTTGGTGGATTTGAACAAAAACATTTTCCAATCGACATTCGTTTTATCTTCTGTCACCGCACCTTTCGCCTTGATCTAGGTCAGAATGCGACGGTCCGTTTGGTCGATTACGAAAGTGGGCGGAGTTTAGTTTTCTTGATGGATACATGAAGTCGGATGGGAAAATAGTCCGTCAACGGAAATCTGAATGGAACACGTGTTTCGTTCGGATTTGTAAATATGGAATTCGGCGAAAACTAATAGGCGTGTAGCAAAACCCTTATTTAATTTAGTGGTTGGAACACACTTGTCACTTTAAACCTTGTAGTAATTAATTGACAGCTTACGTGGTTGGAAAATGAAGTGCAGCTCTCTTAGGGGTCGATTTTTTTCAAAATGAAGCAGTGAAAACTGAATATAATTTGATGATCTCACACAAGCTTACACATATCAATCTATTCCCGTCTTACGCAGTGGGGCCAATCCTACTTTGATTCTGACGTTCGTGGTATTGCGAGTTTTGTCTGCATTACAACGGTCTATCTTATTCGTCGCTTCAAATAATTTACAGTTTCAACATTGAGAATGTTGCGTTTTTTTTTTCTTTTTTGCTTACTTTTGGCTTTATAACTTTTCAGACTTGATACAGTCCATTTCTTCCCTGCCGCTTTCGTTTCACCTATTATGGTTGCAGTTAATCCGGGAGAATGGCTCTTGAAGTGTAGAGTTACGAATCACAACGAAGGTGAGATCTCTGTTTATACAATACCATATCATTAGATTGGATTTAACCCTATTCGTTTCATAAGGATTGGCAACCTAGTATTACAACTTATGTTAATATCTGGCTTCTTGACCTTTTTCTGTATTTTACAAATATTATGTAGGAATTTTTAGCCTTCTCGCAGTGTGTCTCTACGCACAGAGAACGCCTCTATTCAACATCACTGTGTGTTGTGATACTAGCATCAATCACATAGTATAGGAGATCAGTATCTTCCATCTTAATGACTATACCCCACGCGACCTTTGTTTGCAAAACGCATTACACATGGAACATGGGTCGTCCATAAGATTTAGCAGAAAATGGCTTATGTGAACTCGACTCACTCAAAGTTATATAAATCAATATTGGTATATTAAGCATTTGACCATTTGTGTTAAATTAACTTTTATAGTAAGTATAAATATTCAAAATGATATGGTAAATCCAAGTTAAAAACGAAACTTTGGGTAAAGAATACATTGCAATGTGACTGTGTGTCATCTGGAACAAGTTGCGTATTTTCGTTGCATTGCAAAACAAAACTTTAATCTATCATTACTAAAGTCTGACAACCTGAAAGCACTGGTATAATAAAGCACTGTAAATACTGTTGCACTGGAGGGCGTCCTTAAGTATGTATAGTACATGGAGAGTGTATTATCATTAAATCACCTGCAAAGTGTAGATTCCACCCGAGAAATAATTGCAAATTTATTGCTCAGCATAAGCACCACAAGCAAAGTTCCAGCTAATGACCTCCAATAAACCCGGAGGTCCATTGGCTGAAACATTGCTTGTGTTTTTTGTCCATGAATTTGAAAGTGATACTTTGGGTGATAACTCCACTCCGTGGGTGATTTAGTTTCAATCCACTGTCCACGTACTATACGTATGCATCTGTTTGATTTATTATGCATAGTTGTAGCATAACTTATCTCCCTTGAAACTGGTTGACAGTCTTCCTTTGTTCTCATTAATTGATAAGAACTAGTGCGGACAAGACGTATATTATGGATTAGCGTAATGCTCCATGTCGTGTCACTAAACATTAATGAATCATTTGGATCTGATTTTACAACAATATTAGTAACTTACTTGAACCTCTGTCATCTGATTAATTGTTGGAAAGGGCTTTCTGAGCCCTTTCTAGCAATTAATCAGATGGTAGGCTTGATCTACGCACACCATACGTCGCGAGTTATGATTAAGCTTGTGCTAAAAATTGTCAGTTTATATCGCATAAACCGAAAGAACACAACAGTTATTTCTATAATTTAATCCACCGTTAATAGAAAAATATAATAACTATGTGTATTTGAACGAAAAACATGTGATTTCTGCAAAAATACAGCAGGTAATCACAGGAAAGTGTGTCACAAAAGGTCACGTCAATCATTTTTCAGTTCGACGTTTCATTGACTCGTCTCAATCAATGCTTTTCACAACGCCATCAAGTTATCTTCGTTGATTTGGATTGTCAGCATTCAACTGTTCGTCAGAAATTCGCATTCTTGGGCGAAATCTTGTTAAACAAAGATTGAACGTCATCATTTGTCACTCATCTTAAATCGATAAATTCGGCAGGATCACCGATAGTGAAATTCCTATAACATTCCTCAGCCATGATGAATTTTTATATTAAATTTGTAAAAATAACAGTATGAAGTCTTGTTTTTTACGTTTTGATTTTCGATCGCTGACGATGTTTATTTAGCAAGTCACGTAACAATATCCTTAAATACATTTCTTTTCTTCCCTCAAAATTAATTTCGAATATAAGACCCTTTATTTATCTGCCTCTTCTATTAAATTATTTGGTCCCAAGAAATTATCCTTGTGTTCCAGCTCACTGGAGGGTAAAGGAATGTCGATCGATCAGTCGGTTGTCACGGTGATAATTATGTTAAGTGGACGGGATTTACCGAGTCTTCAAAATTTGACCAAGCGTGAGAACATGCAGACATTCTAAGTCGTTACGTGATTTTTTTTATACGATATTGACGAATGTCACGTGCTGTGCTTTTAACCAATGACATGCGGAAACGAGGCAAATGGTTAAATTATTGGACTTTACTTTTAAATTGAGACAAAAAGAAGGGAGAATTTCATTTTTTGTTATTCATTTTCTGGGAATCAAAAGGTGAGCAACAAAGACACTCTCTGTACGTGTGTGCATTTTACTGGCAGGGTGCTAAATTATTCTCTTCTGCAAAGTGTGTTCATTTGTTTTGCCTTGTTTCAATATATGGGAGAGTGCCTGTAGGTCAAATTCATAAAGACGACATACATAGATAATATGAAGCACAAGGATAAAATGTGAAGCCTTTATGTTGTGTTAATTTCACTCCAGAATATAGCGCGAACTAACCTGACGTTTCAGCGAAGTAATAGCTTTAATAACTTAATGTTTGATAGTATTACACTGTCAACTTAGTTAAAACAAGCTATAGTTACACTTTCCATTAGCTGCGGTCAAACCGATAAAACAATTAATTAGCTTGCGGGCACATTGAGAATTTTTAAAAGTGGGACAGCCGGCAAATCGAGACATAACCCAACTCACCCAAATGTTGCAACGTTAGCGTCGAGTTCTGACGTTTCCGTGTTGCAAGCGATATTTTCGTAACTGGCTTCTCAGTTTGTCAGCAAGTATTGTTCTCATACAAAGGTGTTATTTATTTATTTATTTATTTATTTATTTATTTATTTATTTATTTATTTATTTATTTATTTATTTATTTATTTATTTATTTCGACAGCCAGGGTCACCTCGCGTCAGACAGTTATATGGGTGGGGAAAGCCTGAGTACCCTGAGAGAATCACCGAGCAACGGCGAGCAACTGTCAGACTCCCCAACGAACTCACTCCATACAATCAGGGTTAGAATTGGGTTAAGACAGGTGCGCCATCGTCGTGCATTACGCCTTAGCACACAGCGCCACCGTGCTCCCTCGTCGGCAATCAGGATTAAGTGTCTTGCTCAAAGACACAACTCAGTTACTCATGGCGGGGATCGAACCGTGGAGGGGGGAGGGGTGGCTCAGTGGTTGACTGTTGGACTTCTATGCTAGAGGTCCCGAGTTCGATCCCCGTCCGGAACGACCCACGTTGTGTCCTTGGGCAAGGCTCTTTATCCCTGTTGCCGACATGGGGGCACGATGACGCCGTGTACTTAAGCGAACTGCACGTCGATTGTGCACATGTCTCCAGCCACTGTAACCCCGCTTGAGCGGAGCTTGAACAGAGTTAGAATGTTGAGGAGCTGACAGTTGCTCGTCGATGCTCGGTGGCTCTCTCCGGGTACTCCGGCTTCCTCCACCCGTACAACTGTCACGATTAGCCATTGTGCATAAGTATATGACCTTAAACATCAATAAATAAATAATAAATACATAGATCGGACCGTGGACCTCTCAGTTTGAAATTTATTGCCATAACCACTGAGCCACCGGGCTCCCAAAAGGTGTTATTAGCTTAGACAATAGAGATTTGAAGTATGGTCTGTACTATATTTCTGGGTATTTCAGTTGATTTATTACAAAACATATTAACTAACACAGCTTTGAAAGTAAGGAATTTAGAAATTAATTAAAACATTAAATTATACACATTTTGGACATTAATAAATGTGGTTATGGCAATATTATATTTTACATACATTTTCGGCGCTTGAATACATTAAATAATTAATAGATTAATACTAATTAATAAAAAAGGTCTATATTCTGATATAACAAATATGAACGGGTGTGTAGTACCACCCGAAAAAAAAGAAACCGGGATAAAAGTAGAAAGGAAGAGATAAAACAGTATTTTTTTACCTCTTCCTTTCTACTTTTACCCCGGTTTATTTTCTTTTCGGGTTGTTGCTGCCAAGTATAACATACGGTACGGAAGTGGTACCCCTAAACCAGACGGCCGTAAAGAGCTTGGAAATCCTGCAGAACGATGCAGGCCGATGGATAACGGAGTCGAGTAATGCCGCAGCGCTAGAAGCAATCAGGGGTGAGCTTGGGTGGATGAGGATCAAGGACAGGATAGACCTGTTGAAGCTCGGTTATCTTAATTATTTGGTAAATCTCCCCGACAGCCGATGGTGTAAAGTAATGTTCCTGAGAATTTTCAACTCAAATATCAAAACGGGGTGGATGGTCCAAATGAGGGAGCTAGTAGAGAACTACTCATTGGAGATCTCGGACCTGGACGTTGGGGCAAACCAGGGTAAAAAAATCGTCAGAGAAAGGGTCATGGAGGATTGTAACCGTAATTGGCGAGAGGGGGTCAAATCAAAGAGGTCTTTGGGTGGCCTGCGTGATAAAGAGAAGCCAGGTTTTGAAGAGTACCTTGATGGCACCTTTGGGGGGTCACTGTTGTTCAAGCTGAGGTCGCGATCCCTGGAGCTGAGGGGAAAAATTGGGAAAGACGGTGAAAGGGAGTGCCAGATGTGTAACTTGGACATGGTGGAGACCCTGGAACACTTTCTTCTAGAATGCCCAAAGTATCAGAATGAGATTCACTGGGAGTATATTGGGGAAGTGGGATGGGAGAATGAAGGACATGTGGTCAGGGGGAGACTCAAAGGAGAGGGTTAATATGCTAATCGGAGAGATTGGGAAGAATGGGACAAGGGATATCATCAAGCAGTTCGTCTCCGAGTGTTGGGAGGAGAGGAGAAGCGTGGGAATGGGGAGGCAGTTGGGAGTACAGGTGTAACCATGGCCTTCTCGTCCGAGAATCGCGACAAATCAGCGGCTGGCCAAAGTGTTATTATTATTATTATTATTATTATTATTATTATTATTATTATTATTATTATTATTATTACCCGTTCAGTCAGAACTTGGCTCACGAGAACTTTTATCGCCACATTTCATTTCTTTCGTCGTCTGTGTGTTTTTGGGATTTTCCTAAAGGGAAAATCTATCTGCTATTGCATTGATTATTATTTTTTTTTTTTTTTATTATTATTATTCTTCCACACTTTTATTTTCACTATTTCTCGACACCGCTCTGAACGATGTTTTTTTAAAGTTTCTGTACTCAAAAAGGGTCATAAGTTCCAACTAAACGTCATATTCCCATTTTTATGAAAATGTTTTAGTTAACCCTTTAACAAAAATAGTCGGAAGCTCATATCTTTGGACTGGAAAAGGCGATTGACTTGAAATTTTCGCAGACATGTCAGCAATACACCCCTCTATCAGCATATCGTACAAAAATGTATGTAGTTAACACCTGTCTGCCAAAACGTTTTTCGAAACGAAAACAAATTTAAAATTTGACCATTTTTTAACTCAATCTCGGGACTGGGATATGCTGAACCATCTAAAATGGCTTGGAAATGAAGACTGTATCACCGAATTGTAAAAACCATCGAAAAAATTTCGATTTCGAATTTCCGACAATACAAAATGGCGGCCGAAAACGAATTTATATTTTCGGTTATTTATGCGTTTCAGGCCATTTGGAGACGAAAAAAAAATTTTTTTTGCACCAGAAAAATTTTCGGTTTGGATTTGGAAATTTTCGACCATAGTCGGAAACTTTTGTTACGACCGGGCAACTTTGCCGTCACAGTACTCAACAACGGGGATGATTTGAAAGCTTCTAAGGTTAGAGATGTTGAATTCACAGTGTACATGAACAGTTATCGTCTTTTGGAATTGGAGTTCTTCTTCGTTTGGCTTCTGCTAGCAGTCAAACATGGCTTCGGGACACTGTGACCAAAAATTGAAAACAATAATCTTGTGTTTGTTTTTACTTTATTATGTCTAAATGTTTTTCCAGCCAAAACCGACCAAAAACGCCCAAATGTGCGGGAGCCGATATCTTTGGACTGGAAGGGGCGATTGACTTGAACTTTTCACAGGAATGACTGTAATACACTTCTCTGTTAATCAAGGGCACAAAATGGTACTTGGTTAACACTTTTCTGCCAAAACATTTCACGAAACCGAAAAAAAATTCAAATTTTTATTTGGTATCGAGCTCCCTTAGGACTTGCTGAGTAGAACAGTGAGTAAAACCACTAAGGGAAATCCTGTGTATTGTTCCGAAGGTACAATCACTTCCTATAGTTTTTCTTGTTGTGTCTGTATCCTGGAGAAGGTCTTCAGCAGACCGAAAGTAAGGTGATTTTTTTTTCTCCTGTGCTGTTTGAGCTTTATTTAGACGAATTATACAATAACATGATTTTTGAGGGCGTTATGGTTCATTATCGGCCCTACCGGAATGATCAACAGCCCAATGGTCTATTATCGGCCCGAGACGGAGTCGAGGGCCGATAATAGCCCGCGGGCTGTTGATCATTCCGGTAGGGCCGATAATGAACCATAACGCTCGAAAAGAAATCATGTTATTTTTATTATTATCACTACCGTGAGGTTATATATGAATAAGAGGGAGAAAACATCAGATCATCAATCATTTATATATGATTCATCAGAGGTGAACAAAAATGAAGATCATGAAGTTCAACAATAATACTAGTCACTGTCCAAATTTTGCAAATCAGCTTCACTTAACTCACTTGATTGTGACATTATACCGGTAATACTTTTGGTTTTCAGATTTTAAGAAATCGCATGTGTCGTCTGTTTATCAACAGTCGCCGGTGATATTTATAGACAAATGCGGTCACGTGATGAGTGAGTTGACCTCTCGAACTTTCAAATAAATTACTGCGAAATCTAGAAAGGCAACCGAATGACGAAGCTAAACAATGTGCTAACAACATATTTCAGACACAGTGACTAACTATTACTTACCAAATATCGATAGTAAGATCCCATACGTGTCCCATTTGGAAGGGGTTTCACCTGAACATGTAGCTTTGCGATGAAAAGGAATGAAGAAAATTGCACATTTTTCGAAACAAATCGCGGCAGCCGGAAGCAGAGGAAATTGGGAATTGAATTGAATTGAAACATTACGTCACATGATAAAAGATGTGCATCATGTTACCGGTGCCGGAAATGGCCCGCGGGCCATATTGAGTCGACTTTTTCAATATTGGCCCGCAGCCCAGTACATCCTGGACAATATGACTTTTGTGCAGCCCCAGAAAATGAAAATATTCGCCTAGGAGTGCCCTGTAAAGTGATAATAATAATAATTAATATATGTATTAATTTATATAGGCTGCCCCTTGAATGCAACAGGGCGCCATCTGTAATGCTGTGGCATTGCAGATGGCGTATTATTGTGTTCAAGGGACGATATATTGTTGCATTAAAAACATAAACGTTTCCCAATAATGCAGTTTGCAATTTAACCACTTCATAACATTCTTGACTGACGGAGTAGTATTGAATTTAGTTTTTGCTGGGGGATTTCCCACTTTGCAATGTTGAATTCTAGCCATTACAGCACGTGGAGAGTGTATTATCACTAAATCACCCACAGAGTGGAGATTCCACCCAATCAATAATTGCAAATTTGTTGCAAAACATAACAAGCACAAGCAAAGTTCCGGCCAGTGGACCTCCGGGTTATACCCGGAGGTCCATTGGCTGAAACATTGTTTGTGTTTTTTGTCCACTTGTACATAATTTGAAAGTGATACTTTGGGTGATAACTCCACTCCTTGGGTGATTTAGTTACAATCCACCCTCCACGTTCTGGATAGAGACAGATAACTGTTTTGATGTTTGCTTCGAAATTCATGACTGTAAATTAGGTTATCACATTTGTGATTGTGAGCTCATTAACTATAATCGCCGATTCGTATAAACGCTATTGACAAACGGAGGACCAACGACTGAGAACATATGTGACAAATACTGATACAGACTACACTCCAGCCTGCTGGCAAAATGAGAATACACCTCTTTGATAACAAGAATTTGACAAACCTCTTTCTATTCCACCTTTCCTCCACTCCCGTGATCTACGACCATGTCCATGTTTCTATACCAATGTATTTTCACTTTTTCAGAGGGAATGCAGGCTCTTTTCAAGGTATGGTCTCGATCGGACAGCATACAAACCATTTCTCCAAGTGCTCAGTCGGGGATGTTCAGTTTCAGTGATAGAGGAGGACTTGCTCGATTCACCTTTCGAAGTAACAAACGCCGAAAACGCAATGTCCGTACAGTCTTCAGCCAAACAGCACCGAAACGATACTTCTTAGCCATCGAGGAGGAGATATGGGACTACGGACCGTCTGGTCAGAATTTATTTGAAGGTGGTGACTTAAAAACATCAATGGGGTAGGAAACTATACAGCCTTTTTTGCAGGTTAATTTCAAAACAAATCTCATTTTAATCCTCGTCAATATATGTCATTGTGACGTTTGGAACTGTCTGCGCCTACAAAATGAAATACCTTCAAAAGGATTTGACAATTTTTTCTCTATACATCCATTAGCTCTCCATTTTCTTTTTCCTCTTTTTCGATTTACAGCAGATACACGACGCGTGTGCTATTTCCCTTTCATATATTATGAAATGTTTATATTTTCTTCTCCTTTGCAGCCCTATCACCCCTGTCAAACAAGATTAGGGTTTAATCCCGTTAACGGGAGTTCCTGGGTTAGCGCTTACCCAGGAAATCTACATCAGGGAACCAGGAATCAAGCGTGGCGCTATTTGTGTGCTGAACTGTAGGTTTATGAATTGAAAAACTGCCCCAACGTAACTTCGTAAGATTTCGTCAGCCCTTCCATGCCTGAACATTTTACAGTCCTGATTCCTGATGTACCTTTTTCACCAAATCACTGTACCTTACAACCATTGGAGAACACCCCCCCCCCCCCCCCCTATCACTCCCCTCTTTACTGCCGTCACCAGTCTCCTCTGCTTTGAGCAGAGGAGACTGGTGAGGACAGTGAAGAGGGTGTTGATGTTGAAGGAGGTAGTGATGATAGTACTGCAGAGTCTGAAAATGAAGACGAAATTGAAGCGGGTTTGGGTTCTCACGTTTCTTTTAGGAAAATCACTTTTTTACGTTTAGAGATGGCAGATTGCCAATAAAATAAGTTCATTTTCATGTAAATAAATACATTTGTTACTCTCGTAAACTTGCTCTATATTACCGGAAAAAATTGGCGGTCCCCGGTTCTGAGGGTAATACCATTCGCGTTCCCGGTCCGTTTCTTTATGGGAAGAATTTGCAGCTTCGAATTTTGATATTTCGACATCGGTATTCAGAGGGTTAAAATGAAGTAGCTATAATCTTATTTTTGAATACAAAAAAATAGAATCGGTTGTTTCTCTATCTCCTTATCGTCCCTCTATTCACCGCGGAATCGTTTGTTTAAAAACACCAACGTAGAATCGTCTATTTGAACACACGTTTATCGGAGACCGTTCTATTCAAATACTTGTTCAATCCCTCGGAGAAGCAACTATCTGGGAAGCACGGGGAGGGGGGTCGGATAAAATTTGCAGTACATGATGCCGGGGTTTTTTTTTTTTGCATTTGCATTCGACCCTTAGAGATACCCAACCACCCCTAAACCGCAAAATGTTTCTCATTTTCCTCATATTTTTTTCCGGCCATTTTGAACACCCACCCCAAATCCTGCAAAAAAAAATCCGATCTATTTTGGACACCAACCCCTCTCAGTATCACATAGAGTGTTGTTGAGGTCCATTTTTCATCGTTTCTGGGCATTTCTTATGTGGCCCCGACATTTTACAGAGGTATTTTGACACAGGGAATGTCTTGCGATTGGTTTTATACTATAGAAACCATTCTTTGACACATGGACCGGCGTTGGCCCTTTAAGTTGTGACTATTGTATCCAAATGGGTCATGAGAGCTTTGTTTTAATTTTTCGTTAATTTTATTTTTTATTTTAACACTTGTTGGTGCAATTGTTATATGAACCATTTGTTCTACTGTTAGTTGTATCTTGATTCTTGATGTATATATGTAAAAAGTAATTTACAAAAAGTCTTTATTTCTTAAGAGCCATGAGGAACCTAAAAGACCTTTGATTATAAGAAATGTTTTAATTCACAAATATGATATGTAATTATAGAAATCGAGACACTCAAGGCCGAATAGACTGCTGGTTCAAAAAATCATGGGCCAGATAGCTCAACATACTCATCAATAAAACCCTCTCATAGGGCTATAATGTGTGTATATTGGTCTAAATAATTTTAAAGTGTTCAGTTTGGCATAAAATAGCACCACGAAAAAAACTGCAAGGGGTTGGAAAGAATGTGTTTTTCAACCGTTTGACCACCCACTCATCCCGGCATTGTGTACTGCACTCCACCCCACCCACCACCCCCCCCCCCCCCCCGGGAAGCATACCAATATTTATTACGTCTATGGGACGAAGGGCCGCCACGTAAATAATATAACCAACGTGTCTACCAATAGAGAGATATCTCCCCTCGGTATAACGAAGACATCTCTGTTAACTATCCTATAAAAACTATCCTCAAAAGGTATCATGAACAGGTATCTTCAAAAGATGTTCTCCGATAGTACACCACCATGTCATAGGTATCCTCCAATACCCGGATGATCATAAGAGGCGTAAAATGAGTCACTCGCTCGAGCAGTTGCTCGATGGCTTATGTGCTCGATTAGATTCGTGTCGTTCGAGCAATGCCTGTTTAAGTCACTGCTCGATAGCTTATTTGTTCGATAAGATTCGAGTCGTTAGAGCAAGCAGACCAGTGTCGGCACCACATGGAGGGGGCCTCTGGAGGCCCGGTCCCCCACCTTTCTCCCCCCCCCCCCCCGCCAAAAAAAATAAAATCAAACCTCAAAATACGCTCTGACCGTGATATTCCCACCCAATATCACACCTCAAACGGCACACAATAATACACATCATGCCAGGTGTTGTTGAAACGCTCAGATATCGCTCCTAGGGCGTCCAAATATGAAGAAAAACAATTCCTGGGGACATCCCCCTCCTCCCCCAAACGGGAGGGTGACACCCTCCTCCTAAGTCCGGCGATCTAAACGTAGTGGTTACCCCCCTCCCCCAGGCCTGTGGCGTTCGGGAGATGCCTTTGGCAGCTCGACCTTGAACACCTCCCCATATCTTACTTATTCCCCACCCCCACCCCCCACCCCCCCCACCCACTAAATGGTAGACTAGACAGGAAGTATGTGAGACTCTAGTGCAGGTCAGATAGTGGTAGACAATAGTGGTGTTACAGACCAGTAGTCAGCAGCGGCGGAAGATCCAAAAGAGTGGGAGGTCACCCCTTTCTGGGTACCGCAAGGGAGCGGATGGAAAGACGGCCTATATAAGCTCCAAGCTTTCTGCAGAATCCGTTGGTGCGTCGTGCTTGTGATTCACACATCTGACTTCAGAGCGTGAATATCACCTAGATAGCCATGGAACTACCAGATAGTCCAGTGAAAGCCATTTCAGCTCTGGGCGTCTCATGCCCTGTCTCCTGGACTATCCAGGAAATAGGCTTGAGCGTCCACCTGAAAGTGGAGTTTGAAATTGAGAAAACAACATCAACAACACCAACCTCTTCGGGGAGAGGTAGTACCTTTGGAGAGAGGATCCCCTCTCCCACTGGTCCTCACCCGAAGGGGCACGGAGGCCCTGAAAAGAGACAGCAAAAGAAGAAGAAGAAGAGCCCATCGACCAAGCGCAGGGACGCCCGGCGCTTGGAGGCCTTCCGGAATAGGAAGAAAGAGTTGAGTGAGGGGGGTGGAGGCTCTGGAGGCAGCCGCCAGTTCCCCTCCCAGTCCCACTGGTACACCCAATCAACTGCCGGCTCCTAAGCCGGTACAGTTGGATGAGGAACGTCCAGTGGAGACTGAGGAGGAACTGAAAGTTGCTTTTTCACCGCCTCCCACCCCTCACTCCCCTCTTCCTTCACTACCGGAAAGCCCGGGAGCCACAGCAGAACAGCCACCTGAGTGCTCACTCGCCAGCGTGATAGAGATGGCCAAGAAATCATTAGAGGAGGGAAGAAAAACGTTAGAGCGAACTTGATATCTTGATCCAACACCGCCACCTAAATCATCATCTCAACCATCACCATGTCAACCACCTCCCAAGAAAAAGAGCCGAAAGAAACACAGACGGGGATAAGCCACCTCCTTCCTACCTTTTCCTCCTTCAACACGCCTAGACATATGACAGCCATCATAAACAGCCACCGAGGGTCGAAAGGGGCTTGTCCCCTATATCGTCCCTGCGCGCCGTCGGCGCGCGAAATCATTTCTCTTTAGAATCCTTTCCATTTACACCGCAGTTTACTTCTGTTTGTCTTGCTACAGTGCATACTTCGGTATGCACTATAGCAAGACAAACAGAAGTATGCAGCTACTGTGATATTAACGGTTACTTGTATTTATCTTACAATCAAGATGTATTTTGTCTGTATTAACTCCGCAACTGTCGTGTATCCGACCCCCTGATATAGATGTTTGTAATAGGGGATCGGATACAAGCACGTTCCTTTCGCGTGAGTTCCATTTTTTTTTCTTTTTGTTCATCCGTACGAATAAATAGTTCGTTATATATTCGTCTACATTCTTGACTTATCCCCAATATATTGTAAGACTACCCTTAGAATCCGGAGCGAGACTCGGATACATATTTTGTACATCCACATAATGGTAATAATCTCTTTGTATTATATCATATTTCTTTTTGAATAAATATTATTCAAACTAAGCGCAGGTCCGTTGCAAAATTAAAAACACATAGTATTGTTCCAAAATTAACTCAATATTTTTTGCAATAACGAAATTTTAACTTTTTGAACGGAAACACTCATGTGAACATATATGTAACGTCATAGAAAAATATGCAAATTTCATAAACCACTGTAATGAGACATGATTGTCGCATACAAAGGTGTACATATATTATAAGTTACGGGATGTTTAGTGGTCGGATATGGTGTCATGTGAGGCGATGTGAGGACAATATTAGGCGAGGCGTTAGCCGAGCCTAATATTGGTCACACTTCGCCTCACACGACACCATATCCGACCAGTAAACATCCCGTAACGTATTTATTATGTCAGCGGACAAAATCCAGTAGTTTAGTTTAATAGTTTAATGCATTACACCATAATGGCAGTTGCACAATACAAACATAACAAATAAGAAGAATTAGTAAACATGATGTGTAATATAAAGTACTAATGACTCTTTTCTTTAACAAGGTGATCTCACTTACAGAAGAATGACCAGATCGTGATAGAAATAATATTAATCGATTTACTATCACAGTTTTCAATATAAAATAGTATTTCTCCGAATCACTTAATTGTTCAAATTCTTTGTTTTCCTTTATTTTTTCTTCGAATCCCGTTTCCCTAATTTCGACATATGCCTCACTATACATAACAAAATGTTTTTCGCTCTCTATTTCACCGGTATCGCACACCTGACATCTCCTATCATTTAGGTGCGTTGGGGGTTGTTTATGTCTACCCTTTTCTATTTCTAAGTTATGGTTACTAACCCTACGTCTAGTAAACAGTTCACGGGCCTGTCGAGATCTTGTGATTTTCAGATAAGGTTCAAGCTTGTATTCATTTTTAACTAATCGATAAGTTCATAACTTGTTACTGCCTTTCGTTTTGACATCATTAAACATATCTTTAGTAAATCTTTCTCTATGCTGATATTCTAGTACATCTTTCAGGCATTTTTCATTACTATTGGTTAACGTATTAGCATTAACTTCGATACTGTAACGAGATAACTGAGTTATCCAAGTTTTCGGAAGTTTACATTTGAGTGACTCCTTGAATGAGTTGGAGAGTATGTTATCGTCAGCAATTTTGGATAATTTATCGACATATTTAAGGAGATGTAAGACAGCATTGTTCACAATAGGATATCTACCTATGTCCCTTTAATAATCGACCCTGTAATTTAATTTTTGGTGAATCGCACTTGTGAAAATGTAAACAAGCAGACGTAAGTTCACAATGTAAGTAACTCTATCTAGCAATCGTTTCGTGCTGAAGTGATTATCGATCGGAGTGGTTAACTTGAATGTTGGGCCTGTTTCGATTCATATTGAGCTATCGGATGGGGTTATCAATCGAAATAAGTTTCTCAATTTGGGATACATATTATAAACAGATAATTTCTTTTTGTTCGAGCGAGTTTAATGAAAATGTAATCACATTCAACGGACGATTCAGGTGCAGGCTGCAAGCCGAGAGGTCCTCGGTTCGAATCCCACCTGAGGCAACCGCGTTGAGTCCTTGGCAAGCTGACAGTTGCTCGACGTTGCTCGGTGGTTCTCTCCGGGTACTCCGGCTTCCCCCGCCCGTAAAACTGTCGTGGTCATGATCAGCCATTGTGTAGAAATATGTGACCTTAGACACCAATGAATAAATAAATAAATAACGGACGATTCAGAAAGTTTGCTGTGAGATTGCCAATTTTGAGACGAGGCGGTTGTATTTTATTTCTAAAAACAATATGGTGGACACACGCCTAATTTCCACGTTCAGGTGGCGGATACGGTGTCATATGAGGCTCGGCAAAAACAATATTGGACTCGGCGTACCGCCTCGTCCAATATTGTTTTCAGCTCGCCTCATATGATACCCTATCCGCCACCTGAACGTCCTGTAACTTATAATATGGGGTCATCGATGTCGTCATCATCGACCTGATATGGCTTCATAGCCGCCACCGTTAATCCACACTGATTGGTTGATCCCAAGAGCTGTCATAATAATATAAGTTACAGGACGTTCAGGTGGCGGATACGGTATCATATGAGGCGAGGTGAAAACAATATTGGACGAGGCGGTACGCCGAGTCCAATATTGTTTTTGCCGAGCCTCATATGACACCGTATCCGCCTCGTCCAATATTGTTTTCACCTCGCCTCATGTGATACCGTATCCGCCACCTGAACGTCCTGTAACGTATTTATTATGCCAGCGAAAACAAAATAACAAGCAAATTTGAACGCCGTTACATTTTCAAAACTGGTGCAAAACGCTATGTAAGTTGTAACAAACGTGCACAGTTGTCTCCCTGTTTGTGTATAATTTCCTTGACAACACAGACAACAGCGATAGACGCTTTTCTTCGTACTGTCACTTTGTCTTGAGTGTGCAGAAAATGTCCGAAACGTCCGATTTTATAGAATTCGAACAAAATAAATGTATCTCGCATCTTTTCCTTCATTGCTGTGATTCATTTCTTACAATTTCATTATAGTGTAAAAAATAGCGTTTGGCACTCGACGTGATGGTATTTACCAGAATATAGAGCCGGGATAAAACAAGTTTTTATCAGTTTATTTATTTTTGAGAGTGTTGAATGCCCGAAACATCCGATTTTATACAATTCGATCAAAATAAATGTATCTCACATTTTTTCCCATTGACTTTCATTCATTTTCCTACAATTTCATCATTGTGCAATCTTATAATTATTCAATGAAATTAAATCCATTTTCGAAGCGACGTTATCCATTTTCCACAACAGAGACTACAGAATGAGCTCAACGAGAAAAAATGAAATTAATCTATTCCCGGGATAAGACAATTTTTTTCTCAGTTTATTTATTCACACTATATATATTTTTCAACTTTCTAACAACGCATTTATGGGTTATATATTTTTTCTAAAGCTTATAAAATATCGAGGCGAACACCGTACCCAAACTGTTGTGTGTTAGCCTCAATAAGCTTAGACCCTATGTCAAGTTAGGGCCAGGCCGACTTATCCGTTATCGGTAGATCGAATACAGTAGTATTTCTCACTTCAAATAATTAAATTTACATTTAGAAAATGAATTTCACAATAAATTTATTATAAAACGAGAGAAAATGAGACATATAGACACGGAGGGACGTTTGATTGTACTGTAACTTCTTCAATATGGATATAAAAGCACCGCGAGGTGAGGAATTTCCACGTCGAAACAAAATGGCGGTACTGACCTAATACGAAACGTATTAGGTCACCTCGGGCTGCAGGTGACCCAATACGGCTCAGCACTGTCCCACTATTCGGGGGCTGTGATTGGCGAATTTCGTTAGCTGGCATAATAACGCTTCATATCGTCTGATTGGTGCAGAAATAAAAATCCATGCAGGCATCATTATAAACAGTTACCCCCCTTAATTTTCTGACGGTGTCAGTAAATTTAACACTAGGGTGAAGGAAATTACATTTAATGTGCATCATTCCACAAACTTCATCCATTTTCCTATAGAGTAGTATAAAAGTACAAAAGCTAGTTTTTACATTTTTTCCCGATCAGTTTGAACGTTTGACTATTATTCTCTGTTGAAAACAATTTAAAAATAAGAAAATGAGGTTTTCATCATTTTTTTTTTTTTTTTTTTTTTTTTTTTTTTTTTGATGATCTGTAAGTTTGTTGGTCATTATATCAACAGTGTGCGCATCGTGACATATAATACAGACACTGCCCTTTTCACATAACATAAAAGTCTGGGGGTTAGATTTGTTAATTTCTGTCCTGGTGAGAATAAAAACTTGCAAATTACTGTAAAAATACATTCGCTAAACAAGGAATAAAGCTGGACACTTAATGCTGGTTGGTGTGATAGTGATAGATTTTATTAATGTTGGATTCTCTGTGAACTAATTGCTTCTAATTACCTTGTCATAAAAAGATAAGGTTCTTTTTGTAAACAAAGGGAAACTTTGCTATATTTTCTACTAATGCCATACACTAAAGTCATCGTGGACTGGTCGTAATCCACGCGTGAGCAGAAATAAAAATCCCCGTCAGCAAAATTTTAATTAATGAAGCACCGGGTTGTACCCGGTGCTTCATTAATTAAATTTTTGATGATTATTCCGGTAATTAGTGTTTGGAATCTAATATTATTGCGTCCGTGGAAATCTTTCCCACCTGTCGAAAGTGACCATTCCACGGCGCTCGTTCTGTATCTGTTTTTCCAACAACTGCTTGCTTCTTAAATGGACCTCCCTTACTCGTCTAATAATTTCAAGAGAGATAACTTTATAGAAAGTCGATTTTCATTACGATATAAGTAAGAGATGATACTTTCGACATTTTTCAGTTCCATGGAGTTCTTCATGAAAGGCAAAAATCGCATTGGTGGAAAATACAAAAAGGTTTTTTACAAGGGATATACAGACAGTACCTTTACAAAGAGAATACCATCGACACCAGAGGATCGCCACAAAGAATACATAGGCCCCGTTATCAAAGCAGAAGTGGGGAATTATTTGGAGGTGATGGTCAAGAACACGGCGTTCAGGCCGTACTCATTCTATCCACACGGTGTTAGTCTAGAGAAGAAGTATGAAGGCGCCGTCTATAAAATAAGTAGTGAGTATTATACAAACAAAGCTGAATGAGAGATGGACTCACTTCCCCCTCACCCGGCCTCCCTCTCCTACCCCAAATAAGAAAGAACCCACTCTCTTGATTTGTGAAAATATCGATCACATTGGAAGCGAGTAATGACTCGGCTGATTTGACGCCACTGTAGGTCGATATGAATAATAATATTAATACATCGGTCGGCCGCTATAGTTCTCCACTTGACGAGTTACTGGGCGCAACCAAATTGATTACATTGAAATCGTTTACAATTATTAATCGAACGCAATCAGCAAAATTGGCGTTGCCACACATAATCAGGGATGTGGCGACAGGTTGGTGTGGGGGGGTGTGTGTCCCACCCCACCCCACCCCCCCCCCACCCCCACCTAGGAGTATTTTTTTCAATAGTTGGAAATTCCGAGGTCAAAAATCAAATAGTTGGAAATTCAATAAATTCACATTTTTCATGAAAAATATTAAAATTCCAAATTAATGATGAGAAATTTAGACCTTTTATTTCCAACCGGAAACTTGAGTTTCAAATTTCCTGCTCTAAAATTGACATTGGCCTCAAAATTTCGACTCTGACATCAATCCGGTAAATTTTCTGACCCAGACACATTATAAATGATGCTTTTTCCGTTTCAGGACTAGTGAAAATTTTCAGAAGGGTTCATAACCCAACCCAGGCGATTTCAAAATTCATTATTTTACATATCATTTTTTAAATTTTTTAAAAAAATTTCAACAAAACCATATCATGTGACCCCTCTTTGGAACGAGCTCGTCGAGCTCGTTCCAAAGAGGGGTCACATGATATGGTTTTGTTGAAATTTTTCGAAAAATAATATTTTTACAGCAGCTGTGTTTGCATATTGCGTGGGCGGATGCAGGTGATTCATTGGGTAAAGGGTTAAAAGATACAACCCAGCGCTGCAGTGCAACCACCTATCGAAACCACTCACAATTGGAATTTACACCGGTGGCACCCCCTCCCCCAGCTGAAACCCTCTAGCCACATCCCTGCGCATAATGGAATAGTTGGAAGCTAGGTTTCTGTATGATGGGGAATTATTGATGGTAATAAGTATGACTGGCTGGATGAAGATGAGAAAGAAGGGAGTTGTGCAGAACATTTAATGCAAATTAAGATTCGGAGCTGTAGATTCGTTGAAGTGGAACTAGAGATAGTTTAGCTATTCGAATGATTGCGGCTTCCCCACCGGAGACTGGTCGTAATCCACCGGGGAAGCCGAGAGGTTCGGATAACGAAACTAGGAGATGAGGCAACTTCGAACTTTGTGAAAAAAACGAGAAACAATAACACTGTTAGAAAACTGCAACAGACCACAGAACATTTTGTAATTATTTGTTTTGGTTTAATAAACAAAGAGGTTATTACATGGTTAGTTTCGTATCGGCCGATATATTAGCCCTCGGAAACCGAGGGATGATATCGGTTGAAGGCAAACGTGAAGTTACCAAGGGATGATACAGGTCGAAGGCTGACATTAAGTTACCAATGGCTGATATCGGCTGAAGGTAAATGTGAAGTTACCGAGGGCTGATATCGGCCGAAGGCTGATATGAAGTTACCTAGGACTGACATCGGTCAAGGCTGATATGAAGTTACCGAGGGCTGATATCGGCTGAAGGCTAATGTGAAGTTACCGAGCGCTGATATCGGTCGAAGGCTGATATGAAGTTGCCGATGGCTGATATCGGTCCAGGCTGATAAAAAGCTACCGAGGGCTGATATCGGTCGAATAATGATGTGAAGTTACCGAGGTCTGATATCTGTCGAAGGTTGATATGAAGTTACCGAAGGCTGATATCGGTCAAGGCTGATATGAAGTTACCGAGTGCTGATATCGGCTGATATCGGTTGAAGGCTAATGTGAAGTTACCGAGGGCTGATATCGGCCGAAGGCTCTATGAAGTTGCCGAGAGCTGATATCGGTCAAGCCTGATTTGAAGTTACCGATGGCTGATATCAGTCGAAAGCTGATGAAAAGTTACCGAGGGCTGATACATCGACCGATATTTGACTAACCAAGTAATAACTCTAAGTGTCCTCACCTTGTCCAGAGGGGCGTCGCGAAGATAACTGATTCGTGGAGGGATGCAAGTCGGATTTGTATCGACTTTGATGGCTTCTTTGCACATGACCATAATGTTTTCCAACCAAAATATATCAACATTCAAGTTTCGAAGAAAAGAAGTCAATTTATATCGGCTCATGTGAAACCTGCGTAGGACTGAGGCCTGTAGCTGTATTCATGGAGTGCGGTACTATCGTCAATAATATCGTGTCCCTTAGTGTCGGTGCTTCTAAAAAAGAATTCCACACAAAAATAGGAGGGACACGCGCCGGGTGAGACTCCCCTCTCAATCCGCCCATGCTAAATTTGCTATGGGTCGAGGTTTACCGAGGCCCAGATCGATATTTGTAAATGAGGTTCAGAAAATTCACGTCGGTTCGTGACGAATTTGATATTCTAAAAAGAATCGTTGAAATCATGAAGATGCAGTTGAAATATTAGTCAGTCGGGGTTACCATTGAAAGTTCTAGACTTCTTGGAAATTTATTTGTGCATAAATAAAATATACATGAAGTAGTGGTGATGCAATCGTTCGTTTAGTTAACACATTTCGTACCCCAGTGTCCATGCTGTGGCCTCAGCTGTCCGAATCAGTCACCACAGCCGTTCATAGGTATGACCGACTGTGAGTGTGATCTCACTCCAAGTTTCAAATCTGGCCTAATACAGTATACAGTCGCCGTGGAGTGGTCGTAGTAATTCACGCGTGGGCAGTGATGTCCACGTATGCGTTTACAAGGTAATAAAAATCATCAACAGCAAAATTTTAATTAATTCATTGATTAAATTTTTGAAGATTATTCCTATAATTACTGTTTGGAATCTAATATAATTGCATCCGTGGAAATATTGCTCACCCGTGAAAAGTGACCAGTCCACGGCTGTACTGTAGGGAAGTACGTGGCTACTAGACAGAGAGAATATATATCTAAGACTTCCACTCAGGCGTCAATGTACCTACTGGAAAATTATTGACGAGGGTGTCACTCCCCCACCCCCCACCCCCATAGTTACGCATCTGGAAGTACCCGGAGAGAACCACTGTGACCAAGCAGTGACTGTCGAGTGATTCTCAAACTTTCCAACTTACTTAGCTTGCTCAAGTTGTGATAGCATCGGTTAGGGGTAAGTGTATCATTGATTGGGGTGGTGTGTGTCATGGTGACAGTCCAAGTTGTCGAAACCTATATCGCCAAAAACCAGTTTGCCTCCGCCGATATGCCGCAAATCAGAATGCCGAAACCCAAATTGTCGTCAAAATAAAAATTTGTGTCTTAGGGAATGAGGTATTGCAGATAAATGTTTTAGATCTGTGGTATAGGTTTACCTTAGGTCAGATGCATACAAAAGGTTTACTGGGCGGGAGGGAGGCGGGAGGGGCATGAAACCATAACTATTCGCTGCCCCTTTCCAAAAAAACATTGGGCCAGTGCAACTTTCACATAATATAGGGCCCTAAAATGGTCCCCCATATAGGGCTACATATGATATAAATGCCTGAGATTCGCTCTTGGAACACTGAATGTTGCAAAATTTTCACGGAAGGTGTGGGGTAGACATAACTAGGACCCTCCGGTCGATACCCGCTCCTTCCACTTCCCTGAAGGGAAGTGGGAAGAGGGGGGTAACGACAGGAGGGTCCTAGTTAAGACTTGGGGAGGCCCCCTCCCCACCCCACAACGGCCTTTCAGGTATCATGTTTGCCCCTCCCATAAACTGGCTAGGGCACCCCTATTATAGAATCCTGGCTGCGCGGTTGCCAACTACACCCATAGTATAACACTCGTTTCGTATGATTGGAAACCCTGTGGCACAGGGTTTTCAGAAGCGTCCAATGGTAGCTATTAACCATCAAAGGTTTTTATCCTATGTTGACAAATTATAAGAAGACGGGCACTTTACATAAAGTCGGGTAGAGGTGCAGTGGATAATAGTTGCCTTGCAGTGTTTTTTTTGCTAGACTTGGCTAGCAATTCCTGCTAAGCCTCTCCACTCACAATATGTGGTATGGAAGATAGTCTGGAAAATTATCCAGACCCTATGAGTTAAAAGGAATTTGGTATGTTTCCAATAGATTTATTGTGGGACCCCGGAGAATTCTTAGTTTGTTTAAACATATTTTATTTGCCACTATTTACAGTAAAAAGGATTGAAGAACAAGTTATAACAACTTACGAGACTCCTTTCCACGAAAGCTGAACTTACAATTTGCGACATAAATAAATCAATAAAAATAAGAAAAGTTATTTCATAAACAAAAATTGAAGGTGAATGAAAGGTTGCCATCAATTAAGCCAGCCTGCTGACAATGGGGTATTTTTTTTTTCTCACGGCCATCATTGCATCAAATAATACGGCCTCATTCCATATCTTTCACTCGTATAGACTTGACTACTGACTGGCCAGACAATAAAATAAATGACTGGACTTTCCTAAATTTAATTTCGTTCTGCTTTATAGTTAACTCTTTACCTAACACGAAAAGCAGACGACACTTGCAAATAAAATCCTTGAAGCACTATTTTTTAATTTTTTGCGTCGAAAACATAGCTTATGACCCCTCATTGGAACGAGCTCGTCGAGCTCGTTTCAATGAGGGGTCATAAGCTGTATTTTTGTGACAAAAAATGAAAAAGTAATAAAAATTGAATGATGAATTTTGTGAATAGCGCTGTTCGGTATTGGTCGTTACGTTGGGTAAAGGGTTAAGCAGAGTTTTACCATAAAGTAGTTCATCCACATTTGTGATGAGTAGTATGTCTCTAGACGAAAATTATTGCATATATAGATAGAAGCAGAGAATTCTGAAAGAATTCGAAATAGTAAAAATTGTCGGGTTGTTTGTGGTAATTAGATTTACTACGATTCAATCGAACACACCCCATGGCCCCCCTAGGTACTATAGCACTACGTGCTAAGCCGATAAAATAGGAAATCCGTATCAAATAAAGTCAATTTCGGTGATTTGGGGTTGGATTTCGGTGATTTGGAGGGATTGTCGGGTTGTTTGTGGTAATTTGATTTACTTCGATTGAATCGAACATACCCTCCGAACATACCCCTGTCTTCTTATAAGCCTTTGGGTCACATAGGAACCACGTGCTACCATAGAAACCAAGATGGCGGCCTCCAGTATACAAAATGGACGACGGAAACACGTATCACCTTAACAACACGCGCTGCGCATGCGCACTAACAACACGTATCACTATGGAGATGACGTCACTACATGTCCGCTCAAGGAGAAATGAGATCCTGCTAATGATGGCTCAAAAGCCCGAGAATACTACTGTGATGTCGTACCTAACGAGAGCATTCAGCAGAATCAATCCGGTCGGTGGAAAGATAATGTGGATATTGAAAAAAAGAAATGGTGTGCATCTTCTTGAGAATGACCACAACTACAATATGGGGTGGGAGAAATATAATTATTGAATTTGTCGTGGTTTAAATCACTGCAATCATTTCGCAGTCTGCAATGGAGAACATTTTCTTTCATATTTCCTGTGTAAAAATATGACGGGGATTTGGCTGGAGGGTTTGATACAGCAAAAGTGTTTTTAAACACCATAACAGATGTTTCCTTTTTGATATTGTTTGAGAATTTTTAGTGTATCAACATTTTCTAGGCGGGCATTAACCCTTTGAAGCGTAAGATCGCTTTTTTTCGCCCATGAACATGATATTTTATAATTTCATCAAGTGGGATGGTTGCTTAGTGAATGTGTGAGGTAGACCAATCAATATTTTCAACGTGTTGCCCTAAGGTTGTACTTAGAAAATATTAATTGGTCTACCCCAAAATAATGAATGTGGACTAATCCCATGGCTGCCATTGAACTGACATGGAAAATACTACTAGGTTCCAAGGGGTTGAGGGTAGGAGAGGAACTGCACCAGCCTTTTCTTGGGCACATTGACTGGTGGACTTAGGAAGTAATCCACATCCCACTGCATGATGCTGTCACCAGGCTGCAACAGTAGTCCGCTTGAATGGTTATGTTCTGGCGTAACGACATCTGTGATACGTGATGTCAGTGCGCATATGCATCTCGTGTTGTTAGGGTAATACCTGTTTCCGTTGTTCATTTTGTATTATGAAAGCCGCCTTCTTGAATTTCATTTGACGACACGGGGTTTCCATGGAGTGCAAGTAGTACTACACACCTTGTCATGTGTTCTAGGAGTGTGCTGGATTCAACGGGAGAACTCTGGTATATAAAAAATATGTCAAATGTGTAACTGATTTAACCCTTTACCTGAAATGAAAGGAAAACGACACTTGCTAAAAAAAACTCTTGAATAACTAATTTTAATCATTTTTTGTTTCAAAAATATAGGTTATGACCTCGACAAGCTCGTTCCAAAGAGGGGTCATAATCTATGTTTTTGGGACAAAAAAATGAAAAAATATTGAAAATTAATTGACGATTTTTGAGAATAGCGCTGGCCGGTTTTTGCCGTTACGTTATAGGTAAAATGTTAACTCGCGTGAATTTTGTTATTCTGATTCGCAATCCTAGTTTCCACATATACAATCTCCCGACCCATTTGTCAGCGGGACTTTGTCCAAATTGGGGTTGTCACGTATCTGATTACGTTAGGAGGATATGTTCGATTCCATGTTGCACTCTTGTAAATGTAAATGTGTTGGATGAACACTATTGGGGTTCTTACTCTAATTTTGATTTTTCTGAGCCAAAATACTCGGTTCTGCCTACGCCAATAGTACTGTCCACTCCCTATTACTTTCACGTTAACGTAGTCGTTCCATTCTTCCGGAGTTAATACTAATTTGAAAAGTTAGGATTTTTAGTTTTATCTTCTCTTCCGCTTGCTCCTAAAAGTCTACTCCTGTCCCTATTCTCTGTGCAGACGTAGCACATAGGCACAGACCTAAAGTTCCCAGATGTGCCTGTGAACTGGTCACAATGTGCACACAGCACATACAGCTCGTGTGCGTATTTGGGGATTAACGGACACCGCTGTTTGGGGACTAGTGTAAACTAATGTTGGGAACTAATGTGGATCTCTCTCGACCCGATTTTTTTGGTTTCGGCAGGCCTTGCCTATTTCGCCTGTGACGCCGAAAAATAACTCGTATTCGTCACGCGTGAAAAATATTTTCTTTTTCTTTCTCGCTCGTGGACTAATTTCGGTGTCTACTCACAATGTATAAATATCCTCTCTCTGTTTATCACGTTTTATCTTAAGTCTTTATTTTCAGATGGAACAACCCATGGACTGATAGTCAGACCTGGCGAAATTGTTACATACAAGTTTTATGTTTCCGTACAAAATGCTCCAACGGACTCCGATCCTCAGTGTGTTACTTACATGTATCACTCCGCTGTAGATCCAGCGCGAGATGTAAACAGTGGTTTGATTGGTCCACTTCTTGTCTGCAGAAGGACAGTTCTTGGAGACGATAATAAACAGGTGACCAGTTATAGATATTTTACATAGATGGCGATAGTTAATCAATACCTAACATGCATAGAAGGCGACACTTTCAAAAAAAATCTTGAAAGAGCTAGTACCACTGGGGAGTAATTAGCTACGTGTTTTCGGTAAAAACTGAAAAAAAACGAAAATTGAATGGTGACGTTTTTGGAGAGTTTGCCGGTTTTGATTTTTGGCTGTTACGTTAAGTAAATGGTTAATTGTTTTCAGCCGTCGCAGCTCAACAACAGCGCTAAAATGCAACCGGGAATGGTACGGAAGCAGAGCATGTTTGGCAAGGCGACTGGGTGCCGTAGACGAGGGATCGTCAGTAGGTAATAAATGAGAGTTCGAGCTCACCTGTACATGTACGTGTACGTGTACGTGTACACCTCCATAGAATTTAGTGTTAAAATCGTGTACGTGTACAAGATTTTAACGGTTTTTTAGGGTGAGCTCGAATTTTTTTAACACTGAACCCTATGGGAGGAATCCGTAGTTTTACGTACACGTACATGTACCGTTTTGATTGAAATCTGCAGATGAGTTTTCCCCATAGGATTCAGTGTTAAATTGCGAGCAAAAAAACGTTTTGAGAGTTCGAACTCATCGTCTTGTCGATTCTAACAATCCGCGTCCGTACACGATTTTAACACTGAAACCCTATGGAGAGTGTTAAATTGCGAGCAAAAAAACGTTTTGAGAATTCGAACTCATCATCTTGCCGATTCTAACAATCCGCGTCCGTACACGATTTTAACACTGAATCCTATGGGGGAAACTCGCTTGCGGATTTTAGGTCTGAAATCAACTCGCGTGAAGAGGTGATGTTTGAATCCGCAAACCCACTGTAGCGTTTCTCGAAGTGAGACCGGCACACGTTATTGTGAGGTGATCTCGATGAGCACTTGATGGAAATGTTTTGAACGAAGAGTGTTGTCGTCGGTGTGTTGCAAATTCGCGAACCCAGTCACGTCTTCCTGAAGTAAAAACTAACACATGTTATCGTTATGAGTGAATGAGGTTTTTTTGTTCAAAAGAGTCGATTATGAATATGGTCTGTATTATAGACATTCATGTTTTCTCTTGATGGGACGGATAGAAATTGAGTTTTGAGGGTTTTTTGTTCGAAAGAGTTGATCTGTAATAGATATTCGTGTTTTGTCTTGATGAGAGAGATTGACTGTTAAGCGTTCGTTCGAAAAAGTCAAAACTTATCGGAATGTTTAAAACGCATTTTCCGCTCAATTAGGTTTTGAGTGGTAAAAGTTTTAATATATTCATGATAGCAATCGGAGAGAGATTTGTAATGAATAAGTTCTCAGCGTTAAAATCAGTTGTCCTTTGTGTGTTGAAACTGTTTAACAGTCATCAAAGGGATTCTCTCTTAATTCGATACTGAGTGAATGGTTGTTTGATGTGTGAATGGTGATCTTTTGACAAATGTAAAAAACTACTGTTAAAATGTGTTAAATCAGAAACCGGTTTGTCATGTACTGTTTAAACATACTTCAATTAACACAGTCAGTTGAGATGTGAATATTTTCAGATTATTATATTAAGACGGAAAGATTTTTATTACAGGTTTTTTGTTCAAAAGAGTCGATTATGAATATGGTCTGTATTATAGACATTCATGTTTTCTCTTGATGGGACGGATAGAAATTGAGTTTTGAGGGTTTTTTGTTCGAAAGAGTTGATCTGTAATAGATATTCGTGTTTTGTCTTGATGAGAGAGATTGACTGTTAAGCGTTCATTCGAAAAAAGTCAAACACTTATCGGAATGTTTAAAACGCATTTTCCGCTCAATTAGGTTTTGAGTGGTAAAATTTTTAATATATTCATGATAGCAATCGGAGAGAGATTTTGTAATGAATAAGTTCTCAGTGTTAAAATCAGTTTTCTTTGTGTGTGTTGAAACTGTTTAACAGTCATCAAAGGGATTCTCTCTTAATTCGACATTGAGTGAATGGTTGTTTGATGTGTGAATGGTGATCTTTTGACAAATGTAAAAACTACTGTCAAAATGCATTAAATCAGAAACCGGTTTGTCATGTACTGTTTAAACGTATTTTTAAACTTCAATTAACACAGTCAGTTGAGATGTGAATATTTTCAGATTATTATATTAAGACGGAAAGATTTTTATTACTTAAAACACAAAAATATAATTAAACATTTAATTTTGAAAATAATAAAAACAATTAAAACGAAAGATGTTTTTACAGATGGATCCTACACACCGAGATCGAATTTTAGAAAAGTTTGAGTGTCCTAAGAAGGGGATTCAGTCTGCTGATAGGAGCAGACGTCTTGGTGAGATGGAACTCAAATGCGAAGCCACAAAAATATTTAAACCCGTGACGGAGGGTCAAGAGCGAAGCAGGAAGGAGATAGTCGAAGAATTGAGACCCATAAAGGAGAGTTCTTTGAGAATGGGTTCGTTGCCTCCTAGTTTTGGAAATCGGAATTCCGTTCAATCTACACCGGATTACATTCCCATGGGAATTCAAACAGAGAGTGAGTCTGATGATATGGCTTCGACTATCACCACTAGTAGCGTCGCATCGTCCGATGATGGTGGTGGTAAGAGAGATCAGTCGTATGGATTTTATAAGGATTCGGAGTGAAGGATTTTTGTAGGTGATACGGAAGTGGATCTTGGGGATGATGAATTGATCGTGGGTCCGAACAGATACGAATTGACCAATGGTCTGCGGAGATTGCTCCTTTAAGACAAGCCCAGCGATTACACGGAACAGGATTTCGACAATTACGGAGACATTCTGGTCCAGACCCACGCCATGAAGAGAAATAACGATGCCAGAGAGACGAGACCCAAAGCCAACAGAGGTTACAAGTGGACGAAAGTGGTGAAACCCATATGGGATATGAACAAGAAGTTCGTCGAATTGGTGACTGGCAAAGGGGTGAAAACCACTTTTCTTCCGAGCGATTCTGACGCTCTGTCTCAGAGATTGAGTTTGTTGATGGCGAGCAGACGGGCTGGTAACACAGGATTAGATAATCAGATAGTTACTATATCTGACGAATTGTTAAGACAGAAGGTTTTGAATAAAAACCAGTATAAAAGGCTGATGAACGAATTGAAGGATTGATGTGTATATAATAAGTAGAGAGAAACAAACAAACAAACAAAAATAAAACAGTAAATTTTTACACTAGAATAATAAAAGTATTTAAACGGCAAAAACGATTTACCAGTGAAAAAACAAAAATATATCATAAAAATAAAATATGTTAGTGATAAAGAACAGGGGATACGTCAGAACTTACGTTCAAGGCGGTTCTGGCATCGTCGATTCTATAATGCGAGCGTTCACGAGCAATGCGGGTAGAAAACTCGCATCAACCGCGTTTGAGGTCGGTAAGAAGACGGCTTTGGATGCTGGTAAGAAAGCCGCTTCCGAAGCCAGTGGTAGGATAGCTTCTGTGGCTGGCAAGAGGGCAGCCGACGTGTTGATCGACAAGTTGATCAGTCCGCCAGCGAAGCGAGCTGCGTTAGAGCGAACGCCGAAAAGTTGGAAAGATTTTAAGGATGCTGTGGTGCCCATACAAGATTTAGCCAAAATGACGAGTGGATCCGGATTGAAGAGAACTCGCGACGGTGCGATATAAATAAATAATAACATTAAAAACAGAGTTTGAAAAACATAAAAAAATTTGCGTTTGAAAAGAATCTAAAATAACAAACAAACAAAATAAAACAAAAGATGAACATTAAAGATATGTCTTGGAACGACGCCGCGACCAAGAGGTCGAATAACGAGTTCTTTCCCAAGAGCATAAGAGGCTTGATAGTGGGAAAATCGAATTGTGGAAAGACCAATCTGTTGATGAATCTGTTGTCCCGACCCGACTGGTTGGATTACGACAGATTGTTCGTGTTTGGCAAGAGCTTGTTTCAACCCGAATACAGATTGCTTCGAGAGTGCATGGATCGCAGATTGCCCAAGGACGTCATAGCCAGAATCTTTGACAGTAGGGAGGAATTCGACAAGAGTGGAGCTCCACTCTCGACCATTTTGGACGGTGCGGCGACGGAGCTGATGAAGAGAAATGCAACTTCGAACGTCGAATGTCGATTTTATGAGAACGCTAGCGACGTTCCGGATCCTAGAGAACTGAAATCGGAAGATAAGAATCTCATGATTTTCGACGATCTGCTTTTGGAGAGACAGAACCGATGCGAATCGTATTACGTTAGGGGTCGACACAGCAATGTGGACTGTTTCTACCTGTCGCAGAATTATTTTTGATTGCCCAGACAGACGATAAGGGAGAACGCTAATTTTCTATGTCTCTTTCACCAAGATCTTAAGAATCTCAATCACATCTACAGCGATCACATCGCAAACGACATGAACGCGGCGGAATTCAGGAGATTCTGCAAGAGGGTTTGCGATGGTGGACTTTACAATTTCATCGTGATCGATTTGACAAGCGAATTTAATCGCGGAAAATATCGGTGCGGATTCGACAAGTTTTATGTTTCTGATGATAATAATAAGATAGAGCGTGAAAATAAAATTTAGAAAATGATAAATCTTCAAATAATTAGTTTTGAATAAAATAAAATTAAATATAATGTTCGAACATGGAGAATTGTTAGAACGGATAGCTGAGAATACGGCTGCAAAACAATCCATTCAAATCGTGGTGAGTGGCTATTCGACTCGATTCGCTATGAAATTCGAACCTTCCATCGAATTGAATAGAGAGAAAAGTTACGAGATGGCGTTGGTGAATCTGGAGACTTATTATTCCTTTCCCAACGTCACCGAAAAGAATAACTCGTTCAAGTATTCCGACAGAGTGGATTGGTTGGAGATTCGAATTCCCAAAGGGAGTTATGACATAGACGATTTGAACAATTACATTCAGACACAAATGAAGATGGATGGAAAGGGAAGCAACAAGATCAGACTCGCTCCCAATCCTAATACCTTACAGACGATGTTGGATTTGGAAGATAATTTTCGAGTGGATTTCAACACGGACGATTCTATAGGCAAGATGTTGGGATTCGATCAAAAGATGTATCGAGGCCACGTGGCATCTGAAAATACGGTCGACATTCTCGCAGTCAATAGCATTCTGGTGAACGTGGACGTGATTGCTGGAAGCTACGTGAATGGTAGCGCTCAACCGACGATCTATTCCTTCTTTCCAAACGTGTTGCCGGGTTATAAGATCGTGGAGCGACCTCGAAATTTAGTTTATCTACCAGTGATTTTAGACACGTTGTATAGTCTCAAAACCATGTTGACGGATCAAAATGGTGAACTGTTAGATCTTTGCGGAGAGAGAGTGACGATACGATTTCACATAAGAGAAATATGAAAGCAAAAAAATTGTGTATATATATAGATAACAAAAATAAAATAAACGCAATATTAATTTTACAAAATTATTTTAATATAATTATTAAACAAGAAACAACTGAAGTAAATATATTTTAAAAAACAGAATTATGACAGAATACGTGGTTAAAAACGTGAACATATCCGCAGGACAGAGGAAGAAACTTAAGAGAGCGTTAACAACTCGAGGCGAGGCGGTGAGATTCAAATTCACTCACGAAGATCTGACGAGAGGCGGTCAGGATTCAATCGCCTGGACCAGAAGTCAAATCAAAAGGATGGAGAAAGCGATTTGCGATGGAAGAGGGTTGACGGTGAGAATGAGTCCCGCTCAATTGAGACACAATTTGAGAATGAAAGGCGGTTTCCTACTGCTATTGGCAGGAATAGCCGCAAAAGCATTACCCTTCACCGCAAAGGCACTACCCTTTCTCTGAAAGACTCTCGGCGTGGGAGCTCTCACGGGACTCGCTAGTTCGGCAGTTGAGGAATTAATGGGTGGCAGCGGACTGTTTTTGAAGAAGGGAGGAGCCGTGTGTCGCATCCACGTAGACGACAGTGGTAAAGGATTGTATCTAGAACCCGTTAGAGGTGGCAACTCTCTGAGAGGAAACGGCCTCTATCTGAAGAGTGGACAGAACGTCGAGCGACTCGGCAAGGGTTTGTTGCTCGGTGAGAATTCGCCGTTTAAGAACATACCGATTTTGAATATGTTATTATAATATAAAATTGTATAAAATATAAAATCATAGAAAGTATAAAATAATATATTTAAAATGGGTAAAAAGGTGGAGAAACAAATTTATCACCTGGATGAAAAGGTGGAGAAACAATTTGACGATAATGACGAACATCGCAAGACAGAGAGCGAAAAAATAAAAAAAATGGTTAGACGCTAATGATGGATATCTAAGGAAAGAACTAATGAAAGAGATAGATAAAGGGCAGGATAGACGGTTGAGAATGAGACGATGCTTTCCACCGTCACCACTACCTTCTGAAGAGAATGGTAATGATGCGAGTGTTACCAAGAGATGCACAACATTCGTTCATAATTATGATTCGGATAAACAAAAATGTTGTTATAAACGTATCATATCATAAAGAAAAAGAAAAAAAGAAAAAGAAGAAGAATCGACGCTGAAAATTGAGAGAAAAGGAAACGTTATTATATTATATGGTGATAGTGAAGAAGAAGGAAAACAAAAAAAAAAAAAAGTATTGAGATCTAAAGATGATCTTATTACTTATTTTTTCATTTTTCTTCGCTAAAAATCAATCACTCTATTGTTTATATTTCCAAGTCCATTATTAGCATGTTGACACTCGTGTCTTCTCCTTTTTCGAAAACGTGTTGAATGTTTATCTTTACTCTTTTGAGTTTTTTTACATCAGTCAACTCATTCTCACCACCCAATTTCTCCACGAGTTCGAATGAGATGTTTGGAAATATGTAATTTCCATAGGGCAACGACAAATCGTCCTTGTCAAATTCTCTATCTTCGGCAATGACGATGTTCTGCAGATCGCTTTGGTACTCGTAAATCAAATCGAGCATGGCTTCGTCCAATTTCAAAGGCATCTTATATTTATCGTATTTGTGCTCTAAGCCCTTCGTCTCGACCTCGTTCAATTCGATGGGATCGTGTCATTGTAATCTATAGATTTTATGACCGAATTTCTTATTCATTTTGACTCGTTTCAATTCCAATTTGCATCTTTTAGGTGTTGTTGTCCTCATGATCGATTATTTAGTTTTTTGTTTTTATGAATTCTTGCAAATAATGTATATTTCAAATTTTGTATTTTAATAATTTGTTAAAAAGAAAAAAAAAGTTTTGTTTTTTTTGCTCTTTATATATATATAAAAAAAAGTTGTTTTTAATTTTAATTTCTTTAATGTGAAAAATTTTTTTGTAAAAAGTAATGAGATCACTTTTAGATCTCATTACTTTTTTTCCTTCTTCTTTGCTAAAATCAATCTCTCTATTGTTTATATTTCCAAGTCTGTTATTAGCATGTTGACATGCGCCATTTTCTCACTTACGAAAATGTCTTGTATGTTTATCTTTACTCTTTTAAGTTTTTTTACATCGGTGAACGCGCTCTCACCACCCGATTTGTCCAAGAGTTTGAGTGAGATTATTGGATATATGTAATTTCTAAAGAACAACAACAAATCGTCCTTGTCGAATTTTCTGTCTTCGGCGACGATATTATTCACCAGATCGCTTTGGTACTTGCAAAACAAATCGAGCATGGCTTCATCCAATTTCAAACACATATGATATTTGTCATAGTAGCACTCTAAGCCCATCGTCTCGACCTCGTTCAATTCGATGGGATTGTGTTGTTGTAATGTATAGATTTTAAAACCTAATTTCGTACACGCTTCGACTCATTTCAATTTCAATTCGCATCTTTTAGGTGTTGCTGTCATGATCGATTATTTGGTTTTTCTTGTTTTACGAATTCTTGCAAATAATGTATATTTTAAATTAACATCCTTTTTTTCTCGTTTTTTTTTTTAATGTTAAGGAACATAAAAAAATTGATTAATTTCATCAAAAAAAATTATTTTTTTTTCACATTAAAAAACAAAACTTTTTAAACAAATTATTTAAAATACAAAATTCGAAAAAATATATTCTTACAAAATGAAACAAACAGATAAAAAAAAATTGGAAAATTTAAATGAGAAAACCATACCTCAGTTAAACGAGATTTGTAAACTATTAAAAATTTCACATTTCAGAAATCATAGAACTAAATCAAAAAAGATTGAAGTCATACAGAAACATTTGCAAAATGATGGAAAGGCAAATGAAATGCCGATAGCAACGACGTCAAAAAATGAATCGGTTGTGAAAAATGAGAAGAAGAAAAAGATAGTAAAAGGAATCGAAATGCCGATAGCAACGACGTCAAAAAATGCATCGGTTGTGAAAAATGAGAAGAAGAAAAAGATAGTAAAAGGAATCGAAATGCCGACGTCGAAAAAAACCGAAAACGCTTCGATTGTGAAAAATAAGAAGACGACTAAACGAAAAGCCGTAGAAGAACTTCAAGTTTCCAAACAAAAGAAAAGAAAAACGAAAACGAGTGATGCACATCAGATTCTAGGCAAACGAGATATATCGAATGAACTTCGACGAGCAATAGACGAAGGGAAAGGAGAAGAATATCTAGCGCGACTCGCCGCAGAACTATTTCAATCAAAGTCCATGGAATGGGAGAGTGCGATCAAAGGCATTTTTAAAACTTTCAACATGGTTCCCTCGTTGAAGAAAATCGATCCAAAATTGTTCATGGAATGGGTGAAGAAAAAGGTATTGGATTTGTTTCGCAAATACATGAACGTGGGACTAAAAATTAAGATGATACTCCATTGCGTGATGAATAAAATCGATGTGAAGTCCGGCGAGAGCATCATGAAAAATGCTTATTTCAGATCTAATGTCGAACCCGTATTTCGAGGTTCAGATTTATCAGACGTTTTCGAAAAGATGAAAGACAAGATGTTGATGTCTCTCGCGAATTATCAACATGAAGGTAGTAATTGGCAGGTCGATGAGGTGTTGAAACTCGAAATTCACATAACTAAAAACGATTTGTTGAAAGGGTCTTCCTACGTGAAATTACCGTATTTCCTCGCTAAGAAATACGCTGTGATCAATGTGAAAAATAACGATGATCAGTGTTTTAAATGGGCAGTCACATCCGCTTTATACCCTGTCAAAATAAACTCTGATAGAGTTTCTCAGTATGAGGAAACTTCTAAAAATCTCGATTGGACCGGAGTGACTTTTCCAATGCAGTTAATACACATCGAATGTTTTGAGGCTCAAAATCCCACCGTTGCGGTGAATGTCTTGGGATACGACAATGAAAAATGAAAGATCCATCCTCTCAGACTGACTTCGTATCTCGGAAGAGAAAAGATGATTATTTTATTATTGATTTCGAATGGTGACAATCGTCATTATTGTTGGGTTAAACATCCGAGTCGATTACTGTCGAAACAAAATAATAATCATAACGGAAAGATATCTTTATGTTACAATTGCATGAACGTGTTTCACAGTGAAGACTCGTTGGCGAAACATCAGGAATATTGCAACGAAAATCAAGGTGTCGCCGTCGAAATGCCCAAACCCAACACCATCGTGAAGTTTGAAAATCACAATAGAAGGTTAAAAGTACCATTCATCGTGTACCCCGATTTCGAATGTTTCACCACGAAAATGAGTTCCTGTCAACCCAACGCTCTTCAAAGTTACGTCGAAAGATATCAAAAACACATACCTTCGGGCTATTGCATTTACGTGAAATGCGCTTTCGACTCGCAACACGACATGGGTCCCTTCACCTACATGAAACAGTATGAAGATGACGATGTGGCTCAAAGGTTCGTGGAAGAGTTAGAAAGGAAACTTCAAATGTTATATGACAAATTCAAAACTCCGGCAAAAATGATCATCACGCGAGAGCAGCAGGATGAAAATAACAGAGCCACCGAATGTCACATATGCAGACAATCATTCGACGAGAATTCAACGGAAAATAGGAAGGTCAGAGACCACGATCATTACACGGGTCTGTATCGCGGTCCGGCTCACAGCAAGTGTAATTTAAAATATCGAGATGCCGCTTTCTATCCGGTGATGTTTCACAATCTCTCGGGTTACAACAGGCATCTGTTCGTGAAAAATCTCGGCACCTCACACGAAAAATTGAATTGCATCGCGAACAGCGAAGAAAGATACATTTCCTTCACGAAATGGAAGCTCATGGAGGAGAAAAGAGTAATCGACGGAGAGACGTTGGAAGAAAAAACGAAATTCATTCGTAGATGCATACGTTTCATTGACAGTTTTAAATTCATGTTGACCGCTCTGGAAAAATTAGTCGATAACATGAGTGAGGATAAATTTAAAATCATGAGCGAACATTTCGAAGAACGAGTAGACGTCATGTTGAGGAAAGGAGTCTATCATTACGATTACATGAATGATCTAAAGAGATTCGAAGACACCGCACTACCTTCGAAAGAAGATTTTTATTCGAAATTATACGAATCCGACATTTCCGACGAGAATTACGAACACGCTAAAAACGTGTGGAAATCATTCGATATGAAAACCATAAGAGATTATCACGATCTCTATCTGAAGACCGACGTTCTACTCTTGGCAGACGTGTTTGAAAATTTTCGAGACGTCTGTTGTCGAAATTACGATCTGGATCCTGCTTGGTATTTCACCGCACCTGGTTTGGCGTGGGACGCTCTGTTGAAGACCACCGAAGTCCAATTGGAATTATTATCCGACGTGGACATGTTGCTCATGTTCGAAAGGGCTGCGAGAGGTGGCGTCTCGATGATCTCCCACAGACATTCTGAGGCTAACAATCCCTACATGAAAGAAGGTTTCAATTCGAAACGATCGACTAAATACATACAGTATTGGGACGCTAATAATCTGTATGGTTGGGCTATGAGTCATCCTTTACCGATTGGAAATTTCGAATGGGTGAAGGAACCGGAAGAGATGCAAAAATGGAGAGACTATCCTTGCATTTTAGAAGTCAATTTGAACTATCCAAAAGAATTACACCATTTACACAACGATTATCCGCTGGCTCCTGAACTAATGGAACCGAACGAGGGAGACGAGGAAAAACTCATTCCCAATTTATTTAACAAACGTAACTACGTCGTCTACAGCGAGAATTTGAAACAGTACGTCGATTACGGGATGAAATTAGTCAACATACATCGCATCATTCGATTCGACGAAGAGCCTTGGATGAAAAAATACATCGATCTCAACACGAATCTCAGAACTCGAGCCGAGAACGATTTCGAAAAAGATTTCTTCAAACTCATGAACAACTGCGTGTACGGTATATCGATGGAAAACATCAGGAAGAGAACCGACGTTCGACTCGTCACGTCTGAGAAAAGAGCTAAAAGATTAGTGGCGAAACCCAATTACAAACACCGAACCATATTCGACGAAAATCTAGTGGCCGTTCACATGCAAAAGACGCATCTGAAGTTCAACAAACCGTATTATCTCGGACCGATCATCTTAGATATCAGCAAGCGATTGATGTATGAGTTTCACTACGATTACGTCAAACAAAAATTTGGTGATAAAGCCAAACTACTGTTAACCGACACAGACAGTTTAGTTTACGAGATAGAGATGAAAGACGTCTACCGAGATATATCTCAGCACTTGGCCGAGTGGTTTGACACGAGCAATTATCCCATCGATCACCCGTCCAACATTCAATCGAATGACAACAAGAAGGTGTTGGGTAAATTTAAGGACGAGAGCAGTGGTAAACAAATTATCGAATTCGTGGGCTTGAGACCCAAACTGTATGCTTATCGTCTAGAAGATGATGAAGAGATCAAGAAGTGCAAAGGAGTTAAAGCGTGCGTGGTGAAGAAAAACATCTCTTTCCAAGAGTATAAAGATTGTCTGTTAGGAAGCGGTCCGGGGTATAAGACTATGAAATCGATTCGAAGCGAAAATCACAACTTGTATAACGAAATAGTCAACAAGATTTTGCTGACGGCCAACGACGATAAGAGATTCGTGTTAGACGATAAAATAAGCACTTTGGCACTCGGATATTGGACTGCGGATCTAATTAGAGACGATATGAATATGGATGATTGGATTCTAGATACGATTGTGGATGATAAGATTCCAGATATGATTGTGGATGATAGGATTTCAGAAAATCAAGAGGAATTAGACGGATTCAAAATTATAGAAATCAATAGTAACATCGAGAGTCCAGAAAATCAAGAAGAATTAGATGGATTCAAAATTATAGAATACGATAGAGATATCGAGAGTCCAGAAAATCAAGAGGAATTAGATGAAATCAAAATTATAGAAAACGATAGAGACATCGAGAATGTTAGTTTTAAAAAAAAGAGAAAAAAACAAAAATAAATAACGTCATTTTTAGTGAATTATAATAAAATAAATAAATAAAAAAAATATATATGCATTTATGAATAAGAAAATAAAGATATCCGTAGAAGGTGTCATCTTACCCAACGATCGATGGTTCGTTACAACACGGAACAAGTGCAATCACCACATCAAGTGTTTTGCGGTCACCTGTGTCTCTACGTTCTCAAGAGATGGTCTGAAGGAGATCGATTTCAAGACATTCTCAATGATTTACATTAGAGAGTGATTTGTTTTTATAGTATATAAAGATAAAAAATTATTTTAAAAAAAATTTTAATCGAATAAAAACGAAAAATAAAATAACATAGTTCATTTTTAATAAACTGCATTTGAACATATTTTTCTAAAAAACAAAAAATCCCACAACAACATGCCAGTCGATAAATTTGGTAGAAGTGACGACGAAAAAGTCAACCCAAGAAAGAAGAGGAAGACGTTCGAAGTCGACGATGGTTACGACGTTGCCAACTTGGACGAACGTTACATTCGGAGATACGAACCTCGAGAAGAACATTTGAACATGAATGATAAGAAGCTCTACAATCTTCCCGAGCCGATAGATCTCACAGATGCTGCGACTAAAAAGTACGTCGACAGGGGGAACGCCGATTTTGAACGAATCCTGCTAGATAATTACGTGGATAAAACCATGACCGACGATCTGGATCTGAAATCCAAACATTTGGTGAACATCACGAATCCCATAGATCCCACCGATGCCGCGACCAAGAAATACGCGGACGACTCTCACACGAGATTCAGCGAACACCTGAGAAATAGATACATTACGAAAACGATGCACTCGGAATTGAACACCAATTATAACAAGATAACGAACATGGCCACTCCCACGAATCCCAAGGACGTGGCGACCAAACACTACGTAGATCTGGAACAGAGAAAGTCTGATGGACGAGAAATGAAATCGGATCTGAATGCGTGATTCCACAAGATATTGAATCTGTTGGAGATCAACGACACGGATGCAGACTCAACCGCGGTCAACAAGGGCTACGTAGATTCTGCTGTGATACAATCACAAGAATACCTAGAATCGCAAGTGGACGATCTCTACCTGAACAAACAATCTGGTGGAACCATGGAGAGTGGCATCAACATGAACGGTCACAATTTATTCGGTCTCGATCACGATCCCGAATTCGATTCCAGCGTGGTCAGCAGAAAGTACGTGGACGACAACTCGGTCTGGAGAAAGGGCGACATCATGGAATGGAAGGTAAACTAGACATGGGTGGACACGCGCTCACGAATCTACCGGATCCTGTGAACATGACGGATGCCTGCACCCTGATTTCGGTGGTGGAGAAAGTCAAATATGCTAGACAATTGATCACCATGTGGGTCGAAGAGGCCGGCACCTTAGATGAAGGAAAAGCTGAGTGGTCTTTCGGAAATGGAGGTAGCGGATCGAAACATGGTCAGGTGGGATATCCCATGCCGCTGGGAGGTGAAATCCTTCGAATGAGTCTGGCTTCCTCGGATTTGAATAACAGAGCGGTCGTCAATCTCATGGTGAATGGTGTGGAGAGCGATAAGAGATACAGCATCGAAAAGACTGAGAATCAACACGCGAATATTAGCACGTTCGGCACGCCTCTCAAAGTGAACGCCGGAGACAGGATTAAATTCGTCACGAAAACCAATAATCCCGAAGCCACCACTTCCGTGGTGAGTCTACTGATCGAACTAGATTCTTTGAACAAACAGTGAACGTGTGGAAAATAATGAATTAAAAAAAAATAATGTGTGATTATTAAAAACAAAAAAAACAAAAAAAAAAAAGTAATGAGATTTAGAAAGATGTTCAATCTCTCTAGATCACATTATTTTATTTTTTTTTTTTTTTTTTTTTTGTTTTTAATAATTACTCATTACTTTTTATTTTTTTTTTGTTTTTTATTTTTTTTTCACACTCGTCTCTCATCGAATGATCGACATCTTATTTCCATCTGATTCGAATTGTAATTCTCTGTCCGACAGGACCAGGGTGAAGGCTTCGGTTTTTCTCGTCACAGTCCTATTGAATTGCATCTTGATCTGAATGTCTAACATGCTACTCTTCAGTCGTTCACTCTGTTTACTGACGTCGAATACGAACATGGGATACATCGACTTGTATTCGCCGGGAGACATGTTGGGGTTGCTCATCAATTCGTCTAGACCGTGATACTTCTTTCTAAAATCAGCGGCATCGCCATACAGTCTGCAGAAATCGTTCTTGTCGAACGACGTGTTGTAATCGATTGCTGGATATCTCGTGGCGTTCAGAAACACTTGCATGTTTCTCAAATGGCAGTGATCGAACAGCGACGCATTCTTTTCCTGAGACCTGTCCCTATCGGTCTGAAATGCAACCATGATGAAACGCGGTCTCTCGGAAGCGCATTTCACCATCAATCTCCAATCGAAGTGATTCGTGGAGGGAGGAATGCTAGCCGTGTCGCACTGTCTCATTCTAAATCCCACGGGTAATTTACTCTTGGATTCTATGATCTTGTAGAGACGCGCTTTCTCCACGATCGAAGGCTCCACATGCGGAATGAACCACGATATCTTGTGTAGAGTTATCTTACCCGCATCAGTCGCAGTGAGTCTCACTATTGCATCGTCGTTTCCTTTTCGAATCAACGTCAGATTGTGTTTGAATCCGTACATGATCTTGTTGTAATCGTCCACAAATCCGAAGATGTGTTTCAAAGGTATCCTGAACGAAAACGTTCCTTTAGGTCTGGACGTCTTGACGACGTAGTTGAATATCAAGGCGGCGCCTGCGCTAGCAGGGCCTAAGGTGTCTTTCACCCACAACTGATTAAGTCCTCTGGATTTCGAAAAATCATCAGGATACGTCAAGAGTCCGAACATCGTGGTGGCCTGACCGGGATGAAAAACAGATTCTATCTCTTGTCCGGATAGCATGTATTTTATGTTACTGAATAGATGCATGATGCCATTATTGGCAAGAGTAACCGTGTCGTCGTCGGCGTAGTCACTCCCATCTTCCTTGGTGAGACGTCCCTGCACCACTATGTAACTCTCGCTAGCATGTACGAATAGATCTTGAGTTTCGACGTTGATTCTTATCTCTCCCGCATTGTTCAAACTCGTTCCGGTTACTGGTTCATATTCGTGAACCTCATATTCTTGAATACTTTCATCTTTAACTATGCTTTGTGCTATATCTAGTATATTTGTCATTTTAAAGGATTTTTAGTTTTTTTGTTTATTAATTAACTTGCTTTCTTTATCTAAAAAATAGCTTTTAATTATTTTTTATTATTTTTTTTTCTCTCTCTTATACATATGTGTGTAAACAAGAAAATGTTAAAGAGAGTAAATAAAAAAAATTTTGTTTTCTTCATCAAAACTTCGTCTTCTGTAATTGTTGTTCGTAAAACTTTCCGATGATCTCTTCTCCATCCAAAGCTTCGATTTTTTAAGTCACCGGATCGGTGTAAAATATTTTGATTATCACGAAGATTTCCGAGGTCCATCGAGGAGTATAACCCTTTTCGAAGTGCTTCTTATAAGCATAAATTCTCACTCGATCGCCGACCGCAAATTTCGGCGTTCTAGACTTCTTCCTGATCTTAGATCTCTCGGGATATAGATTCGCGTAGACCCGTTTTTCGTTTCGAGGATCGCTAGCTTCCGCGGGAGTCATCTTGATCGATCTGTGTTGCGTGTTGTTGTAATCTTTGACCAGACCGTTCAGAGCGTATATGTATTTCTTGGTCGAATTCGCCGTGAAGTATCTGTGCATCTTTTCCTTCATCGTTCGATTCCAACATTCACCACGCTGGCTTTCTCTTCATTTTTGATCGAGTAGATGTCTACCAATCAACGAACGTGCTTGTTGTAGAATTCCTTTCCCTTATCCACCCACAATTTACTCGGTTTTCGAGAAGACGAGTCGAACACGCTCTTCAGGGCCTCGGCGACGCAAGGTCCCGATTTATCCTTCAAAGCTCTGATCCAACCATATTTGGAAAACATGTCGATGACCGTCAATAGATATTTGACGCCCTCGTTCCACCTCGAAAACGATCTCATGTCGACCAAGTCGGCAGACCAAATATCATCCAGACCCTTCATGAACACCCTTCTCTTTCGAAATTTACGCACTATGGGTTTGTGTAACTCCTCGGCCAATTCGCTCGTCAATAATCATTTCTTCTTCTTTTCAGATGCGCTTTTTTTTTTTTTTGAACGCCCCATCCGAATCGACGTTTCGCACCAATCAGATTGCCGACCAGCGAACGTTCCATCTTCTCTCTCCTGGTTGGATTCGATATGCCTCTCAATTTCCCCAACATGTTTTTGTCGCAGACGTCGTTGCGAGTCTTGGTGTCGGGATGTCCGGTGTAGCACAGATCGTGATCATACGCGGCCACATCCACCCTATTCACAGGTTTGCTCCAAGATTTGGGTGTCAGATCGGCGTTGAGTCTCTTGTTCAATTTCGTTCCGGGTCCCGTGAAACTGTGATCGGGCAGATGCATTTCGAAAGGTAGATTGTTGATAATTTTATTCACGATGCCTTTACCTTTGCTCGTGTTCTTTTTTTGACGAAATGCGTCTTGACAGAACCACACACGTCGCAAATTCCGCGAAGCATCCGTCTGTCATTTTTAGTTCGCACTTCTCGAGAATTACTCGTCTCGGTAACTCTCTTACACTTTACGCAATACATTTTTTAAGAGTTATTTAAATTAATTTCGTTTTTTTATTTTATATATAAATTTAATATTTTTTTTTTTAAATTCTGTTCTTATTATATATATTTTTTTTTCAATCGCTGCTCTTGAGTTCTATAATCTTACTGAATTCCTCCCTGGCCTCTTTCCTCCCCTTTTCCACGAGAGAATCCTTCATCTCTTCCTTGATGACCTGACGAGTCTTGATTCTCACGGCTTCTTTCATGGCATCGTATTTCGTTTTCTCGCTCAATATCGCGAAGTATTCACCGTCCGATATCCTACCGTCTTTCAACGCCATAGAGATCATTTCGGATATTGTGTCGATCTTGGAGTCGGCCAAGACACGAATCTTGTCGTGTTTCCTCGCCTTCAGATATAATTTCCTACTCAAAAAGTTTCCGAGCGTGCTAAACAATCCGGCGGCGAGAGCCACTCCTTCTACGGTCAACACAATGAGAATGCCGACAAAAATCCGATGCCAGCCGCGTGTAAACCCAGGGAAATTGTGATGAGTGTCGTGTTGATCGCATTGACGACTGTCACGAAATGCGAATACTTCTTCTTGAGGGAACGACGAGAATCTCTCTCTTGAATTAGATACTCTTGGATTCTATTGATTTGATCAATGCGATACCTCTCTCCTTTTTCTCTTTCTTCTAGCGACGGCGCCGTCGGCAAAACGCCGTTCGGCTTCTCGTCCTCGTCATCCACTAACGTCGGATACAATTTATTTCTGGTTCTCATTTTTGTTTTTTTCTTTCTAATATTAGATAAAAATTTATGTGTGTATTTATTTTTATTTTCTATTCTCCCTTATTTTATATCAACGAGAAAACTTAGACGTATGCTTCGTTGAACAATAATTTCAAGATGCATCCCTTATCCCGTAAAGTCAGACTTTTACGTGCCAATTTCTGTTCTTCCGAATCTGTGGGCTTGCTTCGATTCTTACAGTAGAGTAATCTCTTCCAAAACGCGATCACTTCATTGATTTGAACGCCTTCGGACGCCGGTTTGAAATACTTGATGACCATATCTTCCCTTTCCATCCACAGACACGAATGATTCTCGTGATCGAAGTCTAGGTGATCCCGACATCCGACGCATCGTTCTAACAAGAGACGACCTAGTTGTTCGTTCAAGCAGAATGCGTAGGCTCTCATCAGCATTTTTAAAAGAAACCTCAATCTAATATCCTGAGAATCGCTCATGATTTACGTTTTTATTATCTATTCGATTTGATATTTTTTTTTTTTTTAAATAACTATTTATTTATATTTTTTTTCTCCCCTGTATATATATCAATCAAAAACGTGACAGCGGGCTCGCGAATTTCCAACACACCGACGACAACACTCTTCGTTCAAAACATTTCCATCAAGTGCTCGTTGAGATCACCTCGCAATAACGTGCGCCAGTCTCACTTCGAGAAACGCTACAGTGGGTTTGCGGATTCAAACATCACCTCTTCACGCGAGTTGATTTCCAACCTAAAATCTGCAAGTGGATCTCTGCATACGCCTCCATAGGGTTTCAGTGTTAAAATCGTGTGCGGACGCGGATTGTTAGAATCGGCAAGATGATGAGTTCGAATTCTCAAAACGTTTTTTTGCTTGCAATTTAACACTCTCCATAGAGTTTCAGTGTTAAAATCGTGTACGGACGCGGATTGTTAGAATCGACAACACGATGAGTTCGAACTCTCAAAACGTTTTTTTGCTCGCAATTTAACACTGAATCCTATGGGGAAAACTCATCTGCAGAATTCAATCAAAACGGTACATGTACGTGTACGTAAAACTACGGATTCCTCCCATAGGGTTCAGTGTTAAAAAAATTCGAGCTCACCCTAAAAAACCGTTAAAATCTTGTACACGTACACGATTTTAACACTAAATCCTATGGAGGTGTACATGTACCCGTACATGTACAGGTGAGCTCGAACTCTCATTTATTACCTACTATCGTCTCTCTTCGCGGTAGATCCAATTACGAAGCAGGTAAATGTTGGGAAACCCATATGACATCAGTTGGAAATAAAGTCATGTTTCCTTTTGTTACTTTTATGTTATTTTTAATAAATGAGAAAAACAGACAGCTCTTAGAGATTTCTGTTGTTTTTATGTATTAAAAGTAAGAAAACGCAAACTCGACTTTTATGGCAAGCTAATTAGAAGCAACAAGTTCACTGATAATTCGTTACTAAGAATATCTATCAGCATTTCACCAACACTAAAATGTCGACTTTGGCTCTTCGTTTAGCGGATGTGTTTTTAACCCTTTACCTAACATGAAAAGCAGACGACACCTGCAAAAAAAATTCTTGAATAACTAATTTTTTTCATTTTTTGTTTCAAAAACGTAGCTTATGACCCCTCATTGGAACGAGCTCGACGAGCTCGTTCCAATGAGGGGTCATAACCTATGTTTTTGAGACAAAAAATGAAAAAAAAATGAAAATTAAATGGCGATGTTTTAGAATAGCGCTGGCCGGTTTTGGCCGTTACGTTGGGTGAAGGGTTAAAGTAATTTGCAAGATTTTATTCTTCCCGGGAAAAAATAGCAAATCTCTCCTCCTGGACTTTTATATTAATAAAAAGGACGGTGTCTATATTATATGTCACGATATGAACACTGTTGATATATTGAACTGAAAAAAAAAATGACAGAACATCAAAAGATGGCGAAAGTGCCGTTTTCTTACTTTTAAATGAATTTCAGCAGAAAATATCAGTGGAACGTTCAAACTGATTATGAAAAAATTGTAAAAAGCCAGCTTCTATATTTTTCTACTACTCTACAGGAAAATGTCAGATGTTTGTGAAATGATGTGTACACCGATGATAAAAATTTGCTGACATCTCGTTATTTTAATTTTTAAATTAAATTCCCATCCCTTTAGTGTTAAATTTACTGACGGCGTTCGGAAATTAAGGGGAGCTAACTCCCTTAAATCTCTTCCAATGACGAAGATTGTCACCCTCCACCCACGAGTACATACACGGGAGATGTCAAAATGCCCTACATTGGTTAAAAATCGAAAACACTGTAGTGGGCTGCCTTGGACCGGTCCAGGGAAAAACGGACCGCACACCCGTTCCGCTCTTTTTGGACAGGGCCACCAAGGGCGGTCCTTTGAGGTCCACATCATCACCGAAGAGTCTTTTATACAAGAGTACACCATTATTGTCCCAAATACCTTGGTGTACCAGGCTAAAGGCCTAGTGCACCAAGGTATATTAGGACAACACACTCCAAAATCAGTTGGGTTAAAACTCAAGATAAGGCCACACTAAATAAATTAATTGATTCTCAGGCATTTTTTTTCTCAAATCAGTAAGGGGGGAGGGTTTTATTTTGAATTTTTATTTTTCTTTTGCAAAAAGTGAGCAAACATGGAGAGGATTTAAGCTGTCTTTTTACACACAGAAATATAGAAAGTGCATATTTATACAAATAAATTACTTTTTAATTTGAAAAATAGGACATTCCTCTAAAAACAAACTGTAGGTACTGCAATTCAAAGGTTTCATATTCTTTCGATGCTCTTCATATTATTTTTGAAGTAAAAGTATTTAATCTGTGGGGATTTGCCCCGTTACAATTTATGGGAGAGTGCCTATAGGCACTCTCCCATAAATTGTAACAAGGCAAACATATTGGAAACACAATGACATAAATATGCATCAATCAGAAAATGTCAAAAGTTTCGGGTCTCCCCGAGTTTGTACTAATGTTGGAAGACATTGAAAGGCAATAAAAATGTCCATTGAGGGGGTTCAAATTCAATGAGGGATTGCCTGAGAATCAAAACACTTTTTTGTTTTAGCCTAAACCATCTGGGTAAGTAAAGATGAACCCAAATATGTTCATATTCTCACAAGTCATTTGTGTTTGGGTTAATTTTTAACCCAACTGATTTTATAGAGTGTACCAAGGTCTACCAGGATAATTTTCTTTGAAACGGCCCGGAACACTCCTACTCCTAGGTGTCTTTAGCTGTTCTGATCCCCTTAATGATTCAACTTGGATTCTCACGCTCCTATAAATCACGATTCCTGTACCGCCTCTGGACCCCCCCCCCCCCCTCCCCCCCCCCCACCCCGCCCCTGAATGATTCGTAATAAATATGTGTGTATATCTGATAGCGTGTGATTGATTGGAATATCTGTTTTGAGTGGAACGTTCATATTTGAATGTTTATTCGATTTCAGAAAAACGTTGACAAAGAATTCCACATACTGTACCACGTGGTCGATGAGAATCAATCATGGTATATAGATGATAACATCAAATTGTTTGTTCCAAATATGGACGTTGGCAAGGACGACAAAGGATTCTCAGCTTCAAATAAAATGCACTGTATGTATCAAACTTCTACCGTGTATAAATTTGATTCTTCAGTGTACTAATGGAATCTTATCTGTCTTGTGTTAAACGCAAGCAAAATGATGCGTCATCATCCCTGACTTATCTCGTTATGAAACTCGACTTTCGATAAAGTTATCTCCCCTGAAATTATATGGCAGGCAGGGAAAGTCCAATTATGAAGCATGTAATTGTTGAGAAAATACCTATGGAATCAGTAGAAAATAAATCCAAGTTTCCCTTTGTTACTTTTTTTATATATTAAAAGTTAGAAAAGGAAACTTGGTTTTTTATGTCAAGCTAATTAGAAGCAACTAAGTAACGTCCACTTTGTTTCTTGGGTTAGCGAATGTGTTTTTACATTAATTTTTTAAGTTTTCATTCTCCCTAGAAAAAACAAATTATCTAATCCTATCTCCTAGACTTTTATATTAATGGAAAGGATAGTGCGTGCATTGTATACCACAGTGTACACATTGTTAATATCAACAACAGGACAAAAGTTACAGAACATTAAAAGATTGTGAAAACGCCGGTTTCTTATCTTGAAATGGGTTTAAACAGAGAATAGTAGCCAAACGTTTAAACTGGTTGGGAAAAAAATGGAAAAAAAACAGGTTGTGTTTTTATACCTACCAAAACAGGAAAATGCTTGAAGTTTGTGCAATGATGCGCACATCTATGATACAACTTCGCTAAGGTTTCAAAACTGCAATGTTAGATGAAATTCCCTTACTCTTAGTGTTACATTTATTCACAACTTTAAAAAATTAAGGGGAGTTAATTTTTCCCGTAAATCTCTTCCAGTGACGAAAATTGTACGTGATGGGTCGATGGATTATTGCGAACAACATTACTGAATATTTTAAAACTTCAGAACGCAATAGTTTTGTTATTATCCCTTTAAACCCTAGTGGTATCGTCCATGTCAGTTCAATGGCAGCAATCAGAAGAGTCCATATTCATTATCTGGGGTTACACCAATTAATATTTTCAACGTGCAGCCTAATGGAAAATAAAGCGAAGTTTCCCTTTGTTACTTTCAATAAACGAAAACTATAGACAGCCCGCGTTACAAAATAATCAAACTTTCAAACTGATTGAGAACAAAATTGTTAAAAGCTTCTGTATTTTTAAACTACTTTACAGGAAAATGCCTGACGTTTGTGAAATGATGAGTACATCGATGATACATACAACTTTGCTAACATTTCCAAATTTCAATTTTATATGAATTCACATATCCTTAGTGTTATATTTACTGACAACTTTAGAAATTAAAGGGGAGCTAACCTTCCCGTAAATCTCTTCCTTTGACGAAAATTGTCAACCTTGCTCCAATTTACAATATTTTAATTTAGTATTGTCTGGCTCTTTTAACCCTTTACCTAACATGAAAAGCAGACGACACTTGCAAACAAAATTCTTGAATAACTATTTTTTTTTATTTTTTGTCTCAAAAACATAGGTTATGACCCCTGTTTGGAACGAGCTCGTCGAGCTCGTTCCAAAGAGGGGTCATAATCTATGTTTTTGAGACAAAAAATGAAAAAATAATGAAACTTAATTGGCGACTTTTGTGAATAGCGCTGGTCGGTTTGGCCGTTACGTTGGGTAAAGTGTTAAAGTATTTTAGTCGCAAAAACCCATAAATGATACAAATACAGATAGTAAAACAGAAAAAAGGCTATTATTAATGTTTGCAAAATAATTTAATGGTTATTATTTACTCACTGTTTATTCACTCCAAATAAACTAGTTGAAAATAATTTATTATCAGAATGATTATAAAAAATATTGCGCATGATAAAAAAAAACAATAGGTAACAAAAGAATGTTTTGGATACATAGTTTCTACCATACCATTCTATTATTAGACTATTTAATTCATCCCCAGTTTATAGTTGATAAATAGTGCACGATATTGCGAGCTACATGGCAGTTTATGGTTCGACCAGTCAACCCGTAAGGTGTATATTGACCGAAGCGTCAATTTAAAAAAAGGAAAATGGCTGATCAAGGCCTAGCAACAACTGTTTTATTTCTCAGATAAAATTTAACATAGAATAATATGGAACGGTTAAAAATTTTGAGTTGCACTAATAACTTCAATAAACAACATGTCACAAGCATCGGTACACACATTTTTCTTCACAGTGTTTAACTAGACAATAACCACGAAGGCTAAAACGTTTCACGTCCGTCATAAATGCTTTTGGCGTCCTCGCGTATATTATAACGTCCAGCCCTTTGTCACTTGACTTCGCGCCATAAAATAAAATAATGACCGGAGAAGTTACAACAGATTAAGAAGGGAATGAAATAATTGAGGTGTAATATTTAAATTTACTTGTCCTCTAAATTAAATCTGGACCATTGATCTCTACACAACTGGATTGCTGGAACGCCCATTCGTAACATACAGAAAAGTGTCTCCACCTGTGCCATCTTAGTGGAATTGGGGAGGGGGGGGGGGGGGTGGTGTTGATCAGCAAGAACAATTTTTCTCGAAGGTTTTCACAAAGGATGTTTCGTTTTTAAATTAATATAACAATAACATGCGTTCGGAGGGCGATACGGTTTAAACAGCCCGATGGGTTTATTACCCGCTCAAGACGAAGTTGAGGGTTGTTAGTAAACCAGAGGGCTGTTATTCAGTCCTCAGGGGCCGCTAATAAATCGAGACGCTCGACAAAATCATGTTATTACTATTATTACCATGGCCGGAAGCGGGCGGTTAATGAATTTGTTTTCATTGATGCCTGCCACTCTCTTTCGGTTGCATGGCGTTAATAGATACACCTGGAACTTAATTAAGCACTCCCTGTTTTTGGGGGTTTTTTTCGCAGTGCGGCAGTGGTGGTAATAGAAACTGTCATTACTTTCATGCTATTTTTCAGATGGCCAAAAGTGATTTTTTTCTGGAAAGAATGGTCTATTGACAAATGAAACACAACACAATGATGGAAATTTGCAGTATTTTAATGATGCCAATAACACATATCTGTCACTAATGCTTTTGATGAAAAAATGTTCTCTCCACAAGTATGGTGCGGGAACGTTCAATGATGAAACAATGCCAGTAATTACTGACAAAAAATGTAACTTGTGATCTCATGAACACAATAGCAGTGTCTGACGTCAGTAGCGAGTGTATCCACCACGTGCCCGAGTGACAGCCTGAACCCTCCTCCTTATGATGCCCGTGAGCCCTCTGTTACTGTCCAGAGGCAACTGTTGCCACTCCTCATGAAATACAGCTTCCAAATCGGCCAAATTCTGTACAGGCGGATCCCTTGCTTGCACACGACGTCCCAGAAAGTCCCAGATGTGTTCTAATGGATTCAAATCGGGGCTCATTGCAGGCCAAGGTAGCGTTGTAATAGCGTTGTTCTGAAGGAATGTTCTCACACCATGTGAACGATGTGGCCTTGCATTGTCGCCCAAGAAAAAAGGACGAGTAGCCAACGGGTGGTTGTCAAAATGAGGCACTACAACCGAATTGAGAATGTCCCGGATGTACTGATGATTGACCATTGAGATTCCCACGTACAGTCACCATATCAAGTTTATAATCACGAGAGAGGCATCCCCAGATCATCACTGATCCGCTACCATAAGGAACAGTAGGTCTGATGTTCCTGGGCACGTAAGCAGTATTTCTATGCCTCCACACTATCATGCGACCATCTGTGACGTGAAGCAGGAACCTACTATTGTCTGACCAATGGACTCTGTTCCACGTCCTGAGATTCTAATGGTGTCGTGCCACACAGCACTCCAAACGTCATCTTTGATGCTGATCGGACAGAGCTGGACGCTTGATGACCCTTCTGGGTCTCATATCCAGTGCCTTGAGACGGTTTCGGACAGTTGTGTTGCACAAACGCCTATTGGGGAGCCAAAGCCGTTTCAAAAAATTCCACTTGAAGCAAAGGGTTCACGCCTAACGAGGCGTGCCAGACTCCGATCTTCCCGAGGAGGGGTCTTTCGGGGTTGACCAGACCCTGGTCGGTCCTTAACATCATTGGTTTGTTGGTGTTTTCGGACAAGTCTGCTGACGACAAAATGACTCTAGCCAAGTTGCCTTCCAATAGCTTTGAATGACATGCCAGTTGCATGCATGCCAATGATTTGCCATCTTAGTGCCTCTGACAGTCTCCTCCTTGCCATGTCAACATTTGTTGATAAAAGAAGTGACAATTTTTTTTTGTTTTATACCCAGATATTGAATGAGGATGATAGTGTTTTTGTGGCATTCGTGGGAAGCAAGCTTCACGTGTACGAGGGGATGTGTTTGGGGTACGCTATCAACCAGAAACATCACTAGATGAAATGTACTGCAAGGCATAGCAATCATTAAAACATAATCATCAGGAATAGGAACTTCACTGTCATGAAACATTTCAGGGGGTGCTTAATTAAGTTCCAAGTGTATACTAGAGAACGCCTGCTGAAGTGGTAATAATATACTTTTGATGTCTGCGAAGAATGACTATGTTGATGATGTGCATATCTTTGGTGGCAAAATGAAAATTAAATATTTACAACATATTTTATATTACTGACAAAAAACAAGTGTCGAGACTGGAAAGTTGATCAGTGTTACTAAGTAAAGATGCAAAGGTAAACGTCATGGCGTTTGATGAAGTGATAGCTGTTACGCCGTAGTGTAACAGCTTTCACGTCATCAGACGTCATGGATTGGGACGACATACCGCGTTGATTGACTTGACGCCTTCCTAGGTTTGGGGACAGTTCGAGTGGCGATGTTTCTTCGCTGATGTTCCAGCCAACCAGTTGTATAGAGATCTGCGACTTGGTCTAAGCCAACGGCTTGATCCATAACCAATTTACTGGGTTTGATTTGTAAATGTTGGAGATTCTCTGTTTTACAACCGTTACTGTCATATTTGGACAGTGCTATTAACGAAAATCTCCATTCAAAATCCAGAATTCCTTCGACTATTGCCTTCATATACTAGCTCCTGTCTTTTTTTTTTTTTTTTTTTTCTTGGAACAAGCTAGTTGGACTAGTTCTAATGAGGAATCGCAGGCCAAGGTTTTGAAATACAAAATGAAATTTCTTTCATTATTCAAGAAAGACAAATTTGAGCATCATCTCCTTTTGGTGTCATGTGAAAATGCCAACATTGACGTGACAATCGTTACTTATTCCCAGTTCCGTATTCGCCATTCGTTATCAACCGATTTTATCGGTTGATAACGAATGCCGAATAAGGAACAGGGAATAAGTAACGGTTGGCACGACCCAAGGCCAACAAGAATGGAAAGTTGTTCCATTTGTTGGGAAGAATTTAGGAGTTCTTTCAGTTTGAATAAGTTGAGAACAAATTTGAAATCCCATTAAGTTTTACATTTTTACCGTTTAATATTTCTTTTGGAACAGCTATTAATGGCAGAATGTATGGTAACCTGGAAGGATTGGAGATGTGTCGAGGAGACAGAACGTCGTGGCATATATTCTCGTATGGAGACGACCACGACGTACATTCAGTAAACTTCTTAGGGAACAACTTCCATTTCTCAGCCATTCACAAGGACGCCAAGGCATCGTTCCCAGGGAGTTCATTTACAGCATATATGGAGCCAGATAATGTAGGTACGGCCCAACGCGACCTTTATAGTTTATCTGAAGCACCCGAAGGGTGATCCTTTTCAATGAGAAAATTTTCGAGAAATTCTATTTTTACACAAATAAACGATTCCAAGAGAAACAGTGGGAAGGACAAGTGGTTTGTCATTTCAACACCCATGAGGTTTTAAATTTACAGAATGATTTTAATGATACGGGCTGGGCCAAAAAAATAATGGTCCGATACGGTCCGGTTCTTGTATTTACGACCAGGTTTTTTCCCACTGGACCGGTCCAAGGCGGTCCACTGAAGCGTTTTCGTTGTTTAACCAATGTAGGGCATTTTGACGCCTTCCATATATGTATTCGAGAATGGAGGGTAACTGCAGGTTTTTAGTGGATATCAGACATGTACGATAAAATGACAGAAAAAGTGAAGAATTCTATAAGGTTTTATTGCTTTGTAACAAGTGAATTTTATATCTTTTTGTGCTGACATTTCGTACAACTAGGTTCCATTTGTTGGGGAGAATTTAGGTTCCATCTGAAATACTAGGTGTCTCCTTCCTGGAACGACTTTCATTCTAGATTGTGATGGAAGAATGTTCCCAGAACTAATCTAGTTATTTCAAAGGTTATGTTGGAAGGCAGAGTTAAAAATGACCGCTGTGTCCCGAACTAGCTGTAACTTGACATTATTACAATGCCCCTTTGGTGCGCATTAGACTTCCACGACCGGTCCAGTTTGTTTTTGTACCGGTATAACAAGGTGATCCGGTCCGGTCCGCTATTCCACCCTGGACCGGAACCGGACCGGTATTTTGCTGTACGATCCGCAACACAAGACAACAATATTGTCATTTCACACCCTTGAGGTTTTAAATTGACGGGGATTTGGCCCATTTGGATTCGCCAGAGTGTTAGCCATGATTTCAAGAATATGTTTATAGCCAATTTCCATGTTAAGGTGATATATAAGTAATTGGACAAGCAGCTTGAAATTAAATATGTTTTCTTCGATGCCGTTAAAAATTAAAAAAATTATAAATTATAATTTTTGGGTGTTCAGTATTGCTATGAGGTATTCATAAATACGGATGGACAACAAAAATGTCATAAATTATTATTTTGTTTAGATTTATGACGTCATCGAAAATAATCTGTCAACTTTTTATTACTTATGTGGCACCTTAATCGAGATGGAATCCTTTTACTTCAGGGTCGGGAACATTTTTAACGGATGGCTTATCACATGGTCTCACCCTTTTTCCGATCATTAAACTCATAGTTTAAAAACGTTAAGGCACGACCATTTAATAACATTGTGGAAGTGTCGAGATGTATGCAGTAATTCTTGCACGAATTTGGGACTTTTACCTCTGGTAGTTTACTCTTCGTAATCGTACCGAAAAATTACTTGATGATTTTAGAACCGTCGTTTCAATAAACTTCTATTTCTGAATGCTACAAAAAGTCCACATCATCGGGAATTATCTTTTGGGGCGAAAGCGCTTCTGTACAATGCATTATGTTTAATAACGCAATTCGAGGCCTTACAGTCAGCATTGTTTATTATTTCTCGACCCCTTTATCGGATGTTGTATCTGATGTTACAGCCCTGTGAATTTCAAATTTCAGATCGAATCGAATGCGGCCGAGGATTTCGAATCGAATCGAATCGACTCCCACTGTTAGTCAATGTATAAATATTGTCAATCACCACCAAAGTATAGTATTCAACCACGATTCGTCTGTTTATTCAAATCAATCAAAAACGCGGAATATTCCAGAATGGGAACGAAGAGGTTCGGAAACGAAAGCTCCTTGATCTCTTCTCCTGTCACCAGGTCACCTATTCAGGAGACCTGGTAACAGGAGAAGAGTTCAAGAGGAGACACCAGGTTGGATTTCGAGAACATCCCGACGAATCGAAAATTTCCGAATCAACGTGACTAAATCGAATCGAAACGAATCATCGAAACGACTTCCAATCGACTCGATCTTAAAAGCTTCGCAGGACTTTATATCGTGTGATAAATATAATCTTCAATCCGTTCAGAATATTAGGTATGAACTTCGCCGAAACTTGTATCATAAGTTTCATTTCAAACTGGAGGCACATTGGAGATCCTTTTTATAACAATCTGAACAATAAGTATCTACCTTTTCCAAACTATATTTTAGATTTGTATCTCCAGATTACTGCCAAATAAAACAGGTAATTAAGCAGGTGAGAAAATTCAAAGGTATATTGTCAGTTCGCTAATCCCATACAATCTGTGTTATCTCAGCGGAGACTGAAAGAAAAATTTCAAGGTGAAACGGAAGTAGAAATATATAAGCACTTACATTGCTTTTTTCTTTTGATCTACAAAGTTCAATCTTATCTTCTCAGAAGATTTCACGCTTGTTTTTTTATCGGCAGTAAAATATAATAACTTAACTTTGAAACAGCCCCAGGCAGCAGTTTTGTTATACACTTTACATAGAGTTGCACAGAAAGAAAAATGATAAACTTCAAATGAAAATGAAAGTATAAAAAATATCACCAACGGCACTAAAATCATACATCATTGGAAAGCATTTGTTATGGCCTTTGCGAATTGCTGTCTTGCTATTAAAAAAACATCACTGTTTATTTATTTATTTATTTATTTATTTATTTATTTATTTATTTATTTGGAGTTTAACGATACTTTCGACACCCTTGATCACCTCGTGTCCGTAAGGGTCCGGAGTATACCCGGAGAGAACCACCGAGCAGCGGCGAGCAACTGTCAGACTCCACAACGTACTAATTCCACACATGCATGGTTAGCATTGGCTGAAGACAAGTGCACCATCGACGTGCAGTACGCCTTAACCCTTTACCCAACGTAACGGCCAAAACCTGTCGGCGCTATTCTCAAAAATCTCCAATTAATTTTCATTATTTTTTCATTTTTGTCTCAAAAACACAGGTTATGACCCCTCATTGGGTCGAGCTCGTTCCAATGAGGGGTCATAACCTTTGTTTTTGAGACAAAAAATGAAAAAAATAGTTCTTCAAGAATTTTTTTTGCAAGTGTCGTCTGCTTTTCATGTTCTGTAAAGGGTTAATACACAGCGCCACCGTGCCCACATGATGGGAATCGAACCATGGACCTTTCGGTTTGAAGTCCAATTCCGTAACCACTGCTACCGCGCTCCCATTTTTTCCATAAAGTGCTGAAGTGAATTATGAGATGTCCGCCACTCTGATTTTCGTGCATGCCGACCAAGAGGGCCAGAGGAAAAGTTGCTTATGCGAAAGACTTGGCTGTGATATTCTGTTTTTAGAGTGTTTGTGTGTTAAAGGCTCTTGAGAAAAGTGAATCTCAGGCAGAGTTAATCTTTGGAAAATCAGAGCGGCTATTCCTAAAAATATAGTTTGGAGAAAAAAACCACTGGCCAAACGCAAATCGGATTAAACAAATGCAGATCGGATAACTCTGAGATTAATGTAATCGAATGAAAAAGTGCGCCTAATTTGCTCTTGCTGACGCATGACCTTAATTTTCTGAACCCGAAGGTACGGCTTTGCGAATCTCAAATTTCGAATCGAACCGAATCAGGCTTTTAATTCGAATCGAATCTCGAATCGAATCTTACCGCTCCTCAAGTTGTGGATATTTCATCTTCTTACAACCGTGAATGTTGTCCTTCTCCACCCAGGAATTGTATGTAATGGCAACTTCCTGTTCGAGTAAATCAATGGAATATTCCAAAACGAAGTTCAAGAAGTTTGGAAAGCGGAAACCCCCTGAACTCTTCTTTTATCATCGGATCTCCTATTGAGGAAATCTGATGACAGAAGAAGGGTTCAACAGGGGCTACTTGAAGGATTTCGAAAACTTTTGGAGGATTTGAATTTTTTTGAATCGGCGCGAATTGAATCGAATCATCACGACAATGTGGAATCGAACCTAATTCGAAGCTTTGCAGGACCCTACCAGAAACACCGCTTTCCCGGTCCAGTATAATGTCACCACTTAACTTGATGAAGTAAAGGGTTGCGCGGTGAATTTATGCGATAGGCCTATCAATATTTTCAGGATCGCGATGGCTCAGTGGTTACAGCATTGGACTTCAAACTGGAAGGTCCAGGGTTCGATCCTCGCCAAGTAACTGCCTTGTGTCCTTGGACAAGGCACTTACTCCCGATTTCCCAGGTGTGATCACGGTGACGCTGTGTACTAAGGCATACTGCACGCCGATGGTGCACTTGTCTTCAATCATTGCTAGCCCTGCTTGTGTGGAATTAGTATGTTTGGAAGTCTGGCTTTTGCTCGCTGCTGCTCTGTTGTTCTCTCTGGGTACTCCGACTTCCTCCACTCGTAAAACTGCCCGACACAAGGTGACCTTGGTTGTCAAAAGTGTTGTTAATCCCAATAAATAAATAAATAAATAAATTAATACAAATGAAGATATTTACAGATAGGGATTTTTGTGGTGAGTGGTGTCCTAAAGACTGTTAAAGATTTTGTAAAGATTATTGACAGATATGGGATTGTCGGCGGTTGAGTATCAAATTACCCAGTATGTGCGGCGGTTTTCAAATTCCTAAGTACACTAGAGCTGAAACAGTTAAAGGGTTTTCTTGATCGATTAATCATATGGATAAACCTTGGTTAACCGATTAATCACTTGCCCTTATAGGTAGCTGAATAACTGCCGTACCGTTGATGATTTATAGCATTAACCCTTTACCCAACGTAAAGGACAGAATCGGCCAGCTCTACATACAAACATCTCCATTCAGATTTTATTATGTTTTCATTTTTTGTCTCAAAAACATAGCTTATGATCCCTCCTTGGAATGAGCTCGTACAGCTCGTTCCAATGAGGGATCATAAGCTATGTTTTTGAGATAAAAATTGAAAATTTTTAGTAATTTAAGAATTTATTTTACAAGTGTCGTCTAGGTTAATTTAAGGATGACCAGTTCCAGCTACTGAAAGAGTATAATGATCATGCAAGTGAACAAGTATGTCATCACGTAACTTGCATGCTTTACTCTGTCTCATATAATTGATGTGAGTCAGTGTGACAATGTTTGCCTGTTTTGGATCAAGTTCGTTCCTTTGCTAACCCAGAAAATACAGTTGTTCAAAAGTAACGGTCAATCGATCAATTACTTTTTTGATCGATCAATTCGTTGATCATTGGTTAATCGATTAATCGGTTAACCGTTTCAACTCTAAAGTGCACTTTATTGCAGCAGTCAGTACTCTGTGTCACCATGTACCATTGAGTTGACAAGACCAGATCAAACAAGGTGCCATAGGCATCGTGTCGTATCTGGACGGTCTGATCTCATCAAAGTCATGGGATATGTCAAGCTAGATTGAATGACTGATGTCAAAATTTGTTAATTTTATGACAATGGGTATTTAAAATAAAATAATCCGGCACGCAAAATGTAAACACAAAAGAAATAATATTAACCAGATAACATTATACCTCCAAATCTCAAATTAATATCTTTCCGCCGGGATGTCTGACATTTAGGTTTTGATTTGTTGTTGCTTGGGGTTTTTCTTGGGGGGGCGGGGGGGGCGTTTTTTTGTAGATTAGCTAGCTTCATTGAAATTGTAAAGTGAAGCAACCTCCAACAGAGCTCGAACGGAAAGTTTGTCTGGAGCTGTTCAGCATAACGCTTATAACAACAAGTACCATGGCAAACCATGACATTTTCCAAAAATACCATAGTAAACCATTGCCTAACATGGTGCTTAGGGGACAATACCATGGTGTGTGATGCTACTTTTTATAAGGGAAAGACACTGAAGTTTTCATTTCCAGATTGTAAAATTGTTCTTTAGAAATTCTTCTACTCACCTGAGCCTCGTTTGAGATAGGTTTGAAATGAATTTGAAAGATTTGAGACTCCCGTTTCCGACTAGCCAGAATTGATGGAATATTGATGGGAACACTACGATAATATAAGAAAGCTATTTGTTGTAGTTAAATCCCTTGGCATCAATGTGGGGTTGCCCAGGGGAGCCTGGGCACTGCCACAACCTATGTAGGTAAATTTTGAAATTTGTCTCATTTTTTTTCAAAATTTCACCAAGTCCACTGCTTTCGGCTTACGCCGGAATACAAGAAAAGTCCTTATGTAATTTGCAATAAGACACGGAATGGTATTTATAACATTAACCATTTCAAAACTGGCGCCCTGGAAGGTGTCATTTCAGTCAATACTGTCAACGGCGAAATGGGCGAAACCATCCTGATTTGTTGGGAGGTTCAGTAATGACGTCGAGCTGTTGGATTAAATTATTACCGAGCCTCGCTTCAGATTTTTCGCTCTTTATATCATCTTCTGGTCCACTACCAATTTTTTCTTCACGAAAATTTATGCACACCGGGTTGAAAGGGTTAAGACTATATTGGCATGAGAACACGCGCTTTCCATCAACTTGATTGATCACACCTACTGTAAAGGAGCTTGATGTTTCAGGGCCAATTACCCTTGTTTGAACGTTCATTGAAGACGATTGTTCATGAGATTAACTTTATGAAGTGTATCAGATATAATGATACGTCAGAAGGTCATCAATGTGCAGGGGTTTAATCATTGAATCACAGGCATTTAATATGAGCTCTGTCAAACAAGATTGAATAGACTTTGAACAGACTTTATCAGCATTCCCCGTGTTTAGTTATGCGGGGGTAGGCGCACGTCACATTTGTTTCCAAAACAATAAACACGTGTGGAACGAATTTGGAAACCAATGATTGTGGTTACTGTCAATCGCTTCATATGCCACTTATTTCCTTTTGTATTTATTTATTTATTGGAGTTCAACGATACTTTCGACAGCCAGGGTCACCTGGTGTCGGACCTTTTCGTATAACTCAACTATGCAAACATACATGGCACAGGTATTGACAATACATTATTTATATCAATGCATTTCGAATGCTGAACTTTCGAAATGGGGTAGCTCAGTTTCGTTTTGCAAAGCAACGAAGATACGCAACTCAACTCCGACTGTACATAGTCACATTTCAATGTGTTCTTAATCTAAACTAAAGTTTTGTTTTCAACTTGGATTTACAATGTTAGTAACAATACTGTAATTATACTCACTATAAAAGTTAATTTTAACACAAATTATCAAGTTCGTAATATACCATTATTTATGTATTTGACGCTAATTCGATTTCACTTCCGCCATTTTCGGACCAGGATTATGCCTGTTAATTAATCCATGTGTGATTTGTTTTAGAAACAAAGGTGACGGATGCCACCCCCCCCCCTCCCCACGTGACCCAACATGGCGAACGATGGTCTTCTCTAAAGATTAAATTACAAGTTGCACCATGGGAAAATATTGTTTAAATTACAAGTTGTATAATGAAAACTTTTAGTTCTGGAAATTTCGGTCTTTCGATCACTGTGCAGAAGGTAAACCATTGAATGACAGGCACCTCCAAGTTTTAGCAGCACCTCCCCTCCACCGCCAAAAAATTAATGTCAGTAGTGTTCACCCGATTACCAAAAATGGCCGCTGACCGATTACTGGTTATTTGAGCTCACAATCGGTCGTTTCCGATGCCGATTCCGATTGTAATACCGTGCACTGCTAGACAAGGCGAGGATCGCAAATAACTACATTAAATTGAACATATTTTACAGTGTTTACAGTCCGTTCACTACCAGATAAGCAGAGACTCGAAAAAACTACATTACATAGAACATGTTGAACATTGTTAAACTCCGTTGACTCAGGTCCAGCAAAATTACCAATTGCACTCACTTGAGCCACGTTTACCGCCCAAGTGCGCACAACTGGTATTTTTACTGCGACCTGCGTCAGTGGAGTGCAACCTTCACTTTTCCGGTGTGAACTGGTCATTACCGCAAGCTTTACCTGTCGTTCAACTTGTGTACCCGTAAAAGCCACAAAAAAGGGCGTCTAGAGTGATTAAGAATACACATTGTTTCAGCTTTATTGAATGTATCATTGACATCATTTTACATTAACAATAATAAAATGCGGATTATGAACCATCACAAAATGCTTGGCAACAATCGGTTGAACCGATGTTTCAGGAGCCGATTGTGGTGGCCGGTTCCAATCATCGGTTGGACAATAAATGACGGGCTACGCCACCTGTTAAATAATTAAATGTACAATTGCTGAAAAATATACTCAGAATGAAGCAGTTGGCTAGACATGATTCGACGATTAAATAAAATATTCCTGAACAATTCATGTTTTCTTTCAGGGAAATGGGCATTGATATGCCGAGTAAACCATCATTACCATGCTGGCATGAAGATCCTATACACGGTTAACTACTGTACACAAAAAAACGCCGCTTACGGTATAGACAATTACTGGCCAAATATTTCGCCGACGGGACGCACGCGAACATATTTCATCGCTGCTGTGGAAGTGGAATGGGACTTTGCGCCGGACAAACGTGACTTGGTAACAGGAAAAAATATGTCTTCGGATACAACAGCGTAAGTTGCCATTCAAGTATACTTTGTATTTGTATTTCAGTCTGTTTTAAGAAGCGCTTTTGGGGGTTAAACGACAGCACATCCACCGTGGAATGGTCGTAATCCACGCGTGGGCAGTGATGTCCATGCATGCCTTTACCAGGCAGTAAAAATAATCATCAGCAATTTTTTTTATTAATGGGGCACCTGTGCTTCATTAATTCAATTTTTGCTGATTATTCCTATAATTAATACTTTTGGAATCTAATATTATTGCGTCCGTGGAAATATTGCGCACCCGTGGAAAGTGACCAGTCCACGATTACCGTACTGTATGTACACTGATTCGTGTATAAATATCTATCCATTGTGAGAACAGTGAAGCTGGGTCAGTCACTGGATGTCTGAATCCATTGTCTACTATTATTACGGTAAGCAGGCAATGTCGATCGCTCATGGGAAAATTAACTTTGATTTTTGAAAAGGAGAACGAAGACAAATATTAAAAAATTAATACCTGTATACCAGAGCGCAGGGTTTTTTTAAGTGAACAACCATCTGTTTCAATAGTGTTATTATTGTGTTGTTGATATTTGTTGTCAATCTTTTGTTGACTCGTCTAAAGCCTCGAGCTGAGTGTTAATTTACCATCTGTCCTTCGACCTCTAAACTATTCCCACAATTCGTTTGAGATTCCACCCCTTCCTCCATGAATCTCGCCGTAGTTTCACCCACAGATCGGCCGAGACGGGGCCAGTGGTTCTTGAAAAAAATTGCAAGTCATAAAGTTCATTTTTACATCACCATTTGTGGTACCAACCTAACCTAATTTCAATTTTTTCCTTCCAGTTTCAGATCGAGACACCCTAAATATCTGATTTCAAGTATTTTATACTCTATGGACAGACAAACTATGAGTCACTCTCTCGGAGAACGAATGATGGCACCATCTGTTTGACAGTCCCATCATTGAAAAACGAAATTTATTTTGTTTTGCCGAATTATCGTCCCTGCGCGCCTTCGGCGCGCGAAACCATTCATTTCGATTTTGCCGAATCATTCGCCCCGATTGTTAATGTGACTGGTAAATACCAGTAAATTCAGAACAGTCTAATGAACGTAATATTTAAAGAGCATATTCTACGGTACAGTCTCCACACCTGGACAGTGATGTCAATGCATGCGTTTACCATGTAATAAAAATCATCAGCAGCAAAATTTTAATTAATGAGTGCTTCATTAATTCAATATTTGCTGATTATTCCTATAATTAATACTTTTGGAATCTAATATTATTGCGTCCGTGGAAATGTTGCCCACCCGTGGAAAGTGACCAGTCCACGATTACCGTACTGTATGTACACTGATTCGTGTATAAATATCTATCCACTGTGTGAACAGTGAAGCTGGGTCAGTCACTGGACCGTAATTATCTGGCAAAAAAGTATTAATATTGTTGAAGTAAGGAAAGCGAGTCAGAGGGATTGACGGACAGTGATACTAAGTCTTGGTGAAACAAGAGAACACAGGGGCGGCGGAACCGGGGGGGGGGGGGGGGGGGTCGGCCCTCCACTTTTTTGCCGGGTCATGTTTTTTGTTTGCATATATTTTAACACTTCCAATGACTGGTGGAACAAGGGGCGGATCCAGAGCCTCCTCCATATTTTCGTAAGCAGTGTTTCTCTCGTACTGGTTCAGTTTCGATGGATTTCGGATCATTTTTTGCAGTAAATGGCAGCAAACGCTAAAATGTATACAGTCTGTCAATAAATCGGTTAAGTGAAGCATAGATCGTAATCTTACAGACATACAAGTACCAAATCAACCCGCAGACAAGATATTCCACAGTCAGCATAATTGCTGTAAACGTCTGGTAAAGCATACAGGTGAGGTTTATTTATCAGCTTTGGTCGTTACGACCAAAGCTGATAAATAGACCTCACCTGCATGCTTTACCGACGTTTTTTAACGGCTCTCAAAGTGTGAATTTTTTCAAATACATCTCCTGAAAAGTCTCAAAATATCCACTCAGATGAATGGAAATGGGGGGTTTGGGACCCTGGAATTTAAAATTTTCATACCGACGACCATCCATCGTCCGATTCAGCCCCCCCCCCCCCCCCTACACACACACACTTTGAAAATCGGTCCGCCGCCCCTAGAACAAATAGCGTTACGTGGAAGGTGACACGCGTAGGGTTCTCGTAATGAGTAAATAGACAACCTTGTGTCAAAGAGTGCGCTGGATCAGGGGTACGCTATTCTACTTCAAACCGAAAGGTTCATGGTTCGATCCCGACCAAGGATAATTTCATGGTGTCCTTGGACAAGTCTATTAATCCCATGGTGGCGCTGTGTTCTTAGGCGAACTGTGCGTTGACGTTGCAATTGTCTTCTACCAATGCTAACCCCGCTGATGCAGAGTTAGTACGTGGAGGAGTCTGACATTTGCTCGACGCTGCTCGGTGGTTCTTTCCGTGTACTCCCGCTTCCTCCATCCGCAAAACGGCACGACAAGAGGTAACCTTGGCTGTCGAAAGTGTTGTAAAATCCCAAGCAAAAAAAACCCTTGTGTCTGCAGGGTAACTATTAAGGGACGACGAGGAGACAACTGGAAGAGGCGGGGACCCGAAAAAAAAGAACTTTCGGACAGGGGATAAATTCATAGTAATTTTTTAGTGTTGTGTATAATTATAACTTATGAACCATTCTTGAGGAGGGTCTGTGAGTAAATCTTTGTTTTGATTTATCATTAAATTATATTTCGATATCAAATATGAAGCCAGCGACACCTCCAGGTGACGAATCAATCCCATCAACACATATAGGTTCTAAGACGTGAGACGTATGTTCACTCAAAGGCCAGGTTGTATTCTCAGTGTACGGCCGAGCTTTAGGGCGACCATAAATCTCTCATTCTCACTCCAACGTGTTGACAAACGCCATCAAATTTTGTTTCAATTTTTCCTCCAAAACATAGCTTACGACCCCTCATTGGAACGAGCTCGTTGAGCTCGTTCCAATGAGGAGCCATAAACTGTGTTTTCAAGGCAAGAAAAATTAACAATACCCAATTAACCAAGAGTTGTTGTTTTTTATGCGGTGGGGCGAGTTGGGAGGGTGACGTCTGTTATTCGTGGGAGCAGTCTAGTAATATACATTACATTCGATTCAGTGTTTGATCTGAAATTGTGCTTCGCTCAATGGGAGACTGGTCAGACTGTTCTCAAAACCTTTGAGCTTTGTTTCAATTAAAATACAGATGTAAACTTTATCTCCCAATTTTCAAAATTCCAGCCAAAAATCTCGATACGGTGAAAGAGAGTGCGGTCGTGGTTAGAACTCGATCCTCACCTCACTTACAGTAACTGCTTCGTTCCTTGGGCAAGACACCCAATCTCGATTCCCCGCACAGGAGCATTGCTTGCTTTGGCGTCGATGGAGAAGACAGGGCTTTATTTAACCGTTTGAAAAGGAGAGACCGCTTTTCCATTCCAACAACATGATACGTCATAATTTCATTAAGTAGGATGGCTGCTTAGTGAATGTGTGGGGTAGAGCAATCGATATTTTCAATGTTCAGCTCTAAGGCTGCACATTGAAAATATTAATTGGTCTACCCCCCAAATAACGAATATGTACTCTTCCAGTTACTGCCGTTGAATCGACGGGAAGACACCACCAGGGTCGAAATGGTTAGGTCCCCTCCAAAATTTTAAACGAAGAAGAGAGTAAATAGCTTTGCGCCTTTTACTTTTTGGGAATGTAACAAAGAGACGTCTAAATACTCAATTACCCTTTACCCTAACGTGAAAGAAATATCCGCCAAGTGCTATTTACAGAAAAATCGACACATAAAATATTTTTTTACTCCAACTCAGAGCTTATGACCCCTCACTGGGACAAGCACGGTGTTAATATTTAGATTTAGAACATTAATTGTTCAGATAGATACATTTTATCCTGCACAGTTTCACTCTAGCTTTGACTGCAAGAGCACTACCCGAGGATGAGACTATATGCATGTAAGTGTGATGACGTTTCCCAATGGACTACTTCTGAATATGATTCAGGAACGGTTATTTCCCCTTGCACCAATGGGCGATTAAATTTCATCCACCCTAGTACAAAACAGTCGCATTGGCCTGGTCCCAATCCACTGGTGGGCAGTGGGTGGGAAGTGACTAGTCCATGGCGACCGTTCTGAAATTGGAGTACACTGCACCCAGTTTTTTTAAATCAAAAAATATTAGATGCGCTAAATTCATATCCCAACTTTCCCTCGAGAACTATTTTTAATGGTGTGGTCTGGTCAAGTAGAGTGTCCTCGAATAACGACTCGAACATCATACTTCATAAGACAGCACCACAGGGGAACAGTTCTCTTGGAAGATGTCCATATTAGAGAAGTAAGATTAAATCGTTGCAGAATCACCGCACCGGTGCCTTTGGTTGTTCATTGGTGTTCACCTATACTGATCCATATTAACGATTCGTCTTCTCATCAAGTCACGCCCCCTTTTAACACTAAATATTTTCATTTTCGATCAACAGTTTCCAGAGGCGTGGCTAAACCAAATGAAATGGAAGTACATTCAGTATAAAACACTTTCCTGCTGCCAACGGTTCGTTTTACATGGCGCAGAGTCGCGAGCTTGGGTTGGGGGAGGGGCGGGGGGTGGGGCTCTTCGGATTATATTCTGAATATGATAGCAAGTGTAACTATGAAAAATAACATCACGAGGCGGGGGGGGGGGGGGCGTACAGCAACCAGTGTCAGGAGAAGATGTTTGAAAAAATGCCTCAAATTGCACTATTTAGAGACATTTTTGAGGCTCGAAAGAATGTCAATTTTCACCAAAGCCATGTGTAATTTTATTAGTTGATGCCCCATGCAGATCTTGGAATTCGAGATTTTTAGGAGGCCTTGGGGATTTTGGAGGGCAAGACTCACCAGCCCCCACTCCTCCCGGCTACGCCACTGGAAAAGTTGAATTGAACTAGAAAGGTAATCATTCCTACTTCACGGTTCTTAGTTGAAGTTTTCCTTTACTTTTCCAGGACTTCATAATGCGTTTGTGAAAACGTGCCTTTTCTGCTGCTTTGGACTTTTTTAAAAAAATCGCCAACTAATTTTCATTATTTTTTGTCGGAAAAACATAGGTTATGACCCCTCATTGGAACGAGCTCATCGAGCTCGTTCCAATGAGGGGTTATAACCTATGTTTTTGAGACAAAAAATGAAAAAAGTGGTTATTCAAGACTTTTATTTGCAGGTGTCGTCTGCTTTTCATATTAGGTAAGTGGTTAACCTTAGAGACCGCTTTTCTGGTCCAAGAACATGTTACGTCATATTTTCATAAAGTAAGATGCCTGCTAAGTGAATGTGTGGGGTAGACCAATCAATATTTTCAACGTGCACGTTGAAAAAATTAATTAGAGTGAACCCCCAAATAATGAATATGGACTCTTCCTATTACTGTCATTGAACTGACATGGACGATACCACCAATGTTCAAAGGGTTAAGACATTTTTTTTCTTTTCTTTTAGAGCTGGTTATACGTATTGTCGGTCGGATGATATGTTCGTGGGTTCCAAGTATAAAAAGGCCGTATACAGAGAGTTCACAGACAGATCATTTACTCAAATGAAACGCAGGGGAGCTGCAGAAGAACACCTTGGACTTCTAGGCCCGATTATAAGAGCGGAAGTTGGCGACGTAATCCGAATTTTCTTTCACAACAAAGCATCTCGGTCGTATTCAATACACGGACAGGGCATGTTGTACGATAAAGCGAGCGAAGGAAGTGCTTATAAGGATTTTTCCCGACTGACAGATGATAACAGAGTTCCCCCCGGTAGCCATTATACATACACGTGGCTGGTTCCGGAGCGGTCTGGTCCCAGTAGCAAGGAACCGAGATGTATTTCTTGGATGTATTACTCGGGGTCTAATCCCGTAAAAGATACCACGGTTGGTTTGGTAGGACCACTGGTGATTTGTCGAAGACGCACGTTAGATATGAACGGGAAACGCACGGATGTGAAACGAGACTTTGCCCTGTTGTTCTCAGTCTTTGACGAGAACATAAGTTGGTACGCGAAGGAAAATTTCAAACGTTATGCACCAAGCAGAAAAAACGTTAAAGACAAAATGTTCAAAACGAGCAATGAAATGAACGCTATGAATGGTTATATATACGGAAATCTCCCAGGTCTCGTTATGTACGAAGGCGAGACGATAGCATGGTATATTATGGCTGTGGGAAATGCGGGTGATATTCACACGGCACATTTCCACGGACAGACGTTTCTCCATCGGAGTGATGTAGTACATAGGAACGACGTTATACTCGTCGTTCCGGGAACGTTTGAGAGTGTCGAAATGTTTACGGACAATCCTGGATCGTGGATTTTACACTGCCATGTTGTTCCGCATATGAGAGCCGGAATGGAAGCAATATATACCATTCTTCCGAAAACGAGGAATCACCCAGGTACATTACATATTAAAACCCTTCTGGCATTTCGCATTCTAACTTAGTTAACGAGATACCTCCTCTGATCTCAGTGGTTAGCGCAGTGGGCTTCAGATCGAAAGTTTAATCCTGATCTTCGCTGCTGGGGGAAATTCTAGATTTTAGAAGTTTTCCTGGGAACTGAAGTATTGTAAATGTGAAGTGCTCCAATTTTGAAACATCCATAACTTATATAGTCTTGAAAAAATTATCTCTCCTGAAATTATTAAATGGGCGAGGAAGGTCCAAGTAAGAAACAAATAATTGTTTAGAAAATACTTATGTCCTATGAAATCAGTAGAAAATAAAGCAAGGTTTCCTTTTGCTACTTCTAATAAACGAAAACAACAGACAGCTTACGGAGCTGTCTGTTGTTTCCGTTTATGAAAAGTAACAAAAGGAAACTTGGCTATTTGTGGCGAAATAATTAGAAGCAACAACTTCACAGTTAATCCGTAATTAAGAAGATATACCAGTACCACACCTACCAAAACGAAGTGTCCATTTTGGCGTTTTGTTTAGCGAATGTGTTTTTACATTAATTCGCAAGTTTTCATTCTTCCCAGCAAGGGGAGGGGGGGGGGGGGGCACTAAAAATTTGCAAGACGTGACGTCCTATTTTTATTCGGCTCCTTTTTACACCCACCCACCCACTACGTGCAAATTTTCTACTACCGTTCTCAGACACCCACCCCCCCCCCCCCCACTCTCCCATTAAAATCCAAAATAAACTTATAAACTTAGTAGGCACAGCTGTCTTTAGGGGGGGGGGGGTTCATAATGTTCTTAACCCTTTACCCAACGTAACGGCCAAAACCGGCCAGCGCTATTCTCAAAAATCGCCAATTAATTTTTAATATTTTTTCATTTTTTGTCTCAAAAACATAGGTTATGACCCCTCATTGGAACGAGCTCGTCGAGCTCGTTCCAATGAGGGGTCATAACCTATGTTCTTGAGACAAAAAATGAGAAAAAATAGTTATTCAATCATTTTTTTGGCAAGTGTCGTCTGCTTTTCATGTTAGGTAAAGGGTTAAACTGGTACCACCAATTTAAACCTCTGTGGGCTGCTGTGGGCCCCAATCTACAAATGACAAGCTGTTCATTATCAGGTTTGGCCAGAGCAGGTGTACATATACGGGAACAAATTTTCATTTGAATTGTTCCCAAAATATTGTCTGCACATTTTCTACATTTCGAACAAGACACCTACCCCCTACTAACGTGTGACATGTTCCCAGATTAAGCCCAATATTCTCACATATAAAGCCTCCTGATGTTGTATTTATGTTAAGAGTGTGATGTAGAACATCATCTTTAAGGTTTGAAACTCAAATAATGATATATATTAGCTGATATATATATTGATATATTTTTAAAAAATTCAAAAAATTGCACAAGTTGGAAATGCACATTTTTGGCGCACTCAAGAGACCCACCCACCCCACGTCACGTCTTGGAAATTTTTGGTGGCCTCCCCCTGTTCCCAAGAATAAAAAATAGCAAATGTCACTTCCTAGAGTTTTATATGAATGGAAAGGACAGTGTCTTTATTATATATGTCACGACGCGCACACTGTTGATATGATGAACAGACAAAAAATTCTAGAACACCAAATGATGCTAAAAACGTAGTTTCCTCATTTTTAAAAGTGAAATATTGCACACATCTATTATACAAATTCGCTACCATTTCAAAATTTTAATCTTTATATGAAATTCCCATACTATTAGTGATGAATTTACTGCTGATTTAGGAAATTAAAGGGAGATAACTTTCCTGTAAATCACTTCCAGTGAGGAAAATTGTCAGCCATGGGAAATATTCGCATCAAAGGGGGCAGGCATGTAAGTTGGTTTAATTTGTTATATTCTGTTTATTTCAGTATTGAGAACAGTCATAATACGTTAACTAATAGTAATGGAAAATGCCTGAAAGATGTATTAGAATCTCAGCATAGAGAAAGATTTACTAAAGATATGTTCAATGATGACAACATTTATACAGTTATAAGTTACGAACGTATCGATTAGTTAAAAATGAATACAAGCTTGAACCTTATCTGAAAATCACAAGATCTCGACAGGCCCGTGAACTGTTTACTGGAACCATAATTTAGAAATAGAAAAGGGTGGACAAAAACAATCCCCAATGCCCCTAAATGTTAGGAGATGCTAGGCGTGCGATTCCGGTGAAATAGAGAGCGAAAAACATTTTGTTATGTATTGTGAGGCATATGTCGAAATTAGGGAAACGGGGTTCGAAGAAATTATAAAAGAAAACAAAGAATTTAAACAATTAAATGATTAGGAGAAATATTATTATATATTGAAAAACTGTGATGGTAAATCGATTAATATTATTTCTAACATGATCTGGTCATACTTCTGTAAGCGAGATCACCTTGTTAAAGAAAAAAAGTCATTAGTACTTTATATTATACATGTACATCATGTTTTTTATGTCTTCTTATTTGTTATGCAACTGCCATTATGGTGTAATGCATTAAACTCTTAAATTAAATTAAGAGACAAAACAAGAAAACATTTTCGGCTGTAATTCGATATTAAGGGTGAGCTTGTACACATCAATATTGTAATATCCTGACAAAATGTCTATGGTAAATAGTTTTAAGCAACGCTTCTTTATTTTAAGAAATAACTGTTGTTTTCCTTCGGTTTATGCGATATAAACCGAAAATTTTCAGCACAAGCTTCAAAACTCGCGTTGCGAGTTATGATTAAGCTTGTGCTGAAAATTTTCGGTTTATATCGCATAAACCGAAGGAAAACAACAGTTATTTCTTATAATTTAATCCGGCTGTAATATTAAAATATAAAAACTATGTGCACGTGAACGAAAAACTTTCAATTTTCGCAAAAGACAACAGTCAAACTCAGGAAAGTGTATCACAAACAGGTCACGTCAATCATTGTCAAATTGTTTGTTGTTTTGATTTTCGATCGCAGACGACAGATATTTAGCAAGTCACGTAACAATATCATTAAAAACATTTTTTTAAGTTCTCCCAAAATCATGTTTGGATGTATGATCTTTTTATTCGTCTCCCTCTTCGGTATATTTTATAAAATTCAATTGTTCCTGAGAAATTATCATTATATTCTCGCTGAATGGAGGTGATGAAAACTCGATCATTGATCTTTGTTTACAAGCTTGTTATCCATCTATCAGTCTGCCGTCACGCCCTCACGTTGACAATTTGAGTTGAGTGTGTGTGTGGGGGGGGGGGGGGGGGGGGCTTCCAGAGTCTTCAAAGTTGGATCGGATCTGTGCGAACGTGTATACATTCCAAATCATTACGTGATTTGGTTTATACGATTTTGACAACTTTCACGCAGTATGCTTTCAACCAATCAAACGCAGAGGCGGGGCAAATGATTAAATTATTAGGTAATACTGTTCTGAAATTTCTGAACAAGCTGAAGGCAAAATACGTGTAATAAACTTAGTTTAGCATGACTGATGGAAATTCTGATGTGCCTACTACTTAGTCCTTTTGATGTTTCTCAAGTCAATCCTGATTCCGTGTTCTTTGGCATGTTTCTTTGTAATACTTTGATATTGCGACGATCGATTCCGATATTATTTATTCATTTATTTATTTTTACTTATTTATTTATTTATTGGGGTTTAACGACACTTTCGACAGCCAGGGTCACCTTATGTCGGACAGTTTTACGGGTGGAGGAAACCAGAGTACCAGAGAGAACCACTGAGCAACGACGAGCAAATGTTAGACTCCCCACCGTACTAACTTCACACAAGCAGGATTAGCTTTGGACCTGTTCTCCAAATACGGTTTCAAATAAATGAAACAAACATATTGTTTAACTGGTAGAATGCTGGAAGCCACTATCAGGGCTTTAATATGAAGCGCAGGTACCCCGGCCTAAAGGTGTCATATTCTGTGGATGTGCTTCATGTTATCTTAGAAGTGAAATTAATTGGTCTTCATGCGTTTGCCTTGTTACAATTTATGGGAGAGTGCCTGTTGGCACTCTCCCATAAATTGTAACAAGGCAAAGACACATGAACAAATTTTGAGGACCAAAAGTAACTTAGCACTCTACCAGTTAAAAAAGACAATTTAACTCTAAGGATGTGGGAATTTCATAAAAAAATCGAAACTTCGAAATATCAGCGAATTTGTATCATCGATGATCGCATCATTTCACAAACTTCAGTCGTTTTCTTGTAGAGTAGTATAAAATACAGAAGCTGATTTTTTTTTACATTTTTTTTCCCATTCAGTTTGAATGTTTGACAATTATTCTTCTCAGTTGAAACCCATTTAAAAATACGAAAACGGCGTTTTCACCATCTTTTGATGTTCTGTAATTTTTTTCTGTTCATCATATCAATTGTGTGCGCATACTGACGTATAATACAGACACTACCTTTCCATTAACTTAAAAGTCTAAAAGGTGAGATTTGTCCATCTTTTTCCTGGGAAGCATAAATAAAATTTTGTTGGGGAGCTGGCAGCTGCTCGTCGTTGCTCGGTGGTTCTCTCCAGGTACTCCAGCTTCCTCCACCCGTAAAAGGTCGATAATGTAAAGTTAACGACGGACGACGGACGCCGGGCGACGGTCGAAAAGCGATCAGTTAAGCTCCCCTTGAGCTTATCTGATCGCAAGAGTGGACTCTTACAAAATGTTGGTAGATGTGATATTGATAGATATTCTTAATGACAGATTATCTGAGAAGTGATTGCTTCTAACTAGCTTAACATAAAAGCCATGTTACCTTTTATAACCTTTAATAAACGAAAACAACAGAGAGCTGTCTGTTGTTTTCGTTTATTAACAGATTCAAAAGAAAACTTGAATTTTTTATGGCATGCAGTATTTCGATTTTGAAAATGGAGGGCGCGCTGTATACTGCTCGCGACCATCTGAAGTGAAGTGCGTTATTGTTGAGTCCGGGCATCGAAAAAACTGTTTTCAAGAAAAACATCAACAAACATGTGCACGCCATTCTCTCCACTAGTGCCCACTAAGTTGAGATTCCAAAAATATTTCCCGATTTTTCGAATACGTTTTTTGCCGCAAGAGACAAATTTATTTGAGGTCGATATAATACATGAAAATGCAACTTCAGTGGAACAATCGAAAGTCAATCAGATGATGATCCAGCGCATGAGCGAAAAGACAGTGAAGAGCATTACTCTTTGAAGTTTGTCGAATTATGTTGTTTTCGTACAGTACGTGGAGAGTGGATTGTAACTAAATCACCCGCGGAGTGGTGTTGTCACCCAAGCTATAACTTTCAAATTGTGTACATATCGACAAAAAACACAAGCAATGTTTCAGCCAATGGACCTCCGGGTTTAACCCGGAGGTCCATTGGCTGAAACTTTGCTTGTGCTGGTTATGCTTTGCAACAAATTTGCAATTATTGCTTGGGTGGAATCTCCACTCTGCGGGTGATTTAGTGATTATACACTCTCCATGCACTGTACCACTTCACGGAATGTGAAGTGTGATTAGACTGGAGTTCTGAAATACTACATCTTATAATTCATGGTGTATTGTTCACATTTTCGAGCACACGTTGTATTATTTGGCATATTTCAAACGAACAGATTTTATCCCATAAATGGACGTTTATTCGAACAATAAAAGCCTTGGATAATTTTTTGCTTTATCCACCTAGTAGGGTGATAAATTTTCCCCATAGTTTTAACACTGAAAGAATTTATTCCTGCAGTAGAGACGGACGGGGTTCTAGACTTGGAAATCGTCTGTTGAGAGCAACAAAACGTCATCTGCAATGCTTTAGCATTGCAGATGGCGTTTTGTTCCGCTCAAGGGACGAAATATGGATTTCTTTTAGAAAATAGAATGAAATATTGTTAAAAAAATCGCTAAATGTTTTTTAAAAATGGTCACAGTCACGTATACAGTGCCATGAAATGTATTATTATATGGCATGTAAATTGCAACTGTTGGTGATTCGAGGCTTAAAATTTCTAGTTGTTGAAAATTTTGGCCGGCGTTGGGGTGAGACACCCCTTATCCCCTTAACCCACGGTCGCCAGGCTAATAAGTAAGAAAATTATGAGAGAGATCTCATCACAACAGTAATAGTGCCCATAGACAAAAGGCATTGCTCTGCGGCGCTAATGCCTTTGGCGTCCGCCATTGGTCATGACAATCCCACCCATAATTGCGAAATTCTGACTTCAGCACCCTGCAAGAAGAAGGGTTTTTTAATGTCATATTTTTGTCTACCTTTTCTATTTTAGGGAGGCTCCCACTTCCAAATCCTAGGACTCGTTTCAACGAACACGGAGAACCTGACTGGCGGAGGTCTAGATTCTTGCCGTTCCAGGGTGGTCAACCAACGATTCGGCAGTTCGAAGTAAACGGTCGTCACAGGTTTCCATGGTTTTCCAGAATATTTACACGAGGCTGGACGCCAATGCAAATGAACGGACGACAGACCAATGGACGCTTGATGCCACTTTCTGTCAGATTCTAATTTGTTTGACATTGTTTGTGAATGTAAACGCTGTTGCAAAGTACATGTGATTCGAAGGATAAGAGTTACTTAATGATATTTCTTCTCAATTTGCATGCAACGTCCACAAGGTGACATCAGTAATTTGAATCTTGAAAAACATGTATTTATTTTCGGTTTAATTTATTTATTTTTATTTATCTATTTTTTATTTATTTATTTTTATTTATTCTTTATTTATTTATTTGGGTTCAGTGATATTTTCAACAGTCAGCGTCATATCGTCACGGGCAGTTTTAAGGGTGGGGGAAAGCCTGAGTGCTATGAGAGAACCGTCGAGCAGCGTCGATAAACTGCCGGTCTCTCCAACTCACAATCCTGGCACTTCTTCAATTTCAATTCAATTTCAATTTATTTCTCCACTTTTAACCATTGCTATGGCGTAAAGTGTAAACGTAGTACTACAGTAATTTACAAAACAAAACAAAACAAGATCGCGCAGGTCCGTGGTGGTTATTACATGAAATAACAAAATATGTATGGGGAACAGGTTAGCATTGTTGCATCCTTCAGCATCATGTACCACCAACATCGGGTAAGCCTTTGCACCCTGCGAGAAGGTCCTCTCACTAAACAACTAAATGCAGCGGGAAATATGAAACAAATATTTTTCGATAATATTGTAACGATAGGTACAAGGGAATATCGTTCCGGAAGTGACGAGAAATACGCAATAAAAATCAGTATTGCCTTTATAATATAAGTTATCACCGCCAACATGTATGGTTTATGGAGATTTAATACCTGGATGTCGGTTTTTAAACACCGAGCCGCAGGCGAGGTGTTTAAATGAGACATCCAGGTATTAAATCTCCATATCCCATACATGTTGGCGGAGATAACGCTTTTGTCCCAGCACAATAGAAAAATACTGGAAACAAATTTGTGGATGTGTTTCTCACGCTCCGAAATCAGTTGGACCAAACGCGTAAATAATTCTTTTGTTTTTCAAACGCAGAAGACAACAGGTAGAGTTACATCTCCTCCCCTTGGAAATGCGTAAACATATCGGCTCTTTTGTTGACAGATTTGCTTTTATATTTTATTTTTCTCGTGTTGTTCGATTTAATTATTCGGCTATTTAATTTATAACTGCAAAATATGATCGATTTGTAAGAAATCTGATGATATTTGTGACTATTTTCAAGTTTTGTGGTTCGATTTTAATACCGAGGCGAGCGAATGCGAAAAGCTTTCATTTAAACCATACGCCCCCGATGTTTCGCGTGCCCTTATACCCTGGATGTTGCACGCTCTCATATACCATGGATGTTGGGTGCGCCCTTTGCATGGCTATTTGTCCTAGGCATTCTGACAAATCAGAAGACAGAATTTATTGGGATATGGGGATAATATGGTTTAATTACAATTAAAACATCGCAATGCATAAAACAAAAAGAACACGTACTGTTTTAGGTACCATGTATATGTGGCGTACCAGAATTATATATATAATGCTAGTTTCGAGCCACTAAACTGAAAACTGTAAATATTTCTGGAAATTGGCCCCGACATTCCGTCCTCAGATGAATATTCGAGAACTGACAATATTTTTTTGTGGTGATTCGTAACTGTCTTCAAGGGGCCTGCATTTATTGTAAGATTTATACGCGGGTCGTTTGCTTTAACATACGATGCAACTGGAACAGATTGGTGTTATATTGGTTTATGGTCCCAGCCTTTAAACACTTAAACACAGGAATCTTAATTAATGGAAGATCTGTGAAGATGCAACTGCATGAGATGAGTCCTGTACCAACTCAAAAACACTAAGTGTCCTATGTGTGTTTGATAGTGGCTATTTGACTATTTAAGTAATTGTTGGCTTTGTTCGAAATTGCAAACTGAGAAGAGAAACCCGTTTGTTATAAACTTATCGAAATGTTCGTGTGTAACTGCTTTTGTTCAAGGAGTAATCATTGTGTTTGTTGCCGGTTGTGTCGTTGTGCATTGATACGATTAAAAAATAACGTGGGACAATTTTGTTTTTCGATCTGCATCCCACCCCCTCCTCCCTCTCCAGCAAGGTTGTCGGGGGCATCCGAGGGGTTAGGACATGGGTATCAAAAGGGCTCTTGACTCTTGGTATGTGCAAGGCCGGGAGTTTATAACGTAGGATAAATTGTAACGTGACACTCAATAATATTGATAATGTTGGCATTATATATATATAACATTTTTCTCTTGAGAGGAAGAAGGTGCCATCTGCAGATGGCACCTTGTTCCACTCAAGTGACAATATAAAGCTTTAGAAATGCCCCGTCGATTGTTTAGCTTCTTTGATAATTCTAGGCCAAACTCCTTCAGTATGCCTGATATGCTCCTACCCACCCCAATCCTCCACCATATCCCACCCCCTTATTGGAATTTGCTCACGTAAAAAACGTTAGAAACCCCCGCTCTCGGCGTCCTTCCAGTTTATTCGCTTCCTTGGTGGACCAAACTATATTATATAACCCATAGCGAGCTTTTTAATATATAACCCTCATGGCCTCATACGACAAAAAAAAGATCCCATAGCCACAGGTGTTGGGATATGGCCATTGGATATAGAGGTGATGGGAATCGGATGCGACTTCGTTGTAATAAGGGGAGATAACTCTGCATACAGATTATGGGAAATCAAGCAATCTGATTGGTTATAAATGATCTAGATATATGAAACAACAAGAGTACTTGGAATGGGGTCAGAACTAACAAGAATAGACCAGAATAGCTAATTATAGTAATAATAAGTAAAACTGTTCCAACTAATAGGCTCTTCTACGCTACTGGAGTATACTCCAGAACAAAGGAACATGGCTAGGTAGAGTAAAACTATTGCATATATAGATAGAAGCAGAGAATTCTGAAAGAATTCGAAATAGTAAAAGTTGGGTGTAGTTTGGTGATTTGGAGGGATAGTCGGATTTATTTGGGTAATTAGATTTACTCCGATTCAATCGAACACACCCTCCGAACATACCCCTGTCCTATAAGAAGCTTTTAGGTAACATAGCAACCACATGCTACTATAGAAACCAAGATGGCGGCCTCCAGTATACAAAATGGACGACGGAAACACGTATCACCCTAACAATACGCGCTGCACATGCGCACTCACACCACGTATCACTATGGAGATGACGTCACAACATGGCCGCTCACGCGGGTTACCATGACAACACAACATGGCGCCACTAGGTCACGTGACATGACGTCACTTCCGGGGTCCCCCAAATAAGAGGTGTCCGGGTACATGACATACTACTAATATCCAAAAGTAACACAAAAAGGCGGCCAAATGTGATATCCAATACGGTATTTTCTGAAAAATTATGCAATGATTAGTCTTCATTTTCAGCAGGCTCGCCCGGTAGCCCCGCTCGTCTATTCGTTACAGCACTTAGCTGTTGTTTTGGCTAGTACAGAAAACAGCGCTTGCTATCCGCGAGGCAACACAGCTGCATTTGCTGGAACACGAGCATCGAATCAGTTTTAAGATATTGTCAGATGCTAGCGATACATTGTGAGTCAGAGTCAATGGGAGAAGTGACTTCGCCTTCTCGTCTCCAACAAAACCATATTTTTTTGTTTATTAACAGCCAGGGTCAGATCATGTCGGTGACAGTTTTAAGGGTGGAGGAAGCCGGAGTACCCGGAGAGAATCACCGAGCAACGACAATCCATAATTTGTAGGTTCCATTTTGGGTGGGTCCGAATGCAGTGCATGTTTCCAAATGTACGCTTGCATGTGGCCTCGTTTGACGTTCTATGCAAACGACTCAGTACTTGCTCCTGGTCTTCCTAGTTTGGATGTCCAACTGCTGACTCTTGCATCAGACATTGATTTGGATTAGGACACCCATGACAGGCAGCCATGAACTGTGAAGCATCACGCAAGACGCCGTCCCAAGGACCATCAATTTTTCCAACTGACCCCAGCGATATACAAAACTTTAAGGAATCGACCTTTACCTATTCCAAATCACCCGTCGATGGTATCACACCCTGAGATAGCATGTCAGGATGCTTCTCAACAGTGGCACAAATTTCTACCAATCGCTAATGGGTGACTCCATAAACATGGGAGAAGTTATGTTCTGTTCCAGATAGTGGTGCAGGAGTAGGGAATACACATCTGTGTCGTCAGCAAGGACGATAACCTGTTTTTAGTCATCCATAGCAAGTTTCGCTGTCTGTTGAGCTATGATATTATCAGCTTCTTTGTGACTGGTTTTTCTGTTACGCCTATTTATGACGACACCTTTGTTAATTTCAGTTGGAACGTTGTCTTGAACAGTAACGATAAGTTTGTTCCCCTTAGTACTTTCACCACCAGACTCTTATGTGACTTGAAATACTGACATATTATACTGATGAGTTGCCTTTTATTCTCTGTGACGTCAACATAACGTCGCCTGAGAGTTAGAATGTCCTATGTCCCATAGGGGACATAGGACATTCTAGCACTCGGGCGACGATAAGTTTCTGAGACGGCAATACTGATGTCGCGCTCAAATTCTCGCCAACATCTTTCAACGCTTCTGTGAGTCCTTGTACAACTTTTCGTGCTGAACTCGTTATACCCCTCGAAAATAAGATAAACGTCGCCCAACAACAACTTCTGTTTCACAGATTCTTGAAAGTTTTCAACGAAATTCTGCACAATAGAACTGCGAAGCATATTCGGTGCCGGTCAGTGAGGGATTCAGAGTAGGTCGCATCCATCAATTACCGTGCAAACATCTGCGCCTGTCGGTGCGGATTTCCCTGCTGATATTGTACATGCAGTTCTTAATTTGAGGTCTGGTGTCATTTTGGTATAGGCAAATCACCAGAGTACTATGTCATGTACTCGGACGGGCCTCATTGGCAGGACCCCGGTGCAGGACCCCGGAAGTGACGTCATGTCACGTGACGTAGTGACGCCATGTTGTGTTGTCATGGTAACCTGCGTGAGCGGCCATCTTGTGACGTCATCTCCATAGTGATTCGAGATCCTAGTGCGCATGCGCAGCGCGTGTTATTAAGGTGATACGTGTTTCAGTCGTCCATTTTGTATACTGGAGGCCGCCATCTTGGTTTCTATGGTAGCACGTGATTGCTATGTTACCAATTTTTCGGCAATAAGACGGGGTATGTTCGGAGGGTGTGTTCGATTGAATTGGAGTAAATATAATTACCACAAACAACCCGACAATCCCTCCAAATCACCAAAATCTATCCCAACTTTTACTATTTCGAATTCTTTCAGAATTCTCTGCTTCTTTCTATATATGCAATAGTTTTCGTCTATCTGGCCATGTTCCTTTGTTCTGGTGTATACTCCAGTAGCGTAGAAGAGCCTATTATTTGGAACAGTTTACCTTATTAATACTATATTTAGCAATTTCTGGTCTATTTTGTTAGTTCTGCCCCTATTCTAAGTACTCTTGTTGTTTCATTTGTCTAGATCATTTATAACCAATCAGATTGCTTGATTTGCCCATAATCTGTATGCAGGGTTATCTCCCTTGTGTATAACAAAAGCATTCCCAAAAACCCATTAAGCAATCGAGCAGTTACTGATAAACCATTGCTCGAATGACTCGAATCCCATCGAGCAAATGAGCTTTAGAGTAATTGCTCGATCGAGTGACTCGGCATATTGCTCGAACGACTCGAATCCCAGCGAGTAAATGAGCCAACAAGCAATTGCTCGTTCGGGTGACTCCTCGAGCGACTTTTCGACTCATTTCAGTATTTGAGGATACCCATGGCCCAGGTATTGTATTATTTGAGGACACCTATCGAGGATACCTTTTAGAGGATACTTATCTGAGGATACTATTACCTTTACCACAAGACATACTTATCCCAAATATCCCTTATAAGCCATCGAGCAGTTACTGAAAAGTCATTGCTCGAACGACTCGAATCCCATCGAGCAAATGAGCCAACGAGCAATTGCTCGTTCGAGTGACTCCTCGAACGACTCTTCGACTCATTTCAATATTTGAGGATACCTATGACATGGCTACGTGTCAGTTGAGGATACCTTTTGAGGATACTAAATTGAGGATGTCTATGGCCTGGTATTGTTGGAGGATACCTGTTGTAGAAACCTTACATCTGTGTACTTCTGTTATTCTGCCCCATATCTCATCCATTACTTCCTAGCTATACCTATCTCATAGGATTGCTTTGTTTTATTATATGGCTGGTATATGTAGTACGTTATGGTAGACCTAGTGATTTTGTGGGTGTGGGGGTATTGCTTGGTAGTTTAGAACGGTAGTATAGCATTAGCTGTACATATCCCTGTAGGTCTCTTGCTGGCCTTGTTACTACTGATCCACAAGGTGCTTCATATTATTGAGCGATTTTCTGGGGTGGGGGGTCAATGCCTGGTAATACAGAACGGCAACAGAGTATGGTTGCTATATTCCCCTGTAGGTTCCATCCTACCCGTTGATAGTATTAACCTACCAAATGCTTTGTATCATCCTGTTACTGGTAAGGTGGTACGTTATGGCAGTAGTTCTGACCCTATTCCAAGTATTCTTGTTGTTTCATTTATCTAGATCATTTATATAAATTATAACTAAGCAATCAGATTGCTTGATTTCCCATAATCTGTATGCAGAGTTATCTCCCTTGTGTATAATAAAAGCCTATATCCAATGGCCATACCCCGGGCACCCCAATTTCGGCACCCCTTTTTTGAAAAACATATGGCCTTCGGCACCCCTTTTTCTGAAATGAGGATAAGAGTCGTAGTAAAAATCCCTCAATGAGGAATAATTTACTACGACTCTTATCCTCATTTCAGAAAAAAGGGGTGCCGAAGGCCATATGTTTTCGAAATTGGGGTGCCTTCTGGAGAATCCCTTTTTTTCTGAATTGAGGATAAGAGTCGTAGTAAATTATACCTCATTGAGGGCTTTTTACTACGACTCTTATCCTAGCCCAATCCTACCAGTGGTGTCATTCACGACTTCGCTTGGGTGTTGCTTCGGATTCAAGGGACTGATAACTGTGCTCAGTTTGCACCTGGGGCCATCTCAATCAAGTTTATCAGCGGCGATTCTACTCTTGGCTTCTTGTTTATGAAACTGATTTAAACCAGAATTCGCACCGGAATCCCTCAATCGAGAAACGTCACTCACTAAACAACCGCACGTATGAAAACTGAGAGCCCACCAGACTTTGAGAGTTTGTGGTTTCAAAGTGATGCCGATTATTCCAGATTTACCATGTCCACAACGCATGAATGTGGTTTCAATGCTCATGTCGCTCCAAATCCCATTCCAAATTCCATCTATATGTCTCATTACACGATCCCCTTTCATGAAATGTTCGAGAATGTCTTGGGGCAGAGTTTGCATCTCTGGCAAATATTAAAAGCCATATCTAGCATAGTTAACGCACTTTGTGTTACGAAACATTGTGTTGATCAGGAAATGATACGGGTCGGTTCTACGCCAGTTTGGGTCATGGAATTCGCGCGAAATCTTTCACATGTTCGAAACGTGATTTTTTCGGTCGTATTTGCGGCCATGTTATTCGGGCCTAATATTTAAAATTGCCCAAGGCTGACGGGAAGCCAGCCGACGGAATATTGACATGGGATGTGCAAACTATCAGAAACCACCGAGAAAAAAAATTTGAGACACCAAAACACGACGAGTAAAAAAAGTAGGTTTGGCTGCCGGTCTATAGTTAAAGAGCTTACTCGGTTTCAATTACGGACTTTGTCCAAAAGGTTTGATGTTCCAATAAGACTCACATCCTCGGGCTCTGATTGGACGAGAGCCCGCGAAGTTTTTTTTTCTATTTTTACGGCTCTAGTAGCATAATTATGTTACCGTTCTACGTCACCACGCGATATATTGGAAATGAGGGTGCCCGTTTCGCAATTATTCCATCAACGGAGTGACTTGCAAACCGCTTCATTTTGTAGAATTTTCAAACGTGCAGTAGGCTCCGAATGAAGTGTTGTTTAAATTAAAATCGATTTACGATTTGAACTAAACCTTTGTCTGATTCATGGATTATTTGTTCAGTGACGTCATGGGGTACACGAGAGGTTTATTTACAAAATTGTGATCGTTAAAAACAGTCTTCTTCATTTCGCGATGTGGCTTATCAGAACATATACTTATTGTGACGAATTGACGGTAACATGGTTTGCGAATTCGAGCGTATGTTCAACCTCGACGATTCAATCCATCACAATAACTTAAATTGTTATTTATTTATTGGTGTTTAAGATCACATATTTTTGCACAATGGCTAATCATGATCACGACAGTTTTACGGGTGGAAGAAGCCGGAGTACCGGAGAGAACTACCGAGCAACGGCGAGCAACTGTCAGCTCCCCAACTTACTAAATCCACACCAGCAGGATTAGCATTGGTTGAAGACAGTTGCACCACCGACGTGCGATATGGCTTAGTACACAACGCCACCGTGCCCCCGTGTGGGCAATGGGGGTGCAGTGTCTTGCTTAAGGACACAACGCGGTCTCCGCAGGTGGGATTCGAACCGGGGACCTCTCGGCTTGCAGCCTGCACCTATACCTACTGAGCCATCGCGCCCCCACAATAACTTAAGACGTTTCCGATTTATTAGTATTAATGAAACATAAATGAAACCTTGCGTTAAGGGGGTGGTACACCCCAAAAACCCAAATCACATGCAACTACATATCCCCTTGCATTCCTGACATTCAGTCCAATAAAAGTCTTATTGTTGGCGATTAAAAAGGCCTACCTCATAAAACGAAAAATCTCGGAGCTTTCACACAAAAAAAATGTTGTACATCATGTATGGATTCGGCCCTGTCAGGTTGAACATGAAGGTGACCAGGAATTGACGTCAAGGGGCCATACATATGAGGTCATAACCACACGTGACAGTCATGTTGTGATGTTGTTACCGTATTCATATGTAGTGTCAGTGCGTATGCGCAGTATGTGTTAAAGTAGAACGTGTTTTCGCCATCCTTTTTTTGTTTCATGGCAACCGACATGATGACGGGTGGTTGCTGTGGATCACACATAGTGTTAGAGAGAGATGTGTGCTTTGGACCTGCTCAGTGCTGCTATGGTATATGCAATGGGTGTTAAATTAGATCTACTGGTGGTTTGAAAATTCTAGTTTTGGAGCTACAGCGGAAATGTTCGTAAGTACTTGGAACATATACGGGTTTTGAATGGGCAGTTCTATATGCCTGATCATGTGTCCGGAAAGTATGTTCAATTCTTTGTGAGTGTACTATGGAAGTGGGAAGTGATTGTTTCTCCTGACGTTTTCACATGAGAATAGAGAGTAAATCGTGTACGAATTTGATCCTATCCGATTGAGCAAATGGAGCACGAAGTGACGTCATTCCGCGGTGCATGTTTGATGCCATCTTGGTTGTTCTGAACATACAGTTTATGTTTTAATCCTTTAACGGCCAAAACCGGCCAGCGCTTTTCTAAAAAGTCGAAATCAATTTTAATTATATTTTTATTATTTGTCTTAAAAACATAGGTTATGACCCCTCTTTGGAACGAGCTCATCGAGCGTGTTCCAATGAGGGGTCATAACCTATGTTTTTGAGACAAAAAATGAAAAAAATCAGTTATTCAAGAATGAATTTTGTTTGCAAGTGTCGTCTGCTTTTCATGTTAGGTAAAGGGTGAAATTTATTTATTTATTTATTGGTGTTTTAACGTCACATATTTCTGCACAATGGCTAATCATGACCTCGACAGTTTTACGGGTGGAGGAAGCCGGAGTACCCGGAGAGAACCACCGAGCAACGGCGAGCAACTGTCAGCTCCCCAACATACTAACTGCACACAAGCAGGGTTAGCATTTGTTGAAGACAGTGCACCATCGACGTGCAGTACGCCTTAGTACACAACGTCACCGTGCCCCCACGTGGGCAATGGGGGTGAAGTGTCTTGCCCAAGGACACAACGCGGTTGCCGCAGGTGGGATTCGAACCGAGGACCCCTCGGCTTGCAGCCTGCACCTCTACCTACTGAGCCACCCCCCCCCCCCCCCCAGGTAAAGGGTGAAAACAACTTACCCCGATATATCTTACCATATAGCTAAATGAGGTCGTCCCATTTTATCATAATTTTCTAATCACAGATGTGAGATAGTCCCAGACTTGGAACACCAATTCTGTGGGGAGGTGAATTTCGCACCCGTCGCACATCTCCTGACTACGTGGCTTCATAATTTTTAGTATTCAGGAATTGTGCTGTGGAGTTGCCTCGATGCTTAATATTTATCCAAGTAATTTGAAATAAATCCCTAATAAAATATGTTCGAGCAATTTGAAAGTGTTTTTTCACAAATCTTAATCCAATGCAAGTTTCACACAACATAGAGCCCCAAAATAGTCTTTGATATAGGGCTACACACTCGACAAATGCATCAGATTCGGTCTAAGAGCACTAAATATTCCAAATTTTTTACGCGTGGGTGAGGCCTCCCCTAGTCTTAACTAGGACCCTCCGGTTGTTGCCTTTCCTCCCACTGGGTATCCACAGTTGGAGGAAGGGGCAACGTCCGTAGGGTCGTGATTCGTAATAGGGGAGGCCCCCGAAGCCCCATACAACGGCCTTTCAAATATCACATATGCCCCCTTCGCCCTCCAAAAAAAACTTGCTAGGGCACCCCTATTATAGAATCTTGACTACGCACGTCTTTGGTAGAGAGCATGCTACATGTGCTATCAGGTCGCAACGTTACTTTCATGGTAATAAACGGCGTTGGTGTAAATGTGTAGCACGTTTTCTTACAGTGGCACGTGTATCCGTCACCTTTTGTTTCATACAGAACGCCCTATTAGATTTCCATGGCAGCATGTCTTTATAATCAGAGGCAACTGAAGGTTAGTACTTGAGAATCATTGCAGGAGGTGGAGATTCGTTTTAGTAATGGATACTGGAGATTCTGCTGTCGGCTACAACGACCCACCCATGTCACTACTTATGGTTTATTTAGTCACTGGCGTTATAGCCTCTCCCATAAAGCCACAGTAACTGGCTTATCCACTAGGTAACTGATATCGACTTCTGCAACTAGGTCGGTGCAGTTGTCCCTTTTTCATCATATGTGCAGATATTATGCATGTGTTGAGCGTTCATTGGGTATTTTCACATTAGCCGATGTGCTGCATGTACATGTAATGTGTACTTAGAGAATATACCCATAGTAGCTTGGTGTACCAAATGTTCACCGCGAGTGCAGCCCCCAGAACACACCCAGTCATAGAACTTTGGCTTCCACAATAACCAAACGCCATAAAAGATGGCGGTCTGGATCGGTAGAAACCTGGGATTCTGGCAGAATCTAAGCCAAATAAACAGTTGTCGGTCCCATTTGGGTAATTAGATTTACTCCCATTAAATCGAACATGTTTTCCGAGCAAACCCTGTCCTATCCGAGATGTTTGCGTACCATAACAACCACTCGCAACCATAGAAACCAAGATGGCGGTCTCCGATAAAGACAATGAACGACGGAAACACGTGTTACCCAAACCACTCCACGTGTTACCATGACAATGATGTCACTATATGGCCACCCACGCGGGGCTACCATAATAACCAAACATGACGTAACAGGGTTACGGGACTACAATGGCATTTCCGGTGTTCTGCAATCTAGGCATGAAACCTGACATATACTGGCTGTATCTACAAAAATCTTTATTCAAATGTTATTTTTTCATTTTCATCTCAGCATATAGCTTATGACACGTCACTGGAGCAAGCTCGTTGAGTGCGTTCCAATTAGGTGTCATAAGCTATGGGGGTTTTTTTAGACGAAAATTAATTTTTTTTTTAGTTATTTATGAAATATTGTTGCTTGTATCATTTGTTATTCGGACTGATTAACCCTTTACCTAACATGAAAATCAGACGACACTTGCAAAACAAAGTCTTGAACAACTAATTTTTTTTTATTTTTTTTTATTTTTTTTTTTTTTTGTCTCAAAAACATAAGTAATGACCCCTCGTTGGAACGAGCTCGACGAGCTCGTTCCAACGAGGGGTCATAATCTATGTTTTTGAGGCAAAAAATGAAAAAATAATGAAAATTAATTGGCGAATTTTGAGAATATCGCTGGCCTGTTTTGGCCGGTACGTTGGGTAAAGGGTTAAAGGGATAAAATCGTTTAATCCTTGTATTGTTAACAATGAAACAAGACTTCACCTATCTAGATACGCCTTATGCACCATAACATGTCCAGAAACGTGTTAATTCGCCATCTCTTCTACAGGGTCATTGGTCCAGCTGTGAAATGAGAGCTGAGCTTACATCCATCATATCCTTACCAGGTACTACAGAATCATTTTGGAAATATCTTGTTCTGTTGATCACTACCGATTCAGTAGCACCACGTGGTTCCTCAATTTCCTCCTGTGATTCTATCAGTTTTGTGGTGTTATCTCTAAACGAAGTGTAGTTTAACATCCCTCGCGTCCTTGTCTGGATAACGAGGGGCCATTCTGCAAACGGCTTTTTGTTGAGGATGTATAACTACGTGCGTGTCACGAGTGCCACTTAGTTTACGACGCTTGTCACACATCGCCATGGGGGTTAATGAGAAAATACATTAAGGAGCTTCCCCTCATGTTGTTAGTTACTTATGGGGGTGCCGATACGGCTCCGGATTTTCCGGCAAACCGAAAAAAAACATGGGCAAGACCCAGCAAAAACTGACCGAACGATTTGACTATGATTGTGCATAAAATGATCAAATCTCCTACTGGGAGCCAACTGGACTGGCGGTTCGGTTCCGTTTTTTTTTTTGTTTTTTTTGCGTTAAACCGGAAAACTGAACTCGCAAGAACCAGAAAAAAACGACCGAACGGTTTTATTGTATTTGTGCATAAACTGATCCAAATCTCTTACAGGGAGGGAACTGCACTAGTGGTCTCTATGTACTCTTATCGCTTAGTCTATCTGGGAAAGGGGGTGAATAAGTCGTGTTCTGATTGTCACATTTTCTCCCTTCTCCCTCCACCGGTCTGGTCAATAAGAGTGAAAATGTAGCAATCTGAACACAATGTACATTAGATCAACTTTATTCATTTGTTACTCTGATTTGTGGAGTTTTTTTCTGACTGAATACACGTAGCAACTAATCCCTTAGAACCCCTAAGAATGGTCAAAGGGATATTAGGCTGAATCCACTGGAGATACTTATAGAGAGAGCTTTTTGCTGAGCGGTGTCGTATAAACTATTGCGGATTTTTTTCTGAACTAAGGGGATTGAAGTGTGATTTACTATTTGTTCTTAGAAAGACCGAACCGAAACCGAGGTTTTTCTTGAAACCGAACCGAAACCGAATCTGAAAATCGAAACCTCCCAGCTCCAGTAATTAAGGCCCATAGATCATAGTGGTGTTGTTGGGGTCACTGTCGAAAAATAAATATTCTGATGCCAATAAAATGCCTATGAGATATGGCTGCATTGCGTGCCAGAACAGTAAGTGACGACATTTCCTGTTAAATGTTAGGTGTTAAAGTAGACCACGTGGACGGACACGTTGTTATTCAATAGAACTTTTGCATGATGTTAACACAACTGTGGATATAAAATAGGAGTGGGGTAGCAGTATAAGTAGTAGAAGCTAGTGGCATTGTGATAGAAGCCAGTGGCGGTGGTCTCGTGGTGAAAGCCATGACCGTGAATGAAGAACTCATTAATGGTGACAAGGGTAGGGCACGGTAATGATCGTCAGTGATGTAGATAGCCTTTCGCTGGCGGAGGGGCAAGCCCAAAATTTTCCGACAGACCGAAAATTTTCCGACAGTGTAACAACAACAAAAACCCAAACAAACAGAAAGAATCTGTTGTTTACTGCAAATGTACTGAAAATTGGTCTTTTTTACCCAAAATTCACCCAAAATGGTATGTTTTTTATCCCCAAAGCCAGCATTTTAAAGTTATTAGGCATAAATTCGCCTAAAAATGGTCCCAAAAAATTTCCGACAAAACTTCTGGTGGGGGGCCTCCGCCCCCGCCCCCCCCCCCCCCTTTATCTACGTCACTGATGATCGTTGAAAGATATGTTACTCCACCAACAACAGCACCTTCAATTCTGATCCTCAAAACTGTGGTCTTCATGATCACCACTGGTCTCCCAGCTGTGATCTCCAGCAGTTCACGGTAGAGCTGGGAAGTTTATGTTTTTCAGATTTGGTTTCGATTTGGTTGCAGGAAAAAACCTCGGCTTCGGTAGGGTTTTTAAAAAAATAATGAAAATTAATTGGCGATTTTTGTGAATAGCGCTGGTCGATTTTTGCCGTTACTTTGGATAAAGGGTTAAGAACATACAGTAAATAACTCTTGGGAAAAATCTGCAAGTTTGTACGACACCACACTCCACAAAAAGCCCTGTCTCTTAGTATCTCCATTGGGTTCAGTCTGACTTCCCTTTGGTCATTCTTAGGGGTACTAGACTGCCTAGGGGATCAGTTTCCCAGCCAGTTGGGTCCGAAAAAATGCAAATTAGGGAACAAATTAAAAAAGTTCATCTAATCTATGTTGTATTTTCGAACACGGCGTATTCGCCCATTTACCGTATATACTAAGTGACAAGAGCCCATAGGGGCCACTAGTCCAGTTCTCTCTCAGTAAAATAGTTTAATTAGTTTATGCGCTAACAAGGAAAAACCGTTCGGCGGGTTTTTGTTGGATCTTGCGTTTCGGTACTTCGGTTTGCTGCAAAACCGAAGCCGAACCGGAAAACTGAAAAACCGTCGAGCTCTAGTTCACGGTCACCCATATGAGGGCAATAAATACCCAGAACGACAGAAGCGTGTAAATGTGTTAATCGATAGGGCACGAGTGCCATCGCGGAAAGATAAAACTCGAGGCCGCAGACCTCGAGTTTTTTTTCCTTCCGCGGTGGCATAGATGCCATATCGATTAATCCATTCACACGCGTGTCGTTCTGCGTTTATTACACGCATTCACCTCTACAAAAACAGTTATTAGAAGGACAGTCAGCAATTCAGTTGACATCTATCAATAAAAACAACACATTTTATCACCAACCAAATTTGCGAGGGGAACCCGTGTTACTATTTCGTCCCCTGAGTTTCAGTGTGTTCATGAAACACACTGTAACTCAGGGGACGATTTTCAGCTATCGTTAGCGATTCAAACTGTAATTGCGTTGCACGGTTTGTAGAAAATTCCAGTGACATTTCGCTTCTATTTAAAAATAGTCCGTCAACGATTTCCATTTTCCGCGTGGTTTAGTGTTGTTGTAGATTATTTATTTATTTATTTATTTATTTATTTATTTATTTATTTATTTATTTATTTATTTATTTATTATTTACTGGTGTTTAAGGTCGCATACTTATGCACAATGGCTAATCGTGACTGTAACAGTTTTATAGGTGGAGGAAGCCGGAGTACCCGGAGAGAACCACCGAGCAACTGTCAGCTCCCCAACATCATAACTCTGAACTCTGCACCGCAACACAGTCAGGGCTAGATTGGTTGAAGACATGCGCAATATCGACGTGCAGTACGCCTTAGTATACAGCGTCACCGTGCCCCCATGTAGGCAATCGGGGTTAAGTGCCTTACCCAAGGACACAACGCGATAGTCCGAATCGATCGCTCAGACGGTCACCCATTCAAGGACTGACCGGGTTCGACGTTGCTTAACTTCGGTGATCGGACGAGAGCGGGAGCGCGAATCAGTCGCAGAAATGGTCACCCATGTGTTGGTGTAAATGGGGATTACTTAGAACAGGCATGTAATAAAAGACTTGAGGTCCGATCTGTTTGAAGGGCTTCCCCAAGGGTTTTATGGTTTCGTATGAGGGGAGGAGAACTGTCATGCATTGTGATTTATCATGAGGGATAAGATAACTTAGTATGGACCGAAAGGTGAGCTTTTTGATAGCTGCAATGTAGTGAATCGTTTGAGCCTAATGGAACGATCTGATTGGGTTTTTTTTTAAATTATTCAGTTATCGAAACGATTTTGAGACAGGATTAATGACAGTCAAAAAAATCCGACGCAGCTGGAAAAGACTCGGTACCAGACAGAAGGAGCGATGAGAGTGGCAGGAAAGGCCTAATAGGGATTGGGAAAAGACACTAATGATGGTCGGAGTAGATGAAAACTGAGAAATCAGACTTATAACAAGGAGACGTGTAAACGGAGGTGGTTTGGTGGTATGCAAAACAGGTTAAAAACAAAAAGGTAAAAATAATAACAAATGTAAGGATTCTCCGCCTCCATGGTACTTTCGGAACGAATCGGAAAAAAACACTGGAAGAGTGGTCAGTCCTCAGGCCCGTCGGAACCGGGGGGGGGCTGGGGGGCTTCAGCCCCCCCCCCCCCCCAATAATTTTCTCATATTTCGTCGTTAGGTTATCCATGATGGGAGCAACCGATGTAATCTGAATATAACTGGACATTACATTATTTAACTCATATTAGAACAGTGGCGTAGGAAACCGGGGGGGGGGGGCTGGGTTGGTTGTTTCTCCACACGGGATGCCCACTGGTTACCATATTCCGACATTGCTGTTAATGATTACTGGATTGAGTGGGTTCCATGTGGGCTTTCTTCCACGAATAAAACTGACAGTCGTGTTTTCGCCTAATTGTGGAAAGCGATGTTAAACCCCAACCAACCACAGGGTAATTCATTGCATGTTCACTATTCCTGTCATTCTGCTCGGAAATCACGCTGAATTGATCAGAGAGCTGACGTATTTCCTTATTGACGATGTATTTGCTCAGAATCACTCAGAATGCATATTTGTACATCTTAAATTAAAAAAATTCCCGGACCCCCACCAACGAGACGGGGAGGTACCCTCTCTCGTTCTCACTCCCACTCGCCTCTTCGCGGTTTCGGATGACGCTTCGCGTCATAGGAATATACGATTTATTTGCTCAGAATCAACCAGAATGCATGTTTTTACATCTTAAATTCGAAAATTTTCCGGGGGGAGGCCCCCGAACCCCCCACCAACGAGACGGAGGATACCCCCCTCTCGTGTTCACCCCCACTCGCTGCTCGGATGACGCGTCGCGTCATGGGAATATAGGTCCTACCCCCCCTCCCCCCCCCCCCCCAAATAAAATTAGCTTACTATGCCCCTGGATTAGAATTATGGATTCATTCTCACGTAGCCAACATTTTGAAATTAGCTAGCAACATTTTCCATTTCACATCTTTAGGAGATTTGATTATGGTCTGTTTCTGATTAAAATTAAAACCTTCAGCTCAGCAAAACATAATATTTTTTTGGTTGAACTGTTTTCAATGAAAAAAGACTTTTGGCTTGGCAATTAGTTGTAAAAACACAGGTGTTCTTTGAACCTAGTCATTGTTTTATCTGTTTTTGATAGTTTTGATAGGTTTGAGATGACTTCAATACTTTATTATAAACTGTTGCTTTTATCTTTTTTGATTAGAAGATTTATTGTTTATTCAATAAACCTATATAAGTAAAGAATCAGACAAAATATGATCATAAATTTATCATGGCCACTGCACAGATTGATGTTAATTTCTTGGAAAATGGTAGAGGTGGTCACTTTTTGATTCATGCTGGCTATAAATTTTCAATTCGGACAAGAAGAAATGAAAGGTGCTATTGGAGATGTGTAATTCGTGACTGCAGAGCCAAAATTGTTACCGTGGATAACATTCCAGTGTCAATAGGACAAGATCACAATCATGATAGTGACAATATGGCCCTTGCTGCCAGTGCTTTTCTAAATAAAGTTAAAAAAAGATGCCGTGATGAGGTTTCTCCCATTCCAAGAATATACGACGAAGAACTTGGCAGTCTCAGAGATAATGAGTTTGATGAAGTGACTGCAGATATGATAAAAAAAATTCCAACATTTGACAGTTGTAAAGCTGCCTTGTATAGAAGTCGTGCAAAAGTGTTGCCCAAATTACCAAAAACACAAAGAGAGATAGAGTTAAATAATTCCTGGAAAGAAACATCAGCTGGAGAAAGATTTTTATTGTGTGATAATACCAGTGAACAGGGTCATAGAATTATCATTTTTGGCACTGATGAAAATCTGAAACAATTGTGTGATTCACCTGTCGTGTTTGGAGATGGAACATTTTATTCGTGTCCTGGCTTATTTTACCAGCTGTATACCCTTCATGGTAGAATTGAAGGATCAGTATTTCCATTAATATTTGGCTTATTGCCTAACAAGACAGAACAAACTTACCGCCGTTTTTTCTCTTTAATTAAAGACGCTGTTATTGAGCGAAATTTAACCCTTGAACCAGCGATATTTCTAATGGATTTTGAGGTAGCTGCAAGAAATGCTGTGGTCGCTATCTATCCTTCCGTTTCACCAAAAGGATGTTTTTTTCATTTTACACGGTGCATATGGAGAAAAACACAAGCTGTTGGGCTGGCAGCCAGATACAGAAATGACGAGAACATAAAACTGCTGGTGCGTCGAGCAGCAGTCCTGCCGTTAGTTCCCATCCACCTAGTTGAGAATGTGTGGTTTAATGCTTTAGAGAGTAGTGAAGACAATAGTTCAGAAGTGACTCAATTTACAGATTATGTGACTGAGACATGGGTTGAAGGTTCACCCTTAGAAATGTGGAATCATTTTGATAATGACGGTGCCCGTACCACAAACAACGTTGAAGGATGGCACAGCAAAATAAACAAATTGTGTGGGCATTCACACCCAAATATATTTTCATTAGTGACTTTATTAAAGCAAATCCAGGCAACAAATGAGGCCAGAATTATTCAGCTGCAAGCTGGGGGAGTACCACGCCCCAAAAAAAGAAAATACAGGCAATTGGATTCTCGTCTTTCATTGCTGAAAACCCGCCTGCAAATGGGAGAAATTGACATTATGACATATGCAGATAAGGCTTCAGATTTAGTTCATTTAGAATAAATTTGGTGCTAGATTTTACTTGCAGTGCTCAATGTTCAGTGTTGTGTATCTTCTGATTTTTGTTTTTGCATTTATACCACTGTGAATAAAGGATTGTTTGTCCTTAACATATCTGTTCTTCTCTATTGAAAAATTCTAAGGGAACCTGTCCCAGCTCTTCTTCACTTTTACTGTTTCTGTGTTACTAAAGCTATTAATAAAAATTTATTTCAAATTTAATTATTTAAAATAAATAAACCTTATCAATAAATAATAACACAGAAACACTTTGCTGTCAGAGAAAATTAATAATCACCAAATATGAAACAGAGTATAGCTTAATTGGGGATTAACACCTATTGTTCTCCTTAACATCAATTCTCACTCAGCCAACATTTTTCAGCTTATCTGGTTACCCCAAAATTAAAAATGTTGGCTCCGTGAGAAGACACCGAATTATGAACGTATCACTGAATGTATAACATGCACCTGCATATGTTGATGTGCAAACGTTTTGAGCAATTCAAAAGCTACCAGAATGCTTCCTTTGATTGCCCTTTTCAAAAAAAATTCTGGGGGAGTAACCCCCCTCCCCTCCCCTCCCCTCCCCTCCCCCCTCAAAAAGCTCGTGCCTTCAGCACTCGCGCCAGATACCTTCGGCATCTGGATACCCCATACCCATTTCGTATCAGCCAGTTCACCCAAATTAGCAATATCAGCCCCCCCCCCCCCCCCCCCCCAATATAAATTTCGTTCCGACGGGCCTGGTCCTATACCACTACGTGATACCCATCTACAACTCATACATACCTCAAATCGTATTGAAACACTTCCGCAACATTCACCCATGAACGTGGATTTCTACCCCTCCTGTCCCCACAACGTCCAATCTAACGTCCAGTGCATATGCCAGAGTATTCCCACTGAAATGAACATCCTCAAAACACACACTTCATGGCACTACGGGCCCTCTCTTTCAACCTCGTGTTACCATAGAGATCGAACATATCAGCTTCTCTCGAACAAAAAAACACGCCGAAAACACTGTAAAAAAAACCTGCTGTGCATGTTCACTAACACACTAACAACACGTTTTTAAAGGAGAATATCATCACAATATGGTCTGTGACGATCCTTTCCATATTTCCAACCCCTATGAAACTCATCATGTAACAACAGTGTGAAGTCAATTCCTGCTCGCCTATTTGTGCACGCTGATAGGAGCGTTGGCACAAATGCCATGTCGATTAACCCGTTCACACGTGTGTCGTTCTATGTTTATTACAGACCTTCCCGTCTATAAAAACAATTATTAGAAGGACACTCAGCAACTATCAAAAAAAAGACACATTTTATCGCCAACCAAATTTGCTGGGGGAACCCATGTAACTATTTCGTCCCCTGAGTTCCCATGTGTTCATAGAATACATTAGAACTCAGGGGACGATTTTCAGCTATCGTGAGCGATTCAGATTGTAATTGCGTTGACGGTTTGTAGAAAATTTCAGTGAAATTTCGCTTCTATTTAAAATAGCTCGTCAACGATTTCCGTTCCGCACACACGTGCGGAAGAGATTTTCATTTTCCGCATGATTTAGTGTTGCTGTAGATGGAGATTACTTAGAACAGGCGTGTAATAAAAGACTTGAGGTCCGATCTGTTTGTAAGGCTTCCCTACGGATTTTATGGTCTCATATAATGGGAGGTGAACTGCCATGCGTTGTGATTTATCATGAGGGATAAGATACCTAAGTATGGACCGTAAGGTGAGCTTTTTGATAGCTGCAATGTGGTGAGTCATTTGAGCCAAATGGAACGATCTGATTGTTTTTTTTAAATTATTCAGTTATCGAAAAGATTTTGAGACAGGACTAGTGACAGTCAAAAAAACTACGACGTAGCTGAAATGGACTCGGTATCAGACAGAAAAAGTGATCAGAGTGTGGCAGAAAAGGCCTAATAAGGACTGGGAAAAATCACTGATGATGGTCGTAGTAGTTGAAAACTGAGAATTCAGACTTATAACAACATCGGGGATGTGTAAATGGAGGTGGTTTGGTAGCATGCCAAACAGGTTAACCCTTTACCCAACGTAACGGCCAAAACCGGCCAGCGCTATTCTCAAAAATCGCCTATTAATTTTAATTATTTTTTTCATTTTTTGTCTCAAAAACATAGGTTATGACCCCTCATTGGAACGAGCTCGTCGAGCTCGTTCCAATGAGGGGTCATAACCTATGTTTTTGAGACAAAAAATGAAAAAAAATAGTTATTCAAGAATTTTTTTTTGCAAGTGTCGTCTGCTTTTCATGTTAGGTAAAGGGTTAAAAACAAAACGGTAAAAATAATGACAAAAGTAGGGATACTCCGCCTCCATGATACTTTCGGAAAAGTCGGAAAAAACACAGGAAGCATGGTCAGTCCTTTACCACTACGTGATACCCATCTAAAACCCATACATTCCCCAAATCGCGTTGAAACACTTCCGCAATATCCACCCATGAACGTGGCTTTCTACCCCCGCCCCTACAAAGTCCAATCTAACGTCCAGTACAAATGCCAGAGTATTCCCACTGAAATGAACATCCTTAAAACACACACTTCATCGCACTGAGGGCCCTCTCTTTCAACCACGTGTTACCATAGAAATCCAACACACTATCTTCTCTCAAACAAAAAAAAACACGACGAAAACACGTGTTACTGTAACACGACCTGCTGTGCATTGGCACAAACGCACTAACACCACATATTTCCAACCCCTTTGAAACTCATCATGTAACAACAGCGTGAAGTCAATTCCTGCCCACCTATCTGTGCACGCTGATAGGACCGGATCCATAAATGGTATACTTTCCTTCCTTATGTAAAGGATTTTTCGATTGTGAAGTCACGTTTTTAATCACCAACTGCACGACTATTACTGGATTAAATATCAGAAATGGTCACGGAAGTGTAATTAAATAGGATTTGGGTTTGTTTCGAGTGCCCCTACCACCTTTACACCGCAAATGTGAAACACAAGAAATGACCCATGGTTAAGGGCCTATATAAGTAATGGAATTTTGTTTATTTTGAAATTCTCACCTCTCATATTCCTTAAATTCAGATTAAATATACACAAATTATACATCAAAATGAAGGCTGGGATGTATAGAACACGAAACACACACGTAATCAACTCGTAGAGTCGACTGTAGGCACCACTGGTTCCTGGAAGTCGGCTACCGTATTCGCACCAGAACTGATAATAAAATAATATTTCATCAGAACAACTTGTGGCCAAATGTGCTTCATATATCCAAGAACAAAGCTAGGCATTCAAAACACTTTCGAATACAGCGATAGGTCTGCATTTTGGAAAAAGTCAACACTGTCTGCATTTTTTATTGAAGATGGTTTCCATGCTCGACAGACATGCGCAAATCGCTCGTTACCACGAATTTCCATCAAAAAACAAAATCGTAATTCTAAGAAATTTCAACAGGTATCATGATACCTTGCATTGAATATGGCAACTGTGCAATCTCTATCTAATAACAGTATACTGTATGAAGGCGATCTTTTTCATTATTTGATTTTAGACGGCGTTGTTTTTACATGCTTTTTCTGTCTGATGACGTCGGCCGGAAATCGAAAGTATACTCATACGTAAACAAAAGCAAAAGCGTTGGAATTTTCCCCAATGCAGCTCTGTCGCCGTGTATTGAAGAACTTTTATCCCCTAGCTTTGTTCTTGGATATGTAACGCACATTTGGCCACAAGTTGTTTTCGTGAAATATTATTAAATTATCAGTTCTGGTGCGAATACGGCAGCAGACTTCCAGGAACCAGTGGTGCCTACAGTCGACTCTATGAGTTGATTACACATGTGTTTCGTGTTCTATATATCCCAACCTTCATTTTGATGTACATTTTGTGTATATTTAATTTGAATTGAAGGAATATCGGAGGTGAGAATATTCAAAATAAACAAAATTTCATTACTTATATAGGCCCTTAAGAACTTTCGTCATTGGAAGAGATTTGGAAGAAAATTAGCTCCCAGTAAGTTTCTAAAAATGTCAGTAAATTTAGCACTAGGGGTATGAGAATTTCATATAAAAATTGAAATTTCGGAGTGTTAGCGAAGTTGTATCATCGATGTGCGCATCATTACATAAACTCCGGGCATACTCCTGTATTAAAATACAGAAGCCGGTGTAACAGGAATGGAAGTCCGTAGGAAAATTAGTCCCTCTGGACTATTATTCCGCGGAATTATAGTCCTAGGTCTAACATTTCTAGGAATAGTAGTCCGCCGGACTACTATTCCTAGAAATGTTAGACCTAGGACTATAATTCCGCGGAATAATAGTCCAGAGGAACTAACGTTCCTACGGACTTCCATTCCTTTTACACCGGCTTTATACAATTTTGAACGTTGGAGTATTAGTCCCAGTTGACACCCATTTAAAAATAAGAAAACGACGCGTTCACCATCATTTGATATTTTGTAATATTTATTTTTTGTTCATTTTATCAACAGTGTGCACATCGTGATAAAAAACACACACACTGTCCTTGTCATTCATATAAAGTTTATGGAGGTAATATTTACTCATTTTTTTCTCTTAGAAGAATAAAAACTTGCAAATTACAGTAAAAACACATTCGCTAAACAAAGAGCCAAAGTGGACTTACTTAGTGTTGATAGGTCTGACACTGATATATATATTCTTAATGATCGATTATCTGTGAACTAGTTGCTACTAATTAGCTTGCCAGAAAAGGCCAAGTTTCCTTTTTCAACTTTTAATAAACGAAGACAACAGACATATCCGAGTGCTGTCTGTTGTTTTCGTTTATTATAAGTAAGAAAAGGAAACTTGGCTTTATTTTCTACTGATGTCATAGGTGTTTTCTCAACAATTATTTGTTTCTTAATTAGACCTTCCTCGGTCGTCAAGTAATTTCAAGGGAGAGAACTTTATCGAAAGTCGATGTTCATGACGATAAAAGTCAGGGATGTTTATTTTATGTTCACTAATGCTGATTTATCAAACCTTTTGTACGAAATGGTGTAACTGAAACCAGGCTGGCTCTCCGACTAATACCAACACTTCAAAAGATCGCAAAGCCACAGGGAGTGATTTATTCTGTTATTCTCTTATATTCCCTTTTCCAAACCGACATAGCACACAACAGTTGCTTGAAAAATTCTTGAATAACTAAAAGTGCTTATTTTTTGCTTTAAAAAACATAGCTTATGATTCCTCATTGGAACGAGCTCGACGAGCTCGTTCTAATGAGGAGTAAAACGCCGTGTATATTTAGGTATAAACTGAAAAAAAATGGAAATTTGAATGGCGATTTTTTAAGAGCCCTTGACGGTTTTGGCTATTGCGTTAAGCAAATGGTTAATGTATTTCAGCTGTCGCAATCATCAAGTAGATATGGAATAACTTTGAAAACTGCCTTCATTAGTTTATCTCATTTAAAACAATCACGTGAAACCAATATTTGTTTGTGAAAGTTTTGGGCTTTACTTTTTGCTTAAAATTTATTTATTTATTTATTAAGGTTTAACGACACTTTAACAGCCAAGAACACATCGTGTCGGTGACAGTTTTATGGGTGGGGAAGCCGGAGTACCCGGTGAGAACCACCTAGCAACGACGAGCACCTGCCAGCTCCCCATAATAATCGTAACTCCGCACTGCAGCACAGGCAGGGTTACATTGGTTGAAGACACCATCGACGTGAAGCCCGCCTTAGTACACGGCGTCATCGTGCCCCCATGTGGACAATCGGGGTTAAGTGCCTTGCCCAAGGACACAACGCGAGAGTCCGAATCGATCGCTCAGACGGTCACCCATCCAAGGACTAACCGGGCTCGACGTTGCTTAACTTCGGTGATCGGTCGAGAACCGGTTGCCGCAATGCCACTGCGCCCCAGTTTGCCTAAAATACATAAGCGTATATGGCTTATTACCTCTCAACGGACTAGTTCTAACGAGGGTCGTAAGCTACGGTTTTGATTTAATGGCGAATTTTGTGAATACCGAATTACGTTGGGTAAAGGGTTAAGCTAAGAATATTCTACACATCAGAGCTGTTTTGACTGTATTAAAGTACTCGTTTCAGTTCAACCTGGTATTTTTGTGTGACAACTCTGCCTGAGTTTAGAAGTGGAAAAAGACAAGCAAACTAGTGCTATTGTTGAGCGCAAGTCACAACCTCGCAGTGCTGGAACTAAGACACAATGCAGGCCCATTGAGAGGTAGCTTCAAGCCATTGGCACAACTAGCACAACCAGTACGATAATACAAATTCAGCAAAATGTCTGCCGTTCAATATGAATGTTCTCTCTCAAAGCACCTCCAAGCAATGAGTGGTAACCGAAAAAGTATCTCTAAAATGCAGCAAAAAAGTGGCTGCTATTCCGCCATTTGAATTTATTCGAGCTCAAAAATCCACACACATCTGTTATGTCTGAACAATATAACAAATATCAAAGATCAGTCTTGTAGCACTGATGATGAACTAATGGTGACGGAAAAGAGTGTGTCTAAAATGTAACAAACTTTGCTAGGAATCAGCCATCTTGAGTTTATCGAGCCCAAAAATTCACATGCGTCTTCCTATCGCTGTGCCCGGATCATGTACGAAATATCAGAGTCCAGTCTCAAAGCACATATGATCAGCGAGTGATAACAGAAAAGTTACCTCTAGAATACAACAATGAAAGTGTCAATGACACTGTAGCTTACCTAGGTTGTGTGTTGTGTTTGATGAAAAGGATAATGTTCAATGTTTATGAAAGGATTATGAAATAAGACAAAATTTGAAATTGAGAGGTGTGTTAATGTGGCCCACACAGTTAATGTATGTTAACCAAAGTTACCAAGTTACAGGGAAATTATTCCAAAACGAGTCATCCTATCAAGTTACAATGAAATCCCTTCATAAATAAATGTTTTTGGGCTTCGGGCCTGTGTAGCCATCAGGGTTGACTGATCGCAACCAAAAGGGGACGTCCTCATCTAGACATTATACTGAGTCATCCTACCAAGTTACAATGAAATCCCTTCATAAATATGACATGTAGTCTGTGCAAAAGGTTTTCGGGTTTTGGGCTCGAACAGTCGTAACGGTTGAATGATCACGACCAAAAGGGGACGCTCTTATCTAGACATTATCTGGAGTCATCCTACCAAGTTACAATGAAATTCCTTCATAAATACGACATGCAGACTGTGCTAAAGGTTTTCGGGCTTCGGACCCCTGAAGCCGTCACAGTCGACCAAACAGGACAAAAAGGGTGCATTCTCCTCTAGACATTATATGGAGTCATCCTACCGAGTTACGGTAAAATCCCTCCATTAATACGACCCGTAGACTGGGCTAAAGGAGTTCGGGTTTTGGGCTCGGGCAGTCATCACGGTTGACAGATCATCTAGACAACATACGGAGTCATCCTACCAAGTTACAATGTAATCCCTCCATATTAAATATGACCCGTAGATTGTGCTAAAGGTTTTTGGGTTTCGGGTTTGGGCAGCCGTCACGGTTAACAGATCATGACGAAAAAGGTGACGTTCTTATCAAGACATTATACAGAGTCATCTTACTAAGTTACAATGAAATCCCTGCATAAATACGACCTGAAGACTGTGCTAAGTGTTTTCGGGTTTGGGGTTCGGGCAGCCATCACGGTTGACCGATCGCGACCAAAAAGGGACGTTCTCATCTAGACATGACCTCAAATCTGCATATGAAATTTTCTGACGATCGGATAACAACTACGGGGTGTAGCCTATGCTAAAGGCAAATGTGAACAGACTCACAGACTTACAGACTCACAGGCTAGCAGACTTCCGCATGCGTGATGGCAATAGCCTATCTTCACAAGTTAAGCTAAACATGACCACGAATCGGCGAGCTTGGATTTTGGGACCTCAAAAAATTCACATGTATCTGTTTCTTGTTATATCTAAACAATGCGCCAAATATCAAAGTTCTGTTTCCAAGCCCCTTCGATCAATTAGTGGTAAACGAAGAAACACCTCTAAAGTACAACAAAAATGGCCTCCATTCTGCCATTTTGAATTTATTATTATCTCTGAACAAAGTTTAAAATATCAACGTTCAGTCTCAAGATATCTCCGATCATTCAGTGGTAACGAGAAAAACGTACCTCTAAAATACAACAAAGGTGGCCACTATTCGGTCATCTTAAATTTTGCGTCCCCAAAGATACATCTTCCCCTTGCTATGTCTGAATAATGCCTAACATATCAAAGTTCAGTCTCAAGGCACTTCCGATCAAAGAGAGGAACGGAAAAAGTACCTCTTGAATATTTGTTTCCCCACCCCTCCCTCAAATCTCAAAGCATCTTTGATCAACGCGTGGTGACGGAATATTATAATCCCTGATGGGTACGGGTGTGGGATGGGAAAATCTCACCCGAGGGCAAAATATTTGGGCCAGACACGAGGCTTGCCGAGCGTCTGGACCAAATATCTTGTCCCGGGGCTGAGATTTTCCCATCCCACACCCGTATCCATCAGGGATTACTTTCTCCCCCCCCCCCCCCCCCCCACCATACAGCGGTTACGTTAGCCAGAAGTCATCGGCGGTCTCGTGCTTATATAATCAACTCATTTGGTATTCGTTGTTTTGAAAAACTAATGACACCATCGGAAAGAGCATGCAAAAGTTATGTATATACCAAATGTATATACCACGAAATCAATTAGGAACGGTGGCATCTTGGGGTTTACAGAGTTTTATAGCATCAACCTTTGATCACACGGCATTCTGATGACGTCAATATGAATTAGTTGGTAGCAAGAAACTGATACGATATGCATAACGTCATAATAACGTTATAAATGTATAACGTCACGTGGGTGGGTGGGATACATCTGCCTCTCCCTGGACAGACGAATGTTACACAAGCAGTGGGGAGAGAAAAGAGTAACCCTGAAATGCAACACAAACTGCCGCCAAAATACCATCTTGAAGTTATCGTGCCCAAAAATCCACATGCTTCTTTTTCTATAATTTTCACGTCGGCTGTCGATTATTGCTAAGTCAAGAGGGGTTTGGATTTTAATATATATAAGTTGGTTATGGCAAACGTCTTCATGAATTTCCCTTCTTATCTCCCAATGATAATGTACTCTCTTAAATTTGTTGTGGCATGACACCATGAGACGTGACGTGACAGGAGCGCAACCAATATATCTCCCTGTTTGGGGTATAACTGATGACAAATTTACTAAGAAAGGTACCACGGGATACCTGGGAGGGATTTATAATTGCAATGAATCATTCCCTGTGCACTAAAGTCACACAAAACATTAAAAACCACGCGTTATGAAAAACCAGAGGCTCAAGTGAGCCTAAAGCGGTCACCTGGCTCAAGTTGTCAAAAGAGATGAGTGTGTCAGTAAGTGGTGGACAGCAAGAGCAGTGTTTTTGATTTGCCATGACATAACCAAAGGCAATTTCTTGGCCATTTATTTCTGCTGGTCTTAAGAAAGCTTCCTACTCAAAAACAAAGCTCTGTTCTATGAAGTATTACAAGAGAGTCCGTACGAATATTTTTTTCTTAACTTCTGTGGTTCTCTCTACCCAACCCCCAAAAATTGTTTTCGGGCATAAATCAAGTACTTATGACCCAGTTATACTACATAACAAATTTGGTTCAAATCAGCCCATTGGTTCTGGAAAACAAAATCTTGTGTGGAGACCAAAAATGGGCATGCTCGCACTGAGAGCCCAAATATTAACCTACCAGTTTGTCTTGAACAAACTTTAATCTTCACTACCAAAGAAAGTTCTATACGAGGTGGATCATGAGAAGATTTTTAAAGATGTTTAGGCTTTTGGGGCATTAACCCCAGCAGCGAAGATGGCAAGAGCTTCATTTTAACAAAGTAGAAAGAGTGTACTCCGAAGATGGTCTTTGAATTTGGTTTAGTGGTTTTAAAGAAGAAGACAAGTTTCAAATTAGTTGATGGAGCACAAGAAAGATGATGATGACTTTGATTATTTTCTATTTATTAGCTCCTGGGGTTCCCAACAGGCTGTGAACAAATTTTGGGGACAGCAATCAAGTAACTATGACCCAATTTTAATACATGCCAAATGCGGTTCAAATCAGCCCATCGGTTCTTGAAATAAAAATATTGGGTGCAGCCCAAAATGGGCATGTTCCCACAGAGAGCCCAGATATTGACCTACAAACGTCCATAGAACAGATTTTAATCTTCACCACCAAATCAAATTTCATACCAAATATCAAGACATTCTCTCTCGTGGTTCAAGACAAGAAAATGTTTTAAACATTTTAGGCTTTTGAGGCATTAACCACAGCCCGAAGATGGCAGCTGTTTCATTTTGATTTTGGCCTGAAAATCACAAGAAAAGGTACGTATCACATAATGTGTTCCGATTCCGTATCATATAGACGACTCATTCTGATTCCGTATCATATAGACGACCTGTTTCCGGTAGCGCTACGGGCTATCATAACAGGCACATAGATACATTCTATGAGAGTTTCAGTGGTCGACCGAAGTAGTATGTCTCGCACGTTTCACCCCTCATCAGCCGGATCTCATTGCCGGATCTCATGTGACGTCATAGTCACGTGACCTAGTGCCGCCATGTTGTGTTGTCATGGTAACCCCCCTGAGCGGCCATGTTGTGACGTCAATTCCATAGTTATACGTGGTGTTAGTGCGCATGCGCAGCGCGTGTTGTTAGGGTGATACGAGCTTCCGTCGTCCATTTTGTTTACTGGAAGCCGCCATCTTGGTTTCTATGGTTTCACGTGATTGCTATGTTACCAATGGCTTCTAACAAGACAGGGGTATGTTCGGACGTGTGTTCCTTTGTAGAAGAGTAAATCTGATTACCACAAACAACCCGATAATCCCTCCAAATCACCAAAATCCATCCAAAATCACCGAAATTGACTTTATTTCCCCATGTTATTGGTTTTATTGACTTAGCACGTAGTGCCATAGTACTAAGGGGGTATAAGGGGTGCGTTCGATTGAACAGGAGTAATGTTATTCTCCCAGAATCCCTTTTTGGATCCCTATCCCATGACGTGTTTTTTCCCTGACCTACAGGGATATGTACAGCCTATGCTATTCTACCGTTCTAAACAACCAAGCATTACCCCCACCCCCACAAAATCACTAGGTCTACCATAACGTACTACATATACCAGCCATATAATAAAACAAAGCAATCGGTTGGTTAATAGTACCAAGCATTAACAGTGGCCTATAGGTGTATATACCGCCCATACTATAGTACCGTTCTAAACTGCAAGGCAGTACCCCTACCCAGAATACCTCTATGCCTAACATTGCATACTACCTATACCAGTCATAGGATAACATGAAGCATTAGGTGGATTAATAGTACTAAGGGCCAGCAAAAGACCTACAGGGATATGTACAGAGTATATAGTATCCTCAGATAAGTATCCTATAAAAGGTATCCACAATAGGTATCCTCAATTTAGTATCCTCAAAAGGTATCCTCAACTGATACGTGGCCATGTCATAGGTATCCTCAAATACTGAAATGAGTCGAAGAGTCGTTCGAGGATTCACTCGAACGAACAATTGCTCGTTGGCTCATTTGCTCGATGGGATTCGAGTCGTTCGAGCAATATGCCGAGTCACTCGATCGAGCAATTGCTCTGAGGCTCATTTGCTCGATGAGCTTCGAGTCGTCCGAGCAATGACTTATCAGTAACTGCTCGATAGCTTATTGGCTTTGGGGCTGCTTTTGTTATACAGAAGGGAGATAACTCTGCATACAGATTATGGTAAATCAAGCAATCTGATTGGTTAGTTATTATCTAGATAAATGAAACAACAAGAGTACTCGGAATAGGGTCAGAACTAACAAGAATAGACCAGAAATTGCTAAATATAGTAATAATAAGGTAAACTGTTTCATCTAATAGGCTCTTCTACGCTACTGGAGTGTACTCTAGAACAAAGGAACAGGGTCAGATAGACGAAAACTATTGCATATATAGATAGAAGCGGAGAATTCTGGGTAAATTTGTCTTATAGCACTACGTGTTATTCTTAACAGGGAAAAAACACGTCATGGGATAGGGAACCAAAAAGGGATTCTGGGAGAATTCTAAGCCAGAACATTACTCCTGTTCAATCGAACGCACCCCTTATACCCCCTTAGTACTATGGCACTACGTGCTAAGTCAATAAAACCAATAACATGGGGAAATAAAGTCAATTTCGGTGATTTTGGATGGATTTTGGTGATTTGGAGGGATTGTCGGGTTGTTTGTGGTAATCAGATTTACTCTTCTACAAAGGAACACACCCCCGAACATACCCCTGTCTTGTTAGAAGCCATTGGTAACATAGCAATCACGTGCTACCATAGAAACCAAGATGGCGGCTTCCAGTAAACAAAATGGACGACGGAAGCTCGTATCACCCTAACAACACGCGCTGCGCATGCGCACTAACACCACGTATCACTATGGAGATGACGTCACAACATGGTCGCTCACGCGGGTTACCATGACAACATGGCGGCACTAGGTCACGTGACTATGACGTCACATGAGATCCGGCAATGAGATCCGGCTGATGAGGGGTGAAACGTGCGAGACATACTACTGACCGAACATGATGTCCCAAAAATGCTTGAAAATCATTTAACCCTTTACCTGTCATGAAAAGCAGACGAAACTTGCAAAAAAAATCTTGAATAAGTAATTTTTTCATTTTTTGTCTCAAAATCATCGGTCATGACCACTCATTGGAACGAGCTCGACGAGCTCGTTCCAACGAGGGGTCATAACCTATGTTTTTGAGACAAAAAATGAAAAAATAATGAAAATTAATTGGCGATTTTTCAGAATAGCATTCGCCGGTTTTGGCCGTTACGTTGGGTAGATAAAAGAATTGTTAGATAAAAGAATTATCATGATAATGTGCATGTCCTGTGATTTGTATCAGATTCTCGGTGGTGTCCAAAAATGGGATCACAACTCGCCGGCAAAGCCGGCTCGTTGAGACCCCATTCTGGACACCACCTCGAATCTGATACAAATCACAGGACATGTACATTATCATGATAATCTCTATTGTTCAAGTCTTCCGTTGATGGAAAAAAGCGTGTTTAACCCTCTGTCCAAAGCACACGATATCAAAATTAATTATCAAATATTATTTTTCCGAATTTTTCAAAAAATATCAACAAAACCATATCATGTGACCCCTTATTGGAACGAGTCCAGCGAGCACGTTCCAGTGATGGGTCACATGATACGGTTTGATGACATTGTTTTTGCAAGTGTTGTCCTTTAAAGTGAAGAGCTGAACAATTATTTTTTTAAACAATATTTTCATTTCATTCATTTGAAACCTAGTTGGGCGGACACGCTAGGCCTATCTTAACGCCTTACCCTTACATTATAAAATTACATTGTATGGTGCTTGTGCAGTTGTGCAAAAGTGACCGAATATCAGATATCAAGATATACTTCCAAATTAAAGGAAAACCTATTTCCAGTACAAATAAGGCATAGTGCGTTACCAACCATTTCTCGAGACACCCATCACCCAGTCATGAGGCGCACGCTGCCGACATTATGAATGCTCCAAATAATCGAAATTGCAGCGCGAAAAACGTACTCAGCCACATGACTGCAGTACCTTCTTAATCATAATTAATTAAAAGGCTCTTGAGAAGCTGCATATCATTAAAGTTGCCCCGCCATAAACTAGTAGAAAGAGTAGTATCTGTGCTGCTCTGCAACACACACCCGGAAAGTGATCACTGAACAGTTTCCAGTTGTGAGTTCCACAACAGCGTAGAGTAACAAAAACCGCTCTCAGAATAAAAATTGCATTTGTTGGCCTCACAGATTGTTTAGTTTAATAAACCGGTAAATCTGTAAAGCTATCACGAGTTAGTGCATAATGGTTATCTAATCTATTTTGATGTAATGATAATAATAACACTTTGGCCGGCCGCTGATTTGTCGCGGTTCTCGTATGAGAAAGCCTTGGTTACCCCTGTTCTACCAACTGCCTCCCTATTCCCACGCTTCTTCTCTCCTCCCAACACTCGGAGGCGAACTGCTTGATGACATCCCTTGCCCCATTCTTCCCAATCTCTCTGATTAGCATATTAACCGTCTCCTTTGCGTCGCCCCCTAACCACATGTCCTTCATTCTCCCATCCCACTTCCCCATTATACTCCCCGTTAATCTTATTCTTTTAGACTGGTATTTTGGGCATTCTAGAAGAAAGTGTCCCAGGGTCTCCATCACGCCCAAATTACACATCTGACACATCTGGCACTCCTTTTCATTGTTTTTCCCAATTTTTCCCCTCAGCTCCAGGGACAGCGACCTCAGCTTGAACAACAGTGACCCCCCAAAGGTGCCATCAAGGTACTCTTCAAAACCAGGCATAAAAACAACAGGCAGCTCTCAGAGCTGTCTGTTGTTTTCGTTTATTAAATGTTACGAAAGGAAAGATGGCTTTTATGTGGCAAGCTAATTAGAAGCAACTAAGTAACTGTCCACTTTGGCTCTTTACAAGACTAGTTTTCGGGTTGAATGGTTGAAGTAGGCGAAACGGGCCAAAGCGATCGAAGGTAGGATTCTTTGGCCAAATCTTGTTTGAATTTTTAAATAATATATTACACGAATGACTGTATATTGAGTCATTTGCATGCGCCCATTTCAACTCATTGTGTAACCCCGTAATATGTCAGTGGAAACAGTGGAGGGGCACGTGTCCCCTGTGTCACCCTGGTCCCGCCACCTCTACACTGATCATCTAAAGTTTTTGTGTTGTTAATTTATGATGTTCGCTAATCGATCGATGTATTTTCTTAACACCCCCCCACCCCCCCCCCCCCCCCCCCAAATTATGCCTACCGTTTGAGAGGCTTAAAAGTCAGCTCGGATCAAGTATCCATCGATTTGCTCGGATCAAGTATCTATCGATTTTCATCAAAAAAAAATCATGAAAACTATCATGAACAGCGACGGAAACTTTGAATGCAGCTAAGTTGAGTTTTTTTTAAAATAGTAATTTGAGCCAAAATCTCAACTGAGTCATGAGCTTAACTTCAGTATGGAAGCTTGAGACTGAGCTTGAGTTGTTTTCAGAATACTGGGTCTTGGACGCCTTCTCGATGACGTGTGCTTTTGAACTCTGACTTCATTGTTTTAAATTTTATTAACGATCATCCACCCTCTCCCTTCTTTTGAGGATGTGGTGAGCCTGCACGTTGGATATTATTTTAAAAACAGATTTCAAAGTGATGTAAAAATCATATCGATTTGTTTCTGTTTTTTTTTTTTAGATTTTCTTCGTTCTTCTTTCATATTTTGTCATCTCTAATCGTTTCCACCTTCGTCCAACATCTTCCACGGCACATTCTCGGGTTTGAATGTGGGCTCCCATATTCTCGTGCAGCAGTGATGACTTGCCCGCCCTTCAGTAAGTACCGGAAACGCAGGAGCTCATATCAACATCCCGCGGCACCAGTACTTAGTAAAGTTATTGAGCTCAAATCTTTCTCTTTCTTTCTTCGCATTGGTTGGTGGTTGTAGTTTTTTTCAGCTTGTTACCGATGACGACTGCTTTTGTGAGGATGTGTTCCCACGTAAAAGTTAAACAAATTTTTTTTTCTGTTTTCACCAGTGTTTCACTGTGTTGTTTAGTTATTATCTCGGCGACTTCGCTGAAATACTGCAAGAAAACAATGCTTGAAATAAGTACGACGATATTTCTTTTGCGTTTGTTCAATAATTATTGAACAGTAAATGACATTCTTTGTTGTCACTGCTTGTGCTTTGTCAATGCTGTTGTTTGTGGTGCATCTGCTGTTGTTAAAATTCATTTACACGCACTCTCAAGTATATTGCAGAAACATTAATTTTACACTGTTTCACTAAGTGTAGCTCCAAACCTGATACCACGCTATTCTTCTTCTTTTTTTCTTCACACCGTAAAGGCATCTACCGTACGTGAAGGGTGGATTGTAACTAAATCACCCAGGGAGTGGAGTTATCACCCAAAGTATAACTTTCAAATTCTGTACAAGTGGACAAAAAACACAAACAATGTTTCAGCCAATGGACCTCCGGGTGTAACCCGGAGGTCCATTGGTTGGAACTTTGCTTGTGCTTGTTATGTTTTGCAACAAATTTGCAATTATTGCTTGGGTGGAGTTTCCACTCTGTGGGTTAATTAGTGATACTACACTCTCCACGTACTGCACATACTTGGCGCAACTCCAGCATTTTCCCCGTCGCGAAAATGTGATAATTGAAAACATTGCTTCTTAGATTGAACTTTTGGCAAAGTGTATTCCTCAGATTTGCCCCTTATGTAAAACAACGACGAGGAATGACTGAGTGCAAATTTAACCCGTTGCACACCCATGTCAAAAACTGAAATTTCAAGCAGCAAATTATACTTGCATTGCAACATGGAATTTAACTTATAGCTAAGCCTTCTAGCTAAACCTTCAACCACACACCCGTCTTAACTTGTCAGGTACTAACAAATTTCTGGTGACGATTTGTAACTCGAGTAGAGTCCTCCAAGGTGCCGTGCAACGAGCACAATGATCTACTGGTTTACACATTGGAATTTTTATTTATTTATTTATTTATTTATTTATTATTTATTTATTATTTATCTATTTATTTGTTTATTTGTTAAGGGTTAACGACACTTTAACAGCCAAGGTCATATCGTGTCGGAGAGTTTTACGGTTGGAGGAAGCCGGAGTACCCAAAGAGAACCACCGAGCAACGACGAGCAGCTGCCAGCTCCCCAACATCGTACCTCCCCACTGCAGCACATGCATTGTTAGATTGGTTGAAGACATGCGCACCATCGACGACCAGTACGACTTAGTACACGGCGTCGTCGTGCCCCCATGTGGACAATTGAGGTTAAGTGCCTTGCCCAAGGACACAACGCGGGAGTACGAATCGATCGCTCAGACGATCACCCATCCAAGTACTAACCGGGCTGGGCGTTGCTTAACTTCGGTGATCTGACGAGAACCGGTTACCGCAACACAGCCGCGCCCCACACATTGGAAATAACTGAACTGCTCGATTCTGTTGGAGAGTGATCATAGCAGCTTTAGCATTACATGCGGCGCTCTGTTGCACCCAACGGGTGATATACATATTTTTTTCCATATGGAAAAACATAAGCTCGATGGACACAGTGCGTTAATAACTGGTTTCGGCTTGGTCCATTCATTTCAATTTGGCCATTTCTCTCTGTTTATTCTGTTGTCATCATTGTTCCACAGCGGGGCTCGAATAATTGGTATCATGTTTTTATTTTCCAAATTGAAAATTGAGAAGAAATATTGTTGAATGTGTGTTTCATTGCGTAGCGCGAAACGCTCGCATCCCTTCCGTGCAGTGTTTCACAACGTCAGTGGTGAAACACACGGCACAGCGCTTGGAGAGTTTATTTTAACGAAAACATCGATGCAATCACCCCTGACAAATATCGTTTTGAAAATCGACCTCCAATAAAGTTATCTCCCTTGAAGTTATTAGGGCAAGGAAGATCCAATTGAGAAGCGAGGAATTGTGGAGAAAACACAAATGACAGCCGCAGCAAATAAAGCCAAGTTTCCTTTTGGTGCTGTTAACCCTTTTCTTAACATGAAAAGCAGACGACACTTGCAAACAAAATTCTTGAATAACTCATTTTTTTTTTCATTTTTGTCTCAAAAACATAGGTTATGACCCCTCATTGGAACGAGCTCGACGAGCTTGTTCCAAAGAGGGGTCATAATCTATGTTTTGGGGGTAAAACATGAAAAAGTAATGAAAATTAATTGGCGACTTTTGTGAATAGCGCTGGCCGGTTTTGACCGTTAGGTTGGATAAAGGGTTTATAAACGAAAGCAAGTTGACAGTAGTGCATAAATCGATACCATTTGGGGCTTCGTGTTTAACCCTTTACCTAACATGAAAAGCAGACGACACTTGCAAAAAAAAATTCTTGAATAACTAATTTTTTTCATTTTTTGTCTCAAAAACATAGGTTATGACCCCTCGTTGGAACGAGCTCGACGAGCTCGTTCCAACGAGGGGTCATAACCTATGTTTTTGAGACAAAAAATGAAAATATTTTGAAAATTAATTGGCGATTTTTGAGAATAGCGCTGGCCGGTTTTGGCAGTTACGTTGGGTAAAGGGTTAAGAAGGTTAAATATATATTACATAATAAGGTTGAATTACAGAAAAACATAAAAGAGTTTCAGTTACGTGGTAATCATGAATACATTCGAAATTAGTAAATGTGCTGTTATTGGTGAATGAATGTGGTATTCACAAAACGTTTCTATGGTATCGGGGTGCAAGCCTGCCACCAGGAGGATTCATTCGATACACGGGATTTTCAAATTTTCTTTTATCTCAAACAACCACTGAGGGAGCATATTTTTCCCGTATCCTCCTTATCTTGGACTATTTTCACATCGGGACTACATCTTTCTTTGAGCATAACGATAAGGTGGGAGAGGTTATGGTTATGGGGTTGTATGTTTATTCGTCCGTTAAAGGTAGGTTATCGGACGAGCTAGCACCGCAGTCAGGAAATTTCAGACGCCACCCTGTATTTTGCATAAGCCAGATATGTCTATATTCACCTCTGAAAACAGACTTTTTCAAAAAACACGAATGCAGGGGCCAATACTATAAAACTTTTACAATAGTATTTTCTAAAATTGTATTTTCTAGTTATGACCTTAAATGGGTTAAAATGAATCATTAACATTTTCAAAGATCTGGCAATTTACCAGTTGGGAAATTGCTATATCTTTTAAAATGCTAATGATTCATTTAAGTCCGTTATATTAATAGGAAAAAATACAATTCTAGAAAATACAATTGTAAATGTTTTATAGTATTGGCTCCTGATTTCATCGCACGCTAATGATTCCAATGTACATGTATGTACCTGTGCGCATAATCATTTTTTTCTCCACACCGTCGCTTAGGCCAAATAAAAAATTGCATTTGGTTCTCGAGCAATTACTTTTTTCAGATCAATCAGGAAGGGAGGCTTTTATTTCTATTTTTAATTTTTTCTGGGTTTTTTTTTTTATTTGTTTATTTTTTTTTTGTTTGTTTGGGTTTTTAAAAAAACATTTTGTTGGTTTTTTGGGTTTTTTTTTTTTTGTTGGTTGTTTTTTTTTTTGTTTTTTTTTGTTTGTTTCTTCAGTGGTTGACTGTTGGAAGTCTACAACTGGGCGGCTCCATTCTTAAGAGCACAACTTTCATCTGTATGGATTTGCCTATAGTTGCACTGCATGGGAGAGTGCCTATAGGCACCCTCAAAAACATGTAAACAAATTTCGGCAAACAAGAAACTTTTATCGTTCTCCCAGTTAACAAAGAAATGTCAAATATATTTGTGTTCAGTTATATTTATGCAACTTTTCTGAAAAACAAATTCTGTCCACATAATATTTAAGTCAAATATATATACATCAAACTAAGACGGAAACTTTTTAAAGTCGCACGATTTCTTACTAATTTTGGAAGATACTCAAAGTCAATAAATACACTCAATACCTGAGAACCAACGTTTTGGGCTTTTTGTATTATTTTAAAAAATCTTGAACTTTTACCGAAAATATTCTTTAGCACTTTTCCTCTCATTAAATTCTTATTTTGAAATAGTTTCACCCGATTTCTGAAAGCTGTGCAAAAACTACCGGGGGATCATAATTTAATGAAGAGTTTCAATAAATACAGTCGAGGAATGGTTTCACAGCTGAAATTATTTGCGATTTTGAATCATTCTCTGGGGGGGGGGGGGGTCTATCAAAATATTCGAATCTTATCCAAATCGCGCCAAATAAAATGTGAATCGGGTATTTTGTGCGTGAAAACCTAACATTATCTCGTTCGTTAGCACGAGAAATTGGGAATTTAAACTCGCGGCGAAACCGCATCTGAAAACACATATTTCTCGGGCCTATGCATCAGATAATCTTTGGTATTCGGTCAAAAGCGCTAAACATACCTTTTAGACCACAAAAAAATAAATAACTTTTTTCTTTTTTTTTTAAAATTGTGGTGGGGGAGAGGATTTTATTTTTTTATTTTCAGTGAATCAAGTGATAACCAAGAAATGTCTTTCCCTGTATGTATCTACGTATGTAGTAAACTAATTTCATGTGTTAACTCTTAAAGGCTAATATTGATTTGATCACTTCTTACTGTAATAGAACAGGTGCCCCAGCATCTAGTTTAGTTTATAAGAAAAAACTGAAAGCTATGTTCTAAGTGCCTTGGAGTCTTGGCTGCTTTTATAGGCAGCCAAGACTTGCATAGAAATAACTTTTAAGCAATGGGATGTAGACTGTCGGAGTGTAGCAAAAATGTAGGCACACCTCCAATCATACAAGGGTTAATCTAGTAATAGAACTGATAAATCGTAATCAACGACAGTAGTATTGTCCATACAGCTGCCCCATATACGGAATGATACACAGAGATGATGGTCACTTCATACCCAAATCTATTCAACTACTGAGGTTCTTGGAGGCATGGTACCACCTGAATATGGGTCGGGTGGTGATGATAAACTATAGGTATTTATTATTTATGACCTTATATGATCTTATGACCTGCTTATGGCCTTATATGTTTGGAATGCTACATTTATTTATTTATTTATTTATTTATTTATTTATTTATTTATTTATTTATTTATTTATTTATTTATTTATTTATTGGGGTTTAACGACACTTTCGACAGCCAGGGTCACCTCGTGTCGGACAGTTTTACGGCTAAGGGAAGCCGGGTTACACGGAAAGAACCACGAAGCAACGACGAGCAACTGACAGACTCCCCAACGTAGCAACTCAACACAAGCAGGGTTAGCATTGGTTGAAGACAAGAGTACCATAGACGTGCAGCACGGCTTAGTACACGGCGCCACCGTGTCCCACGTGGTGAATCAGTGGAATGCTACAGTTAAAGTGAATCATGACTGTAACAGATGAATGCGTTTGAAAAAAGTTCCGTGAATCTCTGTCATCGGTGCTGACAAGTGACGCGGTGTTGGAAAGAGCTTTTGAGAGTCCGATGGCATCATGACGATCGAGGTGATAAATTTCTGACAGGTATTAGCGAAGTAAAGCACTGTAGTGTTTCTCTCGCTGCATGTGTAGTGCATAACAGCCGCAATGGATAAACATGCAATACAGTGCATGGAAAGTTGATTTTAACTTGAACGAAGATAGAGTCATCCCCGATTAATATCGTTATGAAAATCGACTTTCAATAAAGTTATCGCCCTTGAAACTATTAGACGAGCGAGGAAGGTTCAATTAAGAAGAAGTTGGTATTTGTTGAGGAAACACCAATGGCATCAGTAGAAGATAAAGGCCAAGTTTCCTTTTTTTACTTTTAATAAACGAAAACAACAGACAGCTCTCGGAGCTGTCTGTTGTTTTCGTTTATTGTAAGTTACAAAAGGAAAATTTCGCTTTTTATGGCAAGCGAATTAGATGCAACTAAGTATCCGTCCACTTTGGCTTTTTGTTTTGCGAATGTATTTTACAGTAATTTGCAAATTTTTATTCTCTCCGAGAAAATAATTAGCAAATTTTATCACCTAATTTTAATTTTAATTTAATTTTTATTTTATTTGAATTCATTATTTTTTTTTTATTTTAGTGGAACTGATTGTGTCTGTATTATATGTCACCATGCGCACACTGTTGATATAATGAACCGAACAAAGTTAGAGAAATCAAAAGATGGTGAAAGCACTGTTTTCTTATTTTTAACCCTTTACCCAACGTAACGGCCAAAACCGGCCAGCGCTATTCTCAAAAATCGCCAATAAATTTTCATTATATTTTCATTTTTTGTCTCAAAAGCATAGGTTATGACCCCTCGTTGGAACGAGCTCGTCGAGCTCGTTCCAACGAGGGGTCATAACCTATGTTTTTGAGACAAAAAATGAAAAAAAATTAGTTATTCAAGAATCTTTTTTGCAAGTGTCGTCTGCTTTTCATGTTAGGTAAAGGGTTAAATAGGTTTAAACACAGAATAATAGGCAAACGTTCAAACTGATTGTGAAAAAAAAATTTGAAAAGTGATTTTCTATATTTTTACACTAATCTACAGGAATATGCCCAAAGTTTGCGAAATGGTGTGCAGGTCGATCAGTGGTAGCGCTAGAACTTTCCCGATAGGCGAGGGAGGGGGTGCGGGGTTGAAGGGTAGGTTGATGAGCGCGGGGTGGGGGGGGGGGGCTCCTCGACGCAGGAGCCAGGATATTCCCCGACAAGCAGACAATAAAGGAGGCCGTTTTCCCGACGGGGGATACCCCCCCCCCCCCCCGCAACTTCGCTAACATCTCGAAATTTCCATTTTTATATGAAATTCCCATACCCTTAGTGTTAAATTTACTCTCAACTTTAGAAAATTGAGGGGAGCTAACTTCCCTGTAAATCTCTTCCAATGAGGAAAATTGTCAGCCATATCTTCGCCACGGCTGAAGCTCATCTGATGACTTTCACACAAAAGAATATCCACGGGAAAAGTTTTTAAAAATAGCCGCCGGCCCCAGCAGCATTACCTCAATACCTTCCCCATCTCAATACTTCGATCTTCGTGTTATTCCTGTTACATAAAAGTCTGGAGAACTCCCAAAAGATCTCTGTGCCCCTCTAATATAGAGAAATGGCTGCGCCCTTGATTTACTCACATATTTAATACGCATTTAATAGACCATTCAGGTTGTTGGAGAACTCCGCGGGGGTTTTAGCGGCTGTGCTGACCATCCCCATCAAGGATTTTGTTAGTAAATTTAGAGTTTCGTCGGGTTTGAAACAGTAAAAACGTCCCCACCAAGGTACAGGGTTAGAAATCAAGGGATTGGTCGGATTTTTTTCACTCGCTTTGAAATGGGAAAGGCTGTCGCACAATTTTTACTTACCTTAAGATTCGCGCTGCTGGAAGCAAAACAAACAAATCACTACTGAAAGAAAACATTCGTTAGACATCAATTCGTCCCCCGAGTTCCAATGTGTTCTGTGTGCCAGTAGGCACATAGAACACATTGGAACTCAATGGACGAATTGTTAAAACATTTCAAATTTAAGACTGGAAGGGGTACACTATCTTTTAATAGCGCTTCCTGCTTTGCGTTGTTGCTTTTTGTTGAAATTCTTGTAGTCACTTCTCTCCTCCGCACCATTTTAGAACAGAAAGATGTATCTACGACACTGCCATTTCATAGGAAGGGCAACTATTTAATCACGTAACAGCAAGGACATGGGGGAGAAAAAATCTCAAATTCCACGTAATTCCCGCCTGAATATTTTTCTTTCCTGTTTCGGGGAGGTTTTTGTTGTTTTCTTTTCTGTTCTTCTTCTTTCTTTCTTCCCACGGGTTGAATGCATGGCCGTTGGTAACGACATTGACAAAATAACCAACTAAACGTTAAAAGATGGAGGTCGAAACGGTGAGGAAAATCGGTAGAGTGTTAGAGTAAATTTCACATAACATTCCGGCACCGGGTGGATTTTTTTTATTTATCCCAAATGGGCTTTTCATGGTATTGGTGTGATTTTGGAATGGATATCACCTGGGCAGATCTTTGCGAGGTCTTTCAATGAAGAACACTTTATTGGATTCATGCTGAGTTATTCGCTTGGCGCAAACCTAGTCACATGACTGCGAAATGCATATCATAATTCGGTTTTAAGATGTAACCCCGTAAAATTACTAAATTATCCCGACTTTTAAAGTTTCATGCTGATCGTAGAATTAGATGTAACGTCGCCTGAGGGCTAGAATGTTCTATGTCTCCTATGGGACACAGAACATTCTAGCACTCAGGCGACGATAAGCTCGACACAAACCTTGTCATGTTACTGCGAAATACATATCATAATTCGAAGCCCATTGGTTTTAAGATGTAACCCGGTGAGATTACTAAATTATCCTGACTTTATTAGATTCTTGCTGCTCACGTGGCTGCGAAATAAATATCATAATTCGAAGCGGATTGGATTTAAGATGTAACCCGGTGAGATTACTAAATTATCCTGACTGTATATAATACCTTCCCATAATCCTTAAGTGTTTCTTTTAATCCTTTACCTAACAAATCGCTCGCATCCGCCCGCGTAATATGCAAATTGAGCAGTTGAAAAAATTAAATTTTTCAAAATATTTCAACAAAACCATATCATGTGACCCCTCATTGGAACGAGCTCATTGAGCTCGTTCCAATGAGGGGTCACATGATATGGTTTTACTGAAATTTTTTGAAAAATTTGAAAAACATATTTAAAATAATAAATTTTGATATCGTCTGCGTTGGGTAAAAGGATAATAGTGCACAGTTCGAATTTTTAACCTATACTTTGCACCCAAAATATAGCCTATGGTATCTCATTGGAACGAGCTTGTCGAGCTCGTTTCAATGAGATGTCATGGGCTATATATTACGTCTAATAAGTAATAAGCTCTATTTTGGAAAGAAAAGTAAATATTTATTTGTTTAAGGAAAATTATTTCTAGACTCGCCACACGTTTGTGGATGTGAAGGTCTGAACATATTCGGGAGTTTGATCAAAAGTAAAGTCAATTAGATCATTTCCGACATATTTGGACCCTGGCCATCGAAAGTGTCATTAAACCCCAATAAATAGATTAGATCGTTGTAATAGGTCGACTGAAAGGTAGGTTCCTTCAAGATGCTTTCAGTCTCTCACCCGACTGTCTTTTGTGGGTCCACCTGGAGGAGCTGATTATCCATCTATCCCATATTTCCTTAGCAACGAAACGATTTGTGAGTGGGTGTTGTTCGTGAAACAGAGCCAAATTTAGACAGAAGCTAAACAAGCTTCAGATTTTAGGATAAAAAAAAATATTTGGTTCTAAGGCACCTCCCTCGCAGAAATTGAAACCCCTCGTTGAATATTTTAATTGGCTTCCAGTGTCTTACAAGATTATTATGAAATCATGAGACTTAAAAAAAGTACCTTTTTTGATTGATGTATTTTCATTTGCCCAAGTTTTCAACAAAGCTTGGATTAAAATACAGTGTCAATTTGTTATATTTCTTTTGCAAACCCCCAGTTTGCTCTGTTCTACAGAAAGTACCTCAAATATTCTGTCGATGGTACTTTTTTTTCCAAAAAGATACATTTATTTATTTATTGGGGCTTAACGACAGTTTCGGCAACGAAAAAGAAAAAAAGGTACATTAATATAACTGAAAAAAATGTATTTCATATTTCTTTATGAACTGGTTTATTGCTGGAAGTTTAAATTTGGGCATTTTGCTAACGTGCGGGTGACACGTCTTGAAGGCTTCATATTCTGTGGCTGGCATTTTGCTGACGTGCAGGTGACACGTCTTGAAGGCTTCATATTCTGTGGCTAGGCTCCATAAAATTTGTGAGGTAAATTATTTAGCCTGTATGGGATTTGCCTTGTTAAAATTTATGGGAGAGTGCCCGTAGGCACTCTCCCATAACTTCTAACGAGGCAAGAAGATGTGAACAAATTTCTCTGACCAAAAATAATTCAGCATTCTACCAGTTATCAAACACAAAAAATAATATAATAAAAGCCTCTCTCCCTCATTGATTTGAAAAATTAAATGCTCGACAGCTCAAGAAACAAATGTATTTTTTATTTGGCTTGAGGGACTCACAGTCTGAAGGGGCAGCTCAATTTTTTTTTTTTTTCAGTTTTATTATAATTTATTTTTAAGTAATAATTTAAACTGTGATAGTTTTCACGACATGTTCACTAATATTATCTACGCAATATATTTTATATATATTACATAATTTGCATTGTAATAATTTGGTTTAATAATTATTTACATTACTTTTAAATAGTGACGGTGCAAAGCTTCCAATAACTTGGGGCCCGACCATGTCTAAACCGAACCTGAGGTGAAATATGCATTCGCAGTAGATCCACTTATTTATTTATTTATTTTTATTTATTTATTTATTTATTTATTTATTTATTTATTTATTTATTTAGTTTTACGGGTGGAGGAAGCCGGAGTAGGCAGCGAACAACTGTCAGATCCCTCAACGTACTTACGCCGCCCAAGCGGGGATTGCACTGGTTGAAGACAAGTGCACCATTGACGTGTAGGATGCCTCAGTACGCACCCCACCGTGCCCCCAAATGGATAATCGGGGTTAAGTGCCGTTCCCAAGATCACAACGCAATTACCCTTGGCGGGGATCGAACCGTGGACCTTTCGTTTGAAGTCCAGTGCCCTAACCATCGAACCACCAGACTCCCAGCAGATCTGCCTAACGTCGACGTTTTGACCCCGGCTTTAATGAATGTCTTTAATAAAATTTCAATTCATTTTATCATATTATTTACACATAGGTGGATAATTTATCCGAGTATGTATAAAAAAAATAAAGTGAATTGAAAATTTCCAGCAAACTCGCCCCATGAGCACAAATGGGTTTTAATATATACAGTATTATGTATATAATTATAAGAGATCGGATGACAAGATTGGGAAGTTGAAAAAAATTTACCTTAAGTTTCTGTAAATGCTGTTAACTTTGTGATACGAGAGCTAATTTTTCTCTGTGTTGCACAAAAGCCTGCTCCAGGCAACTCTATCCAGCAAATGTGCATAACACTTTGATGTGTGTGCAAGCTGTCGGCTCTGCTCCTCGTTTGTCGTATATTCTCGCATCCAGTCTTTTATATGGCCCGGGTGTGTGTTCTGTCATTTTATCGGCCCATCGGACCGCAATAATGAGTTGACCAACTGTTGCCACGATACAATGATCGCTACATAGGCATTTCGCGACAGCACAATGCCCATTATAACGGTCACAATACCGTAACATCATCTCGAATTCTGAACAATGATTTCCAAATGATAACACGTGTCTCCTGATTCACTTCCATCAACTTATTCAACGTTTCATCCATGTAGACTGTAATGTATACGTGTACATACATCTCACTGACCATCATCAATACGATGATCCGATAAAGTTATCTGTGTTGTCCATCTCCATATTCGCGTTAAGCATTCGACATTTAATTCTTCGAATCTTCTCTTCCGTCCAACGATCGTCTGCTAGAGTTTTAGCGGTTCCTTTCCAAGCCACTTTGTGCCATACCCAGAAGTGATGGAAGCTAAATTAAAGTGTGTGTATTGGGGGTGGGGGCACCACTATACAAGTCGCCCCCGAACCTCCCATGGTTTATCCCCGTGGATGAAAATCTAAGTTGTGGATCCACAAACAGGTGTGTAATTGAAGGCGGGGTCATATCAAACCTCTTTCCAGTGGTGGCATTTTCGTCAGGATTGGAGCCTTAACCCTCGGAAAACTGGTGGTATCTTCCATGTCAATTCAATGGAAGTAGTTGGAAGTGTCCATATTAAATATTTGGGGGTAGATCAATTAATATTTTCAACGTACAGCCCCGCGGCTGCACGTTGAAAATCTTGACTGGTCTATTCCATACATGTACTTAGCATCCTACTTAATGAAGTTATGGCGTATCAAGTTTCTGGACGGAAAAAGGGCCCTCGGGTATAAAGAGTTAATGAAAGTATGACGTCTCATGTTCCTGAATCGGAAAAGCGGTCTCTCGTGTTCAAAGGGTTAAAGATCGATTCGCGCTTGCTAATCATCTTGTCCTCCATTATGAGGTTAGGTTTTGTTTGGAATGATGTTACACGCACAGTCGGTGATAGAGATACCGGTGGGGGGTATGTGGTACTGTGGTACCCCCATTGACAATTTTTGTCATTGGGGAGATTTACAGGAAGGTTAGCTCCCCTTAATTTTCTAAAGCTGTTAGTAAGTTTAACACTAAGGTTATGGGAAATTTCATATAAAAATTTTAATTTTGAAATGTTAATGAAGTTGTATCATCGATGTGAGCATCAGTTCACAAACTTCAGGCATTTTCCTGCAGAGTAGTATAAAAATACAGAAGCTGATTTTTTTTACAATTTTTCTCACTCAATTTGAACGTTTCACTATTATCATCTGTTGAAAAAATTTAAAAATAAGAAAACGCAGCTTTCACCGTCTTTTGATGTTCTGTAACTTTTTTTCTGTTCGTTATATCAACAGTATGAGGACGCGGCGGTGTTTCGGTAACCGGTTCTCGTCAGATCGCCGAAGTTTAGCAACGTCGAGCCCGGTTAGTCCTTGGATGGGTGACCGTCTGAGCGAGCGATTCGAACTCCCGCGTTGTGTCCTTGGGCAAGGCAAGGCACTTAACCCCGACTGTCCACATGAGGACACGATGACGCCGTGTACTAAGGCGTACTGCGCGTCGATGGTGCGCATGTCTTCAACCAATCTAACCCTGCTGTTCGGAGTTACGATGTTGGGGAGCTGGCAGCTGCTCGTCGTTGCTCGGTGGTTCTCTCTGACTTCCTCCACCCGTAAAACTGTCACCGGCACGATATGACCTTGGTTGTTAAAGTGTCGTTAAACCTTAATAAAAAAAATAATATCAACAGTATGTGCATAGTGACTTCTTATACAGGCACCGCGTTCTTTCTGGTGAAACCATTTTTTGCCAGCAAATGTACGATTTTTCATTTATCTCTCTTTTTTAATGTGCCTGTCTTCGCCTGTCAGGGTTCCGTCTACTTCTTGTTCAACCATTTTCCAACTCGAAGCCTAGAATTTGGGAAGAAAGGTGACTGCAGAATGGGAAACAGAAAGAACGAATCGACGGTGGAATTCATCAGCCAAATTTAATTATTTGTAGATACTGTAGTTGACATTTGTAGTTTAACCCGTTACCTAACAATGAAAAGCAGACGACACATCGAAATAAAATTATTGAATAACTAATTTTTGTTTCATGTTTTGCCTCAAAAGCATAGAATATGACCTGTCACGCCAACGAGCTGAACAAGGTCTCATAAACTATGTTTTTGACGCAAAAATGAAAAAGTAATGAAAATTGAATGGCAATTTTTGCTGATTAGCCCTGGCCGGTTTTATACGTTACGTCGGGGTTAACTCTACCTGTATATTGACGAATTTGCTTACTCTGGAAGTGCCACACTCATTTGTCTAGTATGAAGCATGCCAGTGGAAAGATGGAGTCCAGGTGTTCCCCTGCCCCGTTGTCCTGTGCAGGTTGTTCTAGTGCTGTTGTGAACTTGGACCAAGATGATCTGAGAATACTCAAGACCCAACACAGGTGTTGGAACGGGTACTGTCTTAGTCACACAAATATCAAATACCAAATATATTTTGGTGGGATATATTGCAATTTTATTTAGGGCCGGACGGTTTTGGTTCGATTCCGGTTCGGTTCCGGGTTTTGCGTCAACCCCAGGCCTGGCATTCTTTAGAAGTGCAGGAGTGGTGCACGCCTCTTGCACGCCTAGAAAAAAATGAGGAGGCCAATTTTTTGCATCCCTTGATTTTCTGGAATGCCAGACCTGTTTGGGGCTGGCATTAAAATCTATTATCATTTCGTCCCCTGAGTTCCAATGTGTTCTCTGTGCCTACTGGCACAGAGAACACACAGGAACTCAGGGAACGATTTGTCAATATTGCATTGATTCGAAATAATTCCGGACCCATTCTGTGTTGCATTTCGATAGATTTTGAGCGTAGAAGACAGTCACATAAGAACTGAATGCAACATTTTGAATGATGAGAAGATTTGTGTGCCAATTTTTCCACTATGGAGCTGAATGCAGTACAATTTTTCAGTCACAATATTAATACCTTGAAATGAATATAACCAAAATAGGATACAAGTTTTTGCATTGAAAATTTCAGGTGCAATTGCACTCCCAAGCAATCTGAGGAGGGTAACTGTTTTACACTCCTTAATTTTCTAGATTGCCAGGCCTGCAACCCGGAAAACCGAACCCGCAAAACCTTGAAAAAAAAAACGACTGAACGGTTCTATTTTATTTGTGCATAAACTGACCAAAATCTCTTACTGGGAGGGAACTGGTCTAATGGTCCCTATGGACTCTCGTCACTAAGTCTACCAGTCAAATGGATGAATACGTCCTGGTCTCATTGTCACATTTTCTCCCTTATTGACTCGTCCCTCGGACTCGGACTCCATTGGACGAGTCAGTAAAGGAAAACATATGACAATGAGAACATAACATAGATTAGATGGACTTTATTCATTTGTTACCCTGATTTATGGAAAGGGGGGGGGGGGGGGGGTTCTGACTGAATACGCTTAGCAACTGATCCCTTGGACAATTTAAGAATGACCAAAGGGAAGTTAGTCTGAACCCAATGGAGATACTTACTGACCAGGATATTTTGGTGAGTGGTGTCGTACAGACAGATTATCATGATAATGTGCATGTCCTGTGATTTGTATCAGATTCGAGGAGGTGTCCAGAATGGGATCTCAACGAGCCGGCTTTGCCGGAGAGTTGTGATCCCATTCTGGACACCACCGAGAATCTGATGCAAATCACAGGACATGCACATTATCATGATAATTCATTTATCTAACAATTCTGTCACATAAACACATTAAATCTTAAATTATTAATACAGTTTTGGGACATAATGTTGGGCGACAAAATGTTTAAAAAAACCCATATTTTATGGAACTATATTGTTGTGCACTCTAAACAAACAATGAGTAACGCGGTCACCGCAAATTTTCAAACTTGCGTTGTCAAATTATTCACTCTCAGTGTCACATCTTATGATGATACGCTTGAATTTACGAGTGTGTAATATTGAATTGTGCAATTTCTTTTGTTTTGTAAGCGATCAGCTGAGTCGATCACTGAAACGCACATAGAATATATTCATGCGCCTGTTATGATAACCCGTTGCGTTCCCGGAAACGAGTCGTCTATATGATACGGAATCAGAATGAGTCGTCTATATGATACGGAATCGGAACACATTATATGACACAAACAGTTTCTAGTGGTTTTCAGGCCCAAATCTATATGATTGTTAGATAAAAACAATGGCGGCTGAAGTGTTATTTACCATCTGTTCTTAACATATAGAAAAACCGAATTTCATTTTGAAACAGAACCGAACCGAATCTGAAAATTCGAAACCTCTCAGCTCTAAGTTTATTGTTCAATTCTGATAAGCTGTCAACTGACAGGCTCGTTTTTCGGAGGTTTTTTTTGGTGGTTTATTGGGGATTAACGGCACTTTCAACGGCCAGGGAAAAGCAGACACGACTTGATTTCATGAGAAATTTAAGAAAATATCCAGCAGCTCAAGAGTGATTCCGTTGTCCTGAACACAATTGAAATTGCGTCATTAAAGCTGTTTTGAAAAAGTTTCAATATTTTTATCAAACAACTCGCGACGCCATATTGAAAGAATTTTATTAAACTCATTCCAGTCAGTTTTCGTACGAAATGTTTTGAAAAGATGAGAAACTGAAAAATTCGGAACAGGAGCAGTATAAATAGTCTCGGTCGCCGAAGCAAGATCTTTTTGGAGGCCCTTGTGTAATAAACGAAATCAAAGGTGTTGTTGCCGAGTACTATGTCCGAGTCGAGAAGTGTTCAAGAGGGGGCGGCCCTCTCAATGTGTGTGTGTGTGAGGGTAGAGCTAAAGACTGCCCGGGAAAGTTCCAGAAGGCCATAGAATACACGGGAATATTGTAGTACCGAATAAACACGATCGGCACATGTTAGCCTTTTCGTTTCATGATGGAAAATTTGGAGAAATGAGAATCAAAACTAATTTTTGCCCTCCACAGTTCTCGAAATGGCAGTAGTCACGTGTATTGCCCAAAGTTTGTAATTTGTTTTAGCATGTGTGGTAAATAATTCGCTGTTTAACACTTTGATGAAACATCCGGCCCGGGGAGTACATACTTTGTGTTTTATGTGCTGATACAGGATTACAGACATTTTACTGAATACGTTAACCCTTTACCTAACGAATCGCCCGCATCCGCCCGCGTAATTCGGCAGTTCAAAAAATATTTCAAAACATTTCAACAAAACCATATCATGTGACCCCTCGTTGGAACGAGCTCGTCGAGCTCGTTCCAACGAGGAGTCACATGATATGGTTTTGTTGAAAATTTTTGAAAAATTTAAAAAAATGATATTTAAAATAATAAATTTTGATATCGTCTGCGTTGGGTAAAGGGTTAAATTCTGATAATACAACGAGTGTGAGTGCTATTTATTCCTGGTTCGACACATTTTTTGCAGAAATGCTCGTTTTGCGGACGGGAACGGAAATTTCTTACGTGGGAGGCTTCGCGAATACTTTACTGCGATGTATAAAGGTATCACAAAACTGAATATTTTCCCATAGGCGACCATTATAACGTTCAGGCAAAACAAATATGAACGCTTCACTTTAATTTTGGCATTCAGTTGAAATATCTTTGCCAAGTATAGCCCTTCAGACAACTTTTTTTGACTCCAAAACAGGGGGTCATGCAACAAATAAGAGAGAACAATTGACAGCAAGGGAAGTACCGGTCATGTGCACATATTTTTCAGGGAATTCCCTGCAAAAACACACCAAATATAAATTGTATTTTTTAGGTCCAAAAGTCATCAAATCACCCTCTTTTTTATCTGGAATATTCATCAATAATGCAAGATGTCAATAGAATGCTTCAAACGTTTATTAAAACAATTTATTTTCCCAAGGCTGTTTATTTTTAGAGATTGCATCATTTCAAGGCGGGTATTTCTAATCCAAATATTTAGTTCAGTGATAACAGAAATTCCTGTCTCGATATTTCTGTGAGTCGGTAGGTAATCTCTGGGCCGCGCGATAAAACTGAAAACTCACTCTCGACGAAAGCGGTTTTTATCTTGGTGTGTACTTCGACTTGGGAACAAACATTCCGTATTTACCGAACCCCACGGCTGCTCATTGGTTTCAGTATCGGACGGGGGTGTACCTTAAATTTATTACATTTTGTATCCAACATCTTTTCTCTCCTGGGGCCAATACTATAAAACTTCTACAATTGTATTTTCTAGAATTGTATTTACTAGTTATGACTTTAAATGGGTTGAAATGAACCATCAGCATTCTCAAAGATGTGGCAGTTTGCCAATTGGCAAATTGCCATATCTTTTAAAATGCTAATGATTGATTTTAGTCGGTTACATTAATATTTAAAAAACAAGTTATAAAATATTATTGTAAAAGATTTATAGTATTGGATCCTGAATGGAAATTGTATTCGCATTCGCACCACATACTGTTGCAACTTGTAATTGTATTCCGGGGTTGAATCATCAGAAACTTTGATGGAGTCCGCCTGCGCCAGATGTTATCAGCTCTCGACAGTAAAGAGCACGATGCGTTGGGTCATCGCTTTGATGGGAATAACGAACACGCGTGGACATGCGTCGACAGACAGTAATCAGACCGTATAAGCTAGGATCTCAGAATTTTTCGGCATGGTTGGGCGAGAGTTGAAATTTTTTCTACGGTGTTCTCGTGTTGTTGACTGCGTACGAACTTTAAACCTAACTCAAAATATTTCTTTAAAACGATAATACACAAAACAAATCCGAAATGTTCATAAATTATTCGGGGGGGGGGGGGGGGGGCGTATACTGGAATCATCTTGTCCGTCCGGGCAATAATACGGCACTTATGAGCTTTTTTTTGGCCCATACTGCCATTATGAGCTCACTTCCATATTATGAGCTTACAGGCAAATATTATGAGGTTAATCTCCAAAATATGATACTTATGAGGCAAGAATCGAGTTGTAGCGATTTTTCGGGGTTTATGTTAAGGTTTATGGTCAATTCACGGCTCGGGTTAGCGTTGCCCCCTCTTCAGGTTTATCTTGGGGGATCTTACCATGTCTATTCCCACCAAAAAAATTTCCGTCCGTCCGTCCGTCCGTCCGTCCGTCCGTCGACATAATTTTGTCCGGAGATTTTCTCAGACGTTTATGCACCAATCTGCTCGAAATTTGTTATGAATATTCACCACTATGGGAATTGTGCACCCGCGATTATAGTTACGGTCGGATTACTTGTGCGAGAATTATGCCCCTTTCCGACTGGAAATGGCAGCCGCATAGGCCTGAATTTTGTCCGGAGATTTTCTCAGATGTGTGTGGGTCGATTCCTTTGAAACTTGGTATGGATGTTCACAACAATGGGAACCTGGACACCTGCGATTATAGGTTTTTTTTTTGCCAGAGTTAATGCCCCTTTTCGTCTTAGATTAATTACAGCGGCGGGGGTATGGACAAGCCCATCTGGGACAGTCACACCTCCAACTATTATTATTTTAAAGAATTACTTTCGTTCAACAAAAATCGTCAATAAATTTTCATTATTTTTTTCAAATTTGGTCTCAAAAACATAGGTTATGACCCCTCTTTGGAACGAGCTCGTCGAGCTCGTCCCAATGAGGGGTTATAACCTATGTTTTTGAGACAAGGAAAAAAAATAGTTATTCAAGAATTTTGTTTGCAAGTGTCGTCCGCTTTTCATGTTAGGTGGAGGGTTAAAATAATAAAAATATCGAACGAACGCTTTCATACAGACGTTACAGGAATCACAAGGGTATTTTTCTGTTATGAAAATTGTAGTTTCGTCAAAATGGTCAACATTTTTTTTCAAATTAGCGGCTTTGAGAACAAATTTGGGCGTTTCGGCGACTAACAATTTTACCGACAGACACCAAAAATTTCCAATAGACTTCTTCACGGTGGCGCGCCATCTGCTAGCTTTGGGCAGTACTTAAATTAAGAGAACATTTCAGACACCAGAAGGTGAAATTATTATTTATTTCTTATTTATTTATTGGTGTTTAAGGTCACATAACGTCACGAAAGTTTTACGGGTGGAGGAAGCCGGAGAGAACCACCCAACAACGGTGAGCAACTGTTAGCTCCCCAACACACTAACTCCACACAAGTAGATTTAGCATTGGCTGAAGACAGGTGTACCATCGACGTGCAGTACGCCTTAGTACACAACGTCACCGTGCCCCACGTGGGCAATGGGAGTGAAGTGTCTTGCCCAAGGACACAACGCGAGGACCTCTCGACTTGGAGCCTGCACCTCTACCTACCGAGCTACTGCGAGAAGGTGAAATAGCCATGACAATCGGCAATATTGTTGTAAGAGCCGTTTGAAACGCTTTTTACCACGGAATTGCTGCGGCTTACTTCGGTAAATGGCGAGACCTTGTTTGAATAGGTCACCAAGAAGAATAGGTATGTGTACTGGAAAGCATCTGGTAAATTCATGGGTTATCAAGGGGTTCACCCGGCGCGAAGCAACCCATTTTTGTAACTCAAATGTATTTCACAAGTACCGAGATCAAGAGATCCTGTATTATTCGCGATATAGCCTGTACAGTACCTTAGGATATTTTTATGTGTTTTCGCGGATAATGTCTCATGCATAGAGCCATAGCTCCTTTATGGTTCTCCTGTTAGCCGTTATAAACTGCCCTTTTTCAAAATTTGAATGAGTATAAAATTGCTGAAATTTTTTTTTGTCTAGAAGACATTGTGCGTGGTTATGGACAAAGAAACCACTGGCGGGTCACAATGGCCTTCCATTCCCCTCCGTGAATGACCCCGATGGCTGCAGGGACGTGGCTAGAAGCTACCGATTGGGGTGTGTAAGGCAGTGAATTTCCCCTCGTTTCGTCCCTCTAGTTGGAAATTCACTACCGTGAAAGATTTTGAAAATGAAGTCATGAAAGGGGGCATAAAATTGATTCTAGTAACTGAAATGCCAACACATTTATGATAGAATTATCAGGTTATTATTATTTGGTATTCTCCTGGGAATTGAATATGTGCTAAACAAATCCTCGAGCTGCGAACTTTGAGCAATTCACACTGTCCTAACATTAAATCAGATCTTATGCAGGAATGATCAATTTTCGAGATTTCATCATTTTGTAACTGTGAATGATGGAATCAACTCAGGATAACGACTTTACATGATGTGATTTTCATGAAGTGCATTTCGAGGATTTTTTTATTACGATAAGTAAACGTACTATAGAAATCTCGTACCGATTGACATCATGCATACTCATGATGCTCGATATTACGTACACTGTAGTTATAAATAGTAACAGTTGGAATTTTTGTCGATTTGAAACCGAGTTGGGATTTGGGAAGTAAAGGAGACATCAGCATCGCCAAAGAAGCTCTAAAATCCAGATAGATGGAATTTCCTCCGAATTTCTAACTATAGGAAATTTTGGCCAGGATTTGGCGGGTGACACCCCCACACACCCTGTCGCCACGTCATTGAATGGCTGACAAATTTAACACCAAGGGTATGGGAATTTCATCTAAAAATTAAATTTCGAAATATTAGCGAATTTGTATCGACGTGTGCGCATATTTTCACAAACTTGAGACAGTTTCTTGTAGAGTAGTATAAAAATATAGAAGCTGGTTTTAACCCTTTACCCAACGCAGACGATATCAAAATTTATTATTTTAAATATCATTTTTTTTTCAAATTTTTCAAAAAATTTCAACAAAACCATATCATGAGACCCCTCGTTGGAACGAGCTCGACGAGCTCGTTCCAACGAGGGGTCACATGATATGATTTTGTTGAAATTGTTTGAAAAATAGTATTTTTTCAACTGCTGAATTTGCATATTACGCGGGCGGATGCGGGCGATTCTTTAGGTAAAGGGTTAAACAATTGTTTCTCCAATCAGTTTGAACGTTTGATTCCCCGCGGGAGCCCCGGGAAGTGAAGCAGTGCCTGTTGACTACAGTAAACAGGCTCTGTTTTACTGGTAAAATAGGACCCAGTCACCAATGCTTGGAAGGTGCAAACCTTCTCTAAAATGGGCAACATGGCTTATTAACGCTCACCCCTGGTCTTGAGTTGATACTCATGTTGTGGTCATGATTATCCATTGTGCAAAAATATGTGACCTTAAACACCAATAAATAAATAAATAAATTTGAACGTTTGACTATTATTCTCTGAAGAAACCAATTTAAAAATAAGAAAACGGCGCTTTCATCTTTTGATGTTCTTGAACTTTTTTTGTGTTCGTTCTGTCAGCGGTGTGTGCATCGTGACCAGGGCCGTATTATTTATAAGGCTGACTAGGCTGAAGCCTAGGGGCCCACAGGGACAGAGGGCCGCAGGAACAGGCCGCCAATTTGTTGTTGTTGCTGAGGCACTATTACCAGAGCCTTAGTGGTCCAATGGTTAAAGGAACTTTGCACTCTGCGCCGTAGTGATACATGTACATTTGTATTTATCCATATATATAATAATAATAATAAATAATAATAATAATAATCAATTTTATATAGCGTAAAACCACCAAAGGTGCTCTAAAGCGCTTTACAACAAAAAAAATCAATTCAATTTCAATTCATGTATTCCGGAAAGAAAAAAAAGCTTTGTTGAATAAATGAGTTTTTAATTGTTTTTTGAAATTTTCTATACTTGTTAGAGTTCTGATATGCAGTGGCAATGTATTCCACAGTCTGGGCCCAGCAAATGCAAAGGCCCGTGTCCTGGCTAGCTCAGATTTTGTGAATGGTACAACCAGACTCAGATTATCTGCAGACCGTAGAGGACGTGTGGGAGAGTAGCGAATGACAAGCGTTCTCAAGTACTCTGGGGACAGGCCGTGAGTGCATTTATAAACTAGTACGAGAATTTTGAATTCAATTCTGTATTGAACCGGCAGCCAATGAAGATCTTTCAGAATAGGAGTGATATGGTTATAGCTTTTAGAACCACTGAGAATTCGAGCTGCAGTGTTCTGAATTCTTTGCAGCCGTTGTAACAGTATGTTTGGCAGACCAATGAAAAGCGAATTGCAGTAGTCCAAATGTGAAGAGATAAAAGAATGAACCAGCTGCTCAAGAGCTTGGGTGCTTAGGAATGGGCGAAGTCGGCTAAGTTTCCTAAGTTTTTAATAACATGATCTACAGACTTTTTTGATATGGGACTCAAGATTTAAACTGGAGTCAAATATCACTCCAATGTTTCTGGCACTATCATTGACCGTAACATCGGAGTCACCTACACTGACCGAGGAAATCTTTTCGGAGAAAGAAATCCTTTGTCTGGAAATGACTAAAACTTCTGTCTTGGAGTCATTCATTTTAAGCCTATACTCTCATAAGTATACCATATATATATTTTTTACAGTACATTATTTCAATGCTTATTGACATAGTATGTCAATATGTCTATGTGAGTAGAATTCTTCAGGAGACCCGCAAAATGCATATTCGGCTATGTACTGCAGCATAGTACCTGCCGTACCAGGGTCAGGCTGTCAGTTGTAGAGGGGTGAAAGACTGAAGTGCCGAAGCCCCGTCCCGAAGTGCCTAAAAGCCTGGGGGCCCGGCCATTGGATTAATACGGCACTGATCGTGACATGAAATACAGCCATTACCCTTTTCATTAAAATAAAAGTGTAGGAGGGGAGATTTGCTAATGTTTTTCCTGTGAAGAATAAAAACTTGCGAATTACTGTAAAAACACATTCGCTATACAAAGCGCCAAAGTGGACAATTACTTAGTTACTTCGATTTAGTTTACCATAAAAGTCAAGTTTTCTTTTGTAATTTTTAATAAACGAAAACAACAGACAGCTCGAAGAGCTGTCTGTTGTTTTCGTTTATTAAAAGTAACAAAAGGAAACTTAGCTTTATTGTCATAGGTGTAATCATGGTGTTTTCTCAACAATTACACGCTTCTCAGTTGGAACTTCTTCGCCCGTCGAATAACTCCAGGCAAGATAAATTTAACGAAAGTCGACTTTCATGACAAGGTGAGTCAGGGATGTGGACCCTGCCGACGAGAGTAGCATAGCGCCTCTCGTGCTCGTTTCCAGCTCGCCACTACGGGCAGTGGAAGATGCTTCGCATCCTGCCTCATGATTCCCAGCCCAAAATTCTGGACCCGCCACTGCTCCGACTCCATTCCCATCTCCGAAGATAGTTCGGGTCCTACAGAGGGGGTATGCTGGTCCCTTCTTAGCCTACCTCCACAAAAATTGGAAATTTCTCCCCATCCTAGAAATGAGGTAATTGAAAGTACACGTATAAATCTGGGCTAAAAGGACACGAGTTCTGTGTTGTTGGCAGTTCTAATCGGGTGTTCAGATGGTGGGGTGACGTGGAGTTTTCCTGCTGTTCAATATAAGGCTTTTACCTATCAATTCATTCGGAAGCGTCACGTTACTGTAATTTCGATACGCACAAGTACTCGACCTTAACATTATCTGTATGTTCAGCTGCAACAGGTGAGAACATTTGATAGTCATTTTATATTCCAACAAATATACTCATGTTCTGGTGCTCTGGTGACATCTGTTGTGAGAATAATGATCTCTGTATACCGGGTTCTATAACTGACTCGTGGAATAGGCACAATCTAGGTTTCGATTCTTTCAAGGTAATTTTTCCCTTTCCCAACAAATGTTTGATACTAGGCTCCGAAGCAAAGGCCACAGAAGTGTGTGGGTGGCAGCACATAGGACATGTGTCTCTTCCACCCCACCCACACACAAACACACACTTACATGATTACAAAACTTTTGAACTGAGAGTGTGGTAACTTCATCAGAACACAGCCATTTCTGAAAAGGTAAAAAAAAATACATGGCTGACAATTTTCAACGTTGGAAGTGATTTACAAGAAAATTAGCTCCCCTTAATTTCCTCAAGATGTCAGTAAATTTAACACCAAGAGTATGGGAATTTCATATTAAAACTGAAACTTCGAAATGTTATCAAAATTGTTTCATCGATGTGCAAGTCATTTCACAAACTTCAGGCATTTTCCTATAGAATGGTATAAAAATAGGGAAGCTGGTTTTTTACATTTTTTTCTCTATGAGTTTGAACGTTTGACTATTGTTCTCTGTTGATACCCATTTAAAATAAGAAAACGGCGCTTTCACCATCTTTTGATGTTCTGTAACTTTTTTCTGTTCATTATATCAACAGTGTGCGCATCGTGGCATACAGATACTGTTCTTTCCATTTATATATTTATTTATTTATTTATTATTTATTTATTTATTTATTTATTGGTGTTTAAGTTCATATACTTATGCGCAATGGCTAATCGTGACCGTGACAGTTTTACGGGAGGAGGAAGCCGGAGTACCCGGAGAGAACCAACGAGCAACGACGAGCAGCTGACAGCTCCCTAACATCGTAACTCCGCGCTGCAGCACAGGCAGGGTAATATTGGTTGAAGACATGCGTACCATCGACGTGCTGTACGCCTTAGTACACGGTGTCATCGTGCCCCCGTGTTGACAATCGGGGTTAAGTGCCTTGCCCAAGGACACAACGCGGGTGTCCGAATCGATCGCTCAGACGGTCACCCATCCAATGATTAACCGGGCTCGACGCTGCTTAACTTCGGTGATCTGACGATAACCGGTTACCGCAATGCCACCGCGCCCCCTGGGGGTTGATACCGATAGATAATCTGAATGATGGATAATCTGTGATGAAGTTGCTTCTAATAAAGCTTGACATAAAAGTCAAGTTTCATTTTGTTACTTTTTTATAAACGAAAACCACAGACAGCTCGGAGAGCTGTCTGTTGTTTTCGGTTATAAAAAATAACAAACGGAAACTTGGCTTTATTTTCTACTAATGTCACGTATGTTTTCTCAACAATTACTTGCTTCTTAATCGGACCCTCCTCACTCATCTAAAAAGTTCAGGGGCGATAACTTTATCGAAAGTAGATTTTCATGCCGATTATTCATTTATTGAGATTTAACGATACTTTCGACAGCCAGGGTCACCTCGTGTCGGACAGTTTTACCGGTGGAGGAAGCCGAAGTATCCGAAGAGAACCATATCTTGTCCCATCTCCTGGACTATCCGGGAAATAGGCAAGAGCGTCCAAATGACGTTGGAATTTAAGATTGAAGTTGAAGAGAACACCACAACACCACTTTCCTCGGGGAGAGGTAGTACCTTTCATGGGAGGACCCCCTCTCACATTGGTCCTCACTCGAGGAGGTCTGGAGGCCCTGTAGAGAGTAAAAGGCAGAGAAAAAAGAGCCCATCAACCAAGCGGAGGGATTCCCGACGCCTGGAGGTTTTCCTGGAGAAGAAGAGAGAGAAAGGTGAGGAAAGGAAAGAGCCAGAGGCAGCCGCCACTTCCGCTCCTACTCCCACAGACACACCCATCTTACCTCCAGCTCCACAGCTGGAGACGTCAGATGTGGATAGTCTTGTGAAGACTGTGATGGAAATGGAAGCTGTCTTCTCGCCACTTCCCGATCCCTACTCGCCTCTCCCTTCAATACCAGAAAGCCAGAAAGAGACCACCGAATACACTCCATAAACACAGACTCCAGAAAACGATATAAAACTGCGATCCATGGAAGAGAACAGAAAAAGAACAGAGGAAGCAATCCAAAGAGCAGATAAACCCATAAAGAGATATGAGAGTCCAGAAATTCAGCGGATCATAGCAGAACTTGAAGCACAAGCAAACAACAGCCCTCAACTACCAACTACTCCAGTTGCTACAACTCTACCAACCACTCCAACTGCTACAACAACAATATCACCGGCACAGCCTCCTCTCCCCAAGAAGAGAAGCAAGAAGCAAAAACGCCGCTAAACTTTATCCTTTCCCTTTCCTCCTTTAACACGCTCAGACATGGTGCAGAAAACTAAAAAGCAAAGTAACACTACTATACAGTCAGAGAAGGGTCGAAAGGGGCTTGCTCCACGTCGTCCCTGGGCGCCTTTGGCGCGCTAACACCATTTGGATTCTCGTGGGCAATTGGGATGAAGTGCCTTGCCCAAAGACACAACGCAGTTACCCATGGCGGGGATCGAACTGTGAAACACCCCAAACGTTTCGGTGTAAATGATAGAGAAGGGAGCACGGTGGCTCAGTGGTTATGGCATTGGACTTCAAACCGAAAGGTCCACGGTTCGATCCCCGCCAGAGGTAACTGTTATGTGTCCTTGGACAAGGCCCTTAATCCCGATTACCCACCTTGGGGCACGGTGGTGCTGTGTACTAAGGCGTAGTGCACATCGACGGTGCATTTGTCTTCACCAATACTAACCCTGCTTCTGCAAAGTTGGTACCTTGGAGAGTCTGTTAGTTACTCGCCGCTACTCGGTGTTATTCTCCGCATAATATGATTTCCTCTACTCATAAAACTGTCCGACGCGAGGTGATCTTGGCTCTCAAAAGTGTCGTTGAACCCCAATAATTTTTGTTTAACCCTTCACTCAACGTAACGGCCAAAACCGTCAGCGCTACTCTAAAAAATCGCAGATGAATTTTCATTACATTTTCATTTTTTGTCTCAAAAACATAGGTTACGACCCCTCTTTGGAACGAGCTCGTCGAGCTCGTTCCAACGAGGGGTCATAACCTATGTTTCTGAGACAAAAAATAAAAAAAATAGTTATCCAAGAATTTTGTTTGCACGTGTCGTCTGCTTTTCATGTTAGGTAAAGGGTTAAAAAATGACAGAGAATCAGGCAAATTCATTGGAGATTGTCCGTAGTATCACCCGTCACGTGTCGGGGGGGGGGGGGGGGTAGGTATTCAAAAATCACATTTTCACAAGTCAGTATCGAATGTGTCCACCATTGACTTGTAACCACGTAAGAGAACCCTGTCTGATGTTGTGAATGAGAGTACTAACTTGATCCTGACTAATTTGATCCCATTCTTGGGCAAAGATATTTACACCGAATTTATCAACACCCTTCCAGGGACGCAGGAAGCATGGGGGCAGAGGGCACAGCTGCCTTCCCTGCATTCGGACCACGAGGGTGAGAGGGGGCAGACCATGCCCTTCCCAGGTTCGTCACTCAATTTTTTTCAATGATTTATTCTCGAAGCAAAGCAAAAATATACCCCAAATCCGTTCTGGGAACTTTCGAAATTCAATGGGGGAGTTCGGGAGGAGGTTCCCCCCCCCCCCCTCCCTCCTCTCAAACTCTCCCATATCGAGCCTTCGGACTTCGCGACATGCAGGTTTCGGGCTGGCAGTGCGAGTAAATGTCCATCTCCCGGGGTCTGACCCCCTGCCCCGAATTGCTTCCGGCGCCTCTGCACCTTTCTAGCGCACATACCAGTGCACATACAGTTTTATATTGCCCGAGGACATGGTTCCCCTGTGGACAGATTCAATTTTACCCTGAATCATTATACATATGTGTTTAAAGTGTCTAAAAATCACATAATAAAGAGATATAATGGTGAAATGTACAGAGACCTCATATAATACATATGAAGGCCAACTTCAGAATTGAAATGTTTTGCCCACCTATTGGGATTCATGCCTCACATTTCATAAAGCATCCGGCCAAATTTTTTTTCGAAAGAGGTGAGAAAACTAGGGTGGTTCAACAATTTTCTGTAGTTTTAATTCTCTGGTTTTCATGGAAACGGGAACGGGAATTTTTTAAACAGAAAATCAGGAAGCCGGAAAATGAAAATTCTCGCTTCAAATATCTCAGTAATATTGATAATTACGACCAGCAGCTTGCTGGTCGTAATTATCTTTAAGATTTTTGAAAACGAAAACTTTTTCGGTTGTATATAGCAGAACGAAGTATTGATGTTCGTTTGGGCAATACAATTTTGAACGCATGCAGTTATGAGAGCTGCCTGTTGTTTTTGTTTATTAAAACTAACAAAAGTAAACCTGGCTTTTTATGGCAAACTAATTGGAAGCAACTAGTTTTTAATGTTCCCAGGAAAAAAGTAGCAAATGTCACCTCTTTTTATTTATTTATCGGGGTTTAACGACACTTTCGATAGCCAAAGTCATCTCGTGAAGGACGGGTGGAGGAAGCCGGAGTACCCGGAGAGAACCACCCAGCAATGGTGAGCAACAGTTAGACTCCCACTGTACTAACTCCACACGAGGAGGGTTAGCAATGGTTGAATACAAGTGCAACATCGACGTGTAGTACGCCTTAGGACACAGCGCCAACATCCCCAATGTCATAACCACTGAGCCACGTGGGCTTCCTTTTGTTGATTTAACAAAGGCTCGGATGTAAGTGAGCTTCCGACTTCCCTCGCTCATCGCCGCTATGCGTCTCGGTATCAATCAATGCACGGGGAAAGTTGTTCAAAATCATGGAATACCTCCACCTCACTTGGTAGATATTACCTAAATAATGAAATAAACAAGACAAATTCTAACTAAGGCCTAAAAAAGTTAAAAAATCTGTTTCTCATGCCCTCCTGCGTGGTCCTTTTGACTGCCGCATGCTCTCTTTTTTCATCAATGCAAACTTTAAAAAATAAAAAATACTTTGCCCAAGTTAATAGAATTAATAAATTTGTCCCTTGAGTGCAACAAGGCTTTGCAATGCTTTAGCATTGCAAAGCCTTCTTGCATTCAAGGAACGAAATACACCACCACCCATGCTATTCTGTAGATTATAAGGCCTAAAATACAAAACAAACCAAGAACATCAACTTTTGGTGGCATAGAAATAATTTCAAAAATAAAAAACCGCCCGATCACATGCAATGTTACAAAAATTGGCCTGAGAAACAGAAGATCTACTTTGTAGGGTCTAATCAATAGAAGGTACGGACTCGGGTATACTCAGTAGGCAAAACCTATTCAGGTGACGTCACTTCAAGACAGTCCATTGTTCCATGTATTCCATGTATGTTACCACTTCGAAAAGACAAAAGGGCCAGTGTGTTATGATATAAATAAAACCGATTTTAGAAACAGAGCCTATCGTGAAAGTCTAAAGTGGGGAAATCTTGAAGGCTATGCCCCAAATGGCACTCTTTGAAGGTATTTTGAGGGTCGGAAGAATGTCACTTTTCACCAAGTGTGGTATGTCATTGACGCAAAATGCATATTGTAGAAAACAGAATTTTTAGGGAGGATCATCTTTGTGGTTTTGTTGTTGTTGTTGTTGTTGTTGTTGTTGTTGTTGTTGTTGTTGTTGTTGTTGTTGTTGTTGTTTGTCTTTTTTGTGGGTGGAGGGGGCAGCCCCGGCTACGCCACTGATTATTTGTTGTCAAGTTGTGATAAATAGAGGATATCTAGTGTTTTTGAGTGGATACCGAAAATTATCTCATGAGTGGCCGGGACAAATGTTTATTTTTCGCTAGTGCTTGCGAAAATAACCATTTGTGTCGGTCACAAGTGAGATAATTTTCGGTATCCACTCAAAAACACTAGATTTTCTTTTTATTATACGCTTTTTCATAAGAATCTGATAATTCCACTCGATTCAACCATGAACTGATGCATGAAAGTAAACAGCTCATTCGGAATGATTGATACGCGGAAGTGATTTGATCGATACTCGGAACAGATAGCGTCTTGCGATCTGACTCTGTTGAAGGGTTTTTAGTCCAAACATGGCGTGCAAGTCCGTAATATAAGTTTTTGGTTTGGTACGTCCTTTGAAACGACGTACCAACCAAAAACTAATATTACGTACTTTCAGGCAATGTTTTGACTAGCGAGTTTCAAGCATCAATTCAAGGTGAATACGTGCTGAATTATTGCTGGAAATGATCGGTATCCACTCAAAAACACTAGATTTACTTTTCATTATACGTTTTTAGAACAAATTGATCATTTTCAGTGATAATTTGTCTCGTATTCATTCACCTTGATGTGATGCATTGAAAGCCGCCATTTTGATTGATACCACGAAAGTGAAAATTTCTATATCTTCACAGTGGGGGATACGATTTCTATCTTTCCGCAATTTCTTCGATAATCTATCGTTTAGCGTATAATAATTTTTTTTTAATTTCACTGGAGGAGACACGGGGATGGGCCTCGCTAGAAGACATTTTTGAAAAATATGCCTCAAATTGCACTCTTTGAAGGTATTTTGAGGTTGGGAAGAACGTCACTTTTCACCAAGTGACGCAAAATGCAAAGTGTAGAAATCAGAACTTTTAGGGAGAATCACTTTTGTGTGTTTTGGGTTTTTTTTTATTTTGCTTGGGGGGGGGGCGGCTACGCCACTGATTATTAATTGTCAAGTTGTGATAAAATGATAATATTGACTTCTAAAACAATGCACACATGGTCAAGTGTCGTGGGGAATCTAAAAATTGATTTTCCCAAATATACTGAAAATTCCTGCAGACTCTCATAAGAAGCTAATATGTAAATTCTCAATACAAAATTTATCGTATTATAATTATCTGTACATATGTTATTAAAAAAACACAATCTCTATTGAGAATATGTAATTATTTGATGGTAGTAAGACCATCAGATAACCCAATAATGGACGCCAGTGTTAACAAGATAATACCCACAATACTACATCTGCGGTACCATTGTTAACAACCAGCTGCAACATAGATTAATAACTAAAATTAACACAATTATAAACACATCAAACAGATCAGTTTGAAATCGCAAAGTGAATTGATAGAAGTCATTCAACGAAGCGCGGCCATCACGTTTCGGTCTGTATCTAGAAGGTGTAAGTGTGTGTGTGTGTGGGAGGGGGGGGGGGGGTGTTAAACAAAGCTCTGTTTTCAACAACGAAATTCAAGGTTGGGGGTTGTTAAACAAAGCTTTGTTTTCAACAACGAAATTCGAGGTCTTCAAGGAAGCTCTGCTGTTTCTCGACCCATTAATCATTTGAACCCGATCTCGACCGATTAACTATTTGAACCCGAAAGGCCGCTTTTTTACGGTCCAGGGTCGTGAAACGACCTGAATTCATCAAGTAGATAGTTGCTCAGTGAATTTTTGTGGTTGACCAATCAAGATTTTCAACGCGCAGCCTTAAGGCTGCACGTTGAAAATTTTGAATGGTCTTTCCCCACGTAACGAATATAGACTCTACCAGTTGGTGGATCTGAACTGGCATGGAATATACCATCAGGGTCCAAGGGTGAAGGCGTCTTCAATGAGTTTTCATACGCCCGTTTGAAAAACGGTCGTATTATGTAATCAGTCTGTCCGTCCGTCCGTCCGTTAACATTATTCGTTTCCGATGGATAACTCCAGTTTGAATCATTTGATCTCAACCAAAGTTAGTATGTGTTTTACCCAGCTAGTAATACAGGCCAAGTTCAAATATGGGTTCGAACCAATAATTTTTACATGAGTTCGGCCCTTTTTTACTTAGAATTCGACAGTCTATTAACATTGGTGGCTTCCGACCGATAACTCCAGTTTGGATTATTTGATCTCAACCCAAACTGGAAAATTCAAAATGGATAACGAGTGTATTTAGTCACGCCTGGCGGTGCTCTTGTTATTGAGTACTAAAAATACTACCCACATTATACTAAGGGCCACCATACTCATCTACAAGTTTGGTGAGTACACTTTTATGTCTGTTTGTTTATGGGGGGTTAATGACACTTTCAACAGCCTGTATCATATCATGTTGTACCAATAGATGAGTTGGGGCGCCGGATATTTTTTTTTATTTAATCTTATTTGTTTTACAAGGATTGGCGAACAAGTTATGCAATTTATATTAACGCCTCTCATTGGCCCAATGGTGTAGGTGTGTGTGGGATGACTTTCATAGCTGCAACTTCGTGGCCTAGCTCTTCTCGAATACTATGAAGGGATCTTTAGCCTGCACGGAGTGTGTCTCTCTCCGCACGGAGGACAGCCATTTTACGTCCCTACCCGATAGGACGGTACGCTGTGACAGCATCAACCCCACAATTGATGCTGACAGAGAGTGTTCGGACACCTCGAGAACTTTCCCCAACCGGGGATCGATCCCGGGACCTCTGGCGTGAGAGACCAGCGCACTTATCCACTCGGCCACCACTCTCACCGGAATGCCCGAAGAGCAACACTGAGCAATGATGTGTAACTGTCGGAGTCTCCAATTTACTCTCTCGACACAAGCAGGGTTGGCATTGGTTAAAGGTAAGTCCGCCGTTGCCGTACAGCAATTCGACTCTGCAAATGCCGTCAACCAAAACTATCCCCGCTTATACCGGAATAGTAAATTGTACAGTCCATCTGTTATTCCCCGTTGCGCAGTGGTTCTCTTTCGGTTTTCTCCGCCCGGACACTTGTCCGACACGATATGACCCGGGCTGTGGAAAGTGTCGTTAAACACTAATTAACAAATAAACTAACTTAAAAAATGTACTCATTTAACTTTATAATGTACAAATATGCAGATGGGGAGGGTGGGGGGTGATGTGAAAATAGTAAAATGTGAGTTGAAAAGAATCTTTGGCTCGTCCCCAATGTTCCGTGATTTTTTCTTGTCTAGTCCACTAAATTCGGTCTGGACCGACCCAAAGGCTCGGCCCAGACCAAATTTACTGAACAAAATTACTGAATTAGTTTCGTAAATTTCACTCTAAACTGGAGACTTGGTTAGAGATCCTCTATTCACGAGACGATAGGCAGAAATTATAGTGGAATGATAACCTGTTTGTTATATGGAATATTTAGCCGATTATCCCGTTAAACCCTGATGGTATATTCATTTCCAGTTCAGAGTCATCAGCTGGTCGAGTCTATATATTCGTTACGTGGAGAGGGAGATCTCTATATATATAGGGGCTGCATTTTAAAAACAATCTTAGTTGTTATAACACACAAATTCACTGACTGACACTGAGCAACTATCTACTTTATGAATTCACATTACGTGTACACTCCATATAAAACCGCACTTCGCGTACCCCACTTTTTGTGTAGAAAAGTGGGGTACCCAAGTGCGGTTAGGAGAGAAGCATTACATAATCAATTAGTGCTCGACGAGAAATTTCTTCCAGAGTCTGAACCTGATTAGCAATATTAGTCTTCAGCCAGTGAATTTCTAAAACCTGCATTTCATAAAATAATGACATAAAAATATTATATCTGTCTTTTCCAGATCATTGTACCCCGGAAAAATGTCCGCTTTTAAACAATTCGCCCAATATGTTTCGAGATATTCAACTTGTTTCCGTATTAAAATAAAATGTTTTGCCGATATGTCATTTGGATTCCCCCCTGTATAATTAAAGGTAAGTTTATCGCCATCGAACATGATCTTGTCCACCTTCATTCTCGAAACATTTCATCGAGACACTTTTAAATAAAATTACCAAATAGAGGAAGTATTTTAAAATAAAACAAATTCTGTGCGTTGCTATGTTTTTTAGAACACTAATGTGACAGTCTCGGCGATACATCCTGTCTTTACGAAGTGCGGCCCCTATTTTTCAGACTCGGGATCATTACGAACTCGGCATATGATTTAATATCATTGCAGATAAGCTGCTTCACGTTTACCTCAGTAATTCTTTTTGACGAACTAAATTGAGAATGAAACAGAATTAATAAATAAATCCATCTACTCCTTCCGGTCATTTTCGTAACAACTCGGGTGGATTTTTTCAAATTAAGTTCAGTTTTCGGAATCATGAAATTTTAGAAGCAAGAGACATACGAATCATGACCTACGGTAAACAAATTTATAGTGCAGTTTGGGAAGTGGAAGGCACCCACAATGGGATTTTCTTGTCAACTTCCAATATCTGAAAAAGGCATGAAAAATTGGTGGCGTCACTGGGGGCCGGGGGAGGGGTAGGTATTTGCCCCTTAAACGTAGATTTTGCCCACATTTGCTTCCCACGTCCATCACACACACACACACACACACACACAAACTCTCTCTCTCTGTCTCTGCCCCCCCCACCCCACCCCCGTAACCATGGCGTATTCACGCCTCCCGTGAGTCAACGATCGACAGTATAATCTCTCCACTTTTAAATCTGATCCGCCGCGCCTGGAAAAATTCTCCCTTAAAATTTTATATATTTTCCTTTTTTACAGCTTGTGGCCCTCATTAACGGTGGAGGGGAGCATTCCAATGAGGGGCCATAAACTATGTGACTGAAACAAAATATGGAAATTCACTAAATTCACAACGCCAATGGCCGAATTTGGCCAGCACTCAGGCTATACAAAAATCTGCATTCAAATTTTATTATGTTTAAGTTTTTGTTTCAAAAACATAGCTTATGACCCTTCATTGGAACGAGCCAGTGCATTTTGAGTCTTTCCATTGAGGGGTCCCAAGCTCTGTTTTGAGACAAACAAATTCAGATTTTTAGTTGTTATTAAAGAATTTATCTTGCAAGTGCCACCTGGTCCTGTAGGCGGGTGGAGACTATTGGATCACCGGATTTATCTTCCTAGCATTTGGTACGTTTTTTCTTGGAAATAGTATGTTTATTTTCGTGTCTGGAAACTGGGTAGACTGATAACATTTTGGCCAGACGCTGTCGTCTGTATGTTGGTGTTTTTGTAATAATAATTCTCCCCAGCCAGCATGGGTTTCTTTTCAATAGATGCTTCAAATGCTTCGGCCCTTTGACAGATTAATATAAGTAAATTGGCCTTAGAAAAGGTGTTGAACATATGACATACCAGTATACAATTATGCTCAATTAGTTACTTCTGTTCAGTGGCGTGTTAAATTAAATCCTTTGTTTGTTGTTAATCCCCAAGAAAATGTTAAAAGAAACGAAACACTTGCTATGTTTCATCATATCACATCCCCCAAATATAAAAATATTCACAGGAAACATTTTTAAAACCTCCTGAAATTTAGTGCTTGTGCGGTCTCGAGTCCAATGATATTAGCTACAAATAAGAGACTTCATTAGTTGAAACTTTGGATATTTAGTGCTTAACACGATGTCTTGATCAAGTAGTCCAATAATATTAGCTATGGACACGCGTCTCATCAAGCTTTATTTATTTTTTATTATTTGTTGCTAATATTATTGGTGGACTGTTTCATTATCCACATCATAGAATGATGCCGCAACACTACCACCGAGTTAGGGTGAGAACGGTTTGAGTTCCGCCGAATTGAATAGAGCATGCGTTTTGGCCCTAATCTTTTCAAAATCAGCCCCCCTCCCCTCCAAAAAAAAAAAAAAAGAAAAAAAAAGAATGGGAGCCAAAACTCGTTTTATCACCAATATCAGTCACCGCTGATATGACCGATTCCCCGGGTTGAATAAGATGTCACGACGTTGTTCTCATGACCATAAACTCAAGTAATGTATTCCTGGGTGGCGTCATTTCGTTCCCGCTTCATCGATCGGAATGGTCCCGAGTTGAATTATGATACCGTGTTTTGAAGTAGCTCCAGGAAAAAGATGAGAGAAGCACGGATTGGGTTTACCCAAATTGGATCTCATCCGTGTTTTGAAGATAATCCCCCCCGTGTCTGGGGTTCCATAGCGGCTGTCAGATAGAATAAAAAATGTGTTTTAATTTAACATTTGGGCGGATTATGATGTTATATCCCGGGCGAAAAGCAGATAAATTGCCAGTATGTTCAAAAAGAAAAATGTGTAGTTATCTGTACCCGTCCATTTCGGTTGAGAATCAGAATGTTTTTTTCAACAACAATGACCTCGATTAAGCGAGTTCAGACTATTTTATATCATGTAAATCCAATAGATGGAAGAGCCACACTGCTTCACGGGATCGTCAAAATTCACATTTTTTTAAAGATTTATTAGAACACAAAACGTGAATTATTGAACCGATTTTCACATTTAAAGGATTCTTTTGATCCAGAAAATTCTCTCCAAAAACATTTCAGGCACAGAGAAAGGATTTAGTGAAGAAAACGTATTATGTAAATTGCGAGGTGTTTTCCCAATCAACACTGATTAATGAGTAAATAACTGCTGTTATATAATCATACATAACGCACTCAGTCGACATTGGAATATTTTTTTTATATGGAGTGTACACGTAATGCAGGTCGTTACACGGCCCTGGACGGAAAAACTCTTTCCCTTTCAAAGGATTAATGGTCTTCAAAATGAGTTTTTTCGTGAAAGGATAAAAGGGGTCCATTTTTCTAGATGAACTCCACCCCTCCGGTTGTCAATCAAATATCTTACCACTGCGACTGAATGTTCCGTTTATCCTCGACTAAATTGCTGTGAAATCTGTCACTCTACACTTTGATGTTTACCCGCAGTCAATATTTTTAATTTATGCCAAAAAGGGGCAGTCTTTTTTCTAGGTGATACGGTTGTAGAATATGTCAAATAAATATCTTACGACTACCGCTGAATGTCGACTGAATTGCTGTGAAACATGTCACTCTAAACTTTGATGTTTGCATGCTATCAATATTTTTCATGTCTTTGCACTATTTTTAATTTCAGTGCACTTTTTGTGGGTTTCCATCACATATTTCGGGTTTTAAGAATGCACATGTGCCCCAAGGTTAGGTAGGTGCAGTCAGTACGAATATGTTCAGTACGAATATGGACCCATCCCACCTCCGGCCCCGGTCCACACGTCCCTGCCTTTCAATCATATTTCAAGATAATCTTCATAGGTTTCCCTATGACTTTGTTTGACGTTATGGCGTATCAGTGGTGAACCATTATCTTGATGTATAAGTGAAAACTGCACCTAGGCACCTTGCTAATTTTTGTTTGCTACAAATGCAATGGCGAAGAGAGCTTTGTCTGTTGTGGAATGGGAAGATCATAAAGTTTCTATAAAAAATAGCAATGCAATACAGAAAACGTGTAGCACGAGGTAATACTTTGCATCATATTAATTTCCATTTGACCTTCAACGCAGGGAGTTGCTTCTAAAAACTTTCACTTATTCTGGTAACTTGATGTTCAGAAGGTATGATTTCTTTCACCACAATTAATAATTATTTTTTTGTTATGGATGGAGCATAACGGCAAGTTAAAATTGTAAGGCAGACAGAACAGGACAGAAATCTAAATTTGAGAGAAGCTCCTGGTCCAGCAGCAGTCGTTTCCTTCTATTTTCCGTCACAACCAGGCGCGTAGCAAGGATATCAAAATTAGGGGGCACGAGTAATATCCAGGGGGGGGGGGGGGGGCTAGATAAGCGATCTGAACGTAGCAGCTACCCCCTCCCCTTCCCCCTACGAAAGGGGTAGCCACTCTGTTCAGATCGCTGAATAAGCGATCTGAACGTAGCAGCTACCCCCCCCCCTTCCCCCTACGAAAGGGATAGCCACTCTGTTCAGATCGCCGAACTACTAATAGGGTGCGGAGCATCATCCGAGCCACGTAACGGAGAGATGGACGCGAGCACAAGAGGGGGACACCCCTCTGAGTACGTTTGTGTCCATAATTTATAAGTTGTGAAAGGTATCAATAATTAGGCCACACCACCTGGTGGGGGGGGGGGGGGGGGGGCATGACTAAAATAATTTTGGGAGCATATACGCCACTGCTCGTAACTGCTCCAACATCCACCTAATGTAAACCTTCTTTATTCTGGCATGCATGTCTATTTATGAGACAGCATACATGTAACTGTGATGAAATGTTTATTGCTTTCCAGATACTTGTATCTACTGACGAGTTTATGTAAAAAATCGGAATACATTGTTTCGGAGAGAATAAATTAAAAAGTATTGATCGTATCGTATCATATGTTACATGCCGTGTTGCTTTTATGTTATAATGAACAATGTACAGACATGAATGTCAAACCCACAAAATGACTCACGTTGGAGAAAAAAACTGTCCATTTACAAAACTTAGAGCGATAAATGTATTGAAACACACACACACATATATATATATATATATATATATATATATATATATATATATATATATATATATATATATATATATATATATATATATATATATATACATTTCAATACATTTATCGCTCTAGATTTTGTAAATAGACAATTAAAATAATACATTTTGTGGATGATACTCATTTTGTCCCATATATATCTAATGAGTATCATTCACAAAATTTGTTATTTTAACTGTCCATTTACAAATTCTAGAGTGATAAATGTATTGAAATGAATCTATATGTGTTTCAATACAGTTATCGCTCTAGATTTTGTAAACAGACATATATATATACTCGCCCAAAAAAGAAAGTGTGCATTGCAGAAATTGATCAAACTCCAAAAAAATAATTTCGTAGGTGTAAAGAGTGTTAACCTGTTCATGAAAAAGTTATATTGAACACAAAAACAGCTTTCCCCGTTAAAATTGCATTAACGTTAAATGACGTGCTGCACGTTTGTGAAAAGACATGTTTTGCACGTGGAGAGTCTGCAAATTCATGCAGCAGTGTGAATCCTTGGGTATTTAAACACTAAAGTAAGGCCTTCCTATCGTTCACATTCAAACTTGCGCTGCTGTTAAAACGATTCCACATTAGCATGCCAAGATTGACAATGAATCAACGTCTCCTTGCCCTGGGTATGATTAGAGCTGGCAGAACACACAGAGAGGTTGCCTAGCATTTGAACTGCCACCGTAACACTGTAGACAGGCTAGTCCATCGACATGCACAACATGATGACGTTCGAGACAGACCCCGCTCCGGGAGACCCCGAGTTATCACCCCTGCACAAGATTGGTATATCCGTGTCGTCCATCTCCAGAACTGGCAACAAATGGCAACGACGACAGCCAGGAACATCCCCAACCTGAGACGGATACATCCTCAAACAGTAATCAACCGGCTGAGAGAATACGGCTTACGTCCTCAAAGACCTGCAATTCGTCCGATTTTGACGTTACGTCATCGTCGAGCTCGACTGCAGTGGTGTAGAGTAGGGTTAGGGTCAGGGTTAGCCTGACCTAACCCTAACCCTACCCTAACCCTAACCCTAACCGAACCCTAACCTAACCTAACCCTAACCTAACCCTACCCTAACCCTAACCCTACCTAACCTAACCCTAACCCTAACTAACCCTAACCTAACCCTACCCTAACCCACTTCCATGCTAACTTGTTCGCTTCCATGAGGCATAGATGCACAGCAGTAGTCGATGCAGACGGAGGTCATACCAGATATAGAGTGTGTGACTTTTGTGTTGGACCCTTAGTGTCTTTGCCTCTCCATGGCACCAAGAGTATTCGTCGTAGCGTAATGAAATTTCTCGTGTTGATCACAAATTGATTCATCTGTGATTGAATACAATTTCCATGAATGAAAATGATATATATCTTTTTTTAGTGTTATTTTTTAGCATGCACACTTTCTTTTTTGGGAGAGTATATATCTAACGAGGACCATCCTCAAAATTTGTTATTTTAACTGTTTATTTTTCATATTTTTCAAAAAATTTCAACAAAATTACAAAAATCATATCAGGTGCCCCCCTCATTGGAACGAGCTCGACTAGCTCGTTCCAACAAGGGGGCTCACATGATATTATTTTGTTGAAATTTTCTTTGAAGATATATTTTTTCAACTGCTCAGTGCGATACGGGGCTGGCTGTCGAAAGTATCGTTAAACTCAAATAAGTAAATAAATGATTTTTTTTAACATTAGTGCTTGGAGAAGTATTCTCCTACATCTTCTTAACAATATCTACTCAATTATTTCCTTACAATTTGGGTAATGTATTACATGTATTTCTGTGTGCATTGGGGCGCGGTGGCGTTGTGGTAACCGGTTCTCGTCAGATCACCGAAGTTAAGCAACGTCGAGCCCGGTTAATCCTCGGATGGGTGACCGTCTGAGCTATGGATTCGGACAAGGCACTTAACCCCGACTGTCCACATGGGGCACGATGACGCCGTGTACTAAGACGTAATGCACGTCGACGGTGTGCATGTCTTCAACCAATCTAACCATGACTGTACTGCAGTGCGGAGTTACGCTGTTGGGGAGCTGGCAGCTGCTCGTCGTTGCTCGATAGTTCTCTCTGAGTACTCCGGCTTCCTCCACCCGTAAAACTGTCACGGTCACGATTAGCCATAAGTATGTGACCTTAAACACCAATAAATAAATAAATTCTCCATAGATAATCGTGACCAACGCGATGCAGGAAACACCGAGGGAAAACCAACAAACTGGAACAGGTGTTTTTTTTTTATAAGAATGGAACCTGGTCAGTAATGTATCTACGTATTCTTGTCACCCCCACCCGCGTTAGAGGCCCGGACCAAAAGCATTCCCACGACTTTCAGCTCACTCATCGATAGGTCAACATACACTTTATTAAAACACCCTAAATCCCGGGCCCCCCCCCCCCCTCCCGAGTGAGGGCAGCCTGGCATTTTCAGGACAGTGATTTATTCGCTCGCCTACTGCTCACCATAGAAAATTAAGGAGGGCGAAAACTAGCCCTCCTGGCCTTAGAAAATAATGATTACCATAACCGCCTATGCCTAAAATCCACATCTTTAAAGATCTCTGCTACATGTATGTTAGTGGACTATGTAAGACGGCCACACTGCCCCCCCCCCCCCCCCCAACATAGGCCCGGGGCTGTGGGAAGGGCAGTGAAGTCGTCTCACAGAGACTACCTTGCGAGCAGCACCAAATAAAATATACAAAGCCCGCTTGACAGAATTCATTAACAGTAAAACTTCATTTTGCAATTTTAGCTTTTGTAAGCTTGAGGAGAACTAATCGCTCGTCTCGGCCATGCGAGGGTGGGGGGGGGGGGGGAGTTTAGCCCTTCTACATTTTTAAGAATGCCAGGCGTGTGAGGGGAGGCACTAATCCAACCAGATCATCTCAACAGCTTAGCAGAAACTATAACCTTATGTTAAAGGAAAATTACATTAGGCCTATTTTTTATTTCAATTTTGAGCACTATATTTCAAAACATATTTTAGAAAAAAAGTTATTACTGAAATAATATTCAATCTTGTGAGTTTAAATGTTAAAAGAAAAACCTTTTTTAACCCTTTACTCAACGTAGTGGACAAACCGTAAAGGTGGCTTGATTTTTGTGTTCTATACATCACAACCTTCATTTTGATGTATAATATATTTTGTGCATATTTAATTTGAAATTATGGAATATCAGAGATGGGAATTTCAAAGTAAACAAATTTCTCTTACTTATATAGCAACTTAAACCAGTTTGCAACCGGTATGCAAGTTTTTGACAACTGAAAATGAAAAAGATTTGGCCTGAAAAATATTCCCAGCAAACTATACACAGTAAAAGGTTTAAACATTGTTGAGATTGTCTTAACCCTTTACCCAATGCAGACGATATCAAAATTTATTATTTTAAATACCATTTTTTTAATTTTTCAAAAAATTTCAACAAAACCATATCATGTGACCCCTCATTGGAACGAGCTCGACGTGCTCGTTCCAAAGAGGGGTCACATGATATGGTTTTGTTGAAATGTTTTGAAAAATAATGCTTTTTTAGCTTCTAAATTTGCATATTACGCGGACGGATGTGGCCGATTCCTGGGTAAAGGGTTAAACAATGCATAACTGGGACGTAAAAGATTTGCAGCCATGAGATTGAAGGTGACTGAGATGAACATAGCCCCTTACAAAATATGTAACGACTGATCATTAGCTGAACAGAAATTCTTAAAGAAAAATGTTGGAAAAAAATACATCCTAGACTATGCAGGTTAATAGAAGTGATAAAAAAAAACAACATCAGTGGAACCAATACTATATAACTTTTATAATTGTATTTTCTAGAATTGTATTTTCTATCTACTAATATAACCGACCAAAATGAATCATTAGCATTTTAAAAGATATGGCAATTTGCCAACTGGCAAATTGCCACATCTTTGAAAATGCTAATGCTTTATTGAACCCATTAAAGTCATAATTACAAAATACAATTCTAGAAAATACAATTGTAAACGTTCTATAGTATTGGCCCCTGGCAGCATTAACTGACCTGGAATAGAAGGACTTGAAGCAATACTGTTGGACTGAACGCAAGTTCTGACAACTAAAAATGAATAAGATTTACTACCCCCCCCCACCCCCCCCCACAAAAAAAAATCGCTACAAAATATGGACAGAATGTGGGTTAAACCGTGTTGTGATAGTGCTGAACAATACATGACTGCAATTTAAAAGTTTTACATTAATTGAGTTCAAAGTAACTAAGTCTAAGCTAAGGGGTCGTCCAACAAAACTTTTGACATTTTTTTAAAAATTTCAACAATGCCCTAAATACGAATTAAAGTGGTGAATAGCGACATATTATATACCATTATATATTGTGTCCTTGGGCAAGGTACTTTATCTCGGCTGCCTACACGGGGGCACGATGACGCCGTGTACTAAGGCGTACTGCACGTCGATGGTGCACATGTCTTCAGCCGTTCTAACCCTGCTTGAGCGGAGCTTGAACAGAGTTAGAATGTTGAGGTGAGTTGAGGTTTGCAGATACACTTATCTGGGGGGTTACCTGTCTAATAGTGTTTGGAACATGTGTGGCCAGGATATTCAAAAAGAAAAAAAGAGTTAAACTTTGATAAAAAAGGTATATGCCTTGAGTGCCGGAGGTAGAGTCATACAAGGAAGAGAGCCCCCCACCTCCCCCCGGGAAATTTTTTGTGTCAAATGGAGCTCACTTGTCACCTTTTAGAGATTGCTTTGTGTATTGCGTTCTTGAAAAAAATATGTGAGACCCTCTGGATGTGCCCATCTAATCTCAATATACCAATAAGCCTCCTTGGGGAAAGTACATGCAATAATGGTTATGTAAGGTTGATTTTATGTGTTTTGAATAACAATGTACTTTTAAGTATATTACACGGTTTATTGCAGTGACAGGTTACAGTTACCCTTATTTCTTCTCCAACAGATATCATGAGTGTATTGGTGTCCAAGAGTAAACAAAGCTATTATACTTATTGATACACCAGACAAATTTAACAATAGCATATTGTGCTTTTTCACATAAGCACATGTCGGCACATAAAGCATGTGCTTATGTGCTAGGGCACATTGTGTCACATTGTGCTTTTTCACATAAGCACATATGACAAAAAGGGATTCTCCAGAAGGTATTCTAGATAGGTATCCTCAAACAATATACAACTAGGCCATAGGTATCCTCAAATACCCGTATGTGCCTATGTGCTAAGGCACATTGTGTCACTTTGTGCCTTTTCACATAAGCACATATCGGCACATAAGCACATATGACAAAAAAAGGGATTCTCTAGTAGGTATCCTCGAATAATACAATACCAGGCAATAGGTATCCTCAAATACCCGTATGTGCCTATGTGCTAGGGCACATTGTGTCACATTGTGCCTTTTCACATAAGCACATATCGGCACATAAAGCATGTGCCTATGTGCTAGGGCACATTGTGTCACATTGTGCCTTTTCACATAAGCACATATCGGCACATAAAGCATGTGCCTATGTGCTAGGGCACATTGTGACACGTGCCTTTTCACATAAGCACATACGATAAAAAGAGGTGCTGAAGGTTATATGTTTTTCAAAAAACGGGTACCGAAATTGGGGTGCCCGGGGATATTGCCATTGGATATAGAGGTGATGAGAATCGGTTACAACTTCGTTGTAATAAGGGGAGATAACTCTGTACGATTAAGTATAGGTTATGGAAAATCAAGCAATCTGGTTGGTTAGTTATAATCTATATAAAGGATCTAGATACAGGAAACAATAGGAGTACACGGAATAGGGCCAGAACTAACAAGAATAGATCAGAAAAGCTAAATATAGTAATAATAAGTAAAGCTGTTCCAGTTGATAGGTTCTTCTGCGCTGCTGGAGTATACTCCTGTTCAATCGAACACACCCCGGTACCCCCTTGCTACTATAGCACTACGTGCAACACCGATAAATTGGGGAATCCGTAGTAAATAAAGTCAATTTCGGTGATTTGGAGGGATTGTCGGGTTTATTTGGGTAATTCTACAAATCGGCGAAAAATTACTCCTGTACAAAGGAACATACCCTACGAATATACCCCAGTCTTGTTAGAAGGTTTTGGGTCACATAGCAACCACGTGCTACCATAGAAACCAAGATTGCGGCCTCCAGTATACAAAATGGACGACGGAAACACGTGTCACCCTAACAACACGCGCTGCGCATGCGCACTAGGACCACTATTACTATTGAGATGACGTCACAAGATGGGCGCTCACGCGGGTTACCATGACAACACAACATGATTTCACTGGGTCGCGTGACATGACGTTACTTCCGGGGTCCAGCCCAGGGTCCATCCAATGAGGCCCGATCTCCACATCTCCTATCTCCTACTACTATCACTGTCAAATTGATGCATGGGATAAAAGGGGTTACAGAGCAAGGGGTTTGTAAATATATTTATTCAACTACAATGTATGACTTTGCAGTGCATTCTACATTGGAAAATATCATAGTTTCTTTCCAAACCACTACAGTGACACATACATCTTTATTTTGGGAGACACTCTTTTGTCCTTCCATACTTCTTCTGCTGGACTCCTTCAAGTTGACCTTTGTTGAACTCCCCAAATCAAAACATAAACAAAAGAACATGTCTGCCTTCAATCAGTGAGCACTCCACTTATAACATTTGGTCTGAATCTTTATTACTTTAATGAATTAGGAAAAGATTTCTTCGAGTATGTCCTTCAATGTTTATAGAATACAGCTGTTATTTTATTTTGAGGTCTTTTATTGTAAAAAATTTGTTCTCTTACTTATGCCATAGCAGACTTTCGGGTGGTGCTATTTACACATGGCAGCAGTTCCATGGCAAATTTCAGTTTCCACATTTTCTATGTTTCATTCCAAGCATTTTGGTATATAATTTATTGGGGTTATTCATTGTGGGCCTTTTTTAGACTTGAATGAAAATTACATGAAATTTGATCAAAGTTAGGTTGGGTGTCCCGTTAAGCAGCGAAATCAATATTCAGACAATACCCTCCCGTTTGAATCTGGGGTCCATTGACTGAAACTTGACTTGTACTTCTTTTGCTCTTCAACAGTCACAAGCTAATTTATTACACGGTCGTATGGGGCGCGTTGGCTCAGTAGGAAGAGGTGCAGGCTGCAAGCCGAGAGGTTCTCGGTTCGAATTACACCTGCGGCAACCGCGTTGTGTCCCTGGGCAAGACACTTCACCACCCATTGCCCGCTTGGAGGCACGGTGGCGTTGTGTACTAAGGCGTACTGCACGTCGATGGTGCACTTGTCTTTAACCAATGCTAACCCCGATTGTGTGGAGTTAGTCGGATGGGGAGCCTGACAGTTGCTCGCCGTTCATTGATGATCCTCTCCGGGCACTCCGGCTTATTCCACCCGTAAAACTGTCCGACACGAGGTGACCCTGGCTGTCGAAAGTGTCGTTAAACCCCAATAAATAAATATTACATGGTCGGTATTAAGCTAAAAAGGTGTTCTTATTCTCAGACAATCCCTCATTGAATTTGAACCCCCTCATTGGACATGTTTATTGCCTTTGAGTGTCTTCCAGTATTAGTACAAACTCAGGAAGACCCAAAACTTTTTACACATTTTGATTGATGCATATTTATTTAATTGCATCTCAAATACGTTTTGCCTTGTTACAATTTATGGGATAGTGCCTATAGGCACTCTCCCATAAATTGTAACGAGGCAAATACTTTTACTTGAAAGATAACAAGAAGAGCAACGAAAGAATATGAAGCATTTGAATTGCAGTAGCTAGTACCAACAGATCGTTTTTGGAGGAATGTTTTATTTTTTAAATTAAAAATTAATTTATTTGTATAAATATGTACTTTCTATATTTCCCCGAAATCCTCTCCATGTTTGCAAAAGAAAAGTTTAAATTAAAAATAAAACCCTTCCTCCCTCCCTCCCTCCTTCCCTCCGTCCCTCCCTTCCTGATTTGAAAATAAAATGCCTGAGAATCAATTAATTTGTTTTGTGTGGCCTTATAGAAACAGAGTAAAAGTTTGTGTTGAGCATTCGAATCTTGATCTTGAAATTCATAGTCTCAGAATATTATTAAAGGGTTGACTCGTGTCCAATAACTTCGAAACGACTGTCTTGAGTAAAAGTTTGTGTTGAGCAAAAGAAAGTAAGACACCAAATACAAATCAAGAACGATAATCTGACATAAATTCTGCAAACTGCTTTACCCATTTAAACTTAATGACTCTTCCAAAACGATTACAATAACAAAAACAAACTGCAAAAATAGAGAAGTCTCACTATAGAGGGTATTTGAACATTTTGTTGGTAAACCGTTCTTATCTGTTTCATCACTGACATTAATCTTCAACCAATGATCAGAACCGGCCGCCACAATCGGCCGATTGTGGGCAATCGGATGACAACGGCAGCGGCTCCTGGAACATCGGTTCAACCGATTGTTGCCAAGCATTTTGTGATGATTCATTAACCGCATTTTATTATCTTCTGCAATTGTTCAATTGTTACTGTAAATGATGTTAATGATACCATTCAATAAAGTTGAGAAACAGCCACAATGTGTATTCTTATCTCTCTAGACTGCCCTTTTCGGAATATACAAAAAATTAAACGACATGGAAAGCTTACAATTGAGCGTACTTGTGACAATCTCTAGTTCATACCGGAAAAGTGAAGGTTGCATTCCATTGACTCAGGTCGCAGTAAAATTACCAGTCGCACGTACTTGGGCGGTAAACGTGGCTCTGAGAGCCACGTTTACCGCCCAAGTGTGCGCAACTGGTAATTTTACTGCGACCTCAGTCAACGAACTTTAAAACTGTGAAAAATGTTCAGTTTAATGTAGTTCTTTCGAGCCTCGGCTTGTCTAGTAGTGCACGGTATTAAAATCGGAATCGGCAGCAGAATCGGCCGATTATGAGCTCAAATAACCGGTACTCGTTCTGCGACCATTTTTTTTGGTAATCGATTGAACACTAACTGACATAACATAAAAGGACGCGGTAAGTCGTATCGAGGATGCAGTATATTTACCGACCCTCTTTGTCCAATACACTTTTTAAAACCTTATGTTGTCCTCGTTATGACTTGAAAATCAAAGAGAAGGCAACTTTTCTCCCTCGCGACCAAATCCTGGAAGGCCAGGAGCACCCTGGGCATTTTTTACCCCCACTTCAGCGTAAATACCACTTTCATTGAGCTCCCACGGTTATTTGGGGACGGGTCGGGCCTCATTTGCCGGAAGGGGTGCCGGAGGGGGAAGTGACATCATTGTCACGTGATGTTATGTTGGGTTGTCATGGTAGCGCATGTGAGCGGTGCTGTTGTGACGCCACTGCTATGGTGGCGGTGTCCATTTTGTGTAGTGGAGGCCGCCTTCTTGGTTCCTATGGTGACGTGTGGCTGCTATAAAGCTGGAAGGCTTCTGATAGGTTGGGGATGTGTTCGGAGTGTGTGTTCGATTCGATGAGAATATACCCAATTACTGGAAAAGAGTCCAAAACGATTAAACGGACATAGTTGGTCTTCGATTTTTTTTCAAAAATCTGATTTGATGGGGAGCACGTAGACCCATTGGAATGTTTGATTAGAGGGAAGTATAACTAATTACCGGAAAACAACCCAATCACTACATAAAATTACCGAAAACAACCTGAAAAGAACCGAAACGGACTTTAATTGGTCTGCCGATTCTTCCAGAACGATACTGGTCTCTACACGTTTGTCTTGAGGGGCAATGGGAAATCTCTATATCCGTCTATACAGAGTTACCTCCCTTCTGGTTCCCAAATCTGAAAGTCAATCGAGCATTGACTAGAAAAGGCATTGCTCGAACTTCTAGAACTTCTCTGAGCAAATACAGACATTTCCTAGAAGAGAATTCTCCGAAAAGACTGTAAGCACTATTCTCTTTGTATATAGTACAAATGTCTCTTATCCTTGTACTACTAGATATTCCTCTCTCTCCATCTCCATTGGTTTCTACCATGCCAACATGCCCGCTCACGCGCACTACCATGACAACCCACGTGGTATCTACTGTTCACCGCGGTATGACATTACTTCCTCCTTCCCATTCCCTCGCCCAACTATGGGATGAAAAGCACCTGAAATGCTAATCTGCATGGCGATCAATTTTTCTCAAAAGTCCTATTTGCTTATACAAAAGTCTTCCTCTGTGATTGAAAACGCAACTGGGTATCTATGCTCCTTATTTCACCAGTTAGTTAAAAAGGCGTATTTCAAATGAGTAAAAAAAATCTTCGCATTCTTTATGCAAATCGCAATTTTCAGTTCCAATGAGCATGCCTGGCTTCCGCAGTATGATATATGAAATAGCATGTAACAGTAATTGTTGAGTGTTGGTGAGCTGAATATACCCCGTTAAAATGTACTTTTTCAATATGCCATTTGACAACAGAATTCTAGTCCCTAAATATACTCCGATGTTCCAGAAATTTGACAGCCGGATACAAGTGAACAACTTCCCGATGAGTTGGTTTTATGACATAATTGCCTAACCGGGATAATGCAAATGTTTCCGCATCGAGTCACTGTGTCTTGTCTAGAAATAAAGAGTTGAGAATGGTAAGTGATACGGAAGGACGTAACAACCGTCACTTATTCCCAGTTCCCTGTTCGATATTCGATGTCGAACAAGGAACTGGGAATAAGTGACGGTTGTCACGTACCCCTGATACGGTATTTCAACAGTATTTATTTATTTATTGATGTTTTAAGGTCACATATTTATGCACAATGGCTAATCATGACCGTGACAGTTTTACGGGTGGGGGAAGCCGGAGTACCCGGAGAGAACCACTGAGTGACGACGAGCAGCTGCCAGCTCCCCAACATCGTAACTCCGCACTGCAGCACAGGCAGGGTTAGATTGGTTGAAGACATGCGTACCATCGACGTGCAGTATGCCTTAGTACACGGCGTCATCGTGCCCCCACATGGGCAATCAGGGTGAAGTGTCTTGCCCAAGGACACAACGCGGTTGCCGCAGGTGGGATTCGAACCGAGGACCTCTCGGCTTGCAGCCTGCACTTCTACCTACTGAGCCACCGCGCCCCCTATTTCAACTGTCTTCCGATTTTGAAAATGTGAGGTTGCGATGTAGACATTTGTATTTATCTATTTATTTATTTATATTTATTTATTTATTTATTTATTTATTGGGGTTTAATCACACTTTCGACAGCCAGGGTCACCTCGTGTAGGAGAGTTTTACGGGTGAAGGAAGCCGGAGTACCCGGAGAGAACCACCGAGCAACGGCGAGCAACTCTCAGGTTCCCCAGCACACTAACTCCACACAAGCAGGGTTAGGATTGGTTGAAGACAATTGTACTATCGACGTTCAGTACGCCTTAGTACACAACGCCGCCGTGCCCCCACGTGGAAAATGGTGGTGAAGTGTCTTGCCCAAGGACACAACGTGGTTGCCGCAGGTGGGATTCGAACCGGGGACCTCTCGGCTTGCCGCCTACACCTCTACATACCGAACCACCGCGCCCCTGCGATGTATACAATTCACTTCCATTTGAATTGAAGCTCGCTATTTGAGTTCCGGCATCGAGAGAATTCCAAGAAAAACATTGACGAACATCTGCACACCGTTCACTTCAGCGGTGGGCAGTAAAATATTACCAAAATATTACTCGATTTTTCGAATAGGTTTTTCGAAGCAATAAACAAATTTATTTAAATTGCAACTTCAAAGGCCCAGTTATAAGTGAATAATGTTCACAGAACGCATGAGCGAAAAGTCAGTGAGCAGCATTACTGGCCTTTGAAGTTTGGACAATTATGTTCTTTACACTCTATTTCTGGAAATTGAAGTTTGATAAGTTTGACGTCTGGGAATTCTACAGCTTACAATTCATGGTGTATTGTTCCATTTTCATGCACACGTTGTAATATTTGGCCAATATTCCACGAATAGATTTTAACCCTTCACAGAAAACGCATATCAATATTTTTGTTATTTTGATTTTTTACCCCAATTCTTAAAAGCTCGTTCCAATGAGGGCTCACATGATATGGGTTTGTTAACTTTTTTTTAAAATTCTTCTACAACACCACAATTTGTATATTACGCGGCGGATGTAGCTGATTCGTTAGGAAGGGTTAATCACTCGCCAGGAGGAACAGATGTGCGATCTTGTCCTCCACTCGCAAAAAGAGAAAACTGCAGGTGTGATAGCGCACAAGAGCTACAGTTCGTCTCAAAATCGAAAAACTGATTTCAAAATCTTCTAACAGGGAATGCATTAACGGGAATGCCAAAGAAGGGTGGGGTGGGGCGTGCAGCACACCCTCACCTTTATCCGCGGAATGGGACAATTAAACAAAGATTTCCCGGTTAGTAGACTCGAGCTGTTAACCGAAAAACCAACCGACTCGATTTGGATTTTCTCGTAATACTGAAACAGAAATTGAAACAACGCAATGATAAAGGCAGCTTCCGGTTTATCTACAAAACGATTTTGAAGCACGAAGAATTTGTACAACGTTCAACTCTTAACCCGCCGAGTATTTTGAAAAATATTTTCCATCAAATCACTTCACAGCAACCATGACTAGCCTTGAAGAAAAATTCATGACAATTTAACTCGAGAAAAGGGGAGCGCGGTGGCTCAGTGGTAACGACATTGGACTTGAAACCGAAAGGTCCATCGTTCGATCCCCGCCCGGGGTAACTGCAGAGGCGGCGGAAGCTCGATAAAAAATGGAGGGGTACAAATTTTAAAGGCTACTATGGTTCGGCCCAGTGGGAGAAAAGGTACAATCGTATATCGGTAAATGTACCATGACACACTATAGTCTCTCGTTTGGATGAGCATGCCGCGGTGTGGTCACTGTTCTGTTCATTTCTTCTACTTCAAGCATCTTCCAACCCGAAGGCTGGCCTTCGGGTTGGAAGATAGCTGAAGGAGAAGAAACGAACCGAGGCGATCCAAGATGGAATTCTTTGGCCAAATGTTCTTTGTATTTACAAATAATATATTGCAGGTATGTTTGTGTATTGACACGTTTGTTTGCACCCATTTAACTCATTGTGTAACCGCGCAGCAAGTCTTTGGGAAAAAAGTGCGTTGTGTCCTTGGTCAAGGCACTTAATCCCGATTGCCCACATCGGGGCACGGTGGCGCTGTGTACTAAGCAGTCTGAACACTGCACCTCGTGTGTTTTACATCACACCATCAGTCAGTACATTTGCGAAAAAATAATCTAAAGACGAAAGAGGTTTGCCTCATTCGGTTCTTTCACGCGACGCCCACGTAGTTGGAAGTCATGACACACACACTAACTATTTTTAGGATGATCGGGCGGATTCAAATGAGCAACAATAAGCCTACATAATTCCAGGAAAGGTTTCAAACCATCATTTTTACATGTGATAGAGAGTCATCTAGTGTTTTAATAACTGTGGAATAAAATTGTTAATCGACACGAAGGAGGAAAATATAACATGTGATCAAAATACACGTTTGTGAGACTGCAGTTACATTAAACCTCAAAGAACGCAGCTTGTTCAGGAATTTGCACATGTAATTTACCTTGCCGGTGCTGAGGATACAGTTATGCAAGACTCTCCTAGTTCTCTGTTGTATTTTGGGGCACTTTTATCGAATCTTTTGGACAATTTCAGAGTTTTTGGCCGAGATACAGTTTGTAAGGATTCGCTTTTAAACCTTTACACAACGTAACGGACCAGAACCGTCCAGCTTTATTCTCAAAAATCACCATTTAATTTTCATTATTTTTTTTTCATTTTTTTCTCTTAAAAACATAGTTTATGACCCTTTTTGGATCGATCTCATTGAGCTCGTTCCAATTTTACGGCTGGAGAAAGCTAGGTTTCCCGGAGATAACCACCGAGCAACGGCGAGCAACTGCCAGACTCCCCAACGAACGAACTCCACACAAGCAGGGTAAGCATTGGTTGAATACAGGTGCACCATTGACGTGCAGTACGCTTTAGTATGCAGGGCCACCGTGCCCCTTCCTGGGCAATCGGGATTAAGTGAATTGCCCAAAGACACAACGTAGTTACGCCTGGCGGGGATCGAACCGTGGACCTTTAGCTTTGACGTTCAATTCCGTAACCACTGAGCCACCGGGCTCCCAACATGAACGAAGACTCATCACAGCTATAGCAGCTATAGCTATAGCATGGAATGTTGTAACAAGCGTTTTGAAATTATGCCAAGACGTGAACCAGTAGTGATTGAAGACATGCACATGAGAAGTTCGAAGTACAAAGGTGTTTATCTGTTTATTTATTTGTTTATTTGGTTATTGTGTTTTAAACCTTTACCTAACATGAAAAGCAGACGACACTTGCAAACAAAATTCTTGAATAACTAATTTTTTAATTTTTTTTTGTCTCAAAAACATAAGTTATTACCCCTCATTGGAACGAGCTCGACGAGCTCGTTCCAAAGAGGGGTCATAACCTATGTTTTTGAGGCAAAAAATGTGAAAATTATTTGGCGATTTTTGTGAATAGCGCTGGTCGGTGTTGGCCATTACGTTGGGTAAAGGGTTAACGTTGATTTCAACAAACATGGTCATTTTGTGTTAACAGTTTTACGGGTGGAGGAATCCGGAATCCCCAGAAACAATCACCAATCAATGGCGAGTAGCTGTCAGACTCCCCAACTTACTAACACGGCGTGATCGTGGTTAGCTTCGGTTGAAAACAAGTGTATCGTTGTCGTGTCGTACGCTTTAGAACACAGCGCCACCGTGCTTCCACACAGCAACTAATATGAAGTGTCTTGCACAGGGGCACAACGCAAACTCTGCACGGGTGGGCAATATTTCCACGGACGCAATAATATTAGATTCCAAACACTAATTATAGGAATAATCATCAAAAATTGAGCTAATGAAGCACCGGGTACAACCCGGTGCGTCATTAATTAAAATTTTGCTGATGCTGACTTTTATTACCTGGTAAACGCATGCATTGACATCACTGCCCACGCGTGGATTACGACCACTCTACGGCGACTAACCTCTACAAAATGCTCTCCCGGCTCCCTATTAAGGTGTTTATCTGAAATCATTATTGTTATCTCGTTTGGTCTGAATGAAATTTACGATTGTTTCAAAAAGTATATATCCGGAGATATTGTGAGTATCGTCCATGTAACAAAATTGTAGGGTAACATCACTAATGAAGCTAAAGTCTCATTTACATGGAGAGAAAATGTACGGAGTATATTTATGTACGGAGTATATATTTTATACCAGGTATAATTCGGGGGGGGGGGGGGCGTTCACATGTATTTTTATGCTAGAGTAATTTGGTGCATAGATAGTCATTTCTCCTGCAAACATGGATTGAGTTAGTCGCCTTAGGAGACGCTCTCTCCCATTTGCCTTTCGCTTGTCGCCACCATCATGGGTACATTGAGAACCCGGACGTGTTGGAAGCTTCCCCCTTCCGGAGATTGGTACAAAAATATTGTTCTGAAAACATTCAGACAAGGCCAGTGGTTGGAAAACTTCAGGATGAAGATATCTTCATTTCAGGAAACTTGCGAAGAACTGACAAAGTGCATTCAACCCTCTGAAAATTGGGTGATTGAACCAATATCTATCGAAAAGCAAGTAGCTATAGCAATATACTGGAAGGCTTCTGAGTCATATAGTCAGTAGTGTGACCCAATCAAACAAAGCCTTACACTAAAATACTCGGGGTTCGTTTACATGCACGCTAAGTTGCAACTTGTGCCTGGTTTAATTAACCCTTTGAACCCTAGCAGCCCCTTTTCCGGCCAGGAATATTATACACCACAACGTCATTAAATAGGATTGCTGTCCAATAAATGTGTGGAGCAGACCAATAAATATTTTCAACGTGCACGTTGAAAATATTGATTGGTCTACCCCAAATAAGGGATATGGATCCTCCTAATTGCTGCCATTGAACTGACATGGAAGATACCACTAGAGTTCAAAGAGTTAAACAAACTTACACCACCTCCTGGTATTGGAATTTTGACTTCAGTATCGGTATTTAAAGAGGGTATACCTCGGTATCGATTCGGTATTCGGTATCTGACTTGAGTGAGATTTGCTGATAGCACCTAAGGGGAATTCACATCACGAAAAATACAGAATAAGTTGTTCGTGCATAATTCCACCACGGTTCCACAAATGCCACTGCCAATGAGCGCTCAACAGTGGCATTCCTTTACGAACGTCATCTGTTCCCCCTGAAGACAGACCAGATGGCCAAGGCTAAGCAACCACTCTCCCTTATAGGCTGATGGATGACTCTCAGCTTTCAATAACACATATTGGTGGATATTTTCCTTTTTTATAACCGTTATGGATAATATGCTGGGGCTGCTCCCAAACTAGCGACTGTTTGGGTTTCTTTTTCTTTTTTCTAAAACACTCATCAAACTGCGATTTCAGTATTACTATAAATAAGTCCACGTTTCTAAATAAAACACAGAGCAGAATGCGTGTAGTTATGCACAATTCCTAGTCACCTTCCAGTCCGAGGCTTTTGGGGGGTCTGACCCCAGCTCACTCAAACCAAATAAGATTATTGGCCCTCGCTTCCGACTCTCGTGGATTAATAAGCAAATAAAGTTATTCGGGTCGTAAGGGATTTCAAATCCTGCATCGTCCCTGTTCGAAATCGGTGCGCTAACACTTTTCATTCATTCGTTTTACGAACACATCATATCTACAATAATTTTGTGACTTCTTCTAAACATACCCTAACCTTTAAAGGCTTATTTGAGGTGTTTACAATCTCAGAGCATGTGCCATGACCATGTCATCTTCATGAGATCCTGCTGACAATAAACAAAGCACCTGGGCAGTGATTTATAGTCACTTGACAAGAAATCACTGTTAAGCAGCTGCACATGAACATGTTGTTGTCTAGAGAGAATTCAGGACAATTGCCCAGGCCCCCGAGGGTTAACAAAACTGGAAATAAAATCAGTCACATATTTTATGAAAATGAACCCTTCAACTGTTAACAAGTCTCAACAAGGCCTTCTAAACAGTGAATTAAAAAATTTGAAAATTCAGACATTTTCGGTATTAAATGGTTGCTTCGGTTCGGCTTTTCGGTATCCCCGTGATATCGATTCGGTTTTTCGGTATATTGCTCAACTCTACTCCGTACAAAACTGTTCACAGGACAAAAATATCGTTCTAGGTACAAATACTTGTACCTAGAAATGCTATATACCAGGAACGATTCGCCTCATGTACATGGGACTTTAGCTGTATAGTAGAAGTTAGTTAGTGGTTTTAAACAACGGGCGACCTATTCGGCAGTAAAAAAAATTAAAAGGGGTCAATGATAATTTAACCCTACAGCCCTCGGGGCTGTAGGGTCAAATTAGTACTGACCTTATCTGTAAATAAACATAGGTCCACCTATTTGAAGAAAATATAGTAAAGGGTGTAGCCATCCAAGAGTACGCCAGTTTATTTTATCCAATACAAAACGGGGGCATCCCAACAGCTCGAATTGCGAAAGTTGCGACACAAACGTGAGTCGGCACGAAGAAACTTTCCGGCACCAGTTTTGACTTCAGGTTCGCCACTTGATACAAAAAGAAAATTACAGACCTGAAAGCAGAATCCCAAAGCGATCGGAAAGGCAAGCTCTTGAATACCACTTCTCCATCGCACGAACAACACAGAGAGATAACAGGTACCTTTGTTGACTGATTTAAATCATGTTGTTTCACAGTACGAATCAATTCTGATATGAAAGGACATATGCAGATCCTCCTATAGAACCAACAGATGCCGCGGGAATATTTTACGCCATGAGCGCAATTTGCAAATTTATTGCAGATTTACTCAAGGTTTTACAAACTCTCTTCGCATTCGCGACCACTCCTCTTAATTTGATAAAAAATGTATCATCCACCTTGGCCAATTTAAAACAACTATGAACTTCTTAAAAGTTGGAGGACACCACTAAGGATGAGCTGGTTCAAATGAAACATTAATAGAGAAATGCAACTGGAAAAAGAGCGACCTCTAGATTTCTTAGGAACATAAGTCCATGGAACGAAAGACGGTACTATTGAGAAAGCATTGACACAAGTCTATCAAATGAGTATGAGGAACCCCACAAGCGTCGAGATGGGGGGGGGGGCAACTGCACGGGGATTTGGGGTGTTTTAAAAAGCTGAAAGTCGTGGGGACACGCTGGTGGAGGCGACAGTAGTACGTAATTGCATTACTGACCAGGTTCCATTCATATAAAAAAAACACTTGTTTCAATTTGTTTGTTTTCCAGCGGTTTTACCTGCATCGTGGTGGTCACGATCATCTTTGGAGAAAAATGCACCATCCACACAAAAATGTAGGTAATAAATTACTCAAATTGTAAGAAAATTATTGAGTAAATATTATCAAGCAAATACAGAAGAATGCTCCTCCTAACACTAATATAAAATAAAATTTTGGGACCCCTCACTTGTCGTATCGCGCCTTCGGCGCTCGCAGGGCCCGTAACACCCGTTCTACACATTGCAACGGAGCCTGTCCCCGCTCTCGGTGGCTCAGGGAAAACCAGATGAGCAGGTACAAATGCTGCGGAAAGAAAAGTGGAAATTCGAAATTTTATATCATTAAAGTGGGTGTTGGGAAACTTGCAGTAAAGATGCAACTTTGACTTTAATGAAAATAGAACCTACAGATTCTAGACGATTAATCAGAATAATTTCAGTACATTTAGCTTTCGTCTATGATAACGAGTAATCGCTACTGCGGTTTTCCTTTGCCATTAAGACATATTTGTTAGTTTGTTTACCAAATTAAAAAAGAATACACATGCCAGATGAAACTGCATGTTATGTTTGATTTACACACCACTTTCTCAATGCTCAGTGGGTCAAAACATTCGGGTGCCTAATGTTACAGCGTCAAATAGTCGCAACGACTGATAGTTCAAATATGGAACGTCCAGGTGACATGCATCCAACGTCCTAAAACCATCGGTTCATTTCACGGGATATCCCCCCCCCCCCCCCCCACTTCCCCGCAAAATGCAAGCTTTGTGTACGTTCGAAAGTTTTCTTCCAAAGCTATCAAAATATCAAATTATGCCAATAAAATGAGCTCTGGTTAATCGTAGAGAGCCTAGAAATTTCTACTCATCAAAATACAAATCATTCAATGCAAGATTGATGAAGGCACCTTGGATTTTTCCGGTTTTTTCACAGCCTCATGTTCCTAAAAGCTCTGGCGATAGAATGTTAGCGAAAGGGGAATATATCGTTCAGTGAGTACAGTAAGGGGTTATCTGCAGTGCTTTAGCATTGTAGATGGCGCCTTGCTGGACTTAATGGACGATACCTTCCTCATCTGGAAGCGATGTGGTTCTGTGTTTACAGCACTGGACTTCAAACCGAGAGGTCCACGTTTCGATCTCCGTCATGGGCAACTGCGTTGTGTCCTTGGGCAAGGCACTTAATCCCGATTGCCCACGTGGGGGGGGGGGGGGGGGGGTGGCACTGTGGCGCGGTGTACTGCAAGTCGATGGTGTACTTGTCTTCAACCAAGTCTAATCCTGCCTGTGTGGATTTAGTGCGTTGGTGAGTCTGACAGTTGCTCGCCGTTGTTCGGTGGTTCTCTCCGGGTACTCCGGCTTCCACCACCAGAAAAATTGTCAGCCATGAGTTGACCTTGCCTGCCGAATCTACAATAAATGATAAATAAAACTTCCTCTTCTGAAGATTCTACAGTGAAAAGGAAGAGGTACCCCGTGTTCACCCTCTTTTATTCTTAATCAAATCAAAGTCATTTACCAGTAACTCATCCGTAATATGGACAGAGTCAGGGTAAAACTGGCACTTTCAAGGTGTTAAACCAATTCTAACTCTTAGGGTTTGATTTTAACACTCAAAGTGCAATGCTTTAAGCACTTAGACATTACAATCGTCAGACATCTGAAACTTGAATGGATGGCACTTCCCATGTGTCTAGCATTGGTGGTTCTTCCAGAATCGTCCATAATTCGATTTGCTCTTGGTGAGTACATAATTAAAAGGACATAACGCAGATAACGCGGATCAGGCTCGAGAGTTTGAGCCTGATCCGCGTCATCTGCGATGTTTCCTTTCAAGAGTCGCGACATTACACTTGTCAAGTGGTATTATTGTAACACCTGTCAAGTTCTGGATTATCTACACTTGAACAAAGTGCTAGTTCAGCACTTAGTAAGTGTTAAATACAGCACTGCAAGTGTAGTTTTTAACACTTTAGTTTTTAGCGTGTAAATGAATGCTTCTAGTAAACGGATGCGTAAATGTGAAAGCGGATTAAGGCTTTTGTTCCCGGCAAAAGAGAGGTAAAATGGGGACGCGGTGGCGTTGTCGTAACCGGTTCTCGTCAGATCACCGAAGTTAAGCAACGTCGAGCCCGGTTAATCCTCGGATAGGTGACCGTCTGATCGATCGATTCGGACTCCCGCGTTGTGTCCTTGGGCAAGGCACTTAACCCCGATTGTCCACATGGGGGCACGATGACGCCGTGTACTAAGGCGTACTGCACGTCGATGGTGCGCATGTTTTCAACCAATCTAACCCTGCCTGTGCTGCAGTGCGGAGTTACGATGTTGGGGAGCTGGCAGCTGCTCGTCGTTGCTCGGTGGTTCTCTCCGGGTACTCTGGCTTCCTCCACCCGTAAAACTGTCACGGTCATGATTAGCCATTGTGCATACATATGTGACCTTAAACATCAATAAATAAATGAATAAGAATGCTTCTAGTAAACGGATGCGTAAATGTGAAAGCGGATTAAGGCTTTTGTTCCCGGTAAAAGAGAGGTAAAATAGATCCACCTCCAAAAGGGGAATAAAAACAAAAAGAGTCTCCAGATGTTTTTTGAAAATTGAAAAGATAAAATAGAGATATATAATGGAATGCATATAGAATATACCCAAAGTAGTTTGGTGTACCAAATGTTCACCACGAGTGGTGACATGGTGTTAACCGCGAGCCTTTGGCGCGCGGTTAATACAACTTCACCAGGAGTGGTGAACATTTGGTACTCCAAGCTACTTTGAGTATATTTTATTTATACCATGATCGTCAGATTATTTGGAGTCTCTGTTATTTTTTCTCGGTTTTACTGAGCATCAGATGTACATACGTGCGAATCTGTTTTTGTTTACACGGGCATCGGTGGGCGGTACTTCCGCTGTCAGTTTTATCTCCGAAACGAAATGGAAATATTTTTCATTTTAATAGCATAATAACATACCATTTTGAGTTATGGATGCTTTATTAACATGAAACAATGCATGTTTGTTAAGTTTTGGTATCTTATGGGGTAAACTCATTTAAAAACGTAATAAATAATTGTCACTTTCATTTCACTCTTCGCGAGGCGACGTGCGATAAATTTAGACAAGTTGCATTCAGGTCGACGTCACCAAAGGTCAACTTGGATGTAGTTCCACTGTAGGTGTAAATTTTTACTATTGAAATCCCATTGCTGGCGTGTTCACCACGGTTGGTGTGTAAAGCTAAAATTTATGTCATTGGCTTTTCATATATTGTAGAATAGGTAATTATAGTATAAAGATAGATATCACAACAAACGGCACCAACCGCCTAGCAAACCTTCACTGTGCACGAGGGAAATTTGAAAAAGAGACATCCCCGCTGAATTCCATGTTGTGCAGTATATAGAATGAATACGGTAGGTGAAATTATATCACGAAGTACCGATCACGTGCACATATTTTTCAGGGAATTCCCAATAAAACCACCCCAAAAGTTAATTGTATTTTTTAGGACCAAAAGTCATCAGATCACCCTCTTTATTTATCTGGAATATTCAACATTAATGCAAGATATCATTAGAATGCTTCAAATGTTTATTGAAACAATATATTTCCCCAAGGCTGCTTATTTTTAGAGATTGCATCATTTCAAGGCGGGTAACTCTAATTCAAATATTTACTGCAGCGATACCTATACTGGCCTCGTATATCATTTGTTAATTATCATTCCCTTTTAAGGGGCTGTCGTTGGCTGAGTGGTGTGCGCTGTTTAGTATAGTTTCGCTTCGCTAGGCGGTTGGTGCCGAAGGAAACTCTCTCTCGGCTGGCTGAGTTAATTGCAACCATTTTGGAGGTTGAAGTCAGCTAAGTTGGTATGGTGGCAGAGTATTCATGGCTATGCGATTGGGTGCCAGAGACTCGAGATTGACTCCCGTCGGGGCCAGCTTCCTAAAGACTTTTCAGTTTTCAGTTCAGTGGTTCTGACCCTGCACTAGTCACATCTTCGCAGATCTTCCATTAATTGAGATTCCTGTGTTTATAGACCATTATAACAGTAATATGTTCCACTTGCATCGAATGTTAAGTAAACGATCCGCAGGTAAATCTCACAATAAATATAGACACTATACATGTAGACAATTACTATTACTGACCCGTTTGCTAGCGAGAGTCGATACCGTTGTTCCTATTGGGGGAATTATGTTAAACTTGCAAGCGCAAGTGATGAATTTAATTCTCGAAGGCATATACAAAATATTCGCTTGAATGGGGTTAAGGTGCTATATAAGTAATGGAAATTAGCTTGAGATTAGGTGACAGGTTGTTTCCGATGTCATCAAAAATCTAAACAAAATAATAATTTGTGACTGTTTTTGTTGTCCATCCATATTTATGAACAATTCTTCGCAATTTTGATGAACAAATATAGCATTTTTAGAGTTTTGACAACATCAGAAATAACATGTCACCTATTCTCGAGCTAAATTTCCCATTACTTATATAGCACCTTCAGGAAATGTTTTGCCAACACGTCAGTTCTGTGGGTTTTTTCAACCATGAATCATTAACGATATCCTGTCTTTTAGACGATTATAAACAGTTACTAATCAACTATGATTTCGAGACAAATGAACGAGCTTCATCAAAATCATTTTGGAAGAGGAGTTTAACCCTTTACCCAACGAATCGGCCCGCGTAATATGCAAATTCAGCAGTTCAAAAAATATTATTTTTCAAAACATTTCAACAAAACCATATCATGTGACCCCTCGTTGGAACGAGCTCGTTCCAACGAGGGGTCACATGATAGGTTTTGTTGAATTTTTTTCGAAAAACTTGAAAAAATGATTTTTAAAATAATGAATTTTGATATCGTCTGCGTTGGGTAAAGGGTTAAAGATGATATAGGTTTCCATGAAACGTTTCGAAAAAACGAAACCACACTCGCATACGATAAGTCTGCCGGTGTATATTACATGGAAACTGCCATATTCGTGGGGAGTAAGTGATGTTCAGTTGATGAACCTTGCTGCTAAACGCATGCGCGAAAAAAGCAGCGAACACAATTACTTAAGAATTGAATCATAACACGAGGTGATGAAACAAATTGATCACGTTCAAACTACATGAACCGCAAAGCGGTTCATGGTAAATTTGCGCGTAATTTGTTTCATCAGCTCGTGGATTTCGAACAGCTATGATTCAATTCTTAAGTTTATTCTCTTCATAAAACATAATTATTTTATGTCCGGACAGGATATCGAGTTGGCTAATCTACAAGGCACCGCCTTCACTAACCATAATTCGGTCAAGTTCTATTCCAAAAAAAGAAACAAAACAAGATAGCATCTGGTACAAAACTGTCAAAATAATGCCTAAAATACAACTCCCACTCGAGTTGGGGAAACCGTCTATTTATAGAATGTAAACAAAAATTGCAGAATGTAAATATGGACTCTGGAAAATCGAATGTATTACGTAATATCAATACGCGATGTTCAAATGTCACAGTCATGATCAGTTGGTATTCATGGGATAAATCACATGATCAACTGATATTCATGAGAAAATAACATCACCTGAGAATCCACTGACAATACAGTGTTCATTGAAGAAAATTTCATTTGTGGTGTAAACATTATGTCTTGACCACTAACAGCTGAAGACCTTGAGAATGACGATATCCCTAATGACATTTTTGTGAATTTTTAGCTTGGTTTAAAAATCCGAGCGCTTCTGATTTTGATATGCCTTGTAGAGATCCTCCGATTTTAATATGTCCCTGAAATATTCCTCTGTAACTAGCAGGCAAACTCCACCCTAAACAAAACTTTCTGTGATGCGGCATGGCCTGACGAGGAGTCGCGGAAATGTTGGCGATCTGAAAAAGCTGTTAGTGAGTATCAGCTACAAAGATATTCTTAACCTTTATAATTTGTGGGCACTTCGTAATTTTGAACAATATGAGATATGTAAAACAAAGTTAGCTCAATACGCAGGAATTCTTGACAACGATGATTTCAAAGACGACTTATTTATTGGGGTTTCAAGGCACTTTCGACGGCCATGGTCACCTTTTGTCGGGCAGTTTTAAGAGTGGAGGAAGCCGTAGTACCCGGACAGAACCATCGAGCAACGGCGAGGAACTGCCGGACTTCCCAACGTACTAACACCTCACAAGCAGTGTTAGCATTGGTTGAAGACGAGTGCACCATCAACGTGCAGTGCGCCTTAGTACACACACCGTGCCCCCAATCCCCACTCTCCACTAGACTAATCAAGACTATCAACGTGCAGTCCCAAGACTGAAAATATTGATTGGTCTTCCCCAAGTAACGAATATAGACTCTACCAGTTGATTGCTCTGAACTGGCATGAAATATACCATCGACGTTCAATGGGTTACAGAACTGAATCACATATACACAGCTGGAGTAAGATAAAGATCGATAATTTTTCCGCAGCATTCAAATCTGTTCAAACAAGCGGTGGAATAATGGCACGAGTTTTATAGATATGGTGCACAGATATACTTTTGATGATTATACATTCCATTAATACAAGATGTTGGGAGGAATTCAAAATGTTCCTCGGGCTGATGATGTCGTCGCTCACCATATATGACAAACATATACATGATCGCTGGCTAGTCGAGTTCTGGCTTGAAATTATTACTCTTACCGAAGACAAAGCAAAAGTATCTTTCTGGTAGTTTATTTGCTCAGTCAATTACCGTTTATCTTTATTCCTGTCTCAGTATGGATATTTCGATACAAATGACAATTAACAAAGGTCAAAACTAAAGTCAGCTTGATTTAGAGTTCCCGATAATGAGAAAATGCTTTTAATAGGCACAAGAAATGTAGACAACAGAATATGGGGGGGGGGTCTGTATACTCTATCGCAAACTATTATAACATTTGACAGCCACCTCAACGAAAACACAACAGAATGGCTTAAGGGTAGGTGAGAGTAGTGTTCACGCTGGGTCGAAACTGTCTGGTGCGACATATTTATCCATTCTGGATATTAATAGTGCCAAACAAAATGTTTTGGTGCCAAATCGCTAATGGCATGAAAGAGGTTTAATTCGCTGTCGGATTAAAATAAGTTGATCGAGCTTTGAAAAATGACCTGGCAATTATTTCAAGGTAAGCGACAATTGGTCACTGAAAAAAATCCAACAGAACACGAAAGTCTTGACGAAATCCTCAGTAAACGAAAAGGCAGTCACCTAATTTATATTTATGTCACATAAATGATATCAATACAAATACCTGTTGTTGTAATTAACCCTTTACCTAACATGAAAAGCAGACGACATTTCCAAAAAAAATTCTTGAATAACTAAATTTTTTCATTTTTTGTCTCAAAAACATAGGTTATGACCCCTCGTTGGAACGAGCCCGACGAGCTCGTTCCAACGAGGGGTCATAACCTATGTTTTTGAGACAAAAAATGAAAATATTTTGAAAATTAATTGGCGATTTTTGAGAACAGCGCTGGCCGGTTTTGGCCGTTACGTTGGGTAAAGGGTTAAATAACAGATTAATCGACTAATTACTGTTAATCTACTGCGCTTAGCCGGTCACGAGTACTTACAAATGGTAGTACTTAATTAGGTAAGTACTTCATACCGTCGCGAGTCAATCGCGACGGTACGAAGTAGTTATCTGTTTAAATGTAGCCTCTCGTAAAGTTGATAACCTGTAATGTTTTACTAGAAGAAAAAACAATAACTCATTACCACTCACTGACAATTAACGTTGAAAGTTTGTCTAAATACATTCCGAGCACCTTATTGACAAATGAAGTAACAATACATTTTTTTTGTTTCGTCATCGATCGTGCTCTTCACAGCCACAACGTCTTTCCTTCGCATGTGAAGGAAACTTATTTGGTGCCAAAATTTTAGCCTACGAAGATTTTTTGGTGCCAAATGTAAATTTTAGTGCATTTGTCTAAATTGGCGTGAACACTAAATGAGAGAGGTGTGCGGGATATCGATAACTACATCTCAGGGTTTCCATGTGACCCGTTGGATCCCAACTTTAAGATCTTTGCCGTCCGGAGCACTTGCGTCTGCTTCTGAAGGCCTTGTTCTTGACTTAAAAAGTGCGCATCGAGACGGGGAGGAGAGGATTCACCAATATTTCAGAATGTTTTCTAACCACAAGACTTCTGAATCGACCACCAACCGAAAGGCCACGTTCAATTTCAACTAATCCGTCTATACCCAGAACGACACACGCGTTCCATATCGATTAACCCATTCACACGCGCGTGTCGTTCTGTGTTCATTACACGCCTTCACGTCTCTAAAAGCAATTTTTAGAAGGACACTCAGCAATTCATTTGAGAACTATCAACAAAAAGAACACATTTTATCGCCAACCAAATTTTCGAGAGGAACCCGTGTTAGTATTTCGTCCCCTGAGTTCCAATGTGTTCTATGTGTCTACTGGCACATAGAACACATTGGAACTCAGGGGACGATTTTTAGCTATCGTTAGTGATTCAAATTGTAATTGCGGTGCACGAATTGCAGAAAATTCCAATGAAATTTCGCTTCTTTGTAAAAAATAGTCCGTCAACGATTTCCGTTCCGCACATATGTACGGAACAGATTTTTATTTTCCGGATGGTTTAGTGTTGCTGTAGATGGGGATTTCACAGAACAGGTGTGTAATAAAAAGTATAAACCTATAATTTGATCAAGAAAACAGATGACATGGAAAATCGAACAATGATAACTTTTATGAATTTATTTGAAAAACAACCCGAGAGGTTTAGTCTCTTGAACATAATGGATTATTGTGCTTTAGTACATCACGTGACAAATCCCCGTATTCTCATTGGCTGTATTGATAGGGACTATGAAAGCATAGTGCCCGGAGTCAAGCATAGTGCCCGGAGTCATGCAATAGTGCGCACGCATTGCAAACAGAATCCCGAGGGGATTCCCCTTTTCTTCTGAGCAGACGGCAAATGTGGAGACGAATAGAAATAAAATGAGCGTTTCGAGATTCGCAAACGAGAATGTTAATTCTTTTCTTGAACAACATCGGAGCCGAAAGACTGTTAGTTTAGCCAAATATGCTGTCAATATTCTCCGGCAGTTCTGTTCTGACAGAAAAAGGAATGGTGCATTTGAAACGTTAGATGTTGGAAGATTAACGGAACTATTGAAAGACTTTTATACAAACGTTAGAAATCGAGATGGTGATTTGTATTCCAAAAGCAGTATTTGTGCCATTCGTCAAGGAATAAGAAGATATTTGCAAGAACCCCCACATGAGAGACACTTTGATATAATAACAGACCCAGCTTTCAAAGGTGCTAATCGTGTATTCGACAGCATGTTGAAGAAAACAAGAGAAGACGGAAAAGGAACAGTCCGACACAAAAAACCCATTCCGCCAGGTAACTATAAAAAATACATAATAAAATAAAACACAACAAAACTAGAAAGTGAACAAGTCAGTGTCTGCAATAGACAGTGGTGTTGTAATTATTTGTTCTCGTATAAATACACAGTCTTGTTAATTACATGAAATAGACGAGTGTTGTTTATTACTCAAATCGACAAGAGACACATAAGAACAGTTGTGAGAGAAAGTAAATAAATAACGGGCAGCAATGTTTGCTGAAAGTTATCATAAACATGAATAAATAAATAGATAAATTACGGGGAGCAATGTATGTTGAAAGTTATCATAAACATGAATAAATAAATAAATTGTAGACCTATCAATTAAATAGTTCTGAATAAGAGTGTTAGAGAGGGCACTGAATATTATTTATCTTCGATCACAATAAACGATTGTGATTGACCGTGTAAACGTTTATTCTGCTTTGATGCTTAGTGTTTCATTCTATTTCAGGCGATCTAAGGAAATTATATCAGTACCCAATTGAGTTTAATCCGGACATTCCAAAAGGTCTTTTGAATAAAGTAATGTTTGAGCTTTTATTTTACTTTTGTCGGAGAGGGAGGGAAAACATTCGAGAAATTAAAGTTTGTGATTTTGTAGTTAAAACTGATGACACTGGAAGAAAATACATCCTGAAAACTACTTCTGAGCGAACAAAAAATCACACAGGTGTAACGAATGAGGATGAAGGTGATGGACCTAGAATGTATGAAACTGGCACAAAAATGTGCCCTGTTAACAGTTTTCAACGATATCTTATGGAACGAAACCATGAGTGTGATGCGTTCTTTCAAATTCCCAAAAATTCATACCACGAGAATGACGAATGTTGGTTTGAGCGAAGGGTAATGGGAAAAAATTCCATAGGAGAGTTCATGGTAAAAATGTCTAAACAAGTTGGTCTTTCTGATACATATACCAACCACTGTGTGCGTGCTACGACTATAACAATTCTTAATGATTGTGGATTCAAAGATCGCGATATTATTTCTTTATCGGGACACAGAAATGAAAACTCATTGTCAAGTTACGTTTCGGACACAAGAGCTGATGTCAAACGAGGTATGTCAGAGAGCTTGAGTACCATGGTCGATAATTATATGCAGATGCTGAACATTCAAAAATGCCTGCAGCGAGGAATGCTGTTGAGAAAACAACAACGCAACTCTCTTTCCATTCAGCAAATTCCACAGAATCAGCACCCGAATTATCAGATACCGATATTGATGACGACGATCTGATAAGTGCGTTGGAGGAAATCGAGTGTTCAAAAAACTCAACATCAGTTGACATTCGAAAGCAATCCAAAGAAATATGCAACAAAATGCAGTATTGTGCCCCAAAATTCAATTTCAGCAATTGTGTTGTAAATATTTACAATAATTAAAATGTGCTCGTACATCAGAGGAAGTACCCATAACACGTTCAATGGGGTGAACGTTAATAAAACTTTAGTGCCATGAATAATGGAATTTCTATAGTGCCTCACAAGCTCTGTTAATACCACCATATGTGAGACGTTGATTCTGTTGTATGATATCTCGTGTTAACCAGTTATGTGCCACATGATTGGTTGATCGGTTTCATGTTTTTATTTACATTATTCTACTTTACCCGTTGAGTTCGAATCCAGTTGATAGTTTAATGTTTTCCTGACATTTTCATGTTATTAATTTCATTGTTTTATTTTGGATAGTAAAGTGTTAGTTATCTCTCCGTTCCTTCTTTAATATGTTGTGGAGATGGTCTGGGTGTGATGTACTAAACACATTTATGCCTTCCGTTTCTGGCACTATGCTCTCATAGTGTTGCTTCGGGAACCAAATAGTGCCCGAGCGACTATTGCCTCCCTCAGCAACACTATGAGAGCACAGTGCCCTCAACGGAAGGCATTAATAGGTAAATAGATGAGTATCGGTCCATTTCAACACCAACGACACGCCGAAAAAAAGTTCAACAATCTAAATTGTTGGAGAAACTAAATTTGAATTCTGGTTGTGGAAAGTGACAGGTGCACAGTTTCGTAGATATGGGGTTCTTTTGGAGATTACTAACAGCTTCGGTGGAAGATCGCGAGAAAGCAGAAGATAAATGTTTTACATGCGGGACTATGCGAAGAAAATTTTCAAAGTACTTCTCACCTGACATCTAAATGCAGATAGAATAGTGTGTGTGAATGACAACTACGATGTGGATTATTCGGATGTGTTCCATAAAGTACAGTGAGCGTGTCAGGGGTACCACAGACCAAACATATGATGGGGGTGCAAGAAATTATTTCCTGAAGACGATCGAGAAAGTACAAACCCCACAGACTCCTAAACAACGCCCACAAGCATTCCTTAAAAAAGAGGTTGTCATCGCATTTCCAGGAGACTGAATTTATTTATTCTGTTACTACAGAGTGCTGGGATCTAGTCTCTCTGGTCCGAGACCTCCTGAATTTGAATGTCATGACGCTACGAATGAAACGCCAATCTTGTTTATTAACTGGCAGCTTCGAAGTAGTGGTTTGAAAGATACAATCGTTATTGATTCTGACGATACCGATGTTGTGGTCCTCGCGGCGTATGTATCTTGCAATGCTGAATGTAACATTCTTCTCAAGCGAAAACATAGCCTTATTAACTGTAAACTGTTATGCTCTGAAAATGTGTCATACCTCTTTGTACCCCTTCCTGGTTAGACAGACAGTGATACCACGACTGAATTCTTCAAATTCTTTGGGCATAGGAAAAAATCGGTCTTTGGGGCTATTTACAGTAGCGAGGAAAATATTACCGCGCTTGGACCTTTGGAAAAAGAATGGCCTACCCCCTCCATCAAAGGTGTTATATAACATGGCTTTACAATTCGCTGTATATACAATGATAAGACAAGCAGCACACTTGTCGAATGCAGAGTTTTTAAATGGAATAAAATGAACAGGAAGTCAACATTAAGAATTCTCCTGATCGTAACTCGCATGATTTCAATATGTATTGTGTGAATTATCAAACTAAAGGCGACGGGAACAGGGGTTGCTGGAGGCGACCGCCCTCTTGCCTTGAAGTGGGTGAGGAATGGGGAAGCGGGTGCCATTTTTCGCCAGAAGTGCACCAATTGGAAAAACGCTACATTCTGTTAACTGTAATTGAGAAACTCATGAGTATATCGGTTTACGCGTACCAATGCCTCAGGGGTGGGGTGGGGGATCAAAATAAAAATGACGCAGGTTGGTCGATAATCACCAAACAAAGAAGCTATGCAATCGGTCGGGTGATATCTAAAGATATATATTGTCCCTTGTGTAGAACAAGGCGCCATCTGCAATGCAGATGGCACCTTGTTCCTATCAAGAGACGTATTATAGAGAACGCAGTGAGCTCTATAGGTAACACACATGCATATGTAGAGAAACACGCAATTTCCAATGAAACAGTAACAAACTGAAAATTGTATCTTCCGGTTTGCCCATCGGGCCGGCCATTTTATCGTTCGATTTTCTGGGATAGTTGAATATAAAAATAGCAACAAAAACAAGAGATTGCACCGTGCGTTGGCCGCGTCAATTTTTCTGAATAAATGACGTTATTATTTCTTTTAAACTTGAACACTGGCTTCCGAGAATTCAGTATTAAATTGATTTTGTTACTTGAAAATTTTAAATCCTACTTTTGACCACGAATCTTTTCTCTTTAGGTTTAATGCAGAATTATCAACAGTACTTGCACCGGTATGTATGCACGGATACATGACCCAGTTGTTGATTGCATAATTCACTTGTTAAGTTATCGTTTATAATCAAACCCGGAAATCCAAGTAAATCACACGTTGGAAAGTAATAAATAGATATTATCATAACAGTGTGTTGATCCGTGTCGTAGTATCACGTCTCGTTGAGGTGGCCAGATTTCCGGATCACACGAGCTGCCTGCGGCAGCTCGTGTGATCCGAAAATCTGGCCACCTCAGCGAGACGTGATGCGACGACACGTATCAACACACTGTTATGATGATATGTGTTTATCATATGACATTGTTTCGATGTCAAATTCACCCAAATTTGCCATTTTAATTAATATGCGGTGAAAAGCCGGTTACAAAATAGCAGACGAAACAACAACGACTTCCCTAGTTACGAAAACTATTCACGGAAACTCTCGGATATTTCCGTGGGAGTGTGATATGGATTTTTGATTTCCGTAAGAGTGTGATATTGACTTTTGATCCGGAAAAATCTCACCCGGTGTGATACAACAGTTTGGAAAACATCGTCAAACAGTAGTGATATTTAGGGTAAAAATGTCATAGTCATATGATAAAAACAAATATCGCACTTCGAACAGCGAAGATTGTTTACTGTCACAGTGGATACATACCGGTGCAAGTACTGTTGATGATTCTGCGCGGTGCTGTCAATAGCGGCTTTTAAGAAATAAATGGCTGGTCGTCCTTTGTTTCTTGTGAAAATTGATTTATCCCTTGATTTACATGGACTTTCGACATAATAAATATGTTACATGGCGTATAGCTGGCTGATACACTTCAATACAAGGCGATGAGAGTTCATATCAGGTGAGACGAAGCCATGTAACATATATTATTGAGTGTCACCTTACAATTTGATACGCTGTAAACTCCCGGTCTTACCCAGGGTAGAGTGCTCTTTTTGATACTCCTGTCCATTGCCCTCATATGCTTCCAGTGTCCTTGTTCTTTACAAATTTGACAAGCCAAATCTACCACATTCCCCTGTTTCTCAAGGGTGGGAACGTTGAAACAGCAGCTGAATGCCACTGCGACACTCTAAAGAGACACTACCAATAAAAGTGCTTCTTATTGATCCACGTGAAGACACTAACCAGGGGAGTGGTAGCGAAGATTCTTCTAAATCTGATAGCGATGATGACGACTTAGACTAATGTTATACGCCAATAATTTTGTAAGCATATAAACTGGATTCTATATTATACCTCAAATGCAGTAGGGTGTTATTTTTATGGAGGAGGTGTTCGACCAATGAACCTCCAAGCCGAATCCAGAAATACATTTCCTAAAAATCTGATTTTGATTGTTATGTTTAATATATCCAGTACAATAAAGGGTTGGTACGTGAAGACAGGGTCCTATACAGTTTCCACCTTTTTTCAGCTCCCCCAAATTGTGCCATTACAATATATTGAGAGTGCTTCATTGCGCTCTGCTATGTGATGCGGCATAACAATTTAGCATGGACGTGCTGCCTACCAATAAGAAGAATTACACACCAAAAGCCATAAATATTAGGGCCCTGAAAAGCTCCAGGATTAAATTCATTTCTATTTCGAATCTTAAATTGCTATTCGGTTCGATCCGAAATATCGGCTGCCCGATTCGTTTCCTTTCGAATCTTTTCACAGGAATATAGCTTGGTATCAGTCATCTACTTCAATGTTAAATATCGTATATTTCAGGTGGTAATTGTACATAAATAATGCAACAGCACCCAAAATTCACCTATGCTAATTCCAGTACTACTAATTCCAGGCATTACTACTGTTAAAAGTAAATTTAAACTTTCCAAACAATATCGACGATGAGCGGTGGTAGGCTTGTATGGAGTCGAGTACTGGTAATTCTCGCAACTGTTCATGTGGGGTTTTTTTTTAACTATATATAATTCTTACTGAGGAATATTCCAACTACACCATCAAAGCATGCCTTCGTCGAAGGCATGCTTCGATGATGTAGTTGGAAGCTTTTATCAGTCGGAACTTGAGCCAACACAATATGGACAAATCAGGTTTACACCTAAGCCCCCCTCGGTCATCTTAATGATGCCCCTGATTCGATTCGAGGATCGATTCAATTTCGAATAATTAAAAATATGATTCGCAGGGCCATAATAAATTTTTTTTTTCTTGCAACAGAAACGTATTTCCTCCAATACAAGTAAAAATATCTAGACAAAATACAAATCTGTATAGAGGGTAGCAACCAACCGTGCGATCATTCGATTCAGAGAAAAAGAATGTTGTTACCTGTACTAAATTGGCAATGGTTTATTACACGTGTCGAAGACACCGTTTTTTTGATAACAGTAATTAAATGATAAATAAATCACCAGCTCGACAAAATAAAATAGACTAGATTATTTTTTTGCCATGATGATGTTTTTATATAGGCCTACCATGCGTTCAACATGAACAATAAAACAAAGAAACGCACAGCTGAAACACTACTATAACCTTCACCAGTAAAAGTACAAGTAGAACAATGAATGGAGATTACGTCATATGCGCAGTGCAAGAACGCAATACTTTGGCGTAATGATCTTTATCCATAAAAAATCGACTCACAGACGCTGAATGATTGTCAAAATATATGCGAACAAGTCAAGAAAGAGAGGATTATTGCAAGATAAACTGATAAATCTCACCACTGGGTCATATGTCGACTCGTCCTAACGAAGTCCTTGATATATGCCTAGAGACGATGTCTCGACTTCCGTACACCATCTCGGAAACCCACATTGTGGTAATAACCTATATATATTTGATCCTCGGAAAATATATGGCACCAGAGTGGTAGTGTATGCATCAGACCAGAACGGCGGTATATGTGGAAGTCATAACCTCCCACACATACATGTATCGCCGCTCTGGTCGGTCTGTTTGTTTTATCTTACAGCAAGAAGGTACTTCCCCAATACAAGTAAAAACGCCTAGACAAAATACAAATCTGTATTGAGGGTAGCAAACTCACATGTGATTATTCGATTCAGAAAGAGGACGTTTCTTTACCTCCACTCAATTGGCATCAAGTTGTAACACATGTCGTGGTCACCGCTTTTGTTAACAGTAATCAAATGATAAATAAATCACCAACTTAACAAAATGAATTAGTTGAGATTCATTTTTGCCATGAGGATATTTTTTTATAGGTCTACCATGCTTTAAACGTGAAAAATAAAACAAAGAAACAGACAACTGAAACACTACTATAAACGTCAGCAGTTATAGTACAAGTAGAACAATGAATGGGAATTAGGTCATGCGCAGCGCAAGAACGTAATGCCATAGATCAAGAACGCAATACCATGGCGTCATGATATTCATTCATAAAAAAATCAAATCATAGACGGTGATTGGTTGTCGAAACATATGACTTTAAACATGTTCTCAATCACTTCATTATGCGAGCAAGTCAAGAGAGGCAGGAATATTGTAAGGTAAATTGGTTATTACTGCCATGAGAGTTTTCGAGATGGTATATTGAAGTCTCGACCTCGTCTCTGAGTCATTAACGGACTCGTCGATATATGTCCAAAGACGACGTGTCGACTTCAATATATATACCATATCGGAAACCCACATGTGGTAATAACCTAAATGTGTCCTCAGCTGAAGCACAGTACGTGGGTAGTGGATTGTAACTAAATCACCCGCGGAGTGGAGTTATCACCCAAGCTATAACTTTCAAATTTTGTACATATCGACAAAAGACACAAGCAATGTTTCAGCCAATGGAGCTCCGGGTTTAACCCAGAGGTCCTTTGGCTGAAACTTTGCTTGTGCTGGTTAGGCTTTGCAACAAATTTGCAATTATTGCTTGGGTGGAATCTCCACTCTGCGAGTGATTTAGTGATAATACACTCTCTACGTACTGTACGTAAGGTTAATCAAATTAATGTAGAGTTTCAACAGGTTATCACTGTGTCTTAATCAGTGTAAAAGGCTAAACAAACTTACATCTCTGGATTTCAGCTTACATACTACTGATGGCATGTGATTTTTATTTTCACAATCCCTCATTTCAATGTCACCACCTTGGATTTGTGACCAGTGGATTTTTTCTGAGCTTTTTTATGGTATCTCTCCCAGTACTGGAGAGAGAGAGAGGGGATAGACCCCCACACTCACTCCACCCATCCATATCGGGGAAGTGGGGGTGTCATCTGCATGACTTTATTTGGTTTTTTTCTCCCATTGAATGACTCAAAACTCATTTTAAAGTAAAAAATGTTCACCCTTTGGGGTCCCCCAGGACCTCATGTGGCCTAGTGGGCCCTCATTTGAACAAGAATTAAGCTCACCGATCCAAGAACTCATTTTAAAGTAAAAAAAAAAATGTTCACCCTTTGGAGTCCCCTGGGACCTCATGTGGCCTAGTGGGTCCCCATTTGAACAAGCATTAAGCTCATCCATCCACTCATATACATTGGACTGAATTTTGAGCACAATTGGCACGGTCACTCGTTGGTGGAATGTATTTAAACAAATGAAAAGAACAATCCATAGGGTGGTTCTGGGTTAAAACTGAAACTTCTGTGTGCCTCCTCCCCCAATCATTCGAACATAACGCCTAGAACAAACTTTCATCTAGGAGTCATAATGATGCTATATACCAAATATATCTAAATAATACTACTCAAAGTTTGCTAAGCACCAAGTATATCCAACTACCTGTTTTACGGTTTAGTTGGAATTTTGTTATGAAAAGTGTATATATTTGTTATTTAATTATATCTTTAATGATTTAAGTACAGAAATCAAGATTTTATTTGTGTTTGACATTATTTTTTAGCTTCTGATTACGATAACCATGGAAAATTGTTATTATTGGTAAAAGAGGAAATTTTTCAAATTTGCTAAAAAGTTGACGGAGCGAACTGATATGGGTTCAATATCGAGTATGAGACCCATTATTGTTAATTACAGCTTGACAACGCCTTCTCATGCTCAGAATCAGGTTCCAGGTGGTCCTTTGTGGAATGTTGTTCCATTCTTGGACCAGCTTCAAGCTCCTGGACAATTCTTGGTTGGACTGGACGGACTGCAATTGCAAGCTGTAACTCATTCCAGATATGTTCGATTGGATTGAGGTCAGGGACCTCCCTCTGTCGGTACTCCCGGACAGCATGGGCAACATGAGGATGGGCATTATCGACCAGTAGAATGAATCTATCACCCACTGCTCCTGCATACAATCTGACGTGGACATCCAGGATCTCATCAATATACCGCCGTGCAGTCAATGTACCACGGCCAAGGACACAGAGCTCTGTACGTCCATCCCAGCTGATGCCACCCCATACCATCATTGACCCTCCACCACAGCGGTCATGTTCAGCAATTTTGGCTGCATGGAATCGCATACCCTAGAACGCCTATCTGTGTTGTCTAGGCAGTACCTTATCTGTAAAAAGGACAGGTCGCCAATCTTCTCTGGTCCCTCCAACGTGATCCATAGCCCATTCATATCGTGTCTGGTGGTGGTTCTGGGACAGCTGAATGCGAATACATGGTCTTCTCGATCGGAGGTCACCTTTGTGCAACCTTGCCCGGATAGTCTGCGTCGAAACATTTACCCCGGATGCATTCTGAAGGTCACTGCGAAGCTTGGTTGCTGTGTCAAAGCGGTTCCTACGGGCCTGAATGATCAAAAACCGGTCTTCAGATGCAGATGTTGCCCTGTCTCTGCCACCACCATGTCGTCTGACTGGTGTGCCATACTGCTGAAATCTCGCCCAGGCTCTGGTGATCACCGTATGATGAACACCAAGGGCTTCACCAACCTGACGATGGATAGCCCATTGTTCCACCATCCCTATAGCCCGCCACATTTCTGCTTCAGACAAATGTCTTCTTACATTTGCATTCGCCATTCAATTACTAAATCACAAGAGTTTGTGTTGAAATGAAGACTGAATACCCTACACATCTCATTTACATGTCGACAGTACACGAAAACATCATGAAAATCAAGGGGTACATGCTTTCCATGACTGTCACGAAAAGTCTGCCTGTCAAGAGAGCCAATGTAAACACTGGAGACCATCTCAATACATTCCTCAACCATATCCTATCCACCAAACATATCGCAAATGTGTCACAAGAAAATTCCACAATGATGTGTCAAATATGTGGTGCTTAGCAAACTTTGAGTAGTATAATTTGTCTGATGGATCGGGACAAAAATCTTGGAAGAATATTTCTCATATTGCACGAAATTTCTATTTGGCTCTCATAGAGATATGAATCCAGGGATTTGGTTTAAGCAAAATTAAATCCGCTCCACCCCCACCCCAAGATTGTGACTCGTAGAGCTGAAGAAAAAGATTTTTGAAGACTTTTTTTTACCTTGAACTACGTTAAAATAAATATGAACCCAGATACTTGATTTGAACAAACTTGAATCTGACACTCCTAATGAACTTGTATACTAAATATCAAAACATTCTGATTAGTGGTTCAGAAAAGCAGACTGATCAATATTTGAAAAGAATTTTTGGTGTGCTAACACGGTTATGCCCCTTGTGGGAAAGGTAACTTTATTTGCACAATCATGAATTGGCATATGTAATGGGGCATTCATGCCAGTAACATTTTGTTCAGTTGGTCCAGTTTTTATGATAAGCTGATAATGTAACGTTAACAATGGACAGGTGACTGTACAACGGACGGACAATGTACCAAAGGTGATGAGTAAAACTTGATTCAGATTAAAGAAACACCTTGGGTGATAAACTCTGGCGGTAGTTTTTTGCAGGGGGGGGGGGGGGCGGGATTTATACTACTCAACGTTTGCTAAGCACCAAGTATATCCAACTACCTGTTTTACGTTATAGTTGAAATAATGTAATGGAAAGTGTATATATTTTTTTATTTAATTATATCTTTAATGATGTAAGTACAGAAATTAAGATTTTATTTGTGTTTGACATTATGTTTTAGCTTTTGAATACGATAACCTGGAAAATGGATATTATTGGTAAAAGAGGAAATTTTTCAATTTGCCAAAAAGTTGACGGAGCGAACTGGTATGAGTTCAATATCGAGTATGAGGCCCATTACTGTTAATTACAGCTCGACAAGGCCTTCCCATGCTCCCATTCAGGTTCCTGGTGGTCCTTTGTGGGATGTTGTTCCATTCTTGGACCAGCATGGCACCAAGCTCCTGGACACTTCTTGGCTGAACTGGACGGGCTGAAATTGTAAGCTGCAACTCATTCCAGACATGTTCGATAGGATTGAGGTCAGGAGATCTTGCTGGCCAGTCCATACGCTCAACCCCTCCCTCTGTCGGTACTCCCCGACAGCATGGGCAACATGAGGACGGGCATTATCGTCCATCAGAATGAATCGATCACCCACTGCTCCTGCATACAATCTGACGTGAACATCCAGGATCTCATCAATATACCGTTGTGCAGTCAATGTACCACGTTCAAGGACACAGAGCTCTGTACGTCCATCCCAGCTGATGCCGCCTCAGACCATGATTGACCCTCCACCATGGCGGTCATGCTCACCAATGTTGGCTGCTGCATGGAATCGCTCTCCTGGTCTTCTCTATGCGCTAGAACGCCTATTTGTGTGGTCTAGGCAGTACCTTGACTCATCTGTAAAAAGGACAGGTCGCCAATCTTCTCTGGTCCATCCAACGTGGTCCATGGCCCATTCATATCGTGCCTGGCGGTGGTTCTGGGACAGCTGAATGCGAATACATTGTCTTCTCGAACTGAGACCACCTTCGTGCAATCTTGCCTGGATAGTCTGCGTCGAAACATTTATCCCGGATGCATTCTGAAGGTCACTGCGAAGCTGGGTTGCTGTTGCAAAGCGGTTCCTACGGGCTTGAATGATCAAAAACCGGTCTTCATCTCCAGATGTTGCCACCACCATGCCGTCTTACTGGTGTGCCATACTGCTGGAAACTTGCCCAGGCTTCTGGTGATCACCGTATGGCTCCAACATCCCTACAGCCCGCCACATTTCTGCTTCAGACAAATGTCTTCTTACATTTGCATTTGCCATATTCAATCATTAAATCACAAGGGTTTGTGTTGAAATGAAGATTGAATACCCAACACATGTCATGTACATGTGGACAATACACGAAAACATCACGAAAATCAAGGGGTACACGCTTTCCATGACTGTCACGAAAAGTCTGCCGTCTGCTTGTCAAGAGAGCTAATGTAAACACTGGGGACAATCTCAATACATTCCTCAATCATATCCACCAAAAATATCGCAAATGTGTCACAAGCAAATTTCACAATGATGTGTCAAATATTTGGTGCTTAGCAATCTTTGAGTAGTATATTATTCTGTATTTGGGAAATTCTGACTCAAGTGGGAAATTATGTAGTGGTAGTTGGAATTTTGCCTACAGTGGTGGGGTGTGTACAACTGGAAATTTAGATGTGGGGATTCCCACCTCCATACGAAATCCCTCAGGTACGTCCTTGCAAAGGCTCAGTCCAGACCTAATTTTAGGGACTCGGTGAGAAATTCCATGATAAAACAAGGGACTCGCGGCGAGATTCTCCATTTATCTGTACCATCCAATCTATATGCAGGCAGGGACGTGACTACAGGGGGGTGGGGTATGTGTCCCCTCCCCCACCCCCAATCCTGGCCAAAATTTCCTATAGTTAGAAATTCGGAGTTCAGACAAGTCTTGAGTAGTTGATCGCCGCTACTTGGTCCTTCTCTTCGGATATTCCGGTGTACCCCACCCGAAAGTTTCCTTTGAGCTCGTTCCAATGAGGGGTCATAAGCCATGTGTTTTTAGACAGAAATGGAAAATTTTACTTTTTCATGAACTTTTTTCCAGATGTCGTCTGCTACTTGTGATGGATAGAGCTTTAAATGGTAGTATACATACAATTTCTTACCTCAGTGAATCTTCGTACGGTTGAACACCACAGGACTCATATTGCTGTGGCATCATAGTTCTCGACTTCGCCCCAGGCGGCACAAACCTCAAATCACCTGTTGCAAATATCGTGAATCTCTGTCAGGGCGGCCTTTCAAAACTATGATGATGTGATATACTTTGATCCAGGTTTTCAATCAGACAGCGGGCATGTTGTGCGATCAACGCACAAATAGAATTCCCGTCGCATATCAAAGCTAAGAGGCAGATGGTATGGACGACACACGTGAAACAAACCCATTAAAGGGAATACGCTTTGAAACAAAAGTCACTTGTAATGAATGTAATGTCTGAAATAATATGGATGCGAATGGTTCAAAATAGGCCTGTGATGAGGTTGGGCCGTTGGAAGTTTTATCACTAGCTCTTAATTATCAAGGGCATCCCCTTAACTCTTAATCACACCTTTAATCTTCAACTTCCACCGCCCCTTATACAGGCTATGTTGATGAGCCTACGACTCATTATGCAAATTATTCATTTATTAATTTATTAAATTATGTATTTATTTATTTATTTATTTATTGGTGTTTAATGACACTTTCGACAGCCAGGGTCACCTCGTGTCGGGCAGTTTTACGGGTGAAGGAAGTCGGAGTATCCGAAGAGAACACCCGAGCTACGGCGAGCAACTGTCAGACTCCCCAACGTACTAACTCCCCACAAGCTGGGTTCGCATTGGCTGAAGACAAGTGCACCATCGACGCGCAGTACGACTTAGTACATACCACCACCGTGGCCCGACGCGGGCAATCGGGTTAACCCTTTATGTAACGTAACGGCTAAAACCGGCCAGCGCTATTCACAAAAATCGCCAATTAATTTTCATTATTTTTTCATTTTTTGTCTCAAAAACATAGGTTATGACCCCTCTTTGGAACGAGCTCGACGAGAACGTTCAAAAGAGGTGTAGTAACCTATGTTTTTGAGACAAAAAATGAAAAAAAAATTAGTTATTCAAGAATTTGATTTGCAAGTCTCGTCTGCTTTTCGTGTTAGGTGAAGGGTTAAGTGCCTTGCCCAAGCACACAACGCAGGTACCCTGGAGAGAATCGAACCATGGACCTTTCTGTTTGAAGTCCAATGCCGTAACCACTAAGCCACCGCGCTCCCCTGAAAATCATTATTTCCCATCTTATCAAATCAATATTCAGAACCAAGGTTTTATCGACCAGCTCCCCTTTCAAGAAGCGCCTGTAAATGGCAGATATTTATTGGAATCGGACAAATAGTATCCAAACCGGCTATCTTTGGCACAGGGATGGCGCCATGTGGGTGGGACGCGATTACAGCTCTTCCCGTTGGGGAGAGTATTAATCGGGCACATTAGGAGTAACCCGGTGGGCATTTAATCACTGTGGCATAGGAACAGTTAATCACATTGCGAGAGTTCTATTTTGTTCCGATACTGGAAGCTTTCTGCACAATTACAGGCCGAGGCACATCTAGTCTCTGTTGTGAGTTGTATCGTTCTTATTGAATTTGTGGCTGGTGGAACTATGGTATCAAAAGCAGGCGTCATGGCGATTCGCCCTGGCACATATTTTTGGTTTAAACAATATTTATTCATTAATAGCTGCGTTAATTATATACATCAAACAGGCTATTCACATAGGTAATGTACACCAATCAGTATATAATTTAACATGAGATGTAAAAAAAAACTATACAAGACGGGATTCGACAGTAAGCGTATTTTTGATACCCCAGTTCCACAAGCCCTAATTTTTATTTATTTTATTTTACTTTAGTATCTTCTTTTTGCCTATCGTTTTGACAACAGGCCAAATCATGATTGCCCTAGTGGGCCCAGGGACTCTCTCGACCGCCCCCTCCCTCCCCCGTGTCGGGGATCACAGCACTCGCGTAGGGAAAATCCTGTTGCCACTCCTGCTTTAGCACACCTTTACCATCAATGTTGGAACCCCCCCCCCCTCTCTCTCTCTCTCTCTCTCTCTCTCTCGCTCTCCCTCTCTCTCTCTCCAGAAGCCTTCTAATCTGTGTATTCTAAAAAAATCACCTTTTTAGCTGTGCCCTCTCTCTCTCTCTCTCTCTCTCTCTCTCTCTCTCTCTCCAGAAGCCTTCTAATCTATGTATTCTAAAAATTCACCTTTTCGCTGCTCAGCTCCTCTCTCTCTTTCAGATTCCAACGACGATGGATCCCCGCGAATTGGATATTATTCAGTTGAGAAAGAATTCGAAAGTCGAATGTCACGTAATAATTATAAATTGTATTTCAGTCAGAGCCCAAATAATTGGGTTTTTTCCTCCACTATTCCGACTTGAATCACATTTCGTTTACCGGTGACAATTAAAACAATGGAACATAAAAATAACTGGTAACACATGTCGACGACATTCAGTTAGTTGTATAGAAATACGATTTATATGAAGTGTGTTATTAACAGCCAATTAGCTCTTTTAATATTCCGACAGGGTTGGTATTCAGCGAAGATAACAACTGTAATTTCTAATGTTTTATGCTTTCATATCGTGTTCATTTCCATGTATAACATTTAGTCATATGAAAGTGATGTAGATATTTAAAATTACACAGTTTTTCACGAAGATAGTTCATCGTGTGACCAATCGTGTGCATCCGGATGTGTACCAGAAAGTGGAAATATACGCATGACGAAATGCAATGTCTTTTATCAATTGGGTGTTGCTCATATAACGTAAATTTTATATTAAATTTCATTTCCTCGAAATACCGTTTTCCAGAAATGGATTTAACAAACCCCTGTTCACCAAGTTTTAGAATGGGGCATTTTTAACTGCAGAGGCTGCGGAGCCATGGGGAACAGGGTGCACGTGCCCCTCCACTTTTATGTTTCGCAGTAACACAATGAGTTAAAATGGGCGCATGTAAACGTGTCAATATGCAGGCATTCCTGTAACATTATTTGCAAATCCAATTTAGCCAAAGTATCCCACTTTCGGTCGCCCAAGTCCGTTTCTTCAACTTCAACTATCTTCCAACTCGAAAGCTGGCCTTCTGGTTGGAACTTGATTGAAGAAGAAACGGACAGGACAGTGACCACACAGGGGCATATTCATCTAAACGAAAGACTATAGCGAGTCATGGTACAGGACGTGGAGAGTGGATGTAACTAAATCACCCGCGGAGTGGAGTTATCACCCAAAATATCACTTTCAAATTCTGAACATATGGACAAAAAACACAAGCAATGTTTCAGCCAATGGACCTCCGGGTTTAATCCGGAGGTCCATTGGCTGGAACTTTGCTTGTGATTGTTACGCTTTGTAACAAATTTGCAATTATTGCCCGGGTGGAATCTCCACTCTACGGGTGATTTAATGATAAAACACTCTCCACATACTGTACATTTACCAATATATACTGAGTCAAAAAAGAACGTATGATAGAAACAAATGAGAAAAATAGCATAAGGGATGAAATATAATAGTTCTAATGTTGCATGTTTGTGGACAAGAAGTCGTGCAAAGAGTTTAATGACATGTTGTTGTCCACCCAGCCGTATAAATTTTGCTACGAATTTCAAAATAGCACGTGCTACCCGAGAATGTCAAATTGAATGGGTGACTGACGATTTTCTTTGTGTGATGTTGTGCTAGAGAGCCTAGGTTAATGAGAAAACACGCTAGTTTTTGTTTTCCGACGTTTTAAGAAATTTCTAGGTTAACCGAAAATCAGAGACTGCGTTCCATTGGTATGCATGAGGCTGGAATACCTCCAGATGAGCTCGTCGCCGAGTTCGGAGTCACTGCGGCCACTATTTACCGTCTCATTGGAAGGTATAGAACCACTGGATCTACTGCCGACCGACCGCGTTCAGGTCGACCAAGAGTTTCGACCCCTGCACAAGAGAGGCACGTCAGGACGTCTCACTTGCGGGATCGCTTCATTCCGGCGACGAGGACAGCAGCAATTACTCCTGGTAGAACTAACAATAGAATCAGTGCACAAACTGTCCGCAACAGACTTGCTGAGCACGTCATCCGCAGTAGGCGTCCATACAACGGACCAATCCTTATCCAACGTCATCGTACTGTCAGAATGGAATGGGTATGTCAGTGTGTTTGCTGGACTCAGCAGCGTTGGAGCACAGTTCTTTTTGGTGATGAATCACGATTTTGTCTACGGCGCGCTGATGGTAGGGCAAGAGTGTATCGCCGATGAGGAGAACGGTTTTCTGATGCTTGCGTGTGGGAATGCGACCGTTTCGGCGGGGGTAGTGTAATGGTTTGGGCCGGAATTTCTTTGCACCATCGAACGCAGTTGATCTTCATCGATGGTAATCTGAATGGACAGCGATATAGGGACGAAATTCTTAACGCTGTTGTTATCCCGATGTTCAACACTAACGTCGGATTGCAGTTATTCCAGCAAGACAATGCCCGATGTCACGTGGCGCGTATCTGTCATGACCTTCTTGAGGAGCAGAGCATCGAACTTCTTCCCTGGCTAGCTTTGTCGCCAATCGAGCATCTTTGGGATCAATTGGACCGTCGGGTACGACTTCACGATCTTCAGACGTTAGGCGGTTTACGTAATGTTCTAAGGCAGATGTGGAACGCAATACCTAGGGTGACATCCAGAGACTTATCAGGTCCATGCGCCGTCGATGTCCTGCAATCCAAGAGGCAAACGGTGGACATACACGCTATTGACTGCATGTGTGAACTTTTCATTTCACCCCATGTCTGAATTGCGACGTCCTGTCGTGACGCTGGCAACAGTAAGAACATGAAATTATGCAAATTCATACAGCTAGACTCGAAATATAAATTTACAATCATTTGTATGGGGTTAAAATCGATAATACTAAAACAATCGCTCCTCAAAGTTTATTATACTTTTTTTGACTCAGTATATTATGATTGTAACCTTTTTCACACTGGGGTGAACCATGGTAGCATTACGAATTTGTGCCCCTCCACTTTTATCGAGCTTCCGCAGCCCTGGATAACTGGATCAGTTTCTTGTACATTATAGGTACTGAACAAAACTGATTGATCACAAGTGACTTATTCTTTGTCCGCACACATCCGTCAGTCTGTTAGTCCGGATACCACCTCCTGGATAGACGAACCTACTGACGAGAGCTACATTGTGCAAGTTTTTCATCCAATTCATTGTGGGGTTATAGTTTCGTCAGGATAACGCCCCCCTTATGGAGTTTTTCTTTTGTACAAACATACATTCCGGGGTTTAACTGCCCAATTACAAATGCTATATCGCAGTGGAATTAAATCTAAAAAAAATAGAAATTTAACCTCCTAGGGGTGAATAAAACTGATGAAAATCCTATGTAATGTGAGGTTACCCCAGTAAGTGAAAAAACACTATGCATGATTGTTTACACAAATAATCCCACAATATAGCCCTGCTAAGAGCGGCCTGTCCAACGGCTGGCCGGACGTAAGCCCGATGAACCGACGGACAAACCGTCTGGCCATTCGCTCGTTGCCATCCGTCCAGTGTGCCCCAATAACCCTTTACCTAACGAATCGGAAGCATACGCCCGGGCAATTTAAGAAGTTGACAAAAATATATTTTCCAAAAATATTAATTGGTCAAACCCTGAATAATGAATATGGACTCTTCCAATTGTTGCCACCGAACTGACTTGGAAGATACCACCTTTGTTTAAAGCGTTACGAGTTAACACACATATGATGCCTGGAGGCATGTGTATGCTATTCTACACACCACACCTTCATATAACGTGGCGATAGCGCGGTGACGATGTGGCTAGAGCTTTGGACTTTAAACCGAAAGGTCGACTGTTCGATCCTGACCAGTGCTAATAGTATTGTGTCCTTTGGCAAGTCAATTAATATCAGAGGGTCCGCGTTGGGGCACGGTGGTGTTGTGTACTAAGACGTACTGCTCGTCGATAGAGCACTTGCCTTTAGCCGCTGCTAAATCTGTTAATTAACAAGTTAGAGAGTCTGACAGCTGCTCGCTGATGATCGGTACTTCTCTTCAGGTACTCCGGTCCCCCCACGTGTAAACCTCTCCCACACCATATGTGACACTGATTTTTGAAAGTGTTGTTAAACCTCAATAAATAAACAAACATTATAGCGTGACAAATGTTTTTACAGCAAGTTGATACGAAAACTGGCCCCAGCTGCCGAAACAATTTAGACTATTTTGCAGTTCTTCGAATGAATGTCTGTACTGCGAGGTCAGGGAAGTGTCGTGGACGGGTTAACGACTGCAGGGAACTTGTCAGGATTAGAAAAGAATGCATTTCTACTAACATCATAGTGGAAAAAGTGATTATCCACAGATCCCCATACTTGAGGATCAATGGTGCATTTAGGGGGTGTAGGAGTGTAACACCCCAGTAACACCCCCACCCCCACCACCAATATATTTTTTCAATCGGGACATTTTAGTATCGGTTGGAGTTTAATATAACGATTTGTCATTCTTACCAATCTGATCATGTACTTTCTCCGAGACTTAATTTGGTATATGGGCGTATGTCAAACCCACCGTCGGCCATACAAATGGAGGCCTGTAGTACCCGATTGGGCTGATGGAAGCCCCGCATGACCAATTTGAAGAACGGTGCGCGCTAACTAAGTACGAAGTTGGGGAATGGCATGAGTCATGAATACTGCTCGTTTTTATCCATAAATAAATTTCCAAGATTTCGGAGCTTTAAACTTTCATTCTTTCTTTGATTGGGGTTTAACGACACTTTCGACAGGGTCACCTTGTGTCGGACATTTTTTCGATGGAGGAAGCCGGTGTACCGGAGATAACCACATAGCTGCGGCGAGCAACTGTCAGACTCCCCAGCGTACTAACTCCGCACAAGCAGGGTTAGCATTGGTTGAAGACAAGTGCACCGTCGACGTGCAGTACGCCTTTGTACACAGCGCCACCGTGCCACCACGTCGGCAATCGGGATTAAGTGCCTTGCTAAAGAACACAACGCAGTTACCCCTGGTGGGGATCATTTCGTGGACCTTTCGGTTTGAAGTCCAATGCCATAACCACCACGCCCGAGCTTTGAACTATAATTCCGAGTGACTAATATTACAACCACATCATCAAGGCATGCCTTCAACGAAGGCATGCCTTGATGGTGAAGTTAGAATATTTTATAAGTCGTGACTTGAGACGTCACAGTCGAAACAATTCACTTTCTACCCCCTCCCCTTCCCTCCCAACTCGGCCATCTTCGCGTCAAATTCGCAACGCCCCTGTTGAGGACTGATGGAAATAATTATTACAGGAAAACAACTCAATAAGCATTTGATCATATATACGTAATGAATCGACCGCACCCGTCCGCGTAATCTACAAATTAAGCAGTTGAAAAAAAGTTTTCAAAATATTTCAACAAAACCATATCATGTGACCTCTCACTGGAACGAGCTCGTTCAGCTCGTTCCAATGAAGTCACATGATATGGTTCTGTTGAAAGATTTTGAAAAAAAAAATGAAAAAATAATAACAGATTCATTTAAAATCAAATCAAGTTATTGTAAGACTCTACTTTTATTTATTTATTTATTTATTTATTTATTTATTTATTTATTTATTTATTTATTTATTTATTTATTTATTTATACTCATGTTGCCCATTTTAAAGGACTTCCACCCCAAGCATTAGTGACAGGGTCCTATTTTACTTGTAAAACATAATTGTTTACCATAGTAAATAAGCACTGCTTCACCACGCCCCCCCCCCCCCCCCCGCCCGGGGGATCCTACAGAGGGGGTAATAATTAAAATAACAAATTTTTATATCGTTTGCATTAGCTCAAGAGTTAAGTCATTTCAAACTTGAGAAGAACGTTCCCCATCAAACTGGCCGATCTCATCAAGCTTGTGTTGATGAGGATGGAGACGAGCTTTGTTCATCATTTTATTAACTGCACAGAAGAAATGAAAAACCTTTTTCAGCCAATTGGACTTTCAGTTGTCATGAAGGAGCATAAAAAACTCCACTCTATAACCCCAATAACATTCAATATCATATCCTTAATATGTATTCATAAGTGGTCATAACAAGAAAATTAGTCATAAATATGTGTACTTATAAGAGTGGGTGATGACATGACATCATGTCTTCGAAAGTGCGTGCTTGCAATACAATCTTGTGTAAACCCTACTAGATAAATTTGACCTAACCTTTAACCATTTACCTAACGAATCGGCCGCATGGGCCCGCGTGACAGACAAATTCAGCAGTTAAAAGAATTCTCAACAAAACCATATCATGTGACCCCCCTCATTGGAACGAGCTCGACGAGCTCGTTCCAATGAGGGCTCACATGATATGGCTTTGTTGGAATTTTTTTAAAAATTTGAACAAATAATATTAAAAATAATAAATTTTCATATCGTCTGCATTGGGTAAAGGGTTGAAGTAAAAAAATATATTAGGCTAGGACAGTTTGCAGAAATTACCATTCAATTTTTTTTTTCACTTTTAATCTCCAAAATAATAGCTTATGACTCTTCATTGGGATGAGCTCGTGGAGTTCGATCTAAATGAAGGCCATAAGTCATGTTTTTAGACAAGATTTTATTATTGTTACAAGTATTTCCTCATAGTCGTGTAAGGTGATCGTGCAAGGTAAGAGAGGTTAAGCTTACAGCTGGGTTTTTTTTTGTGGCATATCCAGGTGTGATTTTGAAAGGGGCTGGGGGACTTGGAAGCCCCACGTGTAACTGCTGGGAGTGTGGGGGGGGGGGGGTAAAGATATCGAGTCGAACAACTGAGTTTGAAATCAGCTGTTTCCACTACGAACGGCTACTGGAGACCTTTTGTTAGAGAGTTCCCTTTCGCCATGCAATCCTTGCCAGGGTTCCCCGTCATACTAAACAGCCCTGATATCCCAGAAACTGAAGAAAAAAAATATTTCGGTTGGCCTCATCTGAAGTCATTTTAGTACGTTAGAATTGATATTAACATAAACCCAATTGCCCAAGCGGGAGCAAAGTGCAGGCCCGGAAATAATCCGCGAACAGTGACGTGGCGACATAGGGTGTAGGGTGTGTGTCACCCACCCCAAGCCCCTGAATCTTGGTCGAGATTTCCTATAGTTGGAAATTCGGAGGGCAAGTCATGAGTAGTTGGACATTCCATCTATCGGGATTTTAGAGCTTCCTCGGTGATACTGATGCCTCCTTTACTTCCTAAAATTCCAACTCGGTTTCAAATCGGCAAAAATTCTAACTGTTACTATTTACCGCTACAGCGTACGCAATTTATTTATTTATTTATTGGTGTTTAAGGTCACATATTTTTGCACAATGGCTAATCATGACCACAGCATGAGTATCAACTCAAGACCGGGGGTGAGCGTTAATAAGCCATGTTGCCCATTTTAGAGAGGGTTTGCACCTTCCAAGCATTGGTGACTGGGTCCTATTTTACCAGTAAAACAGAGCCTGTTTACCGCAGTGAACAGGCACTGCTTCACTTCCCGGGGTTCCCGCGGGGACAGCGTACGCAATATCGAGCTCCCTAAGTATGCATGATGTCAATCGGTACGAGATTTTTATAGTACGTTTACTTATCCTCGAAATGCACTTCAAAAAAATCACATCATGTGAAATCGTTATCCTGAGTTAATCCCATCATTTACAGTTACAAAATGATGAAACATCGAAAATTGATCATTCCTGCATAAGATCTGATTTATTGTTAGGACTGTGTGACTTGCTCAAAGTTTCTCAGGTTGAGCATTTGTTTAGCTCATATTCAATTCCCAGAATAATACCAAATAATAATAACCTGATAATTCTATCATAAATGTGTTGGCATTTCAGTTACTAGAATCAATTTTATGCCCCCTTTCGTGGCTTCAATTTCAAATTTTTTCTCGGTAGTGAATTTCCAACTAGGGGAAAGATCGGGAGGGGGGTTCCCCCTCCCGGTCCCTCCCTCTAGTTGAAAATTCACTACCCTACACCCCTCTCCCAATCGGAAACCTCTAGCCACGTCCCTGTCCGCGAAAGATCGTTTAGGTTATGTGTGGGTTACGCCAATTGCAAAATACACGAACGAACTACAGGTTACGACAATTTATTTATTTGTTGGTGTTTAAGGTCACATACTTATGCACAATGGCTAATCGTGACCGTGACAGTTCTACGGGGTGGAGGAAGTCGGAGTACCCGGAGAGAACCACCCAGCAACGACGAACAGATGCCAGCTCACCAACATGGTAACTCCGCAATGCAACACAGGCAGGGTTAGATTGGTTGAAGACATGCGCACCATCGACGTGCAGTACGCCTTAGTACACGGCGTCATCGTGCCCCCATGTAGACAATCGGGGTTAAGTGCCCTGCCCACGGACACAACGCGGGAGTCCGAATCGATCGCTCAGACAGTCATCTATACGAGGACAAACAGGGCTCGACGTTGCTCAACTTCGGTGATCTGACGGGAATCGGTTATCGCAACGCCCACGCCCCCCCCCCCCTCCCCGGTTTTCGACAAAGTAGATTAAGTAAAACAACGTAGCTTTATAAAATTACTAATCTCACATGCATGTTTGACCAGAAGTCTTGACAATCTTTTAGAACTATGTCAACTCAAAGCTCAAAGTTTGAGTACTGCATCCACATATCAATAGAATGGCATGTTTTCATTTTAAAAGAATTTCCGCCAAAATAAATAGCAACACGTAACGCGCGATCTCGCTTCCGTAAGATGGCGCGTTGGTTGATGATATTTATTTAGGTGAAAATCTCGTTTAGAGGTAAAATACCATGACTGGAGTAGTAAGAATAGAAGGCGGAGAAGCATCACAACATCCCATTTCCAGCTCCAGCTATAAGCTTAACCTCTCTAACCTTGCACGATCACCTCACACGACAATGCGGAGATACTTGTAACAATAATAAAATCTTGCCAAAAAACAGTACCTAAAAACATGACTTATGGCACCTCAATAAAATTTGAATGGTAATTTCTGCAAACTGTCCTAGCCTAATATAATTTTGTAACTTCAACCCTTTACCCAACGCAGACGATACCAAAATTTATTATTTTTAATATTATTTGTTCAAATTTTTCAAAAGATTTCAACAAAACCATATCATGTGACCCCTCACTGGAACGAGCTCTCGTCGAGCTTGTTCCAATGAGGGGTCACATGATAAGGTTTTGTTGATTTTTTGAGAATTTTGTTTTCAACTGCTGAATTTGTCTATCACGCTGGCCCATGCGGCCGATTCGTTAGGTAAATGGTTAAGAGTCAGGTCAAAATCTATCTGGTAGGGTTTAAACAAGATTGTATTGCAGCAATGCACTTTCGAAGACATGATGTCATGCATGAACACGTGTGAGTATTTACACCATGCTATATAGCGTAACCGGCCAACCGGTTACGATATGATGGCCGGTTACGACAAAAGCCCTTTATTTTCAGACCCAAAGGTGGTGCAGTGTTCCTAAATGCACTGCATGTCACTGGTACTCATGCTTTCGAACGATGGTAACCCAAGTTTGGGGAGGGGGGGAGGTGGGGCTAGTAAGTTGGAGATACCGACAGATACTCGACGCTGCTCTGTGGGTCTCTCCGGGTACTCCGGCTTCCCTCCCCCGTAAAACTATCCGAAATTTCTCTGGTTGTTGAGAGTATCGTTAAACCACAGCAAAATAAATAGTCTACCGAAATGGACTATCAATCTGGAGGTTCATTAATGCAAAATCGGCAGCTGGAGAGTTAGTGCATTTGTCCCGGAAAAGCGAGTTCAGTTAAGTATTGACACTCATTTATTAGAGGATCTACATTTAGAGCAGTGATAGTTCTTAAGCTGATGAGACCAAAAAAAATGGTTCCGGTTAATAAACCGATCCTAATTTTCAATCCGACCCTAATCTTTTTATAAGCACTCAACAAAAGTATTACCTCCAATTAAAATTATATCTGACAAAACGTTTGGACTTCAAAAACACGTGCGCCGCGATAAAATAGCAGTACATTTAAATCCTTTACCTAAACCTAACAGCAGACGACACTTTAAGAAAAAAATTGAACAACACAATTTCTTCATTTTTTTCCTCAAAAACATAGCTCATGGCCCCTCACTGGAGCGAGCTCAATGAGCTCGTTCCAATAAGAGTCATCAGTTATGTTTTTCAGACAAAAATTGAAAAAGGAATAAAACTTGAATTGCGATTTTTAGCTCAGCTTGACGAAGTCAAGTTGAGCTGTTGCCGTCATTTCTCGTACGTACGTACGTCCACAATTTCCTTTGGCACGCCGCACAGGTCGCATTTATGATCAAATCGAGGTGATTGTTGGGGTGACCTCTAGATGGGAGCTAGCCATTTTCTTCCATTTCCCTCCAAAACGTTCCCATGGGCAACGACATTTGAACTTAGTTTAATCAAGCATCAATATATTTTTGGCACACCCTGCAGGGCACATTTATGATCGGATCGCTTTGAAACCTGGTATCCTTATTTGGGGTGACATCTAGATGGGAGCTATCAATTTTATTCCATTTCCTTCAAACAAGTTGACGTTGGCAACTACCTTTGAACCTGATAGTAGTTAGGCATCAATATTTCTATTTGCCACACCATACAGGGTACATTTATGATCGGATCTCTTTGAAAGCAGGTATGCTTTTTGAGGTGACTAAAAGATGAGCGCTATCGTTTTCCTCCCATTTTCGTCAAAATTTGTTGTCATTGGCTACGACCTTGAACTTAGTTTAGTCAGTCATCAATACATTCCTTTGGCACATTTATGATTGGATTACATTGAAACTTAGTATGTTTGTTTGGGTGACCTCTAGATGGGAGCGATCAATCTTCTTCCATTTCCGTCAAAACTCGTTGCCGTTGACAGTGACCTTTGATGAACTTAGTGCAGTTAGCATCAATAATTTTCTTTGGAACACCATGCAGGGCACATTTATGATCAGATCGCTTTGAAATCTGGCAGGCTTGTTTCGGAGGACTTCTACACGGGAGCTGTCGATTTTCTTCCATGTCTGTCAAAAAATCATTGCCGTTAGCAACGACCTTTGAACTTAGTGCAGTTGCGCATCAATATATTCCTTGGGCACGCCGCACATGGCACATTTATGATCGGATCGTTTTGAAACTGGGTATGCTTGTTTGGGGTGACCTCTAGATGGGAGCTATCGATTGTCTTCCAGTTACATCAAAAACCTTGGCGTTAATATCGACCTTTGAACTTAATGCATTTGTGCATCAATATATTCCTTTGGCACACAATACAGGTCGCAATTATGATCGAGATGTTTTGAAACTCGGTATGCTTATTTGCTTTATTTAGTGAATTTGTGCATCAGCATTTTCCTTTGGCACGCCCTACAAAGTACATTCATCAATGGATCGCTTCGAAACTTGGTATGTTTTGGGGTTGAACTCCAGATGGGAGCTTCTTTCATTCTCGTCAAAAAGTTACCGTTAGCAACGACCTTCATCTTTTCCCTTTTGTGCAATTTCCTTTGGTACACTGCACAGGTTACATATATGATCCGATTGCTTGGAAACTTTGTGTGCTGGATTGGAGCACCCTCCAGATGCGAGTTGATTTTCTTTCATTTCCGTCGAGAAACGTTGCTGCCAGCGATGATCTTTGAACTTCGCCATTTTGCATCAAGATTTTTCTTTGGCACGCTCTGCAGGGTGCATTTATGAATGGATTGGTTTGAAACTTGGTATGCTTATTTTGGGTGATTTCTAGATGAGAGTTTTAGATTTTCTGCCATTTCCGCCAAAAAATGTTGCAACGGCCTTCAACTTTGCCGTTTTGTCTGTCGACACTTTTCTTTGGATCGCTTTAAAACATGGGGTGCTTGTTTGGAGCGACCTCTAGATGAGAGTCTTGATTTTCATTCATTTTTCCTGAAAAACATTGCCGAATGTTACGGTTAGCAATGACCTTTGAACACATTGCTTTTATGCATCAACATTTTCCTTTGGCAAACGAAGCAGGGTGAATTTATGAATGGATCAGTCTGAATCTTGGTATGCATGACCTTTAAAATCAGTGCATTTGTGCATCAACATATTCGTTTGGCATGCCATTCAGGGCACATTTATGAATGGATTGCTTTGAATCTTGGTTCACGTTCATCAAAAAAACGTTGCCGTAGCAACGACCTTTGAACTTGATGCATTTGTGCATCAACATATTCATTTGGCATGTTCTATGGGGCACATTTATCAACAGATTGTTTTGAAACTTGGTATGCGTGTTCGAGATGACCTCTATATATGGGCGCTGTTGATTTCGTTTCAAGTCCATCAAAAAACGTTGTCGTTAGCACCAACTTTTGAACTTGGTGCATCAATGCAGCAACTTATCCCTTTTGCACTCCCTACAGGGCATGTTAATGAATTTCCATCAAAAAAGAGAGAAAAAAACATTGCCACTAGCAACAACCTTCAAACTTCAGCACATTTGTGCATTAACATCTTCCTTTGGCACAGCTCAGAAGGCACATTCATTATCGGATTGTTTTGAAACTTGGTATGCTTATTCGGGGTGACCAAGATAGGAGCTATCGATGTTCTTTTCATTTCCGTCAAAAATTGTTGTTTTGAATTTAGTGCATTTGTGCATCAACATTCTTCCTTGACATGGCCTGCACGGTGTATTTATCATAGGATTGTTTTTTAACTTGGTATGCTCATTAGACGACACCTCTAGATAAGAGCTATCGATTAGCATTCATTTCTGTGAAAAAAGTTTACAATGACCTTTAAAATTACTGCATTTGTGTATCAACATTCTTCCTTTAACCAGTCCTACAGTTTACATTTAAAAATACATGGATTGCTCTGACGCTGTGCACACACAATGCTGTTATGTTGAAGTTGCACCAAATAACATAGAAACCAATGATCTTCAATTTTGTCCTTTCACTTATAACTTACCAAGTTCAAGTTTGTCAAGCTGAGCTACAGTATCATTGACACATTCATTGTAAATGGTGCTAGTCGGTTTTGGTTGTTACGTTGAGAAATTTAGTAACAGAAAAAATATCCCGACAGACGGACCATATTTTTTAACTGCATGTTACCGTTAGCAAACCATTTATTTATTTTTCGCCTTATGGGAAGAGACTTTAGTTGATTGAGAGTATTTTATTATATATTTCAACTGTAATATTTTATAGTGCGATAAAAAAAAGTTATTTCTTGCTCGTGGTGGATCAGTTTTATAGATACACGGTATATAATTTATTTTAACCCTTCACACAACTAGAATATAGTTGCGTACCTAAGTTAAGAAAGGTAAGGCGGGCATGTCACGTACCATGAGCGTCACTTGAAGGGAGTGCCACTGAGCAGTTTCTATTAAAGTCAGACAAGCTATCCTCGAATAGTGAAAAAAATAATTTTCTTCAGATGCATGAGCTGTCTTTGATTATCATTGGTGAGAAGCACTAGGGTAGCCGTATTGTTAAATGACTTATAAAAAATAATGAGGTAAACATACAGTGCTTGGAGCAACATGGCCACATACATCGTAGTACCACTGTTGAGCCTCAGTGCCAGCTAGCTGTAAGACTATTCTCCTGCGCAAACTTGGAAGGTTGTGTTGCTTTTCTGCCGCCTTCTCTGTTTCTATTACGCCAGTCATGCTTTTTACGTCTCAACGGAATTTTCGACCATGTAAATATCAGCAACTAACGTGCGATCTCCCAGAAGCGAGATCGCACTTTAGTTGTATCTATTTATTTTGGAAGAAATTCTTTTAAGATGGAAACAACGGGTCGTTCTAATCATATGTGTACGACATAGGCGCTATTTTCCGTAGATACGCCGCTGCACGAATCTCAGAGGACGTTATTTCTTTTGATCACTACGGAGAAATTTTTCATGACTACGTAATAAATACACACCAACTCATGACAGCCTCGCAGATGAACTGATTTTAATCAGTTTAGTGCGTAAAATAATCTGTGCGACCGACAAACAGCCGTTCGTTCCAATGACGCTACGTTGTTGTTTAACACATTATTGGACGCGACTCAGGGAGCCCTTTCTAATGGTGTGTCGCATAACACCATAGCGTCTATCGACCCGCGTCACATGGCAGACAATTTTTGTCACTAGAAGAGGTTAACAGGAAGTTTAGCTCCCCTTATTTTTCTAAAGTTGTCGATAAATTTAACACTAGGGGTATGGGAATCTCATATAAAAATTGAAATTTAGAAATGTTAGCTATGCTGTATCATCGCAGGCATTTCCTGTAGAGTAGTATAAAAATACAGAAGCTGGCGTTTTACAATTTTTCCCCAAAGAGTTTGAACCTTTGACTATTATTCTCTGTAGAAACCCATTTAAAAATAAGAAAACGGAGTTTTCACCATCTTTTGATGTTCTGTAACTTTTTTCCTGATCATTATAATAACAGTGTGCGCATCGTGGCATATAATACAGACACTGTCCTTTCCATTACTATAAAAGTCTAGAAGTTAAAATTTCCTAATTTTTTCCTGAAAAAATAAAAACTTGTAAATCACTGTAAAACACATTCGTTAAGCACAGAGTCAAGGAGGACAGTTATTAAGTTGCTTCTAATTAGGTTGTCATAAAATGCAAAGTTTCCTGTTGTAACTTTTAATAAGCGAAAACAACAGACAGCTCCGAGAGTAACAAAAGGAAACTTTGCTTTATTTCCTATTGATGCCATAGGTGTTTTCTCAACAATTACATGCTTCTTAACTGGACCTTTCTCGCCCTTCTAATAAATTCAGGGGAGATAACTTCTTCGAAAATCAATTTTCAAATCGAGATAAGTCAGGGATGTGTGTGACACACTATTGGACGCGGGTCAGTAAGCCCTTTCTAATGGTGTGTTGTGCATACCAGCGGAGCACCTATCAGCCCTCTTAGCACGATATCGTAGCATCAGCAACAGCAAAGACATGACAGGCTTGTCATCAAAAGTAAAAAGCATGAATGTGATGTAAAAAACGTCATGTTAGCCCACTACGCAATGGATTAAGTGGAGAATTCACATCATAGGCTGTGTACACATGATTGGGGAATGATTTGAGAAAAGCTTTGAAATTTACTGTGGTTTTCGTGAACTGGAAATTGAGTTTTACATTAATTTAAAACATTTGTTCGTATTGCTCTCTGGCCACTTTCGCACGGCCGCACAAGGTATGGGATCAAATGGAGACAGGAACTAAATGAAAACAAAACCAAAGTTATACCCATGGGTCGTGAAGTGAAGCCTACTCGAAGGTGTAGAGTGGGAGAGTTCTGTGTTCCGGAAGGTAGATGCAAACTTTTTAGTGTGGAATGGACAGGTGGCGAAAGTATTTGGGGGTCAATATAAACATCACGGAAGAGGCGTCTACCGAAACCACGCGAATAAAATAACTGCGAAGGGGGCGGGAATTCTTTATCAAATGAAACTTTTGGAGAGAAACAGCTTCAATAAGGTTTTCATGGGGAAAAGCATATGGGCAATGGTGGGCGTACCAAGTACAACATAATGTTCGGAAGTAATACCTCTAAGCCAAAACGGTTGTAAAAAGCTTGGAAACTCCATATAATGATGCCGGTCGATGAATAACAGGATCGAGTAAATCGCAGAACTAGAAGCAATCAGATGTGACCTTGTGTGGATGAAAATCAAGGAACAGGATACCCTTAACCGTTTACCTAACATGAAAAGCAGACGACACTTGCAAAAAATATTCTTCAATAACTATTTTTTTAATTTTGTGTCTTAAAAACATAGGTTATGACCCCTCATTGGAACGAGCTAGACGAGATCGTTCTAATGAGGAGGGGTCATAATCTATGTTTTTGAGACAAAAAATGAAAAAAATAATGAAAATTAATTGTCGATTTTTGAGAATAGCGCTGGGCGGTTTTCCCTTTATATGTTGGGTAGAGGGTTAATAAAACTCTGTTATCTTAACTATTTGGTAAACCTCTCCGACAGCCGATGGTGTAAACAGGGTGGATTGAGAACATTTGTCCCAGAATATTTGTAACTCTAATACCAAACTGAGCAAGTGAGTGAGTTAATAGACAACTATTCAATCTTGGACATAGAAGCGGGGACAACCCAGGATAACATAAAATCGTCAGAGGAAGAGTCATAGAGGAATGTAACCGAAGCTGGCGAGAGATGGTCAAAGAAAATGGACCTCTGGGTGGCCTGCGTGATAAAGAGAAGCCGGGTTTTTAGGAGTACCATGGTGGTAGCTTTTGAGTGGGGTGGGTCCCTGCTTTTACGTTGATATCACGGTGACTGGAGCTTATCATAAAATGGATGAACAGTGAAAAGAAGTGTCAGATGTGAAATTGAGGAGGAGTGGATCCTGGGACACTTTCTATTAGAATGTCCAATATTACAGTCTAATAGAATAAGATTCACTGGAAGTATAATGGGGAAGTGGGATGAGAGAATGAAGGATATGTGGTTACTGTGTGGCATAAAGGAGAGGGTTAGTGCGCTTATCGGAGAAATTGGGAACGATTGTGTGAGGGATACCACCAAACAGTTCGTTTCCGGGTGTTTGGAGGAGAGACGAGGGGTAAGGATAGGAAGGCATTTGGGAACACAGGATTAATCAAGGCCTTCTCACCCGAGAATCGCGACAAATCAGCAGCCAGCTGAAGTGTTATTATTATGTTATATTATTATGTAGTAGGTGAGATAACGTGCTTCTGTTTGTGGAATTAAATTGAACAATACAGGACACATTATCGGAAGTAGGTGTTTTACATAGAAGCGGAAGTCTTTTAACATACACACAATATACATAAATAAATATAAATTCGATTATTAAACAAGGCAGGATATACAATCAGAAGTGTTTGAATGTCATATGATTTATATCATTCATTCGCGTGCATACATTTAAGAAAATGCGTTTTATAATTTCCAATCGAAACTATACTCGTGATCATAATATAAACTACTCTAAATTTCAACAGCTTGTTGACACTGCGGAAATTCTCAACAACTCGTCTGTGACTCGCATAGTTTGGCCCTTTAGCTAACTCATCGGTATTATAGTGTCCACCTAATGCTACTCACAAAAAACATCATTAGAATAGGGCTGCACGACATTCAAAACTGAATATAGGCAGTGGCGTAGGGGATGGGCCTGCAGGGCCAGCATTTCGGGGGTGGGAGGGGGCGGCTAGAAGGGGGGGGGGCCCGTCTTGAAGGGGAAAGAGAGAGAGAGAGCGAGACTGTGTACCAAATACAAATAATTTCAAACTCTCACTTCCACACGACGTACTCTTTGTAGTCTATGTATTATTCCTTTAACCCTTTACCTAACGTAACGGCCAATACCGACCAGCGCTTTTCTCAAAAATCGCCAATTAATTTTCATGATTTTTTTCATTTTTTGTCTCAAAAACATAGGTTATGACCCCTCGTTGGAACGAGCTCGTCGAGCTCGTTCCAACGAGGGGTCATAACCTATGTTTTTGAGACAAAATATGAAAAAAATTAGTTATTCAAGAATTATTTTTGCAAGTGTCGTCTGCTTTTCAGGTTAGGTAAAGGGTTAAGTGAACACTACATCATTGTAACTGATAGGGCTGAGAAATGAACAATATACATACAGGGTGCCTCTCAAGTCACACATGTTGGGCGTGCATGTGTGTATCGTTGGATGGTGGGGATGAAACTTAAAACATGTAATGAAAAAATCTACAGAGTCGTACTTTTAGAATCGATCCTATAGGCTATACCTTCATTTAACTTATGGCGTATGTACTACGTGAAATCCTGTATGCTGTGCTCGGTAACAACACAAAATGTGCTCCCGTTTTAAAGGCAACCACCATTATGAAAGGGTCCCCGTCTGTATCTCGCGCGGGGGGGGGGGGGGGCACAAGATCTTCCGCTTCGCCACTGAATACCGGTATCGGTATTCAAAAAAAATACCGGTATATCGAAGCCAGCTCAAATATATGAATGCAGGTACCACAAGCGAGACTTTAGGAATCTCAGTCGGAACGAATCACCATGCCTTGATGATGCGGTTCGAAAAATATTTACCCAACGCAGACGATATTAAAATTTCTTATTTTAGAAATTACTTTATCAGAATCCCCCTCCCCCTCAAAAAAAAAAAAATCTACAAAACAATATCATGTGACCCCTCATTGGAACGAGCTCAACGAGCTCGTTCCAATGAGGGGTCACATGATATAGATTTGTTGAAATTTTTGAAAATAATTTTTTGAACAGCTGAATTTGTATGTTACGTGGGTAAAAGCATACGATTCCTTGAGTAAAGGGATAATATTATTCATTCGGAGCTACAGTTAAAAAACTCGAGACATCTTGAAAATTAAATTGTGGGTAATTACATAATGACGATAAACCGATATTGTTGAAATTACACCGGTATTCAATCGATATTGGTTTGAATACCGGTATATATCGGTTTATCGATATACCGTGCAACCCTACATTAGAAAAGTAAAATGGTACTTCTGTTCATGACTGAAGAAAATCCACTGACTGACTCGCAGATCCACAGATCTGGACATTGCCTGGTGAACATTCTTTAACAAGCTCCTCTTAATGTAACAGTCCCTTGATCTTCGACTTTATGGCTGCCGACTTCAAACTTGATTTCTCTTTCCATATGCGAGTACTTTCAGCAAGTTTGACTGAATTGTGATAAATGGAACAAATGTTATCACCCGGTAACTATTTATGCTCTTTATGGTTGTGTCAGTGACCTTGACCTTTGGCTGACAAACCTGAAAATTAATAGGGTGCTCCTCCTTCCACGTGGATAATAACCCTGTACATTTGTCGGGCCTGCGATATGTGGAATAAAAGTTATTGCACATAAACCAATTTTTACCCAGTTCTGTTGTACCAGTAGCAGTGCCGTGACCTTTGACCTCTCAAATACAGACAGCAAATTCGAAAGGATAACCCGCACCCTCCCTCCCGAGGTACCTAATCTGTAAAGCTGCTTAGCGTGCCAAATATAAAACAAAAGTTGCTGGTCAGAAACCAATTTTGACCTTACGGCTCCCAACTTCAAAATCGATATTGAGGGTTCTTTTCTTTCCACGTGTGATGAGACTCTTCTGCAAAGAAAAATTAATAGGTTCCTTCTCCTCCCAACAGAGTGTCAAGTTGTTACTGTCAACCATGTAAGTTCGGTGGACCTGCGTTAGGAGGAACAACAGAAGGTATTGCCCGGAAACCAACTTTAGGCCAATAGATCAAAACACAGTAACAGTCATTTGATTCTTTCCATCCCATATAGATATGTAATCGGCAAATCAACGTATGGCATAAACATTAATCAAGTTATTGGCCTAAAACCAATTTTCGACAATGTTTTATTGCACGCCTGTTCTATGCAATCCCCATCTACAGCAACACTAAACCATGTGAAAAATGAAAATCTGTTCCGCACACATGTGCGAAACGGGAATCGTTGAAGGACTATTTTTAAATGGAAGCGAAATTTCACTGGAATTTTCTTCAAATCGTGCACCGCATTTACAATTTGAATCCTTAGCGACAGCTAAAAATCGTCCCCTGAGTTCCAATGTGTTCTATGTGCCAAAAGGGGACTCAGGGGACGAAATAGTAACACGGGTTCTCCTCGCAAATTTGGTTGGCGATAAAATGTGTTGTTTTTGTTAATAGTTGTCAAACGAATTGCCGAGTGTTCTTCTAATGGTTGTTTTATAGACGTGTAGGCGTGTAACAACCCCAGAACGACACGCGTGTGTGAATAGGTTAATCGATATGGCACTTCTGCCATCGCGGACGGATAAAACTCGAGGCCTGCGGCCTCTCGTCATATCCCTTCGCGCTGGCACTCTTGCCATATCGATTAACCCAGTCATACGCCCGTGTCGTTCTGCGTATCTATATATAGTAACAGTCCCGCTACCTTCGACCATGAATCAACCGACTTCAGAATCACCAGTAAAGCGTTCATCTCTTTCCATATGCGACTTCTTTCTGCAAGTTTGTTTGAGGCGTGATAATAAAACTAATGTTTCCACCGAGAGACTAAATTAAAAGTGTTATTTTTAGTAACATTGACCGTGACATTTGGACGACAGAACAGAAATTCGACAGCCATCTTCTTTTTCCGTGAGGGTATTAACTCTGTTAGTCCGGTGGACCTACATTACATAGAACTAAGTTATTTTGTCGACTAAAAATATCAGATCTTTCGTCTGCCACATTTATTTAACCCTTTTACTGCCACGCCCAATTTATTCATATATGGAGGACCTCTATGCATGCCTATATGCGAGGAAGTTTAATAAAATTTATGACATACTAGAAACTCTATCATCTGATTAATTGTTGGAAAGGGCTCTCAGTTAATCAGATGGTAGGTTTGATCTGCATATGTAAGAATAGTCGCTTTAGGCAACGAAAGTGTTAATATGTTAAGTTCGAATAACAAGACTAGTGCCTGTGCCGCCAGCCACTTCTGTCATGTAACACAAGATTCAGAGGTAGCAGCGGATTGGAGGGCCTGAATCCAGCTGGAGGGAGGGTGGGGCCCGGTAGTGTAACTCAGGGGCCCGGGGAAATTTGGGGGCCCGAGCTTGGCACAGTAGTCGATGATTCTTGGGTCAGCCATGGGCACCCAAAGTTCTGACTTCTGTGCCAAGAGTTAAGAAGGAGGCTGTATCGAGAATGGAGGTCTGCACTTTACCAACGATTGTAATTTTGGCCTTCATGATTCTTGAAGTGATAACTTTATTAAATCAATTTGACGCAATAAAGTTGTCACTTCACGAATTGTGCAGTCAAAAGCTACAACTCCAGATCACTGGACCCTCACTGATGAACTTGTAAATTTGAAACATGCTGCTACAAAAACGTCATTTTGACGGGCAAAAAAAATAACGTGATTTTTCATCCCAAAAGCCGCGAGAAGCCTCCATTTATTAACTGATTTCAAAATATTTTTATTTATTTATTTATTTTTTTTTTTTGGGGGGGGGGGGACCCCTACCCTCATTATCGCTCGTACTTTCGGCATTCGGATTTAGTATCCCGACACTTTCGAAAGGGGGCCCGTCACAGAATTGAATCTGGGACCCGACATTCCTCTCCACGGCTCTGGCTGGAATCTGCAGATTTCAAGAATCAACCGGTTTTTACAATTAAATGATATTCGAAAGACCGTTGTGGAGGGTTCAGGGCCTCCATAGTCTTAAGTAGGACCCTCGTGTCGTTACCGGCTCCCCCAACTTCCCTGAAGAGTAATATAGTATAGCACGTATGGTCGTTCCCGAAGTAGCTCGTGTCAAATTCCAATAGAAGCAGGAGCTTTTTGCCGGGGCAACTTTTTCCTGTGTGTTTATCCCTTAGTACTACAAAACCACACATTGGGTCTGTACTATTCTGTGGGTAGATCGGAATGCTAGGTCAGGCATTGTTGTGTGGTATATGCTTGGTTTCTAGTATCATAGTAGAGTATGGTTGGTCGTTTGACATTCTAAGACTTGGCCGAGGGTAGATGTCGTGATCAGAGATAGTTAGCAGGCCATTGGTAATGCTACAAGTCAATAGTAATGGTACAAGGCTGCAAGGTTAGTAGAACACTATAGTATTGGTGAATACAATAGAAGCTGATCAAAGGACAGATGGTTGAAGACGTGTTTGAAGCCGATGGTAAGACCACCTGGAGCTGTTTTGGAGCTTGAAATCCCATTTATGGAATCCCACTAAGAAAACCCCTTTTTGGAAACCGTCTGTGGTTAGAGAATCTCTATTTTCCGAAATGAATTGGATTCATATTAACACAACCCAGTTGCTTTGGGTTAATTTTTAATCAACCGGATTTTAGAGTGCAGTCTTCTAGATCCTCCAGTACGCCCTGAAGTCGGCAATCGATGACATCACGGGGCCTATTAGCAGTGTAGATTCCCTTGTCATCGATGAACTGAGAGGTTTTGATCCGATTTTCACCCACTTTGTGGATGTTATTAACATAAATAATAAATAGAAGGGGGCTAAGGACCGAGCTTTGGGGGCCATTCACGCCAAGCGCTCTACTTCTGATATCTCGAATTTTCCGGTCAGGTAAGAAAGAGGAGATAATTCGGATTATTTTGTTGGGGCTTTTCATTTTAGCCAGTTTATACCTCATAATTAATTGTCTTATTAAATGAATGTAAAGCGCCTCAAATAGGGATCGGTTTTCGTTGTTTCGTCCAGCAATAAAGAACTTCCATTGGCGTTATCGCTACTCTACAAAGGTGCAAATTTATAAAAGGTTTATCATAGGGCCCTGCGAAGCTTCGAGATTCGATTAGATTTCGAATCTTAAGTTGCTATTTGGTTCGATTAAAATCGGCTGCACGATTCGTTTCCATTTGAATATTTTCACTGGAATATAGTACAGATATGATATGGAAAATAAAGACTGAGTGTGGTTTCCTTTATCTAAACAGAAACAACATATGTACCCATGTACCAGCCATAATAATTCCAGTCTCACTACCACTGTTAAAAGAAAATTTAAAGTTTGCAGGCAATATCAAAAATGAGCTGTTGATGATGGCGGCTAGTACCGATGATTTTCGCACCCGTTTCTGTTTTTGAATTATAATCCTTACTGGTCAATATTCCAACTACATCACAAAGGAATGCCTTCGACGAAGGCACGCCTTGGTGATGTAATTGGAATATTTTCTCAGTCGCTACTTGAACCATCACTGCCGGAACAAATCAGGTTTACAGCACCCCCCCCCCCAACCCTTGCCTCAGTCGGTCATCTTCAAGACGCCCGTAATTTGATTCGATTCGAATTCGAATAATAGACCCGATTCGATTCGACGCGAAAATTGGTGATTCGCAGGACCCTGGCTAATCAAGGTTTGCCTCGACAGATGGCAGGCAGCGGAATTGAATATTCTTTAACAAAAGAGGCCTTGTTTTTTTCAACGCTTGTTTAACGGGTGACTAACAAACACAGCTTTCTTGATTGAAACATTCAAGTTCGAGGACTATCGCATATCATGATATTATTCAGATAAAGATATTTATTATATGTTAGCCTGTGAATTATCGCTAATTATATAAAAGATATTTATCGATATCCATTGACTCGATGGACAACGAGGAATATCCGTCAGTAGCTTCCTAAATGGCGTCACGCTTCGGCGCATCACTTCGCCTTCGATACCGTTACAAGGGATTCAGCTTTACCAGAATTCCCTGAAGTTCATGCTATTCCATGCCGTTCTGGCGATTCTATATATGACTGAAAAAATAGATGTATAATAATAATAAAACAATCAAGTAAAATAATTAGATCACAGAAAATGACTCCGAGAGTGATATTGAGGCTTGAACTGGGTAACGGTTCTCAAAAACCTTGTTGATCGATTCACTCAGGAAGTTTGTTTTTTGTTTTATTGTTGATGAGTCGGCGCACTCAATTCCAAATTCCTTGTTGTAAATTGACATTTAAAACGTTCTAAAAAATTTAAAATCAACGAAAAATATGAAAATATTCTCATTTGTAGTATTATAATTATTCAAGTTTATCTGTGAGTTGAACAATTAGTTAGTTAAATTATCATGGGAAAGTGGGACTATATTTTATGTTTGAGTAATTTGGATTGTACAGGCTTGAAAGAATGATCAGCTGATCTTTGTTATTGTATGGAATCGTACGTGTTTGCAGTCGAATTGGGTTGAATATTGCGCAGTAAAATGTCACGTAGCATATAATAAAAATAAAATCTACTCTATTATCCTCTATATATAGAAAACATAATGAACATATTAACACAAAACAATAACAGTTACAAAAATGGAGTTGTTGTGAACATATAGAATATATACCCATAGTAGCTTGGTGTACCACATGTTCACCACGAGTAGTGAAGTGGTGTTAACCGCGAGCCTTTGGCGCACGGTTAACACCACTTCACCACGAGTGGTGACCATTTGGTACACCAAGCTGCTGTGGGTATATTTTATTTATACCATGATCGTCAGATTATTTAGAGTCGCTATTATTTTTCTCGATTTTACTGAGCACCAGACGTACATACGTGCGAATTTGTTTTTGTTTACATGAGCAATCGGGGGGCGGTACTTCCGCTGTCAATTGTATCACCGAATCGAAATGTCAACACAAAACAATAACAAATACGAAAATGGAGTTGTTGTGAACATATTTATACTCGTTGTCAGGGCATTTATATAACATATACGGTACTGTATATATGGTTAATGTATATTTTCAGGTCTAGTCCCAGTGATCTTTCAAATTGGTTCCTTTTTTCTTTCCATTTGTTGATCCCTTTGTCTGCTACGCCCCCTTGTCCATTTTAACTGTATATTCTAAGGTTTTTATCCAAGCAGCTTTCTTGGTGAAGTTATATTCTTGAACTAAATCTCGAAGAGAGTGAGGGTATACTTGATTGCATATATCCATAGTCCCTCTGTCCATTCTTCCACCCGTTATTCCACCCGTACGCCTAACTATGTAGGCCTAACTCCACAAATAATAGCTGGATCATCAATATTTTATTTTGCCTTTTATTCTTTGTGTACGGCCGGGGGCTCGCGGTCATTTTGAAAATTCTATATAATTCGCTTACTCTATGATTTTCGTACTCTTATCGGCATGCAATGCTTGGAGAGCAGATTTTAGTATTCGGGAGGGGGTTGTTTGTTCATCGGGTTTTAAAGACATTTTAAGCAGCAACGGTGACAACGTGTAGAACAGTTTTACGGGCGAAGGAAGCCTGAGGAATCGGGAAAAACCACCGAGCAGCGACGAGCAACTGTCAGACTCCCCATCTAACTAATTGCACGTGCAGGTTTAGCAGCTTCTGGAGGCAAGTGCACCATTGAGGTGCAATACCCCGTAGTGCACAGCGTCGCCGTGTCCCCACGTGAGCAATCGGGATAAAATGTCTTGCCCAAGGAGACAACGCAGTTACCACTGGTCAGGGTCGAACAGTAGTCCTTTTGGATTGAAAGTTAGGCTCTAACCCTTTACCCAACGCCGACGATTTCAAAATTTATTATTTTAAATATCATTTTTTAATTTTTTTTCAAAAAATTTCAACAAAACCATATCATGTGATCCCTCTTTGGAACGAGCTCGACGAGCTCGTTCCAAAGAGGGGTCACATGATATGGTTTTGTTGAAATTTTTCGAAAAATAATATTTTTTCAGCTGCTGAATTTGAATATTACGCGGGCGGATGCAGGCGGTTCGTTGGGTAAAGGGCTAACCACTGAGCCATCGCGCTTCCATCCGGTGGGGGGGGGGGGGGGGGAGTGTCAAAACGTCCAAAGAAAAAAATTCAGATGGGTTGGGTGGGTCTGAAAAAAAAGAGAAGAACCAAAAAGCCAAGTTGTGTCTGCAATTCTTTTCCTGGAGCCAATGCTATAAAACCTTTGCAATTGTATTTTCCAGAATTGTACTTGCCACCTTTTAATATACTTCTCAAAGTTTGCTCAGCACCAAATATTTGACACATCATTGTGAAATTTGCTTGTGACATATTTGCGATATTTTTGGTGGATATGATTGAGGAATGTATTGAGACGGTCCCCAGTGTTTACCTTCGCTCTCTTGACAGGCAGACTTTTCGTGACAGTCATGGAAAGCATGTACCCCTTGATTTTCATGGTGTTTTCGTGTACTGTCTGTATGTACATGGCATGTGTAGGGTATTCAATCTTCATTTCAGCACAGACCCTTCTGATTTAATGATTGAAAATGGCAAATGCAAATGTAAGAACACATTTGTTTGAAGCAGAAATGTGGCGGGCTGTAGGGATGGTGGAGCAAGGGGCTACCCGTCGTCAGGTTGGTGAAACCCTTAGTGTGCACCATACGGTGATCACCAGAGCCTGGGCAAGATTTTAGCAGTATGGCACACCAGAACGACGGCAGAGACAGGGCAACATGTCTGCAACTGAAGACCGTTTTTTGATCATTCAGGCCCGTAGGAACCGCTTTGACACAGCAACCCAGCTTCGCAGTAACCTTCAGAATGCATCCGGGATAAATGTTTCGACACAGACTATCCGGGCAAGGTTGCACGAAGGTGGTCTCCGATCGAGAAGACCATGTATTCGCATTCCGCTGTCCCAGAACCACCACCAGGTACGATATGAATGGGCCATGGACCACGTTGGATGGAGAGAGAAGATTGGCGACCTGTCCTTTCTACAGATGAGTCAAGGTACTGCCTAGACCACACAGATATGCGTTCTAGGGTATGGAGAAGACCAGGAGAGCGATTCCAAAAGCCAACATTGCTGAGCATGGCCGCTATGGTGGAGAGTCAATCATGGTCTGGGGCGGCATCAGCTGGGATGGACATACAGAGCTCTGTGTCCTTGAACGTGGTACATTGACTGCACAACGGTATATTGATGAGATCCTGGATGTCCACGTCAGATTGTAGGCAGGTGCAGTGGGTGATAGATTCATTCTGATGAATGATAATGCCCGTCCTCATGTTGCCCATGCTGTCGGGGAGTACCGACAGAGGGAGGGGATTGAGCATATGGACTGGACAGCAAGATCCCCTAACTTCAATCCAATCGAACATGTCTGGAATGAATTGCAGCTTGCAATTTCAGCCCGTCCAGTCCAGCCAGGAAGTGTCCAGGCGCTTGGTGCCATGCTGGTCCAAGAATGGAACAACAACCCACAAAGGACCACCAGGAACCTGACTGGGAGCACGAGAAGGCGTTGTCAAGCTGTAATTAACAGTAATGGGTCTCATACTCGATATTGAAGCCATACCAGTTCGCTCCGTCAACTTTTTAGCATATTGAAAAATTTCCTCTTTTACCAATAATATCCATTTTCCATGGTTATCGTATTCAAAAGCTAAAAAATAATGTTAAACACAAGTAAAATCTTAATTTCTGTACTTAAATCATTAAAGATATAATTAAATAAAAAATATATACACTTTTCATTACAATATTTCAACTAAACCGTAAAACAGGTAGTTGGATGTACTTGGTGCTAAGCAAACTTTGAGTAGTATATAAATGACTAAAATGAATCATTTACATTTTAAAAGATGTGGCAATTTGCCAACAGGCAAATTTCCATATCTTTGAAAATTCTAATGGCTCATTTCAACCCATTTAAAGTCATAACTAGAAAATACAATTCTAGAAAATACAATTGTAAATGTTTTATAGTATTGGCCTCCGGTCTCCCCAGTTATAATACTCGTATTACGTTCTGTTCATGGGTGCTTTTACAACAACTTTCTGCTCTTTATAGATGAGAGGGGAAGTTCTCGTATATATTTACCAGTCAGCCGAACCACCCCCGGAGAGTAGCGTGCATAGCTTTTTTATGTTCGGTGGAGAGACCAAACATTTTCCCGAGAGACGAAAATATGTTTCGACAGATTTTAGAGTGGTAAAATCAAATTTTTACTGTTCAAGCATCAAACAATGGTTATTTCTCGGAAATTTTATCTAATAAAATCTTTTTAGAAATCGAACAGAAGGGGAGCGCGGTGGCTCAGTGGTAGACTGTTGGACTTCTATGCTAGAGGTCCCGAGTTCGATCCCCGTCCGAGTCGACCCGCGTTGTGTCCTTGGGCAAGGCACTTTATCCCGGTTGCCTACACGGGGGCACGATGACGCTGTGTACTAAGGCGTACTGCACGTCGATGGTGCACATGTCCTCAACCACTGTAACCCGGTTAGAATGTTGAGGAGCTCACAGTTGCTCGTCGAAGCTCGGTGGTTTTCTTCGGGTACTCCGGCTTCCTCCATCCGTAAAACTGTCACGGTCACGATTAGCCATTGTGCATAGGTATGTGACTTTAAACACCAATAAATAAATAAATACGAACAAAAGATCTAAAACATTTCCAGACAAACCATGAATTTTCCTACAAAATGTTTGGTGGGGCCATCACCGCCCCGCTCTCTCTCTCTCTCTCTCTCTCTCTCTCTCTCTCTCTCTCTCTCGCTCTCTCTCTCTCCAGAAGCCTTCTAATCTGTGTATTCTAAAAATATCACCTTTTTAGCTGTGCCCTCTCTCTCTCTCTTTCTCTCTCTCTCTCTCTCTCTCTCGCTCTCTCTCTCTCTGTATTTGCACGCCTGCGCCCAGATGATGTTCGTGCTCTGCAATAAAAACTAACTTGAATTGACCGCTCCTAGGTCTCAAAATGTGGAAAATCCAGCACAACAATTTAACACTCTCCATCCAAAACCCACACACCTACCCACCCCGCCATTCATTTTAGGATTCTGCCCCCTGTAACTGGTCACCTAAAAACGTCTTATCAGAGTACTGAATTTGTTATTCAAAATTTGTTCTATTACAAATTACTGGAGAGTGCCTACAGGCAAACAAATTTATATAAACAAAATATTGTTTTGTTTTGACTGAATATGAAACATGAGCAAGGAGAACGTTGGCTTTTGCTCTGGTACCCTCATTTTTTAAAGCCCTGATAGTGGCTTCTAGCACTCAACCAGTTAAGTGAGGTTTTTGTGATCAGTGAACATTAGAGAAAGTTTGAGCTGAAAATCAAGGACGTACGGGAAAGTGTAATTAAAAGTGATTTTTGGACGACTCTGCTCCTGAACGCCGCCCCTGCCCCTTGAACGCCAGGATTGCGCAACTGAAGAAATGATGTTTCTTCAATATTTTAACGGCAATAACAATTCGAGAGAATCAAATTTTTCGAACGTGATAGTGTAATTACACTCTGGGCTCTCACACTATAAATTCCATTTCAGGTGTCCTTTGTGTTCTTAACAACTGTAGCGAACAAACAACCACAAAAGGTTTGCTCTGTATAGAACCAGATGTATTCCTCGTAAATGGTCTTTGAAACAAACCAATGAATATGAATAAATTCAACATTATGACAGTAGTTCAGGTATATTGCGATTGCTTACAAACATCTGTAGCCACCTCGAAACAATTAAACGATTGGAGCATAAATGGGTGCACAGATGTTTCAGGTCGCAGTCAGCTACTCGCAGAACTGGGATGACACACTGGGCGTTGTCTGTCGTGGTCTACAATGACTGGTTTGCAGTGACACGTTTTCATAAAATGGCTGCCATGTGACTCAAACTGGATTGTTAACACATTAGTCGGCAAAACGGCTTTAGGTGTCACAGTGTCCAAATAAAAATTCTCTTTTCAGGAAAGAGATGTTTGTCTATAAAAATACCTGAAAATAAACAGAATTGTGTTTACCTTTTATGCCCCAAATAAATGAAATCCTCTTCAAATAGAGTACGGCCGCAGTGGATTGGTCACCTTTCGCTAGTGGGCAATACGCCCGCGGACGGAATAATATTAGCTTCCAAACGCTAATTATAGGAATAATCATTAAAAATTTAATTAATGAAGCACCGGGTACAACCCGGTGCTTCAGTAATTAAAATTTTGCTGCTGATCATTTTTATTACCTGGTAAATGCATGCGTGGACATCACTGCAAACGCGTGGATTACGACCACTCCACGGCGCCTGTACTGTAGATATGGGAAGGGTCTTTTATTTCTTTGGATTTTCATGTTAATATAAAGGTATTAAAACCGGAAAAAATCTCAACCCTATCAACTCCTTCAAAAATACTTTAAGGGCACTTCACTGTGACCATCCCTATAGGTTCGTTTCAGCAGGGATGTGGCGACAGGGTGTGTGTGTGTGGGGGGGTCCCTCCCCCCAGCTAGGAGTATTTTTTTCAATAGTTGGAAATTCCGAGGTCAAAAAAATCAAATAGTTGGAAATTCAATAAATTAACATTGTTCATGAAAAATATTAAAATTCCAACTTAATGATGAGAAATTTTGATCTTTTATTTCCAACTGGTTTCAATTTCCTATTCTAAAATTGACATTGGCCTCAAAATTTCGACTTTGACATCAATCCGGTAATTTTTCTGACCCAGACACATTATAACTGATGCTTTTTCCGTTTCAGGACTACTGAAAATTTTCAGAAGGGTTCATCAGCATGTGTATATATATATATAATCACTTTAACCCTTTACCCAACGCAGACGATTTCAAAATTCATTATTTTAAATATCATTTTTTAAATTTAAAAAAGAAATGTCAACAAAACCATATCATGTGACCCCTCTTTGGAACGAGCTCGACGAGCTCGTTCCAAAGAGGGGTCATATGATATGGTTTTGTTGAAATTTTTCGAAAAATAATATTTTTCCAGCAGCTGTATTTGCATATTACGCGGGAGGATGCGGGCGATTCGTTGGTTAAAGGGTTAAAAGATATCACCCAGCGCTGCAGTGCAACCACCTATCGAAACTACTCACAGTTGGAATTTACCCGGTGGCACCCCCCCCCCCCCCCAGCTGATACCCTCTAGCCACATCCCTGCGTTTCAGTAAGGGGTCGTGCAGTGTGGTGTTGGAGGAAAGAATAAATTAGAAGCATAGGAACAGAAATCCGCACTTTGATACGAAAGTGTTTTTATACCATGCTCGCCTATGTTACTACCTGAGAAAAGCTTGTAGGCCTATGTTAAATTTTAGCTTTTAACCCACTACCGGTCAGTGGCGTAGGGGACGGGCCCTAATTGCGGCGGCTAGAAGGGGGACGGGCCCTAATTGCGGCGGCTAGAAGGGGGGTCCCGTCTTGAAGGACGTCCCAACGCTGGAAGAAAGAGGGAAAGGGAGAGAGAGAGCGAGACTGTTTACCAAATACACATAATTTCAAACTCTCACTTCCACACGACGTACTCTGTGTAGTCTATGTATTATTTTTTTAACCCTTTACCTTACGCAACGGCCAAAACCGGCCAGCGCTATTCTCAAAAATCGCCAATTAACTTTCATTATTTTTTTCATTTTTTGTCTCAAAAACATAGGTTATGACCCCTCGTTGAAACGAGCTCGTTCCAACGAGGGGTCATAACCTATGTTTTTGAGACAAAAAATGAAAAAAATTAGTTATTCAAGAATTATTTTTGCAAGTGTCGTCTGCTTTTCAGGTTAGGTAAGGGTTAAGTGAACGCTACATCATTGTAATTGATAGGGGTGAGATATGAACAATATGCATACATGGTGCCTCTCAAGTCACACATGTTGGGCGTGCATGTGTGTATCGTTGGATGGTGGGGGTGAACTTAAAACATGTAATGAAAAAATCTACAGAGTCGTACTTTTAGAATCGATCCTACAGGTTATACCTTCATTTAATTTATGGCGTATGTACTACGTGAAATCCTGTATGCTGTGCTCGGTAACAACACTAAATTTGCTCCCGTGTTAAAGGCAACCACCATTATGAACGGGCCCCCGTCTCTATCTCGCGGGGGGGGGGGGGGGGGGGGGTCACACGATTTTCCGCTACGCCACTGCTACCGGTGTAAAGCTTCAACTGCGGTTAAAATTTTTTTATAAAGGACGAAGGCGCCGGCGGCGCCCGAGTTGAGACGGAAGAGAAGCCGACGTCGAAACTCGCGAGCCCTTTATACTAATTTCACACTTTTTTTAACGTAGGAAGAAGTTAACGAGATGAGACTTCACTAGAATGACCAAGTAGAGGTGTCTCCGGTCTCCAGCTATACCCTTCTCAGAATGACTCTGGCTGATTAAACTTTCAGGGATTTTTCCCAAAGGAACCGGGGACAAATGAGGTTACATTTTTTCAAGGATACTCGGACGCTAGAACAAGTGATGGCTCTCCACCATTGCTTTCACCCTCATTGCGTCAAGGGACCCTTAATATATTGGGGTGGGGGAGGGGGGAGGTTAATGGGTCACTGATTATGTCACGTGACGTCCATAGCAAGTAAAGCACTACCCTAGCAACGGGCAAACTACTGGGCCAATTTTGACCAATTTTGATACATGGACCCAACATGCATTGCAAACGAAAACAGACAGGTCAATGGTGTCGCCACATGACTTCCTTAGCAACCAGAGCGTCCCCTTAGCAACGGGCTAACTACTGTGCCGATTTTGACCAAATTCGGTATACGGACCCAAAATGCATTGCAAATAAAAATAGACAGATCAATGTTGACGTCTCGTGACTTCCCTAGCAACCAGAGCGCGCCCTTAGCAACGGGCTAACTACTGGGCCGATTTGGACCAAATTCGGTATACGGATCCAGAATGCATGGCAAATGAAAACAGATAGATCAATGATGACGTCTCGTGACTTCCCTAGCATCCAGAGCGCGCACTTAGCAACGGGTTAACTACTGGGACGATTTGGACCAAATTCGGTATACGGATCCAGAATGCATGGCAAATGAAAACAGATAGATCAATGATGACGTCACGTGACTTCCCTAGCAATCAGAGCGCCCCCTTAGCAATGGGCTAACTACTGGGCCGATTTTGACCAAATTCGGTAATCGGACCCAAAATGCATTGCAAACGAAACAGACAGGTCAATGGTGTCGTCGCGTGACTTCCCTAGCAACCAGAGCGCCCCCTAGCAGCGGGTTAACTACTGGTCCGATTTTGACCAAATTCGGTAATCGGACCCAAAATGCATTGCAAATGAAAACAGATAGATCAATGTTGACGTCATGTGACTTCTCTAGCAACCAGAGCGCGCCCTTAGCAACGGGCTAACTACTGGGCCGATTTGGACCAAATTCGGTATACGGACCCAGAATGCATTGAAAATGAAGACAGATAGATCAATGATGACGTCACGTGACTTCCCTAGCAACCAGAGCGCCCCCTTAGCAACGGGCTAACTAATGGGCCGATTCGGACCAAATTCGGTATACGGACCCAAAATGCATTGCAAACGAAACAGGCAGGACAATAGTGTCGTTGCGTGACTTCCCTAGCAACCAGAGCGCCCCCTTAGCAACGGGCTAACTACTGGTCCGATTTTGACCAAATTCGGTATACGGACCCAAAATGCATTGCAAATAAAAACAGACATATCAATGTTGACGTCTCGTGACACCCATAGCAACCAGAGCGCGCCCTTAGCAACGGGCTAACTACAGGGCCGATTTGGACCAAATTCGGTATACGGACCCAGAATGCATTGCAAATGAAAACAGAGAGATCAATGATGACGTCACGCGACTTCCCTAGCAATCAGAGCGCCCCCTTAGCAACGGGCTAACTACTGAGCCGATTTTGACCAAATTCGGTATACGGACCCAAAGTGCATTGCAAATGAAAACAGACAGATCAAAGTTTATGTCTCGTGACCTCCCTAGAAACCAGAGTGCCCCCTTAGCAACGGGCTAACTAATGGGCCGATTTTGACCAAATTCGGTATACGGACCCAAAATGCATTGCAAATTAAAACAGATAGATCAATGTTGACGCCACGTGACGCCATTAGCAACCAGAGCTCCCCCTTAGCAACGGGCTAACTACTGGGCCGATTTTGACCAAATTCGGTATGCGGACCCAAAATGCATTGCAAAAACCCAGAAGCACAGGATTAGCTGTTTCATAATTACTCTCAGAATTATCTGTTGTGATAACTACAAACAAAACCGGTACGTCGGTATTTTTTTCAGTGAAATTAATGAAAATGGCTTATTGAAACTGGCACATAAAGCTCTAGGCCTATTTACTTCAAATGACAAGTCTGTGCTCCCTTGTGAAGAGTGTATGTCTGTGCTGCCTTGTGTAGTTTGTGTGTCTGTTGGGCAAATCGCCCAGAAACCTGGTCCAAATCGTCCACAAACATGGAACGAATCGTCCAATAGTCTGGTCCGAATCGGCCAGAAATATGGTCAGAATCGTCCATAGATCTGGAGCCGAAACGTCCTATATAAAAATCTGGTCCGAATCATGAAACTACATTTGTGATACTCAGTCTTACTATTTTAAAGATGGCCTTTTCAGGAAACTGCATTGGCCTATTATCGTCGTCCTTTTTTTTTTGCACAGCACTGCTGTATTTTCTTGTTACACCTATAGTCGGAAGTTCATCCAACTTTAGACATGACGCAATTTGCCAACTTCGATACATTCACACTTCACTTCGCGATGTTTCATTCAAGCATACGAAATTTTGCGGTACTATACAACGTGTAAATGAAAATACCTACAATTAAATATTTAAAATAAAACTTAAGAATTGTTAATAATGATTTGACTGAAAAGGCCAGGTAAATTCAATCAACTTTGACGATGTGTCTAGCTGTCAGTCAAGCATCATGTACAGCCGGTAGTACTGCCCACCGACCCAGATGTAAACAAATCAAAACCGGGTGTCGTTTTTTCTCCATTTTAAGTGACGAAGTCGATTATTTATTAAGAGCATGGTATAAATTAAAAAAAAGGTTAATAGGGCCTGTAATAAGATTTAAACTAGGGGCAAGCCGAGTGGTTAAAACCCTTATCCTACTCGTGGTTTAACCCTTTACCCAACGTAACGGCCAAAACCGGCCAGCGCTATTCTCAAAAATCGCCAATTAATTTTCAAAATATTTTCATTTTTTGTCTCAAAAACATAGGTTATGACCCCTCGTTGGAACGAGCTCGTCGAGCTCGTTCCAACGAGGGGTCATAACCTATGTTTTTGAGACAAAAAATGAAAAAAAATAGTTATTCAAGAATTTTTTTTGCAAGTGTCGTCTGCTTTTCACGTTAGGTAAAGGGTTAAATGCCCTAGTACCTTTTTATTCTTTCTGCAATTCTTAAAAATAATAATAATAAACGAACGTGTCTCGTTATATTATTATATTTTTTAAAGTATACTGAGTCAGGTGTAAAGTCCGCACTGACGGTCTACGACCCAGGAACACTATCGTAAAATCTTAACTCTCGTACCACCATGGCGGGGAAATTTTGAGACCCAAGTTTCGGGCTGATTTTTTTCACTACTTTTAAATGAAAATCCGAGTGAGAAACAACACGACTATAGAACAATAACAACAAAACAACAAAACCCTCCAAAAAAACCAAGAGCCTCCGGGGGGGGGGGGGGGGGGTAATCATGCCTTGGAGAAAGATGTTTAACACTTTACCCAACGAATCCCCCGCACCCACCAACGTAATATGCAAATTCAGCAGTTGAAAAAATATTATTTTTCAAAAAATTTCAACAAAACCATATCATGTGACCACTCGTTGGAATGAACTCGTCGAGCTCGTTCCAACGAGGGGTCACATGATATGGTTTTGTTGCAATTTTTTGAAAATTTAAAAAAATGATATTTAAAATAATAAATTTTGATATCGTCTGCGTTGGGTAAGGGGTTTTAAAGAATGATTTAAGGTCACATTCAGCACCAATATAACTAGTTAATACTGCAGAGCCCAAATATGAACCCGGGCACGTGATTTAACCAAGCCTGAATCTCTCGCGGATTACTTCCAGGCCTGTTACAGTACTGAGTAGGTCAAAATTAGCCTTGCTAAAGTAACGAGTTTATGCACACGTCACCTTGACGGTGACGATTCCTTTGGGCTGATCCGGAAATTGTGATTATGGTCGTGGGGGTCCCACCAAAACCGTAGACGGATTCGGGTCATTGAGGTGACCAACATCATCTTCACGGACACTGGTGGGATCAGTTGGCCAATACAGAGAACTGGAAAGGTATTTATAAGGGTATTTTGGTAGGGCAAGCGAAGATTCGAGATTCGATTGGATTTTAAATCTTAAGTAGTTACTAGGTTCGATTCAATGTCGGCTGCCCGATTCGTTTCATTTCGAATCTTTTCATGGGAATTATATAGTTGCGCGCGTTTCGCAGAACAGCGCGAAACTTTTGTCTAGGCGGCATTGATAAACATCATTATGTTTTGGCGAGGCCTAATTTGGAATAGTCATTGGTCAGTGAATAAGTAAACTGACCAATGAGCTTTAAGGTTTTTACTGAACGCAATTGAATGATTTTTTTGTGATCACTTCAGCCAATTCTTTCAGCAGGTTCATACTGGATTTTCGTATAAGAATATGATAGGAATGATATTTATCTGTTTTCTAAGTGGTGATTAAGCTTTGTTTCGCGACTTACCCTGTAGCTGGCACATGCACTTGGATGTGGGACACGTCTTTCCATAGTTATTTTTGTCCATATATCAAAAGGGGTTTTATCTATGTTTTTTCCCGGCCGGCTGTGTCAGTGTTACTGGGGATATTGTTCAGTTTTGAAACGACGACATGTTTGCAAAGATTGCAAATAAACCTGCTAGTGACCGACTGGCTATTCGCACAGGACGTGGTAGTTGTTTTGAGTTAATGTTGCATAGACTATAGCTTGCTATCAGTCATTTACGTTGTCTCACAAAACCACAGGGGTCTGGAAACGTTATTTTAGTGATTTAGGGTATATATGTTTAAAAAAGGAGAAAGGGTAACAACAGGCGAAATTGGGAAACTTCAACCAAGTGTCGACAAGTTTAAAAAATTATTAGATCTCGATGTACTTGGTTCCTGGCACATACCAGTTCTATTCTATATACATTTCCCTATTACTTAAAACAAATTTCGTCGAAATATCTTCAGTATTACTAGAGATATTCAATAAAATGTTAGCAAAAAGAATGCTATTTTCTGATTTGTAAATAAGGTTGTCCAAACGAAACCCGAATTTTTCAACACAAATCAGTGAAATAAATGCACATAGAGACATTGACCTACGCTTCACTGTGGCTCTTTGTGTACCTTTTTGAACACTTTCAACGACTGCCCAACATCAGTCGCCTGTCTATACTCTGGGGAGATATTTTTTTTCAACATTTGCAGGTTTTTCAGCCTTCTTCCTCGTCATCATCGCCATATTTTAACAACTCCGCTCAGAATAGAAGCAAACTTGAAAGCCTTGGTTACAAGTGAACTGAGATCAGTGACCTCAATCTACTTTCGATTTCTCAGTTCACTTGTAACCAATCGCCAATCGCGGTAAGGCGACACTTGGTTGAAGTTTCCCAATTTCGCCTGTTGTTACCCTTTCACCTTTTTTTAAACATATATACCCTAAATCACTAAAATAACGTTTACAGACCCCTGTGCACAAAACGTGCAGTTCAGGTGTAAATTGTACATAAATAATGTTGAAAAATAAAGACTGAGTGTAATTTTCGCTGTATTAACGTTAATAGCATCTGCAGCATTCCACCAACCAGCATCAGCACCCAGGGACGTGGCTAGAGTGTAGGGTAGTGAATTTCCAACTATGGGGAGGGACCGGGGGTGACCCCTCCGGTCCCTCCCCCAGTTGGAAATTCACTAACGAGAATTTTTTTTTTAAAATGAAGCCATGAAAGGGGGCAAAAAATTGATTTTAGCAACTGAAATGCCAACACATTTATGATAGTATTATCAGGTTGTTATTATTATTTGGTATTATTCTGGGAATTTAATATGAGCTAAAAATGCTCAAGCTGTGAACTTTGAGCAATTCACACTCTCCTAACATTAAATCAGATCTTATGCAGGAATGTTAAATTTTCGATGTTCATCATTTTGTAACTGTGAATGATGGAATTAACTCAGGATAACGATTTTACATGATGCGGTTTTTCTTGAGGTGCATTTCGAGGATTTTTTTTTTATTACGATAAGTAAACGTACTACAGACATCTCGTACCGATTAACATCAAGCTTACTAAAGAAGTTTGATATTGCGTGCACTGTAAATAGTAACAGTTGGAATTTTTGCCGATTTGAAACCGAGTTGGGATTTTGGGAAGTAAAGGAGACATCAATATCAGCAAAGAAGCTCTAAAATACAGATAGATGGAATTTCCAACCACTCATGACTTGCCCTCCGAATTTCCAACTATAGGAAATTTTGGCCAGGATTGGAGGGGGGGGGGGATGACACACCCCACACCCCCCCTGTCGCCACGTCCCGAGTTACATCATAGCATCAACAATTTTCATGCAGGGTGTATAAAAATGGGCAATGCTTGGCTCCAGTTATTCCTCTAGCAGTCTGTTTTATAAATTTAGTGCTATCTTTTGTAGTTTTGGGAACAGGACTGACAGCAAATTGGATGGATGCACCCCACAACGTTGTTTACATCATATATCCGGTGTCTGGCGTCAGACTTTCATTTTTTTCGACTTTGTGTTTGAGACCATGAATGCTAAGGGTTCACACGGCCAAACCATCCGAAAGTGGAAGTTACGTTTTAGGTTTTTTTTTTGCACCTCCGTCACATTTGACGCCATGGTGTGTCAATGAGCATACACATAATTCAATTTATCCCTTGTGTGTTTAGCTTCTATGGGGAAATCGTTCGCTATTGTTGAGGAAGGGGTTGTACAAAATTGGAGGGGTTGTAAAGACATAAATTCTATCATAAATTTCAGTTACTAAAATCAATTTTATGCCCTGACTTCAATTTCAAACATTTTCTCAGGTAGTGAATTTCCAACTAGGGGAAGGGACCAGGAGGGGGTTTCTCTTCCGGTCCCTCCCTCTAGTTAGAAATTCACTACTCTACACCCCCCCCCCCCCCCCACCACCCTCAATCGGAAACCTCTATCCACGTCCCTGGATATAACTGCCTATCAAGGGCGGAAAACATCAAAATTAAATTTCTTAGACGATTTTAACCCATTACCCAACGTAACGGCCAAACCGGCCAGCGTTTTTCTAAAAAATCAGCAGTTAATTTTCATTATTTTTTATCTCAAAAACATAGATTTATGACCCCTCATTGGAACGAGCTCGTTCCAGTGAGGGGTCATAACCTATGTTTTTGAGACAAAAAAAATTAAAAAATTAGTTATTCAAGAATTGTTTTTGCAAGTGTCATCTGCTTTTCATGTTAGGTAAAGGGTTAAGTACTGATGATTCCGGGGGCGCGGTGGCTCAGTAGGTAGAGGTGCAGGCTGCAAGCCGAGAGGTCCTCGGTTCGAATCCCACCTGCGGCAACCGCGTTGTGTCCTTGGGCAAGACACTTCACCCCGCTTGCCTACATGGGGGCACGATAACGCTGTGTACTAAGGCGTACTGCACGTCGATGGTGCACATGTCTTCAACCAATCTAACCCTGCCTGTGCCGCGGTGCAGAGTTCAGAGTTACGATGACAGCTGCTCGTCGTTGCTCGGTGGTTCTCTCCGGGTACTCCGGCTTCCTCCACCCGTAAAACTGTCGCCGACATGATATGACCCTGGCTGTTAATGTGTCGTTAAACCCAAATAAAAAAACAAAAACAAACAAACAAACAAAAAAAAACCTGATGATTCAAAGTTCAAAACATTTTTTTTAACATCACATACAGTAGATATGACGTAAACAATGTCGGGAGTACCATTCTTAGATTTTTGTGTTTACATTCTCTTTTCAACAATTTTTCACCATTTGCCTCTCGCAATTTTTAAACTATGATAACAATTATTATAGACACCAGATGTGACCGCCAAAAATGGCGTTTTCCGTCAAAAGAGCTTTGGCCGCCCTCTCGGTGTTGGTCGTGCTTCGTTCAATGACTTCTGAAAATTCGCTTTGCGAATTCAAAACAATCTAGTTTTCTACTGATGTCATTGGTGTTTTTCAACAATTGCATTCTTCTTGATCGGATCTTCTTCGTCCGTCTAATAATTTCCGGGAGATAACTTTTATCGAAAGTCGATTTTCATGACGAGATAAGTCAGGGATATTGGTGCTGTCCATCCCAGCTTATTGGGTCTTGCATTTGTTGTACATTGATACGCATGGAAGGCAAAATACGAAACTGGACAGTGAGTGTGGGGTGAGTGTTCCAAGATCCCTCCCCTCTCCTCTCCCACTCTCCTCGGATAGCCACAATATTTTTTAATAATGTATATAGTCCTACCAACCACGATACCTTGCAGAGGCGTGGATTTTTGGAGGTAGGTTGAGCGATGCCATAAAAAGTCTGTCAGAAATTTCCAACGCACATCATCGTTAATTTCTGTCGGAAACCGAAAATTGTCTCCGTCGGTTTTCATTTTACGCAGAGTGAACGAAACACATTTTCCTTCAGTTGACAGTCGCTTCATACTAGACATCACAGTAGTTTCAAATTTCCGAAGCAGTCAGTAATTTCATATTAATCACCTGACGTAGACGAAGGATTTCATAACTGGCAGGGCTGATGCATCTGAGTGAGGTCTTCAAATGGTGTCTGGAGGCACCCCCCAACCCACCGCCACCCCGGTGGGTTTAGAGTTTGAACTTATTGGTGTTACCGAAATTCTGAAATTATCAAAGAGATGCCAGTAACAAACTAGTAAAGTGAAGATGATGCAACCAAAGAGTATTTTGCAGAAGTCTTCGATATTACACGCCATAATTCTAATCCAGATCTCTAATTTACGGAAGCGTTTTTAAGACATGTGTGTGCGGAATGTTTTTCTAAGTCGTTATGTCTTATAAAGTTGTTATAAAGACTTACGTAAGTTGCTATAATGACTTAGCAGTCTTTATAACGACTTAGAATGTCGTTATAACGATTTACGTAACTCTTTTTAACGACTTAAGTAAATCGTTATAACGACTCAAGTAACTCGTTATAACGTCTAAGTTAACTCTTTATAACGACTACGAAAATCGTTACAACGACTTACATAACTTAGTAACTCGTTATAACGATTCAGCTAACTTGTTATAACGACTCACATTACGAGTTACGAGTTAAGTAATTCATTATAACAACTTTGCTAACTCGCTATGACTTAGAAAGTAGTTATAACGACTTACTTGGCCGTTATAGCGACTCAGTAACTCATTGTAACGACTTAGTAACTTGTTATAACGACTTACGTACCTCGTTACAACGACTTAGTAACTCGTTATAACGATTTAGCTGACTCGCCATAACGACTTTGAAAGTCGTTATAACGACTTACTTAACTCGTTATAACCACTTAGTAACTCACTGTAATGACATATTAACCCGTTATGTCTTACGTAATCCGTTTTAACGACTCAGTAACTCGTTATAACGATTTAGCTAACTCGTTATAACGACTCACATTACTCGTTATAACAACTTAGCTAACTCATCATAACGACTTAGAAAGGCGTTATAACGACTTACGTAACTCGTTATAGTGGCTTAGTAACTGGCTATTATAAGTTATCTCCGCCAACATGTATGGAGATTTAATACCTGGATGTCGGTTTTTAAACACCGAGCCGCAGGCGAGGTGTCGAAATGAGACATCCAGGTATTAAATCTCCATATTCCATACATGTTGGCGGAGATAACGTTTTTGTCCCGTTTGAAACACAATAAGGCCGCCCCGGACTGGTCACTATCGACGGGTGGGCAATACTTCCACGGCCGCAATAATATTAGAGTCCAGAAATACTAATTACAGGAATAATCATAAAAAATTTAATTAATGAAGCGCCGGGTACAACCCAGTGCTTTATTGATTAAAATTTTGCTGATGATGATTTTTATTAACTGGTAAACTCATACGTGGACATCACTGCCCACACATGGATTCCGACCAATCCACGGCGACTGTACTGTATGTCCGTGAAGATGGATTTGTTCATTTATTTGGAGCAACACGGAGTGCCCGGAGAGATCCACTGAGCAGCGGCGAGTAACTGTCTGTAGTTCCATCTAACTACCCCTCCAGTAGCAGGGTTAGTGTCTGTTGAAGGCGTATGTATTGTTATCTCATGCTTCAAAGACCGATATGCAATGATGACATGGATGGTATTCACCCCAGTCTGATTGATGATTATTTACAAAGGTACTGGTCATTTTAACCCTTTGAACTCTAGTGGTATCTTCCATGCCAGTTCAATGGCAGCAATTAGAAGAGTCCATATTCATTATTTAGGGTAGACAAATTAATATTTTCGAGGCTGCAGCCACCCTATTTAATGACGTAATGACGTATCGTGTTCCTGACGGGAAAAGCGTCGGCGGGGTTTCAAAGGGTTAACATTTAACATTTATTTATCAGCTTAAAATCTCCTCTATCGGACAGTATGCGAGAATTTAAAGTAACATGAACAACTAGAAACAGAATTTACTGCATCCAGTAAATTCAAGTCTGCGTGAAAGGAGTTAAAGCATTAGAAATAAACGAAATAGGAGAATTTATGGAGGCTTGTTTTTTTTGTTGGGAGGGGGGGGGGTGAAATATCTTTAAAGAAATCAGAAATAGGTTTTCGTTAATAGTATTTAAAGATATTCATGCAGAAATCAGATACATTTTTCAAAGAAACCAGAGAAAGGTATATGTGTGCACAGCATTCAAAGGGTTCGGTCAAGGAATCAGAAATGGACATTTGTTGCTCTGCTACTTATTTGAATGGTGTTTAGAAATGTAATGTGAGTATGGAAAGGGTTATCATTATTCTCGCATTGCAAGAAATAAAATCTTTGGAACCCACATTGAAGTCTTGAGAGGGTTAAAAGCACTGGACTGAATAATATATACCGTATTTCCTTGTAAAGCAAAGGGTTTCTCTCAACTTGGTTTGATGAACTGACATCTGATTAAAATAGCAGATAACACTTAATGTTTGACAGTTAACTCCACTTCTGCAATCTGATTGTTTGCATTGTCTCCAGTGTGAATAAGTATAATATAGTATTGCTTCAGGATAATTTACTGTTACAGGAAATTAGAGGCTGTGAAAACCCTGTGACCGACTGGGCCATACTCAAGGGCTCTGGTGACCTGAAAAACACAAGTGGCCGAGAACTTGTGATGGTCTATCAGTATGCGAAGCATTAGCGAGATAGGACAATTCGTTTTCGAGTTATCGTTCGGACAAGCAAGTGAGTAGAAGAAAAGAAGAAGAAGAAGAAGAAGAAGAAGAAGAAGAAGAAGAAGAAGAAGAAGAAGGAACCATACAAAAACAATAGTATGTGTGTTTCACACAGACTAATAATATTACTCAAAACATTTCAGTTTCATCCACCAATTTTCCAACGATCAAAGTACCATATTTCCATATTTTATTCACTTGATGCGCGAAAGAACATGATGTGAACCATAATTTCCCATACACTTCTCCAAACATATAATCGTCTGGCGAAAAAATCCCGGATTTTTTGGCGCATAAACTTGGGGGGGGGGGGGGGGAGGGGGGGGGGGGGGGGGCTATTTTAGAATATAAACCTGAATTGCTCAAATTTACTCAGATTAATGAAACCGTCGATCTCATTGTTTATCAAACCAAATCGTTCTGATCGAAGCTCGGAATAATGTGTACACTTCATAAGAACATTTTCCCAGAGTTACTTTCACAGTGAATACATATTGACAACGAGCACCGGCGGTTGATAATGTCGCCCTTTCTCAAGAGCTAACTGATGATTGCTGATACGAAGCTAAGTAAAATTCTCCCGGCCTTTCGTCGAGTTCGTTTCCGATTTGTTCGTTTCCATTGAAAAGTCATTTTAAAACAACCATGTAAGTTCTGTTCATTATCACCATTATTGTTGCTGTTTTCAAACATTGACTCACTGAACGTGTTACATGATGCCAGCGCAAATTACACTTGAGCTTACCTATAACATTGGTGATAGTGATATCTGGATGTTGAGGGGTACCGGAACCATATCTTTCCAGTAATTTAAAAGGGGATTCCGGTTTGCCTTTACGATTTCTCTGTTCAGCTGCTACATTTCACATCAGGTCATTATGATTCTAAGATATTTTGATTGCGAAAGTAGCCTTCCTACTAACAACCTCAATATACAGAGGATATCGACAGTTGACGTTTTTTGATAACGCTCGACCATCCCATCTGACTTTGGGTGAAATGGAGTCAAGTGTGTTTTCCCCATTTGCAGGGACTGACAGGAAAGGAGAGTGGTCACTCCCACTCGCCATCACTCTCCTAAGAGTTTCACTAGGGGAGCAATTAATCACGCGCCTTCATGATGTGTGTATAAGTTATGTCGGGTTTTCTATTACTTTTCAATCACCCGTTACCTGACCCAACCGGGAAACAATACTTGTAAAACATTATCTCGTATTACTAAAATCTTTCATTTTTTGCTTTAAACATATCTTATGACACGTCATTGAGCTCGTTCCAATGAGGGTCATAAACTATCTTTTTAGAGCAAAAATGAAAAAAATAAATTTTTCGTGTATAACGCTGGTCAGTTTTGGCTATCAGCATAGATAAGGGGTTTAATCACTCTCCTGAAATTTTCACTCTTGCAAAATCAAAATGAGGAGAGTGATCATTCACTCGCCTGCATTTTGAAACAACATATACCTTTCTTGGAACAAATTTCTCTCATACCGTGGCACTCAATCAGAATGGATAATACTAGGAACGGGTCCTCCTAAACACCAGAATTACCCGGAATTAATCCAAATAAAGCCTTTTTGATTATGAGATTGGTATAATGAGTCTAATTATGAGTACACTAGAGCCTCAATAAAAAGTAATTCCCAGGTACAGGACATGGAACTGGAACGCTTGCCCATTCTTAGGAATGACGGCACACGAAACGGAATAGAGTGTTATGCATACTGAATGCAACGCGAGTGGTGTGACAGGTGCGTGCGAGGCGATAAATAACAACCAAATACAGAAAAAATCGATGATCATGTGTTTATCTCAATCATCTCATAGCTGTTGTTGCATATATATACAATATACATTATACAGTACATTGAAATGTTTGCCGACGCAGATCTGTTTGCAGAGAAAAGATCTCCCCGACTTCTGTTTTCACAGCAACCTACAATGAAATATTTGAGAGTTAATGAGTTACTCGTAAAAACCCATCAATGTTGTTATAACAAACACAGAACTAAGCATAAAGGCAGTCAGTTGGGTGATGCTAATGGCCAACGGCTGGTTGATGTCGTGAACCAGATAATTCTGATACCACAAATCTTTTCGTAGTTGGGTGGATGATAAGGAGAATGGCAACATAGAACATCGTCTGGCACGTTATGAGAACAGTTTTTACAACTCTGTGATTAAATATTTAAAATAAACAATTCCGAGTAATTCTGGGTAATTCTGGGTAATAATGGATAATTCCGGTGTTTAGGAGGACCGCTAGGAACACCAAGCCTTGTTTTGACTTCTTCAACCAGAAACATGGCTACCGTTTCTGCCTCCGTGTTCGGCATGGCGAAGTTTTCTGGGAGAATAATCTGAGACAACCAATACATGTTTGTATTGATTAACTCTATTAATCTCGGGTAAAGGACCCATGATATTTGTAGCTATTCATTCTATTGGTGAACCACTTTTAACAGTTTACGTAGGAGCTCGTTTGGTTTTCAGAGGTTTCTTTCGTCCACATTTATCACAATTCTCTCTCTCGAGAGAGTTTCGCTAACTCCAAGATAACCAGCTGAATGTGAATGTACATCAGATCACCAGCTGAATGTGAACGCAACACACTTCTTCTTTCACTCTGCGGCAGAATAGTTTGTAACTTGGTCCGTCTTGGGTAGAGATCCTACCAGAGGCGATATAAAGTTTCATCTTCTAAGACTAAGCAATTTCGGTGTGACCATAATGATCATAATGACTTTACCACCATGCTGTTTTTTTTTGGTTTGAATTTTAATTCAGTAGAAGACAGCTTTAGAAATACATTCTCCAAATTTGACAACATTCGCATTTCACTGAATTCTATTGTGTCATCAGGGTATATCAAACAGGCTTTCCATTGCAGCCGCGACAATATGATTTCCATCAAACGTTCGAACGTGGCTGCGGAATTGCAAAGGTCCATGGGCATGACCTTGAATTGAAAGAAACCGCTTGTACAGGCAAACGCGGTTTTAAGTCTGTCCTTTTCGTCTAGTTAAATCTGCTTGTACCCTGAAAATAGATCCATGGTCGAAAACCATTTTGACCCCGAACGAACATAAACGAACACAAACGAACACAAGTAAAAAGGGGGAAATATAAATTAGTTCTAAAGTTTAGCAATTCCTAAAAACTCCTTCACAATACATGTAAGCTTCTGCTTAGCTGTCAAAAGCTTTAATGACAACTCTTACATCTCTTCTTTGTGGGAAGAGAAGCTCGGGTTCCTTTCTTCTACATTGTATTCAGTGGAGAATATATTATCTACCATGCTGAGTTGTCCAACCATTGCACCCGAGTTGAGGCTTTTAATTTCCAAAGATGGATTCATAATACGTATCTTCAGTTTGGATTAATGATCTAGCAGTCAAGTCTCTATCAGTGAAAACTTTACTTTCAAATGGCTCTATAAATCCAATTCCTTGTGGTAACTTTGTTTAATTAGGGATACACACATGGCCTTTTATAATAATTTCACTGTGAGGTGGTATATTCATTGGCTTTGTGGTAGCCACACTGAAACAGTCTGGTAATCCCACGAATTGTACAGGATATTCTCTATCAGTTACCTGTGGTGTGCCTTTGTCAACACTTATGCTACATTAGTACTTCTTTATAAAGTCCAACCCAATAATTCCCCCAATATTGACACCCGCGACTATAAAAATCGAACTCATATCTTGTACGGTCAATATAAAGAATGGAAGTGACTTTACCATGCACCTGCAACTGTGTTCCGCTGGCATAAAATATTTCACAGCCCATCTCTTTCAAACAAGGCCGATTGGCAGATCCAACAGGTGCTCAACCAGAAATTTCGTTGAGGCGCCGAGGCTAAGTAAGATAAAATGAGTACCAAATGGATCTCTGTGATAGTATCTGGGAAAATGTTATGTGAAATTAGGAATCTATAATATTAGTAGGTACACAGTTTGTTCGTGGCCTAATATGGTATATATGGTGTTAGTTAATTTCATATTGGACGAGAGCGAAGCTCGAGTCCAATATTGAATTAACTGACACCATATATACCATATTAGGCCACCAACAAACTGTGCAACGAATATATCTTACCGACTGCTGCATCGATGCACAGAACTAATAACAGCGATCAAAATTAAATGAGAGAATTCTCACAATGTATTCACGTGTCTTTGCCTTGTTACAATTTATGGGAGAGTGCACTCTCCCATAAATTGTAACAAGGCAAATTCATACATACCAAACAGTTTCATTTCGAAGGTAACATGACACACATCCACAGAATATGAAGCCTTTTGAGTTGCCCAACCTGCACTTCAGACCAAATATGGGCTTCCAACACTCAATCTTTCAACTTGAAGCGTTTATCGGCTGCCGCCATTCTGAATAATCAATGAACAAAGGGGAGATTACCCATAGCTGTCAGCGTATATTGATGTTGACAATCAGTATATGGTTTTATATGCAGTCTGCATGTGACGTCTTTGAACCAATGAAATCCCCAGATACTTGCAGGTGGTAAGATATAAGCACTTTTACACTATTGCATGTGGTAAAATTACACTGCCCCAACTCACCAAGCTTAGCCAAGGGCGGCGGATCCGGGGGAGGGGCAGGAGGTGAAAAACACTGGCACTGATGGATGAATGGCTATTAGAACTCGCGTCCTTTTCTGTAAAGTATTTGTTATTTATACAATAATGTGGAATACCAAGAAGCTGCCTAATCCCAAGGTTGAGCTTAAAAAAAGGGGACAAATCAAAAGAAAAATATAAGAAAAAACTCGATCAATAATCAAAAACGAGAAAAAAAGTGAAATTAGCTCGTGTCATCCCGCAAGACTGTGATCACGAAGTTGTAAATATTATATAGATTAGCTTATGTTTAAAAGTACAGTACATGGGGAGTGTATTATCACTAAATCACCCACACAGTGGAGATTCCACCAAGCAATAATTGCATATTTTATACATTGGGACAAAAAACACAAGCAAAGTCTATTGGCTGAAACATTGCGTGTGTTTTTTGTTTAAATGTACAAAATTTGAAAGTGATACTTTGGGTGACAACTCCACTCAATAGTTACAATCCACTCTCAGGGACGTGGCTAGAGGTTTCCGATTGGGGGGGGGGTAGGGTAGTGAATTCCCAACTGGGGCGTTTCCCCCTCCCGGTCCCTCCCCAGTTGGAAATTCACCACCGAGAAATTTTTGAATATGAAGCCATGAAAGGGAGCATAAAATTGATTCTAGTAGCTGATATGCCAACACCTTTATGATAAAATTATCAGGTTGTTATGATTTATTATTATTCTGGGAATTGAATATGTGCTAAACAAATGCTCAAGCTTAGAACTTTGAACAATTCACACTGTCCTCACATTAAATCAGATCTTATGCAGAAATAATCAATTTTCGATGTTTCATCATTTTGTAACTGTGAATGATGGAATTAACTCAGGATAACGATTTATATGATTTTCTTGAAGTGTATTTCGAGGGTTTTGTATTACGATAAGGAAAGGTACTATAGAAATCTAATACCCATTGACATAATGCATACTTATGAAGCTCGATATTGTGTACACTGTAGTTGTAAATAGAAACAGTTGGAATTTTTGCCGATTTGAAAACGAGTTGGAATTTGGGGAAGTAAAGGAGACATCAGCATCACCAAAGAAGCTCTAAAATCCAGATATCGATGGCATTTCCATCCACTCATGACTTACCCTCCGAATTTCCAACTATAGAAATTTTTGGTCAGGATTGGGGGGGGGGGGGGGGGGCTCCCCACATCCCTCCCTCCCTCTCGCCACGTCCCTGTCCACTCTCCACATACTGTAATGTTGTATGTCCTAGTTGTAGTGTTGTGTGTTGATTGTAGGAGTGTGAATGCGATGTATGAATTCCATTATCAGTTCCTGTGATAACTATTTTGTGGTGCTGTATATTTGATAAAATGTAGAAATGTGAAAGTATTTGTGTCTTTAATTTCATCCTGTGTAACCTTTGTTTCTTTTCTTTGACCATATGTGATCCATGTCCACTTCACCTTAAAAAGGGATCCAGATTCAGAGAACCGCAGGTGAATCACCTACGGTTCACTGAATCTGGATCCCTTTTTACGTGTGTCAAACCCGTAGAGCCTCTGCCCAGTCTGTTATAGTCAGCTGTCACCAATTTGCAGGGTATTCTCAGTCCAAGAACGTAATTCTACTAGTACGGTAGAACTCCATAATGCCCAACTGCGATGTACTGGATGTATTAACAGGATGCTGTCATGAGTCACGGTTTATTACCACCCCCCCCCCCCAACGCAATGATTAACAGCCCTCTGGCTTAACGGCCTTCGATTCCGCCTCGGACTGTTAATCGTTCCTGCCGGGCCGTCAATAAACCGTGCCACCCTCCATGATCATGTTATATGATTGACCCACAAAGACTAATTCAGAGTCCTTAGGCCTATTAACGGCCCTCGGCCCCACCTCAATCTCACCGCTAATACATGGTCCCATTGACCACTGGCTGCTAATCCTTCCTGACGGACCATTAATAACCCGTAACAACCTCCAAAATGCTATTATTGTTATAATAGAGGTCTGTTTCGGTCCCGTTTCAGCGATTCAAGTCACACCCCTCTCCAGCTACTCGAGCTTCCCCCACCCGTAAAACAACCCGACACGAGATGACCCTGGCTGTTGAAAGTGTTGTGGAACCCCAATAAATAATAAATAAACTTCAATCGAACAAACTTAGAAGGGTACCCCCCCCCCCCCCCCCCCTCAAAAAAAAAACAAAAAAACAAAAAAAGAAAGAAAAGAAATGGAGCAAGTTTGATTGGATTTGGTCCAGTGGTCCTGAAGAAGAAAACTGATAATATAAATTTAATGGACCACAGATCGATGCCTGAGTGATAGAATGTTAGGAGACATAGAACATTCTAGCACTCAGACGACAAGATGCCAAGTAATGGCAATAGCTTACGCTGACTTTCAACGAGGAATATTCCAGAACTGAATCAAAGTTTTGGAGGCGAAACCACCTTGAACTGTTCTTCTATCATCAGGTCTCAAGGGACCCGATGTAGGTTCCTGTGAATGACCCATTTTTGCTTCAAATCGAATCAGGGCGTCTTGAAGATGGCTGACTGGGGAAGGGTGGGGGGGGGGTGCTATAAACCTGATTTGTTCCGACACTGATGGTCCAAGTCCCGACTGATAAAATATTCCAACTACATCACCAAGGTAAGCCTTCATTGAAGGCATGCCTTCGTGGTGTAGTTGGATTATGATCCAGTAAGAGTTTGGGTTCAAATGCAGAAACGGATGCAAGAATCATCGGTACTAACTTGGAAACTTTAAATTTTCTTTCAGCAATGGTAGTGTCTAGTGAGACTGGAATCAGCATGGCTGGTGGCATGGGCACAGATCGTGTTGTTTCTGTTTAGATAGCGGAAACTGCACTCAAGTTTTTATTTTCAATATTATTTATGTACAATTTCCAACAGAACTATACGATGAGACGACAAAGATGACTGATGTCAAGCTATATTCCAGTGAAAAGATCTGAATGGAAACGAATCATGAGGCCAATTCGAATCGAAACGAATAGCAATTTAAGATTCAAAATCAAATCGAATTTTCACAGAGCCCAAACATGATGACACTGATAAGAATTCAGAGGGGACTTTCTCTTGGATTTTGAGCTCATTTTGACAATTTCGAGAATTTCCGAATCAGCATGACTGAAATCGAATTTAATCATCAGGATGTTTTCAAATCAAAGCATATTTCGAAGATTTGCAGGGCCTTATAGAAAACAAGCCTTGTGTATTTGTAATCTTTGTAATACCCCTACCCTGGTGTCAGATTACCAGTGGATGCCATTTGCACAAACGGAAGTTTACATGACAGAAGAGACCAAATACTGATGTCAAGTACTTACTTAACTGGTTGAGTGCTGGAAGCCCATTTTAGGGCTTTATCCTGAAGTGTGGGTACTACAGCTTAACTCGAAGAGTGCCAAGTTATTTTTGGTCATCAAAATTTGTTCATGTGTCTTTGCCTTGTTACAATTCATGGGAGAGCACCAAGGCGGAAAAAATATGATCGCATCACTTTAACTTTGGCATTCATATATCTTTTGTCAAGTATAGCCCTTCAGACAACTTTTTCTGACCTGAAAGTAGGGGGTCATAAACAAATAAGAGAGAAAAAAATGACACAAAGGGAAGTGCCGGTCATGTGCACATATTTTTCAGGGAATTCCCTACAAAAATACACAAAAAGTAAATTGTATTTTTTAGGTGCAAAAGTCATTAAATCACCCTCTGTTTTATCAGGAATATTCAGCAATAATGCAAGCTTTCAATACAATGTTTCAAACGTTTACTGAAACAATATATTTTCCCAAAGGCTGTTAATTTTTAGAGATTGCATCATTTCCAACATTTCAAGGTGGGTAACTCTAATTCAAATATTTAGTTCAGCGATACCACATAGTCTTTGTAATTTCACCTCTAAGGTTATATGAAGCACATCCTCAGAATATGACACCTTTAGGCTGGGTTACCTGCTCTTCATATTAAAGCCCAATGAAAGTGTCAATGACACTGTAGCTTAACTTGTGTGTTGTGCTTGATGAAAAGGATAATATTCAATGTTTATGAAAGGATTATGAAATAAGACAAGAATTGTGATAATTGGGAATATGTTAATTTCTGTTCCCTGTATGCTATGTTTTTGATAAAAATAATATGAGGTGTACACACTATACTAAAGAGCTGAGGGGTGGGTCAATGTGACCTCACAGTTAATGTATGTGGCCCTCACACTTAACGTATATCAACGAAAGTTACCAAGTTACAGTGTAATTATTCCAAAACGAGTCATCCTATCAAGTTACATTGAAATCCCTTCATAAATATGGCCTGTAGACTGTGCTAAAGGTTTTCGGGCTTCGGGCACGTGTATGTAGCTGTCAGTTTTCCAACTGCATCCAAAGGGGACGTTCTCATCTAGATATTATATGAAGTCAACCTACCAAGTTACTATGAAATCACTTCATAAATATGACCTGTAGACTGTGCTAAAGGTTTTTGGGCTCGGGCAACCATCATGGTTGAATGATCGAATCGCAATCAAAAGGGGACATTCTCATCTGGGCATCATCTGGAGTGATTCTACGAAGTTACAATGAAATCCCTTAATAAATATGACCTGTAGACTCTGCTCAAGGTTTTCGGGCTTCGGGCCCCTGAAGCCGTCACAGTTGACCAATCACAACCAAAAGGGGATGTCATTATCGAGGCATTATATGGAATCAAACTTACAGGTTACAATGAAATCCTTCCATAAATATGACCTATAGACTATGCAAAAGGTTTTGGAAATTTGGGCTCGGGCAGCCATCAAGGCTGAATGATCGCGACCAAAAGGGGACGTTCTCATCTAGACATTATTTGGAGTCATCCTACCAAGGTACAATGAAATTTCTTCATAAATATCACCTGTAGACTGTGCTAAAGGTTTTCGGACTTCAGGCCCCGGTAGCCATCACAGTTGCCCAATCCTGTCCAAAAGGGGACGTTCTCATCTAGACATTATATGAAGTCAACCTACCAAGTTACAATGAAATCCCTTCATAAATATGACCTGTAGACTGTGCTAAAGGTTTTCGGGCTTTGGGCTCGGGCAGCCATCATGGTTGAATGATCGCAACCAAAGGGGACAATCTCATCTGGGCATCATCTGGCGTGATCCTACGAAGTTACAATGAAATCCCTTCATAAATATGACCTGTAGACTGTGCTCAAGGTTTTCGGGCTTCAGGCACCTGTAGCCATCACAGTTGACCAATCAGGACCAAAAGGGGATGTCATCATCTAGGCATTATATGGAGTCAACCTAACAGGTTACAATGAAATCCTTCCATAAATATGACCTTTTGCCTATGCTAAAGGTTTTAGGTCTCGGGCACCCATCAAGGTTGAATGATCACGATCAAAATGGGACGTTCTCATCTAGAAATTATTTGGAGTCATCTTAACAAGTTACAATTAAATCCCTTCATAAATATGACCTGTAGACTGTGCTAAATGTTTTCGGGCTTCGGGCCCCTGTACCCGTCACAGTTGCCCAATCACGTCCAAAAGGGGACTTTCTCATCTAGACATTATAGGAAGTCAACCCACCAAGTTACAATGAAATTCCTCAATAAATATGACCTGTTATCTGTGCTAAAGGTTTTTGGGTTTTGGGCTCGGGCAGTCATCATGGTTGGCAGATCATGCCCAAATGGGGAAATTCTCATCTAGACATCTTAAGGAGTCATCCTACCAAGTTACAATGAAATCCCTCCATATTAAACATGACCTGCAGACTGTGCTAAAAGCTTTTGGGTTTCGGGATTGGGCAGCCATCACGGTTGACAGATCATGACCAAAAGAGGAGGTTCTCGTCTAGGCATTATACAGAGGCATCCTACCAAGTTACAATGAAATGCCTTCATAAATACGACCTGTAGACGGTGCTAATGGTTTTCGGGTTTTGAGCTTGGACAGTCATACCGGTTGACCGATCACAACCAAAAGGGGACGTTCTCATCTAGACATGACCCCAAACCTGCATATGAAGTTTCGTGATGATCAGACAAGAACTGTGGGGTGTAGCCCGTGCTAAAGGAAAATGTGAACAGACTAACAGACTTCCACACGCGTGATGGCAATAGCTTATCTTGACTTTGTCAAGTTAAGCTAAAAATGGGCTTCCAGCAAGGTACCAGTTAAAGGCTTCAAATTCTGTGGATGTGCATCAATTAATTTTTGATGTGATGTTATTTAGTCTGTGTGTATTTGCCTACAGGCACTCTCCCATAAACTGTAACAAAGCAATAACAAGTGAACAAAATTCTGACACTCCCAAAAGCTTAGCATTCTACCAGCTAACAACCTCAGCCATAAAAAAACAAGAGGCCCCAAGGGGCCTTAATTGCTCACCTGACAAAGTGGTTCAAAGAAGTATTTGGGGTCACATTCAGTTAGAAAATGGTTCATCAACACTACAAAGGAATGAAGTCATGAAAGGCAAATTTTATGGATAAAAATTAAAGAATGGATTCTGATCCCCCTTGAGATGTTATATTTCAAATATGAAAGAATTCTGACTGGTGGGTCTGAAGGTTTTTAAATAAATGTTCTCACATTGCAATAAGTTAAACTTTGGGCTCCAATAGAGAGACAAAATATTAACCCAGGAACTCGATTTGAACAAACTTGAATCTGACCCTCCTAGAGATGTTGTATACCAATATGAAAGGATTCTGACTAGTGGATCTGAAGAAGAAGATTTTTAAAGATATTTCCTCATATTGCAGTAAGTTAAAATTTGGGCCCCATAGGGAGCCCAAATATAAACCCAGGGACTCGATTTGACCAAACTTGAATTTGACCCTCTTCCCTAGAGATGTTGTATACCAAATATGAAAGAAGATTTTTTAAAGAAATTTCCTCATATTGCACTAAGTTATTAAACTTTGGACTACAATAGAGAGCTCAAATATTAATCCAGACACCCAATTTGAACAAACTTGAATCTGACCCATCTGGAGATTTTGTATACCAAATATGAAAGAAATCTGACAGGTGGATCTGAAGAAGATTTTAAAAGAAATTCCCTCATGTTGCACTAAGTTAAAATTTGGGCCACTTATAGAGAGCCCAAATATAAACTCAGGGACTCGATTTGAACACACTTGAATCTGAACACCCCCTCATCCTTAAAGAAGAAGATTTTTAAAGAAATTTCCTTGTAGTGCACTAAGTTAAAATTAAGGATCCAATAGTGAGCTCATATATTAACCCAGGGACTCGATTTGAACAAACTGGAATCTGACCCCCCTAGAGATGTTGTATGCCAAATATGAAAGCATTCTGACTGCTGGATCTGAAGTAGAAGATTTTTAAAGAAATTTCCTCATATTGCACCAAGTTAAAATTCAGGCTCCCATAGTGAATCCAAATATTAACCCAGGAACTTGATTTGAACAAACTTGAAGCTGACCCCTAGAAATGTTACATACCAAATATCAGAAGATTCTAATTAATGCTTCTGGTGAAGATTTTTTTAATTTTGGAAAACAATTTATGGGTGCTATCAGAGTAATGCCCCTTGTGGTGCCCCTGTGGGCGAGGCAACATTATTTGAACAAACTTGAATTGACTGATGATAAGGAACATGCGAATCATATTTGGTTCAATTTGATCCAGTGGTTTATGAGCAGTAATTGATAATGTAAAGTTCAAGCCGGACGGATGGTTGGACGATGGAAGGATGGACAACGGACAGAAAGTGATCACTTAAGCTCCCCCTGACTTTCAGTCAGGTGAGCTAAAAATCACAACTGAAATTATAGAGGAGGGTCTCACTGTTCGGGTTTTGTCACAATTCAGTATGCTGATGATAACTTTATGGTATGGAATTACCAACCCAAATCTCACAATTTTCAGGGAGATGACTTGCAAAAGCTTGCATTAACATGTGTTATATTGTGAGCGGCTGCACTTGCACAGTCACTGTTCTGATATTCAATTTTGTAATATATAGCATATTTCATGTATAAAATATTATTTAAACTAAATCTCAGAATTCCACAAACTCCCAGAAAACTTTCATCTCAGTAAAAAATTGTCACTGATGACCGAACTAAGATTCATGCCTAATGCAGATCCTCATAAAGTTGAAAAACTATAAAATGTGCAGTTTGGTACCTTCCCAGAGTTCATGGCTACATCATGATGTATCAGTGATAAACAAGCTATATAACTCAGTTTTGTCTTTTTTAATTTATTCAATTTTACTAAATTACAATACATGTACCCTGGAATGTAGATAGCTAGAGAAACAAAGTACTGTACTGCAACAAAACGTGTAATGATAAAATTTTCAGACAGAGCTCTTGCATTAAATAATTCAAAGTAAGGTTCATCAGAATGTACATTTATTACATGCCTGTTCTATGTAATCGCCATCTACGGCAACACTAAACCATGCAGAAAATGAAAATCAGGCACCCCAACATACTAACTCTAGCACTGGTTGAAGACAAGTGCACCATCGACATGCAGTACGCCTTAGTACACAGTGCCACCATGCCCCCACGTGGGAAATCAGGGTCAAGTTCCTTACCCAAGGACACAGATGCAATGCAGTGGCCCCTGGCCGCGATCGAATCATGGACCTTTCAGTTTGATTTTCAATACCGTAACCATTGAGCCACCATGCTCCCTAGCCTTTCAACTAATCCTGTTTATTACTTTCCAAAGTGTGATTTTCTGGGATTTCCGGGTTTCATTATAAACGATAACTTCACAAGTGAATTATGCAATCAACTATTGTGTCATGTATCCGTGCGCGCAAACGAAGACGCTTTGCCGTGGATGTAATGGGGACTTCATTGGTTTTTTTTAACCCTTTACCCAACATGAAAAGCAGACGACACTTGCAAAAAAAATTCTTGATTACCCTTTACTCAACGAATTGCCCGGATCCGTCCGCATAATATGCAAATTCAGCAGCTGAAAAAATATTATTTTTGGAAAAATATCAACAAAACCATATCATGTGACCCCCTCTTTGGAACGAGCTCGCCAAGCTCGTTCCAAAGTGAGGGGGTCACATGATATGTTTTTTTTTTAATTTTTTGAAAAAATTTTAAACATATTTAAAATAATAAATTTTGAAATCGTCTGCGTTGGGTAAAGGGTTAACTATTATTTTCATTTTTTGTCTCAAAAACATAGGCTCGTTCCAATGAGGGGTTATAACCTATGTTTTAGAGACAAAAAATGAAAAAATAATGAAAATTAATTGGCATTTTTTATAATAGCGCTGGCCGGTTTTGGCTGTTACGTTAGGTAAAGGGTTAAATAATATAATTATTGTTAATAATGAAAAGTAATAAACAGAGTAATCGCTTGACTGGACTGGTTACGTGAAATAATTCATTCGAGGCGAGGGACTATATTGTAAAACACTCGTGTGCATTCATGCACTCGTGTTTGTACAACGTCCCTCACCTCCCATGAATTATTTCACGTAACCAGTCTAGTCAAGCGATTACTCTCTATGTAATGCCTATGGTTAATAGCGCATGTTAGCATACCAACTAACTCTGTGCGATGCACAGAGTTAGTCATTCTTTTCTTTCTGGGTATAAATAAGATCATATTTATTATTTTACTTTTGTGTTGCTGGCAGTTGTTCTCTCTGGGTACTCTGGCTTCCTCCACCCATAAAACTGTATGACATGAGGTGACCCTGGCTGTCGAAAGTGTCATCTAACACCAATAAATAAATAATAAATATATACTCATTCTACAATGAGGGACAGTTATAAAATAATTAAAATTACTGAACAGATATCACAGAATTTCTATCTCTCAACAAACAGAATTTTTACACTCACATAATTTCATATAACCATTTATCAGATGAAAAGGCCATATACAGCCACTGTTATTCACAAAATCGCCATGCAAATTTTATTTTTAAAAAAATGTTAGCCTTCAAAACATTGCTTAGGATCCCTCACTGTAACAAGTTTGTTCCTAAGATGGGGTCATAAGGGATGTTTTGATGGCAAAAAAATTAAAAGTTTTCGTCATGCAGAAAATATTTTGATAAGGGTCATCTTCAGTCATGTTGGGAAAACAGATAATGACTTGCAAAAATAAACAGCTGCACCATGAGAGCATGATACGCCCGTTATTAATTACAAGAGGGAAGCACACAATATGAGTATACATGTGTACTTGTCAGGTTTTTTTTTATATTCTTGTACAATAATCATAACCAACAACATACTGTGTTCAATAATTTGGAAATAAAATTATTTGAATTTCATGTATATATCTTATGTCTACAGAGATCATAACTTCAATAAAAAATCAACGATTTTCTAAGTAATAAAGTCCCGTAACTCTGTAATGACTATTCGAACGGCGATACCAACCGAAAGGGAGCTTCCCTCCATCAACATAAACCACCTACCAAAAAATCGTGAAAATCTCTCGAAGCGTTCTCGAGTTATCGTACGACGTGTAAAAAATCAACAATTTTCTAAGTAATAAAGTCCCATAACTCTCGAATGACTAATCGAACGGCGACACTAAACGAAAGGGAGCTTCCCTCCATCGATATACACCACCTATCCAAAGATCATGAAAATCTCTCAAAGCATTTTCGAGTTATCATACGACGTGTAAAAAATCAACAATTTTCTAAGTAATAAAGTCCCATAATTCTGGAATGACTAATCGAACGGCGACACTAAACGAAAGGGAGCTTCCCTCCATCGATATACACCACCTACCCAAAAATCACGAAAATCTCTCAAAGCGTTCTTGAGTTATCGTACGACTTGTGACCGGCTGGAGAGATGGACAGATGGACAGCGGTATACCATAATACGACCCATTTTTTTCAAAACGGGCGTATAAAAAATCACTACCCGCAACTGATATGTTGTTTCAATTTTCTTATTTTTTTTTCTATCAAATTCAGATATTGCTGCTAACTGGACTTCTGAAAAAAAAAAAAAAATGTTATCAGACTGAAATTTACTGAAAATATTTTACCCAACACAATTTACAGATGACAGAACCAATATCTTATCAGAAAATCACTAAATTACAGTACTTTCTCCTCTTACAAAGTTTATGACACTTCCATTGAAAAGTTCTCAAAAGAGCTAATTTAAAAAGATCATAAGCTATTTTTACGAAGAAAAAAATAGTAATAATTAACTGGTAGAGTGCTAAATTATTTTTGGTCAATAAAATTTGTCGATATATTTTTGCCTTGTTAAAATTTATGGGAGAGTGGCAGCCACTCTCCCATAAATTGTAACATTGAAGGTAAATCCTTAAAAACTAAATAATTTCATTTCAAAGATACATCCACTTAATATGAAGTCTTCAAGATGGGTTACCTAAACTTCAGATTAAAGCCCAAATAAGGACTTCCAGCACTCTACAAGCAACTGTTTGAATTAAAAAAATTACATAAATTGTTCACAATTTGAACCATCTGTTACACATAGGGTTGTTGTGTATTTGTGTGATCTGATCCAAACCTGTTATTTAAAAAATATTCCGATTCGTTTCCTGAATACTACTACAGATGCGGCAAAACACTAGAAGAAATCAGTGTTGAATTATTTTGGAAACTCCAGCTATTTACTCATGATTAATTTAAATATTCTATTCCGACTAGTTTTTCCTTAAAAATCAAGTCTCAAAAAGTTTTACAAATTAGCCGCCAAAACACTCTATGCAGAATATTGTAAATCAGCACTTTCAAAGACATTAACCCAATCCACACTGATGTCAAAACATCAAATTTTTCTCATAATGCAACAAGGTACAATGCCACCAGTATCCCCTGCCGAGAAGTGGTTTACTAACCAGAAACCATAAAAATTGGAAAAAGTCCAAAGAGGCCCATAACTCTAAAAAACTGATTGGGCAGAACCGGTTACTTGTGAATATCCTTTCCCCCATGATGGTCCATCAGCATACCAAAGATCATTCAAATACAACATGCACTGACCGAGATACAGAGGTCTAAAGTTGTTCCAGATGGAAGGGCAAACGGATGAACCCCACAGCTAGATTCCCCACAAACTTTGTTTTGAGGGGGATAGCTATGAGCTCTGTCAAACAAGACTGAATTGGTTAAATTTCCAGTTACATTGTGGAAAAAACTTTAAAAATTTTCTTATTTTGACTTCAGTGTGGTGAGTGTTAAGGACCAGTATGAACCCAACAAGCTGAGAAAAGGAGAGGAGGTCTCCCCACAGTCGCAAAAGGCATAGCAAAAACAACCACTGAACAGTGTGTGATACCACTTTCTGAGAAAACTCTGCCTCCCCGACTTCAACTCCATACAACAAAGGCCCCAACTCTCAATCTTGCAATTACAGAAGTTTTAAAATTCTATTTCTTCAATATTGTCTCCTGGCTAGTTGAAACCCTTGAGGATGATCATGAAATCAAGTGCTCAAGTACTAGTGTACAGTTATTGGATATAAGTTTTTTTCAAATTCATCTAACTGGGGGTGTGGAGGAGAATAAAATCTTTTGATATAATAACAATAATAGTGACCTAGCTTTACGGTATCGTTGCAGATTGTCTCCCGAGGAACAAGTCTCAGGAATGTGAGCACAGGGGGACATTGGTTCCTTGGGGAGACCCATGTGCAATGTTACCGTCAAACCAGGTCATTATTTTATAATATGTCTCATCTTTGGCATTACTATTGTTTGGAATGGATCAAGAGATAAATTTTGCATTTGATGAAAAAATTGACATGCAATTTGCATTATCAATTCCAGAGAATATTATTGGCAGCTAATTTGAAACTTATGTCAACTCCAAATAAATACTAACATATACATATACACAGGCAATTCATACACAAAGTACACACAGAGTTATTCTAAATTTGACTGGTTAAGTGTTTCAGTGCTGACTCCACTATCAGGGACATGCAGAAAAGTGCTTTAAGTTTCAGCAGCACATTATAATGGCTTAACTTCTTGTATGCTGCTGGCAGATAATCCTGCTCAGGACATGATTTTCTTGTCACTGAAATAAGTATAATATGGGCATATTTAAACAAATTTTCTCTCTGTAAAATTGAATTGATTTTTTTGCCAATGATCTCGTGAGTTAAATTCAGATGTGAAGCAGCCATGACTAGATTTGATGGAAAATCTCTTCAAAATACTCAGCCACTCATTGGTACCCGATACAGAGTTCCAGCACGTAGATGAGCAGTCAATTCTACGCGTTTCCAGGACCTTCCAGGAATCCTTCCAAGGGCTATCAAGGTGCTAATGGAATGAGAAATGCCAAGGATTTTCAAGAATGTTCTAGGGCAAAAACAAAGGAGTTCATATGCTTTCATCTATACTGTTAAAACTAGAAGTCCTGTCACGAAATGCACACAAATAGCACGTTGATCTGCACGTTAATCTACGCGTTATGACCATAGTAAGGCCATCTAATTCTGTACATATGGCCTGTGCACAAGCAATGTTTCAGCCAATGGACCTCCGGGTAACCCAGATGTCCATTGGCAGAAACAGTGCCTGTGTTTGCTATCAGTAACCAGGAGAATCGGCCGTGCTTTGGATGCCATTTAATATGGCAATTGCATGCAATTCCTACGCACAATTAAGCCTAGAAAAGCGCACAGTTCGTGACAGGACTTCTAGTTTTAACTGTATGTAAGTTGAGGGAATTTGTACTCAATATTGCCAACTTTAATGTCATATCACATTCAAATCCACGATCTAATGCCTGACTCTCATTCTATTTGGCAGATATTCTATTACAGTTGAAACTAGAAGTCCGGTCACTGTATTGTGCACTATTTTGAAGTAATAGCGCACTGAGTAAGTGCAATTTTTGTCCCCATCACACTCAAGCTGCCCCATTAGCGTAACTCAATTCTTGTTGAAAAACAGCATACACAACAATTCTATACTAGTAAATAGAGATCATTAACATCATTCCTAACCTTTACTAGGATACATGTATATGTGATGACATAAATAGATATTAAAATTTGACTGCGTATACAGAATGAAGAGAGTGGATCACTACTTAATCGCAGCCCCATATATTCTCCACTCAAAAAGTATTTATAATTGTTAATAACAGTACAAGAAACACTTGCAAACTTTCATCACATGGACCACTGGCTCCAACCAGGAGGTCCATGTGATGAAAGTTTGCAAGTGCTTCTTGTGGCTTGTCCTCAGAAATTGTAAATATTTACTGAGTGAAAAATCTATCCCACAGGGATTTAGTAGTAATCCACTCTCCACATACCTGTAGTCTCAATATTTTCTTTCTGTTTGATCGGTTTAGTTCGTGATTTCACTACCGACCTCACTAATAGCGCATTATATTTTGCTTTGCACAGCGTGAACGTTGTGTATTTCAGATCACTTCATTTTTCTGCAGTATGGAGAGCATTAACTTATGAGCACTTTACGCACTAATTGCAAAAGGAATTCTAGTTTCAACTGTAGGCCATGAAGATTTATTCCAGCAATATTCAGCTCGCTGTCAGGCGAGCTGAATATTGCTGAAATGAATGTCCTCTGACTGCGTGATCTCTCACTTTTCAGGGATTTCATTTGAACTTCCAATACTCAAGGACTGTTCCTGTCCTTGGCATTTAAAGAGCAACTGGAACTCCCTGAAAGCAGCTTCCAACACTGAAATGGTCAAGTGGACAAAATAACACTGTGTGTAAAAACAGTTAAACAATTTTCTTAGACAATATATTTTGTTTCAACACCATCAACAGTCAATAATATCACCGTTCTATTATCCACCCATACCAGTCTTGCTAATTTCAATACATTTGTATGAGGTGTAACACTGCAAGGAGGTGTAGGAATCTGTTTCACACATTTGGTTTGCTGAGATCCAATACCAAACAGGGTAGTTGAGGCAGTCTGAAAAAAAGATAAAATATACAGGTATTTTTCTGACAGTCCCCCCCACTTAATTTATACTGCTTAATAGAATATCCTGTTTATACAATAATTGCTGTGTCTCTTCAACATTACCCAATACAATACAGACAATGAGAAATGCACTTGGTACAACATGCATGGAATCCAGCCCACATGCAAGAACATCATATAAGAATGCATCTGATTGTTCGTTATTTATTATTTATTGGTGTTTAAGGTCACATACTTATGCACAATGGCTAATCATGACCGTGACAGTTTTACGGGTGGAGGAAGCCAGAGTACCCAGAGAGAACCGAGCATCGACAAGCAACTGTCAGCTCCTCAACATTCTAACTCTGTTCAAGCTCCGCTCAAGCAGGGTTACAGCAGTTGAAGACATGTGCAACATCGATGTACGGTACGCCTTAGTACACGGCGTCATCGTACCCCCATGCAGGCAACCAGGATAAAGGGCCTTGCCCAAGGACACAACGCGGGTCGTCCCGGATGGGGATCAAACTCGAGACTTTGATTGTCGTTATGCATCTGAGTCAAGTTATGTCATGAAAAAAATGCTTTGACACAAAACAGTGTCAAGCAAGAATGGAAAACAAACTAGTTTGAAAATATCAGCCTTATTCACCTAAGTGTTGTTGAATGAATTGTGAAATAACTACAGAACACAACTCGGTTAGAGAATGCGGGAACAGGAATCAACAACACTCGGGAGTTTATCCTGTATTTCAAGATGCACATGAAATGCAGGATAAACCCCCAACTCGAGTCGTTGATTTTCAATCCGCCATACTCCACTTGTTACATTCTGTCTTATAACTGAATATAGTGAAACCATATTAACCCTTTACCTAACATGAAAAGCAGACGACACTTACAAAAAACATTCTTGAATAACTAATTTTTTCATTCAGGATTCCCACACCTACCAAGAAAAAAAATTCCATACCTTTTCCAGACCCTCCTCTATTTTTTCCATACCCTTCGCAGCCATTGAAGAATTTTTTTTTTAGTCTCCAGGGTAACCAGATAAATCAAAAATATATCTTACAAAACACTTACATGTACCTGCAATGTGTTGGAGTTTAACCTTACTGCCAGTTCTCTGGAGTTTTTTACCACCAATTATCACAACTGATGAACCAAAACTATTAAAATTCTTTGGTTGGAAGTACTGTGATATGGTGTATGTGGATGGGCATGAGCTGGGGGAGTTGGGGATGTGCGCTATCTGCGTAGAGTTAATGCAGCTGTTAGAGGCCTATGTAAAGTTGGAGGAAGAGGTGCAGGAGGTGAGAGGGAAACTGGGGAAGGCAGGAAAGTCTGATGTTACCCCAGTTAGGGTAGCATTCGATGGGGAATGGAAGGTGGTGGGTAGCAGGAAGCGGACTTTTGACATGGATAGTGGGTTTTTTGGGAATAGGAAGGTGCGTCGGGTTGAGGGTAGGGGAGAAGTAGAGGCTAGAGAGTCAAATCCCCAGGCTAGTGGTGTGAGTCGGGGGGCCAAAAGGCATATTTGTTTAGAATCGGATAGTGAGGACCATGTGGCATCTGTCAGGGCAGGAGTTAGAGGGAAGGTTAGGAAGGTGGTAAACGAGGACAAGGAGGCTTGTAGAGGGAGTGGACAAAAAGTGGAGTGCAGTGCAGTGTCCAAAACAGATTCAGTGTGTTAGGTAGTTTCGAGAATTCCGAGGAGCAGGTGGGGTCTGAAGAGGTGGAGGTAGGCATGGAGGGTAGTGTGGCGGAGTGCAAGACTGCGAGCCAGTCCAGTGGGAACAGAGGTGGTAACAGGGTAGTAGGACAGGAAAGAGGCAGTTGGTGGTTGCAGGGAGTAGTATAGTGCAGGGGTTAGATAGGGTGGTGTGTGGGCCCGACAGTGTCAACAGGACCAATTTGTGTTTTCCGGGGGCTAGGGTGGAGGACCTAAGGGACAGAGTGGGTGGATTAGTAAAGGGTCAGGCCCAGACCCAATGGTTGTTGTACATGTGGGGACCAACAACATCAGGGAGAGGAAATCAGTTCAGCTTATTGAGACTTACAAGGACTTAATAACTCAACTGAATGCCAAGAATGCACAGGTAGTGGTTTTGGGGCTTCTCCCAGTACTAGGTGGTGGGGCGAGCGTAATTCGAGGATCATTGGGGTCAACGAGGAATTGGGGGAGTATTGTAAGGAACTTGGGATACCTTTTGTAGACAATTGGGGATCATTTTGAGGAAGAAAGGATCTATAGGAAAGGCCAGAAAAAAGGGGGAGGGGTAGGCATGTACATTAAAGAGGATTTAAAACCGTTGCTGATCACAGACCTGGAAGATGTCAGCACCTCGGCTGAGGTATCGAAAGAAATTGGATGGGTAAGGATCAATCTGAGAAACATAAGTATTGCCCTTGGGATTGTGTACTGTGCGGTGGAGGGAAGCAAACCCGAGTGGAATGACTCGATATACTCAACACTAAAGTCCAATATCACAGAACTACAAAACAAGGGGCTCGGTATAATTCTGATGGGTGACTTTAACGGACACATAGGTAATAATGAAGAAGGCAAAGAGGGTGGGGACAAGAAAGTCAACAGGAATGGAAGAAAGCTGTTGAACTTCACAAACGAGCTCGGCCTGAAGATTCTGAACAGGGACGCGAGGTGTAAGGGGAAATGGACCTGGGAGAGGAACGACAGAAAATCAATAATCGACTACATTCTCACTGATATTAATTTATGGAGGGAGGTGATAGGGGTAGATGTGGATGATGAGGGTAAAATGGAGGTGGATAGTGACCACAGCTTGATTACAGTGACGATCAGGGCCAAAAACCTAGTAAAAAGCAAAGGAAGCTTTAAGGAGATTTGGGGGCTCAAAAAGGATGCTGACTGGGCGAAGTACAATGAAAAACTGAAACCAAAGCTTGCAACCGTACCCAAGGGGGGCAATGTCCAGAAGATGGCCAACGCCATAGTTGCGAGCCTAGTGGAGGCAGGGAAGGAATGTGTAGGAAAAATCAGGGTGCCAACACGGGAACTTAGGTACAGAGTGAATGAAGAACTGAAAAGGGCCATAAAGGGTAGAAAAGCTAAATGTGCTGCATACAGGAGAAGTAGAAAACTTAAGGGGGCGGAAAGCAACAAGGCCACAGTAGCAAAGGAAGAATACCAACAAGCACGAAATAAAGTAAATAAGATTAAAAACCATAATTGGAGAGTGCGAAATAGAAGTCTTATTAGGACGATAAGAACGACAGGGAGGTCGAGTTCGAACGTATTTTGGAAATGGGTGAATAAACGTAACAAAGGAAGTAACCCACAGAGTATTAAAGTAGATGGCAGAGTTACAGATGAGCAAGATCAAGTTGAATTAGAACTCGTCAAGCACTGGGAAAAGGTAAACGATAAGCGATGGGAAGCCCACCGGAGTGTCCGAATCGGGTCGAGGCAAAACCTATCGAACTTCGTGTGCATCGCAATTAAAACGGAGGATGTGCGAAAGGTGATCTCAAAATTAAGGGATGGAAAAGCGGGAGACGTGGATGAAATTCCTAATGAGTTTATCAAAAATGGGGGGAGAGGAATTCGTGGAAAGCCTAACTGCCCTATTCAATCTAGCCATAGAAATTCAAGAGGTCCCAAAGGAGTGGAGAGAAAGCAAAGTGACATTTATTCACAAAAAGGGGGAAAAAGACGTTTTGGATAACTATCGAGGGATCTCTGTCAGAAGCAACATTGGAAAAGTTTTCTGCAAAGTTCTGTATGGGAGACTAGAGGAGGTGATTGAAGAGAAGGGTTTTTTTGGGAGAAATCCAGAATGGCTTCAGGAAGGGAAGGAGATAGGCCTAAAACCGGGGTGTATCCTTTCTCCAATTCTGTTTGCATAAAACATCAAAGGTTTAGGAGATGAAATCCTGCATAGCGACGAGGGGGTATCAGTTGGGGACTTGAAGATCCCAGGGCTATTTTTTGCAGACGATATGGTGCTAGTGTCAGAAAGCGAAGAGGGGCTAACGAAAATGCTGGGAATTGTTGGGAAATATGGGAGCAAATGGAGACTCGAACTTAATGAAAGCAAAAGCAAAGTTATACCTGTGGGCCGCAAAGTGGACCACACTCGAAGGTGGAGAGTGGGTGAGTTCTGCATTCCTGAAGGTAGCAGCAAACTTCTCAGTGTAAGAGAGACAGGTGATTACGAGTATTTAGGGGTAAATATAAACATTACAGGAAGAGGCATCTACCGAAAGCACACAAATAAATTGATTCTGAAGGGGAAGTGAATCCTTAACCAAATGAAACTTATAGGGAGAAACAGTTTCAATAAGGTTTTCGTGAGGAAAACCATTTGGGAAATGGTGGGTCTGCCAAGTATAACTTATGGTACGGAAGTGGTACCCCTAAACCAGGCGGCCATAATGAGCTTGGAAGTCCTGCAGAACGATGCAGGCTGCTGGATAACGGGGTTGAGTAATGCCGCAGCGCTAGAAGCAATCAGGGGTGAGCTTGGGTGGATGAGGATCAAGGATAGGATAGACCTGTTGAAATTCGGTTATCTTAATTATTTGGTAAATTTCCCCGACAGCCGATGGTGTAAAGTAATGTTCCTGAGAATGTTCAACTCAAATATCAAGATGGGGTGGATGGTCCAAGTGAGGGAGCTAGTAGAGAACTACTCATTGGATATCTTGGACCCGGACGTTGGGGCAAACCAGGGTAAAAAAATCGTCAGAGAAAGGGTCATGGAGGATTGTAAACGTAACTGGCGAGAGGTGGTCAAATCAAAGAGGTCTTTGGGTGGCCTGCGTGATAAAGAGAAGCCAGGTTTTGAAGAGTACCTTGATGGCACCTTTGGGGGGGTCACTGTTATTCAAGCTGAGGTCGCGGTCCATGGAGCTGAGGGGAAAAATTGGGAAAAACAGTGAAAAGGAGTGCCAGATGTGTAATTTGGGCATGGTGGAGACCTTGGAACACTTTCTTCTAGAATGCCCAAAGTACCAGTCCAACAGAATAAGATTCACTGGGAGTATATTGGGGAAGGGGGATGGGAGAAAAAAGGACATGTGGTTAGGGGGAGACTCAAAGCAGAGGGTTAATATGCTAATCGGAGAGATTGGGAAGAATGGAGCCAGCGATGTCACCCAGCAGTTTGTCTCCGAATGTTGGAAGTAGAGGAGAAGCGTGGGAATAGGGAGGCAGTTGGGAGTACAGGGTTAACCAAGGCCTTCTTGGCCGAGAATCGCGACAAATCAGCGGCTGGCCAAAGTGTTATTATTATTATTATTAGACGAGCCATTTTGCCACTGACTTTGGTTTTGAATTTCGTGTTCCTGCTAATTCTGTGTGTGTATTTTGGATTTTCCAACCACGTTTCTGAAAACATTTCCCCATTTCCTTTCACTTTAATTTGTTTATGGTATTACACAATGCCTTAACTTAGCAGCCATTTTGATCATGGAAATATACAGATCAATTAATGGTCATCAATGCTCATGTCAGATCGATAATTTCCGTGTTGGGTTACAAAGGCCTAAATTTTACAAGCTTCGAAATTTGAATATCATGAACAGCAAAAGTGATTCTGAATGTATTTAATTAAATTTCCATACTTTTTCCATACCATTTACATGAAAACGTCATTTTCCATACCTGTTCCAGGCCTGGAAAATGTTTTTAAAAATTCCATACTTTTTCCCGACTTCCAGACTCGCGAACAAAGCCTATTCATTTTCTGTCTAAAAAACATAGGTTATGACCCCTGACTGGAATGAGCTCAGTGAGCTTGTTCCAACGAGGGGTCATAACCTATGTTTTTGAGACAAAAAATGAAAAAATAATGAAAATTAATTGGCGATTTTTGCTGATCACGTTGGGTAAAGGGTTAATAGAATAGCCACTTTCCAAGTGAAAATTATTCAATTAGCGAGAGCACTGGTGAAGTGAGACCGGTTCTCGCTACATCACCGAAGTTGAGCAACGTTGAGCAGTTAATCCTTGGATGGGTGACCACTGAGCCACTGATTTGGATGCATCCCTAAGTAGTGGCTGGTGTGCAATTGGTGAAGTTTGAGTTGAATCTCATGCCAGTGATGTTGAATCGCATGCCAGCTGTGATCGTTGGGAATGTTCACCAGTACAGTGGAGTCCACTTAACTGGATATCTCTTAACTGAAGAAACCTGTTAACTGAATATAATTTCGCAACACAAAACCATTTACCATACCTCTAGTACAAATTTGACCTGTTAATTGAATGTAGGGTATTGAGTAAACTCCTGTTAATTGAATAAACTAGAGCGCACTGTCACAGTGCCGAAGCTGCGACGATTTGTGCAACGCCAATGATGTTTTAAAACTCGTTGGTGACAAAAAAACTTGTTGGTGACAAAAAAACTTGTTGATGACAAGTCCATAAATGTGACAGAAATTATCCGAATGACATGCACAATTGAGAGGGTGTAGACATCACGAAGATACACTTGCATACCAAGTATGGTGTCATTCCATCTAGTATTTTAGGAGTTATGGTGTTTTTTAAACTTGTTGGTGACAAAAAAAACTTGTTGGTGACAAAAAAACTTGTTGGTGACAAGTCCATAAATGTAACAAAAATTATCCGAATGACATGCACTATTGAGAGAGTGTAGACATCATGAAGATACACTTGCATACCAAGTATGGTGTCATTCCATCAAGTATTTTATGAGTTATGGTGTTTTTTAAACTCGTTAGTGACAGACAGACCGACCGTCATTGCCACATATAGAGCTGCTCCTCACAGCCAAAAACATTGTAAAATGTCGAGAAATTACCCTGAGTCTCCCCAGTTTTCCTTTGTTTATAGACCTATTTGGCCTCAATACATCCAATACAGGCAATTAAGCTATTATAGTTAACAGGGTTCCACTGTACTACTCAATCCTCACCGCACCTAGGTGTAAAATAGGGACCTGTTGAGCTGCTTGACTTGTGTGCCTGTCTGTAATGCACTGGCAGTATGCTCTGTAGCGTTGAGCTGAGAATGTCATAGAATGAACAAAGGGTGTGTACGCCTATGATATGTGGTGATAATGTAAGCCAAAGAGCACTGTGGTGGATTCTACATGTTTGCAATATTACTATTATTATAATTACCAGGAGAAGTCAATTAACAACGATTTGGTTACTTTTCTGAATTTTAACTGAGGATTTATTCTATTATAGAAGCTCTTGGAGATCTGTCAAACAAAATAAAACAGTTAAGTGCCAGTATTGGATGTTATGAGGCCAAACAGGTCTATAAACTAGGGAAATGTGGTAATTTTCTAGACATATTTTTGATTCAATTAACCGGAGTCTACTCTATAACCTGTATGCAATTCACAGGTCAATATATACTGACGGTATGGTAAATGATCTTGTGTATGGAACTTCTGTTTAAGTAACAAGGTTATTTAATTAGGAGATATTAATTAAGTGGGCACTTGTTGTACAACTTTCCACCAAACCATTCCCCCATATTATTAGATTCAATTTCATTCCCCTATATAATTAGATTCAATTTATATGCTAAGCCAAAATTTATCGAGAAAATCTTAAAAGTTGAAAATCCAGTGCATGGGATGGGGATTGCAATGTTTCATGTGAGAAAATCTATGTCAGTTTACTGATATTGTCACCTATGCTAATTCAGTATATGGCCCCACAATGTAGATCTTCTGTTTCTCAGGCCATTTTATGTACATGCAGGTGGGCGGGCAGGCAGGTTAAATTTAATTTTTTTATTTTTTAATCATTTCTTTGCTGTCAAAAGTTCACCTTCTTGGTTTGTTTTATGTATTAGACCTCATAATCTACAGAATAGCATGGGTGGTGGTGTATTTCGTCCCTCTAGTGCAAGAAGGCTTTACAATGCTAAAGCATTGCAAAGCCTTGTTGCACTCAAGGGACAAATTTATCAATTTTATTAATTTAGGTAAAATATCAGGCACAAACCATTTAATTTTTATTTTTTTAAGTTTGCATTGGTCATAAAAAGAGAGCATGCATCAGCCAAAAGGACCATGTGGGAGAGCCTGAGAAACAGATTTTTAACTTTTTTAGGCCTAAATTCCAATGGGTATTTAATTTTTGCAAAGTACAGATCATCATTCGAGGTGAAGTATTCAAGTTTTATGTAGTTCTATGTCATAGACATTTTTCTGGAAGAAGTAGTAATGCAACCAATCAAGCCAAATGTTTTAATTACACATCACTTACTTCACACGAGAATTTAAATTCTATGTTCCACCCAACAGTAGTGTTTTCAATAAAATTACACTATGAAAGAATTCTGAGGAAGAAAAATGATAAATTTTAAGTAATTTGTATATTTTTATACTTACCAATGACCCAGACTAGATGGTGCTAACTCAAATTTAATTCAGGGCCAAACACAAATTCCCCACCCCCCCCTCCCCCCAATCGCCAAAACTTGCATGCAAAACCGAAAAAATCAAGTCCTAGATGGTTCTCCATTCTTTTGAGATCTGCGCATGCACAGTATCCAGGAAGGTACTGAAATTGGCGCCAACCATCATTCTTTCTACGGATTGCCTGTTGAATGTTATAAACAGCGGGGAGGTATGAGTGCCCACTCATGGGAGGGCCATACCCATCTGGGCCATTGATAAGTATAAATGACAGTGTCAATGACACTGTAGCTCAACTTGTGTAAGACATGTACATGTATAGTATGTGACACAGCAATGACAAACATCTTGGTAAAGACCTGATAACAAAAGTACATATAAAGTATAAAGTATTGTAATGGTCTGTACATAAATACTGACCGTAGCCTGTAACAAATATATAGGTAAAGTACTGTAAAGGTGGGCGAAAGTTAGATGCTAAACTAGAAAAGAAATCTTTTGAGTCCCAGAGTGGGTCTGACTGAACCCAAAAATATTTGTTCTCATAGCACAGTGATAACAAAGGCACCCCAAAACACTCTGTCCTGTCCCAAGGTGATAACAAAGAAGTTTCGTGAAGATTGGTTCATAAATACAGACTCTAGCCCGAGCCCTGTGTATAAGTAGCACTGAATAAATCAAAGTTCATCTAATTTGCATAATGTCTGCACGAGAAAAAACAACGTATTATATTTGATGTATTCCATGTTACTAAACATTCATACGAAAATTTATTCAAATCAGAACATTCATACAGAAGTTCTGTACAAAAAACTGATTGCACTAATTTTGATACTAAATTGCTGCTGGTGGCCATCTTGAATTTCGGACCGCACCCCAAAACACTCGTTCTCATCCCACGGTGATAACAAAGGTACCCAAGAAGTTTTGTAAAGATCGGTTCATAAATACGGTCTCTAGCCTGAGCCGTGTAGAAGTTGTGTACAAAAAACTGATTGGACCTAATTTTGGTACAAAATGGCCACTGGCAGCCGTCTTGAATTTTGGACCACACCCAGAAACACTCGTTCTCGTCCCAAGGTGATAACAAAGGGACCCAGGAAGTTTCGTGAAGATCGGTTCATAAATACAGCCTCTAGCCCGAGCCGTATTGACATGTGCACTTACTGTGTATAAGTAGCACTGAATAAATCAAAGTTTATCTAATTTGCATAATTTCTGCATGAGAAAAAAACCCTGTATTATATGTGATGTATTCCATGTTACTAAACACTCATTCAAAAATTTATTCAAATCAAAACCTTCATATAGAAGTTCTATACAAAAAACTGATTGTACCTAATTTTGGTACAAAATGGCCGCCGGCAGCCATCTTGAATTTCGGACTGCACCCAAAAACACTCGTTCTCGTCCCAAGATGATAACAAAGGTACTCAAGAAGTTTCGTGGAGATCGGTTCATAAATACAGCCTCCTGCCCTAGCCGTATTGACATGTGTACTTACTGTGTGTAAGTAGCACTGAAAAAATCAAAGTTCATCTAATTTGCAGAATTTCTGCACGAGAAAAAAACCCGTATTATATGTGATGTATTCCATGTTACTGAACATTCAGACAAAAAGTTATTCAAATCAGAACTTTCATACAGAAGTTCTGTACAAAAAACTGATTGCACTAAGTAAAGTACAAAATGGCTGCTGGTGGCCATCTTGAATTTCGGACTGCACCCAAAAACATTCATTCTCGTCCCACGGTGATAACAAAGGTACTCAAGAAGTTTCGTAAAGATCAGTTCTTAAATACGGCCTCTAGCCCAAGCTGTATAGAATTGTTGATAAGACAGACGGGCAATGGGCCATGGCATAACCTCAAATTTGACTTATGTCAAAGTTGAGCTAAAAACATACAAATTACTTAAAATTTATATTTTTATACGACAACCAATGGCCCAAACTAGCTGAATCATAAAAAGGCTGGAGAGCCTAGGACTTGAAGGAAAATCCAATCTCTAAATTACTTCAGCAAAGAATAGCTCCTACAGGAGAATAGGAGAAGATAGGAATTATATATGTCTTTTTCTTTTAAGAGAAAAAAGAAAGACATAACACCAACAATGTAATTGAGTATTACATAATATAATTCTCCACTTAATGCCAGCATAACCCATTATGTTAATTCAGTGAAGGAAAACCAATATATAAAGATAGTCCAGAGAATGAGACTCTTCATACCCATTTAAAAGCATCCGATGATTGTACATTAACGCCTGTTTGACACGTGACATATACAAATGCTTCATAGTGAGCTACACTTTAAAAACCATACATAAATGAGACATAGTTATTGCTTCACACCGAGCTACAAGTTAAAACCATCCCAGCACCGACGCAGGACTACCGACACCGAAGATGGTCTTCCCTTGCTTTTCACTATAAAGCCAGATGATCATAAGGGAAAAACCGTCCCCCCCTACCTTTCCCTTGATCTGAGGTAAATTTCCTGGGAACGAAGAGGGCTGCGGAACAGCATCAGTGCTGGAACAGACTGCCTAAAGATCTTATAGATGTAACATTAATGGACGACATTCTGAGCAACAGAAAGAGGATCCAAAGATGTAAGGTCGCCGGAGATGGGCTCTAAATTTCTAAGGTAAAACTTGGTAAATGAAGAGGGCTGTGTCCAGTATGCAGCCTTCATGAGATCAGTAATGGCTAAACTGTTAGAATAAGCCCAAGAGGTGGACAGTGCTCTAACCTCGTGCGCTGAGATCTTATTGACAGAACGTTGATCCGAAGATAGATTTCCATACGCAATGCGTATTGCCAACTCAATCCATCTAGCAACAGCATGAACAGAAATATCCTTTCTGTTAGGAATCAACGAAAGAAAGAACCGTTTTCTTCCCTTTCTAACAAAATCTGATCGACGTTTATAAATGCGCATAGCCCTGACTGGACACAGCAAAGGTCTATGGTTATCCGAGGATGGTAAAGCCTTAATGACAATAGGCTCCGGTCGCTTATCTGGAATCTGATTCTCAGCCAAAAACCCCACTTCCGTAGTGAGGGTAGTGGTATTACCCACACTACGGTAATGAGATTCATCAACAGATAATGCATGAAGTTCACCGACTCTTCTGGCATATGCAAAGGCTAAGGGAAACGCCATTTTATAGGTCAAGAATTTGAACTCTACGACGTCCAATGGCTCAAAAGGAGCTTCTTTAAGCTTCAACAGAACCCAAACCAAATTACACTTAAGAATTAATCTGAGTGTTCTAGGTCTATTAATAGAGAAATTTCTAACTAGCTTGGATAAAGAAGTATTTGATCCAATAGCCAAGTTATTATGACGAGTGTAAATATCTGATAACATAGACTAATAGCCTTTAATATTGATGAGCTGCAGTTTGAGATCGTCAAACAAGTAGACCAGGAAATCGGCAATATTTGGTATGGACGGATCATATACGTCTATCGACTGATCTCTACACTAACAGGAGAAAACCCTCCCACTGCGCTGCGTAGTTCAACGAAGAGGAGGACCTCTTGCAGTTAGAAATTGCGTCCACTGCCCGTCCTGTAAACTGTTTTCCGTGCAGGAAGGACCGCACAACGGAAATACGTGAAGGTTGAGACCTTCTGGATTGTGATGCAGTGCGCGTGACTTCCCCTGATAAAGAAGATCCTCTCATGGAGGAAGCTTCCGGGGAATGTCCCATAACAGACAACTAAGAAGATTGATCCAAGGTTTCTGTGACGACAGAGGTGTTAATAGCAGGATTTTGCAACAAGACTGTTTCATCTTCAACAGAATCTGCTGAATCAACGGAGTTTGGGGATATGCGTCTCCTATCATCCCGACCCATGAAATTGACAGCACGTCTACTGCATATACTCGATGATCTGGGCATGGCGACACAAACGTTGGTAACTGATTGTTCAGGCGTGTCGCAAAAAGATCTATCAAGGGACGATCCCACTGGTAGCAAATCTGTCTGAATATTCGCTTGTTGAGAGTCCACTCCGATAGCAACAGGCGACCTTTCCGAGAGAGCGAGTCTGCAAATACGTTCAGACCACCCGGTATATGACGGGCAGAGAGATGAATGCAATGATTCATGACATATTGGAGAATCCTCTCCGTTAATTCGCATAATGGAATCAACTGAGTGCCACCTTAGTTCCTGAGGTAAGCAACTACTGTCGAATTGTCCGACAGAATTTGAACGTGGACGTTCGCTATAAGGCAAATCCAATGTTGTAGTGCTAGCCATACTGACATCATCTCTTTGATGTTTGTGTGCTTCTCTTGGAACCAAGAGTCCCAAAGATCCTGACACTTCAAGTCTGCGGGACTTAGGGTCGCGCCCCAGCCATATGCCTCACATCTGTCATAATCGTGAAAGCCAGATCCGGCAGCTGCAGTGGAACTCCTGGAGTTAACCACTGAAGATCTGCCCAAATCTGAGCCTTTTGTTTCACTAGGTCTGTTAAAACAATACTGGTTTCAAGCAAATGCGTCTTCACACTCCAGTTCTGAGTAAAGAATATCTGGAGGGGACATGTGCGCAGGCGGCCCATTAGAATAAGATCTGCAGCCGCTCTGTACAGCCGCATCAGTTGCATGAACTCCCTTGCTGTTATTGTGTCTGAGTGTAGACAAAAGCGAGCATTACAACGGACTAACTGTGCTCTGGGTAACGGCAGATTGTTTTGAGTCTCGAAGCTCATTCCCAAGTGAGTGAATGACTTGGAAGGAGCAAGATCTGACTTTTTCTAGTTTACTATGAAACCGAGACGTCAGAGCAATTGTAGCACACTCTGAACATCGTTCTGAAGAATAATTCTGTTGCCGTATCTCTGCAGAATGCCGTCCAAGTAAGCCAACGTTGCCGCAGACGATTGAGCTCGGAAGTATGACATTACCGAGTTCATTATTCGAGTGAAAGCCCAGGGAGCCAGGTTCTGACCAAAGCACATTGCTTTGAACTGATAAACCTTCCCTTGTACGGCGAACTGAAGGTACTTTCTGAATGCCGGATGTACCAAGACATGGAAGTAAGCATCCTTTAGATCTATGCTTGCCGCATAGTCGTTCACTCGAATGCTCGCTCTTACCGACTGAATGATTTCCATATAGAACTTTGGAGCCACGATTAGCTTGTTTATCCAGCTTAAGTCTGTTACTGGTCGGAACGAGCCATCTGGCTTTGGTACGAGGAACAGGTGACTGTAAAAACCCTGAGAATGTTGATTCTCGATGACCTCAATTGCTTCCTTTAACTAGAGGGCTGCCACATCCACGGGGCAGCTGATCCCCCCGAAAAAAGTGTGGTCATCATCCAGAAACTTAAAAGTACATTGAATTTGGCATAACTCTGAAAAAATTGACCAGACCACACTTTAACCCTTTACCTAGCAAACTGACAAAAAACAGCAAAAAAAAATAGCCTGAATCGGGCTAAATCAGACCACAATATGTCGCAACAGTTTCACTAAAAACACACGATATAGATGTCATTGTAACTGGCTTGATGAGCTGGTTACAATGACATCCATACTGGTGTGATTTTAGAGAAGAGGGAGATAAAATTTCCTCATTTTTCTCGAAAATTTTTTTGGGGGTAAAGGGTTAATTCTTACATAACCTGTATTTGGTATGATGATCCACATATCAAGTTTGCTTTCAAATTATTCAACAGAAGTTATCAAGCAAAAAACAAGAAATCACAGATTTTATAGTGTAACAATAAAGAAATATGATGCAAATAAAATGAAAATTAGCCCTATTAAGTCTATTCTGAAAACATGAGAACATTAAAATAGTAATACCAGCCTACTTTTTCTTCTTTTAGATTACAATATTATATGATGTCAAACTATTGCACATGTATAAACAATAAATCATTGGTGAAATACAGAACTGTGAACTTGAAACTCATGATTTGTTTTTATTATTAAATTGAATGCATGCATACTTTATTTCTTGAGTTAATTGTCAAATGAAGCCATGGCTTCTGAAAAGCAGCCATGAATATCTCAGCAGTCATGATTTCATTTTACACTGAACTGAAGGAATAATATTCATGTGAATGTACTGAACATATTTCATACAAAATTGAATAGTTTGTATGAAATTGAAAGCATCTATAATTATTTGACTGACAACGTTGTCGTCTGCTTACAGAAAAGTGCTCTCTGCTATCCCGGAGGGTTTCATCATTCAAAGGGTTAATATTGGTACTGAACACAATACTGATACTGTACCAATAAAAAGGTATTTCATCCCCAAAATATTACTACCAGATTTTTCAGTACAATAGACTCCTGTTAACTGAATAGCCATTTCGCTGTGATGAAATATTTAATTAACAGGTTTGTGCAATTAACCAGAATTTGGATAAATATATGTAATATATTGAGAAATAAGTATTTAATTCATTATATCTTTTTTTGACAGAGCTCTCTGAGCTCTGTCAAACAAGATATAATGAATTAAATACTTTTTTCTGTAGTTATGGAAGCAATACGTGTGTTTGAGCTACAAAAATGAAGGATTTTTCGAGAAAATGTTCAACTGTTGGAAAGTTAATTGATTAACATGGATTTATTCGTTAGTCCATATGCAGTTAACAAGACAACTTTGTATTAAGTAAATTGTTGTTGGAAGAACACATTCAATTAACCAATTAACAGGATTATTCTATTATCCAGTTTTTGATTAAATGGAGACTACTGTACCGCCCAGCTGGACGGACGTACAGATGGACGGACAGACATACAGACGGACAAAAAAAAATGCGTGATGACTATATCCTGAACCGTATTTTGATATGTTTGTGCCACATATCAAGTTTGGTTACAATCAAACTATCTTAAGGGAAGTTATCATCCGGAAACCAAAAATCATAAGATTTTCTAAGTTGAAAAGGGGCATACCTCTGGTAAAATTAATCAGGACAAACCCATTTTTGAACCTGACCCGTATTTTGATATGTTTGCACCATATATCAAGTTTGGTTACAACCAAACTATCTTAAGGGAAGTTATCATCCGGAAACCAAAAATCATAAGATTTTCTAAGTTGAAAAGGGGCATAACTTTGGTAAAATTAATCAGGACAAACCCATTTTCGAACCTGACCCGTATTTTGATATGTTTGCACCACATATCAAGTTTGGTTACAATCAAACTATCTTGAGGGAAGTTACCATCCAGAAACCAAAAATCATGATTTTCTAAATTAAAAAGGGGCATAACTCTGGTAATATTAATCAGAATCAACCCGGATTCGAACTTGACCTGTATTTTTATATGTTTAAGCCACATATCAAGTTTGGTTACAATCAAACTATTTCAAGGGAAGTTATCATCCAGAAACGAAATGTAAACGGACGGATGGACGGACGTACGGATGGACGGACGGACAAAAAAAACGCGCGACGACTATATCCCCCGAAATTTTTTTTCGGGGGGATAATAAGAGAGCCTTACCTCCACTAGAAGAGACTCTTTTTTGAAAGGATCTGCCGGAAGATTTGTCCAATGCGGACATCTTGTTAGTGGGGGTATCGCTTGGAATGATAGCTGTAGGCCATCCGAGACTACACTTCTCACCCACTGATCTTCCGTGACTGTTATCAGTTCCTCGCGAAGTTTGATAACCTTCCGCCAACTGGCAAGCAATAGAGGTCTTGACCATCACCTGTAGGACTTGCAAGGCTTATGGGAGGAGAAACTACATCCTCCCTGCAAAGATCCCCACACCATCGGATTAGGGGCGTCTGACCAATAGTCCCAATCAGACTTATGCCCCTTTCCCAAGTCGCTGTATTGACGACCGCCAGAGTAATTGTATGAGGGTTTCTTGTACCCTCGCAAGTTCTCTTTTGAAGATTTTGATTTGGAACGTCCTCGCTTACCCCGGTCTGTTGAGATGCCGACTTCAAGAGCAGAGCACTGGAAGCTTTCTTTGTAGCCTGTTCGTATACTAATGAAAGCTTGTCGTCAAAGATAGTATGTCCGGAGACCGGAGCGACCTGGAGAGAGCTTTTCACCTTGTCATCTATAAGTGATGACGATGCAAGGGCAACATCAAGTCTAACTAACTCCAGATTTGCCACTGTCAGGGCAGAGTTAGACGTGGCATACATGATTGCCCTGGAAAGAACTCTAAGCGAGGTACACACGTCCTCAAATTCCTTCCTGTTGATACGTTGCGCCATAGCTCTGGTAAGGTGATCTGTGTAGGACATTGCGTCCAAATTCGGTCTATTCGATGAAATTGCAGTTTCCATTACATCTGAGCGAATGTGGAATGAAGCAGGTAAGGATATGTCTAAATCCCCGGCCTGCTCATCTAAACGCAGTGGAGCTCTCTGCACATCTTCTCCAACCATTTTAAATGAACGAGGTCCAAGAAACGGTATATTTATGGAAGATGTTGACAAGAAACCGCCTCTTTTCCTCACACTCGAGAGGTTAAATATGGTGTTGTCTACAAGGCTGAAGGCCTGTGACACCTGCCTAGACTGAACCGGGAAAGAAAGAACTTCTTCCTTCCTCCGTATAAAGTCTGTGTCTAGAGACGCCAGCTGTTTCTCCCTTGTTGTCGCAGCTTGCTGATTCGGTGGAACAAACTCAGGATAGTATTGATGGATAAAATCCATCGCAACCATATGTTGTTCCGAAAGGGAAGGGTAATCCTCTTCCTTATCCCTTTCACAATACGACTGAATCAGCTGAGAATCCCGGTCCATTGCATCTGCGTGAACAGATGACTAAACCGACCCAGCACCGTCCCAAAGCTCACTTTCTGAGTCTGAGGGAGGCTGCTCCCACACTTGCAGGGATGCTGCGATCAGCTGCACAATCTGCGACAGCAAGTCCATCACTGGTTTTCTGTTTCTTAGCCGCTTGGTGCTCCTGGGACGGCATTCTGGCGATGGATCTCTTCTCCAAACATCCTGATGATCGAAGCCTCGGTTCCCTAGCTGCCGTATGGTCCGACTTCACGGGCGAAGAGTGGCTCCTTCTTTGCACAGCTGACCGGATATCTGAAGTTGGGTAGCTAGGATGCAGTCGTGTGTGCTTAGTGATCGTAGCGGAAGAAGCTGTGACTGTAGCCGAGGCCGGCTGCAGTCTAGACGAAGCGTCCCGATCGGCAGGTGTGGACGTATGCTCCGGCCCATGCAAGTTTCTCATAACAACATCTGGCCCCAGATGTAACACCCGTTTCCAACGTTTGTCATCCCAATCGACACCCGTTGACCGTGACACCCGTTTCCAACGTTTGTCATCCCAATCGACACATGTAGGACAAGAATCTGCAGGAGGACATTGACTACAGGCAAGGCAACATGCATGTAAATCTGAGGAAGACTTCCTCGCCTTGCATTTTAAGCAATAAGCTTTCATGATAAATCAAAACTAAGTCGATTGTACTCCCAAAAACTCCACAATAAATATACTGCTCAAAGTTTGCTGAGCACCAAATATTTGACACATCAATGTGAAATTTGCTTGTGACATATTTGCGATATTTTTGGTGGATATGATTGAGGAATGTATTGAGATGGTCCCCAGTGTTTACATTAGCTCTCTTGACATGCAGACTTTTCGTGACAGTCAGTCATGGAAAGCATGTACCCCTTGATTTTCATGATGTTTTCGTGTACTGTCTACATGTACATGGCATGTGTAGGGTATTCAATCTTCATTTCAACACAAACCCTTGTGATTTAATGATTGAATATGACAAATGCAAATGTAAGAAGACATTTGTCTGAAGCACAAATGTGGCAGGCTGTAGGGATGGTGGAGCAAGGGGCTACCCATCCTCAGGTTGGTGAAACCCTTGGTGTGCACCATACGGTGATCACCAGAGCATGGGCAAGATTTGGCAAGCATGGCACACCAGTAAGATGGCATGGTGGTGGCAAAGACAGGGCAACATCTACAGATGAAGACCGGTTTTTGATCATTCAGGCTCTTAGGAACCACTTTGCCAACTTTTTGGCATATTGAAAAATTTCCTCTTTTACCAATAACATCTATTTTCCATGGTTATTGTATTCAAAAGCTAAAAAATAATGTCAAACATAAATAAAATCTTAATTTCTGTACTTAAATCATCAAAGATATAATTGAATAAAAAATATAGACACTTTTCATCACAATATTTCAGCTAAAACGTAAAACAGGTAGTTGGATGTACTTGGTGTTTAGCAAACTTTGAGTACTATATATGATGAAGATACATAATAAACAACAATCAAAATCGAAAAATTAAATTCAAAAAATTTTTCGAAAAGTTTTTTTTGACAAAAGCCCAAGTTCCCAAAGGGAACATGAAGAACCCAAGTGTATCCAGATAGAGCCTAAGTATGGACAAAATCCAAATTTTCATTGCTACACTACCGGAATATTAAATAATGTATTTTACAACAATCCTCCAGTAATAATAACTAAATACTACATATATTTAAGGACGTTGCCAATGTAAACAACGTCAAGGAAAAAACAGAAACAAGACATCAGGCACAGAAAAAAGGCCCAAAGTCAGTAACAGATTTTAAACCTACCCGATGTGAAGCAAGAACTTCAAACGAAGAAATAACGATACATCGGATAGAAGATGCATGACCCAAACAACCAAACACCCCTAGGGTGAGGACGTAACCATGGGGATAAACAGAATAAACATTCTGTTACACACGTTAAACTCCCAAGAAATTTAATAAAAAATTTCGATAAAAATAAGCCAAAAAGCTTGGGAGTTTAACAGGGGGGCTTCAAGGAGGGATAGGGAAGGAACACTTAACAAACAGTGGGTAAATCATTAGCAAGAATGATGACGTCAGACACATGTCCCGAAATTGGGAAACATGGAATAATTTTTATAATTATTATAAAGTTACAGCCCTGAATGTTTCTAACCACCGTTGTTCACTTCCATCATCCATTTATGTCCTTGGATCACCAATTTTACCATTGATTTGTGTCTGGCATCCTCAAAAAAGGAGATTTAAAAGCACAGATGTCAGTTCAATGATGCTGACTTTAGAGCCAAACAAAGAATGATGGTTGGAGCCAATTTCGGTAGCTTCCTGGATATTGCGCATGCGCAGATCTCAAAATTATGGAGGACCATCTAGGACTCGATTTTTTTTGTTTTGCATGCAAATTTTGGGGATTGGGGGACAAAATTTGATTGGCCTTGGATTAAATTTCAGTTAACACCAGCTAGTCCGGGCCATTGGTTGTCGTATAAAAATATGGTTAATTTGCCAGAATATGTAAGAATAAACAAGAAGGGGGGGGGGGGGGGACATCACATCCGGTCTGCTCACCTACATCCGTGCTTGATAAAGTTAATCCAATGGAATGAACATTTAGGTAACCACAACAGCATCCGACCACAATATTCTTGACTTTTTCTCAATATCACCTTTCAGCCCAAACTTAGTCAATTTCTGGTTGTAAGTATCAGGTCAACTTTTGTGCAGATTGTGAGGCCTCAACCTCTCATTACTGTCATTGAGTGATAACTATGTGATCAAATTGTTATTCTTTCTTGCTTCTGGGGCAATCAGTTTATAACTAAAATTACACTTACCTGCCAGAATTTTAATTTTTTGTCTGAATGACAATATGTTGCAAGATACTTCCCATCTGGTGCTACAGCAATAGCTACAACTTGGCCACTATGGGCCATTATAATCTGAAAAACATTCAGGAAAAAATGCAACAATGAAACTCGGACTGAATTTCTATCAATATTTTTAATACATTCTTTGGGCTTATTTCAATGATACACAAGAGGTTCTTCAGTTGGAAGAACCATATTCAAATTAATGCCCATGTCCCTGATAATTAGAGCAAGGGTAGGGCTCTCAACAGCAAACGTGAGTGTGACTGCTGGCACTCTGGAAAAAACTAACATCTTTGATGATGACACAGTGGAATCCTGTTAATTGAAATGCCATTTTGCCAATGAAAATTATTCCATTAACAGGAGTATTCAATTAACAGAGATAAACTCTATTCCTGTATTCAAGAGATAAACTTAGCATTTATTCTATTACATCGTGTTTGACAGAGCTCCTCCATGAGCTCTGTCAAACAAGATATAATAGCTTAAATGCCTGTATTGGATGTACTGAGGCCAAATAGGTCTATAAACAAAGGAAAACTGGGGAGACTCAGGGTAATTTCTCAACATTTTACAATGTTTTTTAATCAATTAACAGGAGTTTACTCTATACCCTATATTCAATTAACAGGTCAAATTTGTACTGGAGGTATGATAAATGGTTTTGGGTTGGGAAATTATATTCATTTAACAGGGTTATTCAGTTAAGAGATATCCAATTAAGTGGGCTCCACTGTACTTGGTACATGAATGGTACTTAGGATGTGTGAATCGCACATTTCTAATTTGAATCACTTTTATTATTCAAAATCGAATCGAAGCACAAATCAAATCAGTGGTGACTTGAAGATGACCGATAGATAAACCTGATTTGTTCTGACAGTGATGGCTCATGTCCCGATTGATAAAATAATCCAACTACATCATCAAGCGCAAAACTTCATAGATATTATTTATTTACTGATGTTTAAGGTCACATATTTATGCACAATGGCTAATCATGACCGTGACAGTTTTACGGGTGGAGGAAGCCGGAGTACCCGGAGAGAACCACCGAGCAACGACGAGCAGCTGCCAGCTCCCCAACATCGTAACTCCGCACTACAGCACAGGCAGGGTTAGATTGGTTGAAGACATGCGTACCATCGACGTGCAGTATGCCTTAGTACACGGCGTCATCGTGCCCCCACATGGGCAATGGGGGTGAAGTGTCTTGTCCAAGGACACAACGCGATTGCCGCAGCTGGGATTCGAACCGAGGACCTCTCAGCTTGCAGCCTGCACCTCTACCTACTGAGCCACCACGCCCCCAAAACTTCATAGAAGTGATATTGAAATTAGCATTGCTGGTGGCATGAGTGCAGATGTTATTTATGTTAATGTAGCTGAAGTTACACTTAGTCTTTTATTTCAACATTATTTATGTACGATTTTCATCCGAACAATATGTTTTGTGAGACGACGTAGCTGACTGATACCGAGCTATATTCCTATGAAAAAGAGTCAAAGGGAAATGAATCAGGCAGCCGTTTTTGAACTGAATCAAATATCAACTCAAGATTCAAAACCGAATCAAATCTTGAAGCTTCGCAGAGCGCTATTCTCAGTAAGATTTAACCACTTAAAACAAGCTATTAAGTGAAAATAGAATATGTTTTCATTTTTGGAATTCACTGAAAAAAACATTCCACAATTCATTCCAATGGGGGATCACAAGTTTTGAGAATAGTATTAGCTGGTTTTGGCCATTACATTGGATAAAGAGCTGATATATAGATGAGATTTACACTAAAATTGTACAGTGCACAGGGTTAGTCACTCAGTTACATGTAATAACATGTAATAACAAAATCCAGCAAGAGGATCACAGATCCAGAAGTCGAGTTTTGACATTAAATTCTGAAGAAATAAGCTATTTATAGTAACAGTGACCTTGACCTTGGAGTCTCCAAAATCAGTAGGTGTCTTCCCTTCCTATTTTTGTTTGCGTAACATCTAGGGGAACGGAACGATCGTTCGCCTGAATTGTCGAGGCCTGCACACTATATGAAAATGTACACTCACTAAACCTGTGTCACATAATAGAGATGTTCTTATTTATAACCAGAAAGAAATGGGATACTAACCCTGTGTATTGCAGAGAGGTAGTTATACTAACTAACCATAGGCATTGCACAGGATTACTTAAAAGGCTGTCATATCACACACTACATGAAAATATACACTGGCTTAGGCTGTAAAAATGCACAGGGTTAGTTGGTTACATGTTAACCTATTACATGTTACAAAGGGTGCAGGATTCAAGGAACTAATAGAAATACAGTGGAACCCTGTTAATTGAATAACCATTTTGCCAATGGAAATTATTCAATTAACAGGAGTATTCAATTAACAGGGATTGTGTCACTTTTCTGTATTCCAGAGATAAACTTTATTCTATTATATCTTGTTTGACAGAGGTCAAACAAGACATAAAAGATTAAATGCCTGTATTGGATGTACTGAGGTCAAATAAGTCTATAAACAAAGGAAAACTGGTGAGTGTCAGGGTAATTTCTTGACAGGTTATAAGATTTTTTATTCAATTAACAGGAGTTTACTCTGTAACCTATATTCAATTAACAGGTCAAATTTGTGATGGAGGTATGGTAAATGGTTTTGTGTTGGGAAATTATATTCAATAAACAGGGTTATTCAGTTTAGATATATCCAATTAAGTGGGCTCCATTGTACTTATACTGGACTGTGGAATTATTTTTAAAGTAAATTCCCAAAATGAAAACATATTCTATTTTCAATTAATAGCTTGTTTTAAATGTTTTTGGAAGTTAAATGAGGACATTTCATGATAAAACTTGGTTTGCAGTTGATAAACAGAAGTTTTCCGTTGAAAATAGAAGTGGTTTTCTATGGATGATTATCAAAGAAATTTTGAGTGAATGACAGTAATCACAAGTGATCTGAAAGTCTGCCATCAGACAGGAAACCATCAATCTGTAGCTTACTTGCTCAGTAAGATACTTGAGGACCCAACGAGCAAATCTGCAGCTAATAGCACACTTGGAGTCAATCAAATGAGCCATGAAGTGACAATTTGCTTCTTGGGAGTCTTAAAAGTTTTTTTTTACCAGGAAAGTATGTGTATAGTAGGGCCCTGCAAATCCTCATTTTTGGCTCAAATCAAATACTGAACCAAATCTTGCAAAAGATTCGAATCCAAATCGAATCTGTTTCGGTGGCAAATAACCTGTCAAGAAGCACTATGGGAAATTCTCTGTGGTATATATCCAAACTGCATCGATCAGCAAAGAAACAAAAGGAAATCGGCGTCATCAAAGTATTTCGGCACTTTGCTCTATCATAGGGAAAGGGGAAGAATCCAAGACGAATGGATATATAAAATTCTTAATTCTTAATTGCGAGGTTTAAGGGGGAAAGTCATCATTAAATCCCAATATATAAACTAGAAACTGTTTTAGCACACTATAACATATGTCTCCCCTTCCTTTCAATTTAATGCACTACAAATTATATATACATGAATAACATTGACAATCATACCACATATCTAAGGTCTAGCTCAAAAGACAAAAAAATTATGCCCTGGACAAAGTTTCCCTTAAAAAGCACATAAATCAGACCTTCAGGTCAAAGGTCAAGGTCACATGAAGGTCACTATGGTACGCGACACACCAGCTCATGGTGATACATCCACATGCCAAATATCTAAGGTCTAGGTCAAAAGACAAAAAAGTTCTGGTCCGGATGAAGTTTCCCTTAAAAAAGCACATAAATCTGACCTTCAGGTCAAAGTCACATGAAGGTCACTATGGTACGCGACACACCGGCTCATGGTGATACATCCACATGCCAAATATCTAAGGTCTTGGTCAAAAGACAAAAAAGTTATGCCCCGGACAAAGTTTGTATGAGAAGAAGGAGAAGAAGAAGAAGAAGAAGAAGCACTAAAACAATATGTCTCCCTTCTGGGAAAGGGGAGACATAATAACAGGGTTCAACCTACTTTTCAAGGAAAACAATCAAGGACTTTCAAGTACCTTTCAAACTAAAATTCAAGGACTTTCAAGGACCACCCTATCTAAAAAAAAAAACACTTGAAAATACAAATATATGTAACAGCCAACAAACTGTGATTCAAGAGTACATGTATACTTACTACTGACAGGCAATAAAATTAAGTAAAGTTACTCCTGACATTACAGGCACTGAATTGTCGGGGTGTATCTTTATAGTGATATGCGATTTTAGAGCCGATAATATTTTTTTGCATACTTTGCATCTGGCAGCGTGAGGATCATTTAAAACGTGAAATCCACGCCTTATTCTCTGTACACTCAAGCCATTTGTCCTGAAACTTGCACTTTCCTGGCATGTTGACCCTGTTCATAAATAGGCCAGTCAAGTTTAATACAATCTTTCACACACAAAAGAATTATCGATGCAGAAATTTTTTTTTCTCCAACACAACGATAAGATTAACAAAGATCCTCCATGTACTGCTAATGCTGATTGGATAAAAATCAACACAGAAAGAGTCTGTACATTGATAGCCAATCTAGGGATGCCACGATTCGTCGATTAGTCGACTCACTGTCGATTCACGGCGGTGTCGACGATTTTTTTTTGGAGTCGACTATCGGGGGGAAAATGTAGAAGCCACTGTTTTCTAGTTAATTGTTGCAAGTTAGGTTTGTGGCTGCTAGTCTGTAACAGAATCAATCTGAATGTGTTCTAAAACGCATATAAATAAGTTAGCGCAAGAGAAGGGGGGGGGGGCAGGTCTCCAGGACACTCCAGGGTCATATCACATCGTTGTCATCACTGAGAGTTGAAAATAAAGGGTTAACTCATGTTCAGTGAAGAAGAAATCATCGATTTCTGTAACATGATTTCTGTGTGGTATCGTTGCTATCTCAAAGCATTTCAAGTTTTCAACTGACTGAACTGAAACTATATCGCAAATTTAACTGAAACAATCAACAACAGAGACAAGTCTCAATCATCAATTCATGCCGACTCTTTGATGTGAACTGGTGTCGATTGATAGCTGTCTTTGAAGTTGCCACATCCCAGAAAGTTGAGAAACATTTTTGTTAATCGGGATTGTCTGGGACAAAGTTTATTGAAATTGATTTCCTCTAATTGAACCACTGGCCTAGTTCTACACGTACAGTTTTGTCAAATTATGTGAATTTATGTCGATGATTTAAATTGCCTTCGAAGTTTTGATACTTGCAGACAGAAAATAATATTCAGAACAAATAGTAATACAGACTGTAGAACTGGTCCAGACCGTCCATTGGTGTGATTGGTATACGAAGCACGCCCACTGTCTAATCACCATTCAACATTCCCTGTGGCAGACCTTAAACACTGACGGGGTCTTTTCGTTCCAATGGGTGTTGTAACTTGTAGGTTTGTGTATGGGTGTGGGGTGCTTTTACTGTTTTCTTGATTTGTCAGTACGCCAATGGCAGGTCATATGCAAGCGGGTGTTGGTGTGGACTCACTGGGATGGAATTGCTAGTTGTACATAAAAATACAGCCTATGGGCGTGGCTTTCATTTGACATAAGTTCAACTTCCCGCCAGACATCACTTGACAGACACGGCCTTGTGCAAGTGAATGCGGTTGTGTGATAATGCCAGTGTATTACATGTTCTTCGGACTTATTCCCAATTTGTTATGAAATTCGAAGTGGTCAGTTTGTAGTGTATTCGCGCAAAACAGGACTCATTATAGAACTAATATTCAGTAAATATACACGATGGATTATGCCATCATTACGGATGGAACATGCACATCCTTGCAGGTAAAGTTGAACACAAACTTTTTTTTCTATTTTTCATTTCCTGAAGCCATAGCCTGGTATAATGATGTTTAATTTCAGATGTGTTGCGATCCAATTTACCTATTACCTAATACCCAACTGTCCCGTACGCCCTCACCACAGCCCTCTGAATCCATTCTTGTGACAATTTAAGAATGGGTTCAGAGATGGGGAAGTGGGAGATGACAGTTAGTCTGTTACTGACCGTGTGAGGCTATCTTTTTAACGACAAAGTTTACACACAATATTTTCGGGTCACCTGGTACGACTATCGACGAATCGTCGATTAGTACGACCGATTAGTCGATTCCAAAATTTGAAAATCGTGGCATCCCTAAGCCAATCGCAATGCGCATTACATGCACATGGTTTCTCATTTGCAACCTCATGTTAGAAAATCAGTGATAAAAAAAACGGTGCTCTTATTTGAACCACACAGATAGCTATTAAAAACCGGCTTTCGAATTCAAGCACTTTCAAGGACCTGACAGGTTTATAGGCATTTTTCAAGGGCTTTCAAGGCCTTGGTAAGCCATTTTGAAATTCAAGGACTTTCAAGGACTTCAAGGACCAGCGGCTACCCTGAATAAATAAGGGGGAAAGTCAGTACTATGACATATAGTTTATGACGCCAGGTTCAAAGGCAGAGCTGATCAAGAGGTATTCAGCATTATCTGATGCAATTTCATCCAACACCAACACAGTTGAATAGTGCCGATAAACACCCCTTCTTCGCCTGTTGATGGGGAATAACTCTATTGACTTTTACAGGCCTTCACTTGAAACAGACTGTATTCAGTCAAACGCATATAATATTTTGTTTTATTACATGCAGAGTTCCTGTGGAGACTCTCCATTAACCCTTTACCCAACGCAGACGATATCAAAATTTATTATTTTAAATATCAGTTTTTAAAATTTTTCAAAAAAATTCAACAAAACCATATTGTGTGACCCCTCATTGGAACGAGCTCAATGAGCTCGTTCCAATGAGGGGACACATGATATGGTTTTCTTGAAATATTTTGAAAAATTTTATTTTTTCAACTGCTCAATTTGCATATTACGTGGGTGGATACAGGCGATTTGTTAGGTAAAGGGTTAACTTGTAATAAAAGCAATTTTGAATAACAAATTCACACCACCAAAATAATCTAGCCTTCAACCAGATTATACATGTTCAAACTAATTTGGAGGATTCAAAAAGTCAAATCTGTGATAACGGATTCGAATTGAATCAAATCCAATGAAAGAATCAAATCATGAAGCTTCCCAGGGCCCTAGTGTATAGGTATATGTGAACCTGTTGACTGGCCAAGTACAAAAGAGCCCTGATGACCCTTAACCCTTAAAGGCCTATTTCCAACTTTATGACCTCAGAACAGGTGCACTTAACATGCCATCATGTGGAGGTCCTGGTGACAACAGACAAATTAGGTAGGCAGTGGTTTCTACCCAAGTCTTGGCTGCCTGTTAAGTATAGACTGGACATATAGAGGGTGTGGGGCTGGTGGGAAATCAGGTAACTTGTCCAGTCCCTTAAAGGTTAACCTTTTGCAACTAAAAGATTGCTTTTTTGGTCCAGGATCATGATGCGACATGAATTCATAAAGTTCATAGTTGCTCAGTGAATTTGTGTGGTAGACCAATCAAGATTTTCAATGTGCAGTGTCAAGGCTGCACAATGAAGCTATTGATTGGTCTTCCCCCATGTAATGAATATAGACTTCACCAGTTGATGGATCTGAAATAGCATGGAATATTATTTATATGTATTTATTTATTGTTGTTTAAGGTCACATATTTCTGCACAATGGCTAATCATGACCACAACAGTTTTACGGGTGGAGGAAGCTGGAGTACCCGGAGAGAACCACTGAGCAATGGCGAGCAGTGGTCAGGTGCACCATCGATGTGCAGTAAGCCTTAGTACACGGCATTACTGTGCCCCCACATGGGCAATGTGGGTGAAGTGTCTTGCACAAGGACACAACGCAGTTGCCACAGGTGGGATTTGAACCCAAGGACCTCTCAGCTTGCAGCCTGAAGCATGGCATATGCCTACACAGACAGCCCAGACTTGCCTAGGAACTACTGCCAAAGTACCTAAGAGTGTGAGTTTCCACAGACGCTGACTTTTGGAGCACCTGCTCTGTGAAAGTAAAAGTGATCAAAATCAGAATTCACCATTAAGGGTTAATAATTGAATGACCAGTTTGCAAGTGAAGAATATTAAGGCCTAAAAAAGTTAATAAAAGTGTCAATGACACTGCAGCTCAACTTGTCCATGAAGTGACTGAACTAAATAGAAAGTTCCAGCAATAATAAGTCATTTAATCAAGTTTCTACAGAAAAGACACCACACCAAAGATACATGTGAAATCAGAAAAAGATCAGTTGAGGGGTACGACCTTTAGGGTGTACTTGTGGAACTGTTGACAATTTCCATGCCAAATCAAAGATGCTCGATGTTTTTGAATGAAATTCAGAAAAATTTGATAGCTCACATGTAGACATCACACCAAAGCTACATATTAAACTTGAAAAAATTGTGAGAGATATGTAGCCTGTAGGATGTACTAATGGTGACAATTTATATCCTAAATCCAAGATGGCTACTGGTGTCCATGTTTTTCAACAAAATTCAGAAAAATTTGATATCTCCCATCTAGATATGACACCAAAGCTACATATGAAATTTGAAAAAGATTGTGTGTGAAGTGCGGCCTGTGCATTATGCTAATAGAATTGTTGACAATTTATGTGCCAAATCCAAGATGGCTGTGGACAGTCATGTTTTTTAACAAAATTCAGAAAAATTTTAATAGCTCCCATCTGGACATCACACCAAAGCTACATATGAAATTTGAAAAAGATCGGGTTAGAGATGCGGCTTGTAGAGATGCGGCCAGTGGAATTGTTGACAATTTATATGCCAAATCTAAGATGGCTGCTGGTGGCCATTTTTTTTTTCAAAGAAATCTGAAACAATTCAACAGCTCTCATCTAGACATTGCCCCAAAGCCACAGATGAAACTTGGAACTGATCGGGTGAGAGATGCGGCCTGTACAGTGTCTCAATAGAATGGTTGACAATTTATGTGCCAAATCCAAGATGGCTGCTGGTGGCTTTTTCAACGAAATTCAGAAAAATTTGATGGCTCCCATCTAGACATCACACCAAAGCTATGTATGAAGTTTGAAAAAGATCAGGTGAGAGATGTGGCCTGCAGGGTGTGCCAGTGGAATTGTTGACAATTTATATGCCAAATCTGAGATGGCCGGGCCATGTTTTTCAATGAAAATTCAGAAAATTTCGATAGCTCCCATCTAGACATTGCCTCAAAACCACGTATGAAATTTGGAACCGATCGGGTGAGAGCTGTGGCCTGTAGGGTGTGCTAAAGGAATTGTGGACGAACAGTGGAATGTATGGACAGACAGATGGACAACGGATTGCAACCCATCCCAATAGTTCATACTTGACATTGTCAAGTTGAGCTAAAAATTAAGAGGTTTATGTCTGATATTTTGCCCAAGTTATTAAAATTGATAATAAGAAAGAATTACAACAATAAATCACTTTGAAAGTCCTTTCTGTTCAAGCTGTATGGTTGTGACGTTTTTAAGGTAAAGATCCAATGGGCTTCACAATGTCTCTGCTGTTCAGTGGAATTAGGTCCCTCCGGGTCAGAGTATAGTACCTGTATAATACGATAGCGAATGTCTGATATTGAGTGGTTACTTCCATTAAAGTGGATGGCAATGGGGAGTCTCCCGTTTGTGTTTGATATCCACTAAGTGTTTGCATATGCGGATATTAAAGTGTCTTTTCATTTCCCAACGTATTGTTTACCGTAGTTAATGCAATTCAGCAGGTAAATACAACTGCGGGTCATGCAGTTTGTGCTGTGTGTGCCCTTGTAGCATTTAGAAGTGACTTTGCTCTGGAACCAGGTTTTGGATGGTAAGTGTGGACAAATAGTGCATCTCGAATTGATTTGTGGATTGGAGATAATTATGCCACTGAGTTGGTTGAGGGGTGGTAATTTAGCTCTGATGAGGAAGTATTTAAAGGATGGGTTGCGTAGGCGGGCCAGATGGGGGGGGGGGGGTATTTTTTCGATGCCCATTACAAAACACCCTAACATAACCGATGGCAATTTTTTTTATTATTCAATTCTACTGGTCCTGAGGATGCTTCATACAAAATAACAGCTCTCTGTTGGGTGTGTTTTGGGAAATATGGGCGTTTGAAAATATTTCTATTTTTAGCTCCCAGGGTTCCCATGGGGATGCAGGAATTTTTTTTTTGGCATGAGTCAAGTACTTATGACCAAATAATACCACATACCAAATATGGTTCAAACCGGACCATCGGTTCACAAAAGAGAAATTTTGGGCGGGGGCCAAAAATCTTACCCCTCCCATTACAAAGCCAAATATTGCTTCACGAACTTCGTTTGAACAAACTTGATTCGACACCTCAAAACGAAGCTCCATAACAAATATCAAGTCATTGTACACACTGGTTCATGAGAAGATTTTAAAAATATTTTGGTGCATTTTCCCCCACTCTCTCCCTATGGAGCTGGGCATGTTGAGTTGAAGAAAAATGCAATGTCCCTTCGGGACCATCACTCACACCAACTTTCACTTGAATTGGCCCAGTGGTTTTGGAGAAGACCACAACATGGTGTTGACGGACGATGGATGGACAGATGACGGATGGAGAGTGATGAGATTAGCTCAGCTTGACTTTGTCAAGATGAGCTAAAAATGAAAACAAAATGTGTCCAAATGGGTTATTTATTAGTGTTTTTAAGAAATTAGCTGATGTTATCTGAAAGATATTCACTTCAATGTCAGGACTTCAGTGTTATAAAATCACTCCCCATTTGGAGAATAAATTTAATTTTGTTCATTTTGGTGGATTTGAATAAAAATCATTTTCCAATGGACATTTGATTTAAAGGCTGTCACTGCAGCTGCCAAATAGCTCTAGGACTGAATGCGACATTTCAATTGACCGATTATGAAAATGAGCTGAGTTTAGTTGTGTTTTAATGGATGATTGACGTCAGGTAGTCAGTCTGTCACAGGAAATTTGTATGGAATACATGTTCTGTATGGATTTGTAAATATGGAGCTGGAGGAAAGCAAAAGGTATGTAATAAATCCCTTTATATCTCATTTGACAGAGCTCATGGAGCCCTGTCAATCAAGATACAGTGGAACCCTTTAATTGAATAGCCACTTTGCAAGCGAAAATTATTCAGTTAGAGGATTATTCAATTAACACAGATGTGATCACTTCCCGAGTTCTAGAGATAAACTGAGCATTTATTCTATTATATCTTGTTTGACAGAGCTCATAGAGCTCTGTCAAACAAGATATAATAGATTAAATGCCTGTGTTGGGTGTACTATTTCCAAATAGGTCTATACATAAGGTGAATTTGGTGACTGTCAGGGTAATTTATCTACATATTGCAAGATTTTTTATTCAATTAACAGGAGTATATGCTATAACCTATATACAATTAACAGGTCAAATTTGTACTGAAAATATGGGAAATGGTTTTCTGTTTGGAAGTTATATTTAATTAACAGGGATTTACCATTAAGAGATATACAATTAAATGGGCTCCTATGTATAGCTTAAATGCTCATACTGGAAGTACAGAGGTTAACTAGGTCTATGTGGAAAATCCAGTGACTGTCGGAGTAATAATCTAATAATTGCAGTATATCTTTGTTCAACCAGACTTTACTCTATAATCCAAAAGCAATTAAGATGTCAAATTTCTACAGATGGTGTGCTCCAATGTTTAACCTTCCAGTACAACAGAAACTAGAGGTACTGTGAGCAAACTCACAAAGTGATACCCCCCGCGCCCGAAATGTATAAGTTAGATTATCTCCCCTTGGAAATGTCAAACGGAATTATATTGCTTCATGCACATCTTCATATGGAGTTCTTCCATTGTGTAAAGTTTCATGAAAATTCTTCAAACGGTTTAAGAGGAGTTGCGCTTACAAGGATGGACAGACAGTATAAGTTAGATTATCTCCCCTTGGAAATGTCAGAACGGAATTATATTGCTTTATGCACATCTTCATATGGAGTTCTTCCATTGTGTAAAGTTTCATGAAAATTCTTCAGGTTTAGGAGTTGCGCTTACAAGGATGGACAGATGGACAGACGGATGGATGGATGGACGGACAGGGTGATTCCTATATACCCCTCCAAACTTTGTTTGCAGGGGGTATAATAATGAAATATAGTTTTCTAAAACTGAGATTTCATCCAGGGAAGGTGTGTGTGTGTGGTGGGGGGGGGGGGGGGTAGAGGGGGCATTATCCAAGGGACTTTTGTTTGGATATCAACACTGACATGTACAGTTCAATCTTTGTGGATTGGTTGTAATCCACAGATGGACAGTGATGTCCACGAATGTTTTTACCAGGTAAAAAATATCATTATCTGCAAAATTTTAATTAATGAAGCACCAGGTTGAACCCGGTGCTTCATTAATTAAATTTTTGAAGATTATTCCTATAATTAGCCTTGCGACTGATATTATTGCATCTGTGGAAATATTGCTCACCTTTGGGCAGTGACCAGTCCACGGCAGCAGCACTGTACGTTACAGGCAACTGCAGAATACCCAATGACTATAAGACAATAGTTGCAGATCATCTACCTAAAATTAAAAATTACCTGACATTTGGAATGTTGCTTTAAATCATAGAAGGCTAATGAACCGTTTTTGGCTCCAACCCAAATCCTTTTTGTATTTGAACAGACGGTTACCATGCTGAATCTGAAAAAGGAAAAACCACAATGAAACCATGTAAACAGGTCTAAACTAGAGGTACTGTGAGCAAACTCACAAAGTGATACCCCCCACGCCTGAAATGTATAAGTTAGATTATCTCCCCTTGGAAATGTCAGAACGGAATTATACTGCTTCATGCACATCTTCATATGGAGTTCTTCCATTGTGTAAAGTTTCATGAAAATTCTTCAAACGGTTTAGGAGGAGTTGCGCTTACAAGGATGGACAGACGGTATAAGTTAGATTATCTCCCCTTGGAAATGTCAGAACGGAATTATATTGCTTCATGCACATTTTCATATGGAGTTCTTCCATTGTGTAAAGTTTCATGAAATTCTTCAAATGGTTTAGGAGTTGCGCTTACAAAAATGGACAGACGGTATAAGTTAGATTATCTCTCCTTGGAAATGTCAGAACGGAATTATATTGCTTCATGCACATCTTCATATGGAGTTCTTCCATTGTGTAAAGTTTCATGAAAATTCTTCAAACGGTTTAGGAGGAGTTGCGCTTACAAGGATGGACAGACGGTATAAGTTAGATTATCTCCCCTTGGAAATGTCAGAACGGAATCATATTGCTTCATGCACATCTTCATATGGAGTTCTTCCTTGTGTAAAGTTTCATGAAAATTCTTCAAACGGTTTAGGAGGAGTTGCACAAGGATGGACAGATGGTATAAGTTAGATTATCTCCCCTTGGAAATGTCAGAACGGAATTATATTGCTTCATGCACATCTTCATATGGAGTTCTTCCATTGCATAAAGTTTCATGAAAATTCTTCTTCCGTTGTGTAAAGTTTCATGAAAATTCTTCAAATGGTTTAGGAGGAGTTGTGTTTACAAGGATGGACAGACGGTATAAGTTAGCTTATCTCCCCTTGGAAATGTCAAAACGGAATTATATTGCTTCAGCCACATCTTCATATGGAGTTCTTCCATTGTGTAAAGTTTCATGAAAATTCTTCAAATGGTTTAGGAGGAGTTGCGCTTACAAGGATAGACAGACGGACAGACGGATGGACAGGTTGATTCCTGTATACCCCCCCAAACTTTGTTTGCGGGGGGTATAATAAGATAAAATTGATTCCAACTGGCCTTCAGATTTTGATAAATACACAGGCACATTAAAGCACACCCATGAATTATTTTGGCGATGCATTCAATTATTGGGAGAGGTGCTAAAATTTGAAATACGGTTCAGTTCTGCTGACCGAGAAAGAAGTTTTAAAATGCAAGAAAGAAGGTAATAACAACTCCGTTTATTTATGACTAATAAAATACTACTTTACTCGGATCATAAAAGAGGATAGAAATTTCTTTTATTACTTTCAAAAGTGTGATTTACTGGGATTTCCCATTATTGATTATAAACGATAACTTCACAAGTGAATTATGCAATCAACAATTGTGTCATGTATCCATGTGCGCAAATGAAGACACTCTGCCGTAGGTGTAATGGGGACTTCATCGTTTTTGGTTTTTATAATCCTTTACCTAACATGAAAAGCAGACGACACTTGTAAAAAAAAAAATTCTTGAATAACTATTATTTTCATTTTTTGTCTCAAAAACATAGGTTATGACCCTCATTGGAACGAGCTTGACGAGCTCGTTCCAATGAGGGGTCATCATAACCTATGTTTTAGAGACAAAAAATTAAAAAATAATAAAAATTAATTGGCGATTTTTAAGAATAGCACTAGACGGTTTTGGCCGTTACGTTAGGTAAAGAGTTAAATAATATAATTATAGTTAATAATGAAAAGTAATAAACAGAGAAATCGCTTGACTGGACTGGTTACGTGAAATAATTCAGTCGAGGCGAGGGACTATAAATTTCTTTTATTAGGACAAAAAAGAGGTGCCCACCTGAGATACAGGCATCGAGTTGTGGCTACTTTCTTCATGCACTCTCTATTGAAAATCAGAAATGTTATCACGTTGAGCTCAAAACTTGTAAAAATTGGGTAGCTCAAATACGTAAAAGTGGTCTAATTAAGGCCCATAACTCTGTTAAGAGAAAGTGGACAGGGTCAGTTTTCGAACTTGCATGAGGTATTTGTACAAAGGACTTGTATGGCAAAAATTAATCAAACTGGAGAATGTTTGTTCAAGTTTTTGCACTAATGAGCTAAAAATTCATAAAAATTGACTAATTAAGGCACATAATTCTGGAACGAAGAATATGACCAGGCCAGTTTTCAACCTCCCTTGAGATATTATTGCATAAGACCTGTATAGCAAATATTATTCAAATCGGAGAATGTTTGTTCAATTTATTGCGCTAATGAGCTCAAAATTCATAAAAATTGACGAATTAAGGCCCCTAACACTGTTACGAAAAATTGAGCCGAGCCAGTTTGAACTCGCTGGAGATATTATTGCAAAGGACCTACATGGCAAATATTAGCCAAATTAAAGAAGTTTGTTTAAGTTATTGCACCAGCGAGCTCAAAATTTGTAAAACTTGATGAATTAAGGGCCATAACTCTAACGAAAAATCGAGCCAGGCCAGTTTTCGAATTTGTTCGAGATATTATTGCAAGAGACCTGTATGGCATATATTAGTCAAATCGAAGAACATTTGTTCAAGTTATTGTGCTAACGAGCTCTTAATTTTTCGTAAAAAAAATGACCAATTAAGGGCCATAACTCTGTAACGAAAAATTGGGCCGGGCCAGTTTTCAAACTTGTTAGAGATATTATTGAAAAAGACCTGTATGGCAAATATTTCTCAAAACGGTGAACGTTTGTTCAAGTTATTGCGCTAACAGTGCGAGGACGCCCGTCTGTCCACAAGCCCAGATGCATACCGACCATTGCCACACCATAGGTCTCGGTTGTTAACACAACTCGACCAATAAAAAATACATTTGGTTCTCAAGTGATTAATTTTTCAAATCAATGAGGTAGCAAGATTTTTACTTTTACTTTTTATTTGGTAACAGCATGATAATGTGGTGAATTATTTTGGGTCAGAAAAAGTTGTTCACATGTTCTTGCCTTGTTAAAATTTATGGGAGAGTGCCTACAGGCACTGTCCCATAAACTTTAACAGAGCGAATCCCTGCTGGCTAAACAATTTCGCTTCACAGATAATGTGAAGCACATCCACAGCTTTGATGTTGTGGTATCTGCAGTTAAAAATTAAGACTTCGACCAATCAATCTGTTAATAATACATTTGTGTTCAGTTACATTTAGGCACCATTTTAAAATGAAAGTGTCAATGACACTGTAGCTCAACTTGTTTAAGACATGTACATGTATAGTATGCGACACAGCAATGACAAACATCTAGGTAATGACCTGATAACAAAGGTACATGTAAAGTATTGTAACGGTCTGTACATAAATGATGACCATAGCCTGTAACAAATATATAGGTAAAGTATTGTAAAGGTGGGGTGACAGTTAGATGCTAAACTAGAAAAGAAATATTTGAGTCCCAGAGTGGGTCGGACTGAACACAAAAATATTTGTTCTCATAGCACAGTGATAACAAAGGCACCCAAAAACACTCGTTCCTGTCACAAGGTGATAACAAAGGTACCCCAAGAAGTTTCGTGAAGATCGGTTCATAAATACAGACTCTAGCCCGAACCGTATTGACATGTGCACTTACTGTGTATAAGTAGCACTGAACAAATCAAAGTTCATCTAATTTGCATAATTTCTGCACGAGAAAAAAAAACGTATTATATGTGATGTACTCCATGTTACTAAACATTCCAATAAAAATTTATTCAAATCAGAACTTTCATACAGAAGCTCTGTACAAAAAACTGATCGCACTAATTTTGGTACAAACAAAATGGTTGCTGGGGGCCATCTTGAATTTTGGACCGCACCCAAAAAACACTCGTTCTCGTCCCACGGTGATAACAAAGGTACCCAAGAAGTTTTGCAAATTTGGTTCATAAATACGGCCTCCAGCCTGAGCCGTATAGAAGTTGTGTACAAAAAACTGATTGGATCTAATTTCGGTACAAAATGGCCACTGGCAGCCATCTTGAATTTTGGACCGCACCCAGAAACACTCGATCTCATCCCAAGGTGATAACAAAGGTACCCAGGAAGTTTTGTGAAGATCGGTTCATAAATACAGCCTCTAGCCCAAGCCGTATTGACACGTGCACTTACTGTGTATAAGTAGCACTGAATAAATCAAAGTTCATCTAAATTGCATAATTTCTGCTCAAGATAAAAACCTGTATTATATGTGATGTATTCCATGTTACTAAACATTCATACAAAAATTTATTCAAATCAGAACTTTCATACAGAAGTTCTGTATAAAAAACTGATCGCACAAAATGGCTGCTGGTGTCCATCTTGAATTTCAGACCGCACCCAAATAGCACTGAATAAATCAAAGTTCATCTAATTTGCATAATTTCTGCACAAGACAAAAACCTGTATTATATGTGAAGTAAGTATTCCATGTTACTAAACATTCATACAAAAATTTATTCAAATCAGAACTTTCATACAGAAGTTCTGTATAAAAAACTGATTGCACAAAATGGCTGCTGGTGTCCATCTTGAATTTTGGACCGCACCCAAAACCACTCGTTCTCGTCCCAGGTGATAACAAAGGTACTCAAGAAGTTGTGTAAAGATTGGTTCATAAATACGGCCTCTAGCCTGAGCCGTATTGGCATTTGCAGTTACAGTGCTGAAAGTAAAACTAAATACAGTACGTTCAACATGGATTGTAACAAAACCGCCACCGTGGTGTGTTCTCCGTGGAGTTCCAGTGGACCACAATGTTTGATCAGTGGAAGACAGTTTTCAAAACACTGTGACCCACTGTGGTCACGAGCGTTAAGGATTAGCTTAATTGCTTTTGCATGTCAGTTTCTCTGCTGATTAATAAATACTGTCTTGTGACGTCAACTGGCAAGACAACTGCGTTTGTTTCTGGTAGTAGATAATTTATTTTAAATATAAATTGGAATTTGGAGGAGGCAGACGGCGACTATTGCTGTGGTTTGAAATTGTAAACTGGGAATAGAACAGTCAGTTCCATTTGGTTATGTACAAAGACTTTGTCACTTTCGAAACTAAACTGTTGTGTTTGCGCGATCGATTTGATCGAGGAAATAAATAAACCAGACTTGAGAAAAACAACTAATATTCACGAAGTTCCCAATTTCACATTTTGTTTACAGCTGTAGGCCAACACGTGATGAACCGTGCTTTCTTGGGCTGGAAGTTGGGGCAAAAAAAGCCTCCTGCATCACGAAAGCACCCACGGCTAATGATCGAAATGATACCAGTTTACGACATTGATTCAACTCGACCAGCCCATCCCCTTTCCAGTCATACTCTTGTTGGGCTAAGCAATTAAAGATTCTTATAAAAAGGATATAGTAAAAAGAAAATATAGTGTTTTTGAATGGATACCCAAAAGTATCTCACACGTGACTGAAACTAATGATTATTTCACAGGGGAGGGGGGTGTGTGGGAGATATTTGCATACCGAAACAAATATCCTTCATCCAATTCTGTAGGGGTTTGTACATACTTTTATACTCTTTGCATTTGTAGTTTTTTCAACGTTCCTCTACTTTGTTATTTGTATTATGAATTGAAATAGCTAAGCCTGTGTGTATGTAAAAATACGTGGGGAATGTAAGGGAGATACCGAATTAAAATATCTGCAAATGTGCCATTCTAAGAGAGAGTACACTCCAGTGGGAAAGAGATAGAGAGAGACAGATATACGTGATGGGGAGGGGGAGGGGGAGAAGGTAAGAAAAAGTGAAAGAAAATTAGTGCACGGAAGCATACGCAAGTGCGTGTGGGCGTATTACATATTACTCTGTGTGTGTGTGTGTGTGTGTGTGTGTGTGTGTGTGTGTGTGTGTGTGTGTGTGTGTGTGTGTGTGTTTATGTGTGTGTGTTTCAAATGACACAATCATGTTTTAAAAGAATTTTCAATGTTGGTTTCTGATCCGTCGGGATTCGAACCCTTGGCAACACCGCCTGGCAAGCAGGAGTCCAGCACCTAAACCACTAGACCAGTGTCCGCAAGTGTGTGTCTGTGTGTGTGTGTGTTGGTGTGCATGCATGTGTTTTGGTTTTTTGGGTTTGGGTTTTTTTTGGTGGTTTTTTGGGTGTAAAAATGACCTACCTCTGATGAAAATGTGTCTCATAAGTCTTCATAGGCTGGATTTCATATAAATATTTTGTAAATACTCTATGTATATTATGTATGTGTATTGAAATGTGACACTTAAATAAAATATTCTACTACTACTACTACATTAAAGTAGTTGGGATTGAAGTGATTAATTAAATATAGTAGATTAAACTACCATGTGCACAAGGTGTGAAATAACATTTGAGTGGCGCGACAAAGCATAGAAGTTGTTCTTCAAACCAACATCTGTTTTAACACCTCGGAACATGACAAGCTTGACAAAAAATAAGAGACAAATCAACATTTTCAATTACTTGTTATTAATTCAGCAATCATAATTATAACCATATGTAAATAAAATCAACAGAAAATAATATTTTTATTTTTCAATAATGACATGCCGATCGACAAGCCAGACCACCAAACATCATAACAAAAATTGAACTTGTCCCATAAAAAAGAGAAACATGCCCCAAAATTTCGTAATTTAATTTTTTGGTTTTGTCCACCCACACGTGTCTTGAAACCCCCAAAATTAAAATAGGTCTTTCAGGGCACGTTTTCCCCTGATAATCCTCCACATACTTGAATACTACGAAAGCAAAACCTCACCAACTTGGCTACGAAAGCAAAACCTCACTAAATTGGCTGTGCACTGCTTAAAATGTTTATGGTTGGAGTCAAATTAGGGAAAAAAAAACTAACAAGAAAACTTTATGCATGGCATCAAAAATTCACCTCTGCATCCTTTTGTATATTTTATATTCTTTTCTCCTGTCAAGTGAGTACATGAAAGTATTGTCTGAATACAACAGAAGCAGACTCAGGGCAGGGTGGGGAGAGGGACACAAAACATTGGGGGGCACGTGCTTGCCCTGCATTTGCATACTAGCTGCAACTCATGAGCCCGTTTCCAACTTTAATAACTTTTGTAACCACTTTTAGAAGGGGGTCGCAAATGACCAATGGTTGTAATTTTGGAGTCCATGAAGTGATAACTTCATTAAATGCAATCTGACATAATAAAGTTATAACTTCCAGAATTGTGCAGCCAAAAGCCAATACAGTACGTCACTGGATACTTATTGATGAACTTGCAAATTTGAAGCATGATGCTAAAAATGCTAAAAAATGACATTTTGATGGCCAAAAAAATGAATTTTTTACCCCATTAAGCTGACATAGAAAAGAACCAGGTCCTGAATTGTTTGGTTTCATTCGTTCGTTCGTTCGTTCATTCATTCATTCATAGGATGTGGACAGTTATGGGGCGTGGACAGTTATGGGGCGTGGACATTCATTTAATACAGTTACACTGCTAGAATGAAGGACAAAGCAATCGAGGGGAAAAAGGGGGGGGACAGTTTTGATGAAATGAACTTCACCGGACTTACGGACGGATCACATCGTCTTCGATCACACAAATATGGAATTTTCGAAAATTGTACTTCCTCACCAAACAACCCCACAATAGTATACATTTTCAGCGTTGTGCCCGTTGGTTTTGTTCCATATGCATTCACACAATGGGATAATATTCAGTAAAAGTTGCCAGTGATAAAACTGAGAATTGTGTAGTGCGTCTAGGCTGGTCACACATGGTCATCTTTGAGTGGGAACCTATAGTCCAGTTGTTGGAGTTTTGCTTCGCCACAATGTGCCAACTATTATTCGATCAACAAACTTTATTTGTTTGAAAGAAAAGCATTGCATTAAAAAAATATCGAATATTTCAGGAATTTCTCTTTTTTATGGGGCGAGTTTAATTTTTGTTTCATTCGACCCAGTTGCGAAGTTTGAACGGATAATATTATTAGTCAATTCACCACAAAAGACAAAAAATCTCCATTCTCTGCGATAGAATTACGTTTTGTTTGCAGTCAGATAAACACTAATGAAAGTATCAATGACACTGGAGCTCAACTTGTCAAGACAAAGACATGTACATGTATAGTAAGTAGTATGTGACACAGCAATGACAAACATCTAGGTAATGACCTGATAACAAAGGTACATATAAAGTATTGTAACGGTCTGTACATAAATACTGACCGTTGTCTGTAACAAATGTATAGGTAAAGTATTGTAAAGGTGGGTGACAGTCAGATGCTAAACTAGAAAAGAAATCTTTGAGTCCCAGAGTGGGTCTGACTGAACCCCAAAATATTTGTTCTCATAGCACAGTGATAACAAAGGCACCCCAAAACACACTCGTTCCTCTCCCAAGGTGAAAACAAAGGTACCCAAGAAGTTTTGTGAAGATCAGTTCATAAATACGACCCCAAAACACACGTTCTCGTCCCATGGTGATAACAAAGGTGTCCAAGAAGTTTCATAAAGATTGCTTCATAAATACGGACTCTAGCACGAGCCGTGTTGACAGCGCGACAGACGACAGGCCATGGCAAAATACCTCAAATTTCGCTTCGCCAAAGTTGAGCTAAAAATAAATACCATGTACTTAACATCCAAGTTATTTTCTGCAGAACAAAGCAAAGTGGATGATGACAAAAATATAATAAAGAGACACTGTGTTTTAATCATGCTTCACTGAAAACATGTGCAAATAGAAATTTATCAATCAAAGAAGGTAAAATTTTTAAAGTCTTATGATTTCATACTAAATTTGGTAGACACTACAAGCCAATCAAAATGTTCAATGCAGGGATTCAATCTCAGTAAACAGGGCCTAAAATTCAAGCGAGAATCAGAACTGATTCTCGCAAATGATTCCTGCAACGAAAACAATGAGAATCAACTTTTACAGAATATGCATTTGATTCTTGTCACAGATTCTAACATGTCCTTAACCCTTTACCTAACGTAACGGCCAAAACCGGCCAGCACTATTCTCAAAAATCACCAATTAATTTTCATTATTTTTTTCATTTTTTGTCTCAAAAACATAGGTTATGACCCCTCGTTGGAACGAGCTCGTCGAGCTTGTTCCAACGAGGGGTCATAACCTGTGTTTTTGAGACAAAAAATGTAAAAAAAATAGTTATTCAAGAATTATTTTTGCAAGTGTCGTCTGCTTTTCAGGTTAGGTAAAGGGTTAAAGGCCTGGAGAATTCTACTTATTATTTCCTCCCTCAACAAAGTACCACACTGACTTGTCAATGGTGTCTTGAGAAGTCTTGGCTGCCATTATAGACAGCTAAGACTTCAATAGACACACTGTCAAGATACTGTAACTTCAACCAGCAAGACCACCAAAAACCAGTATGCTGGAATATGTGTTATACATGTATATACCAATAGCACAAGAATAATTATTATTTACCATGATTACCTATTCTACTCTACATAAAAATGCTGATAGGATCACTGATCCAATGTCGAGTTGTGACAGCACAAAAGCGAGTTTAATCATTATCAGCTTATCGTCCAGAAACCAGTTGTTTACAATTTACTATGTGATGGGTCACTGTGACCTTGACCTCGTGATTCCAAAATAAATAGGACTCTTTCTTGCACCAATGCCAACCTACCTATGAAGTTTCATGAATGTGGGTGGAACCATTGTCAAATTATCATCTGGAAACCAATTGTTTACGATTTATGTTCAAGGTCACTGTGACCTTGACCTTTGACCTAGCGAGTCCACAATAAACAGGGGTCTTCCATTCACCTAGCCCAATCTACCTATGAAGTTTCATGAATGTGGGTCGAAGCATTATCAAGTTATCATCTGGAAACCAATTGTTTACGATTTACTATGTTCAAGGTCACTGTGACCTTGACCTTTGACCTAGCGAGTCCAAAATAAATAGGGTTCTTCCTCTAACCGATGCAAACTTACCTCTGAAGTTTCTTGAACGTGGGTAGAACCATTATCAAGTTATCATCCGGAAACCAATTGTTTACGGATTTACTATGTTGATGGCCACTTGACCTTGACCTTTCACCTAGCAAGTCCAAAATAAATATGGTTCTTCCTCTCACTGATGCCAACTTACCTATGAAGTTTCATGAACGTGGGTTGAACCATTATCAAGTTATTATCCGGAAACCAACTGTTTTGATTACTATGTTCAGGGAAACTGTGACCTTGACTTTTGACCAAGCAAGTCCAAAATAAATAGGGTTCTTCCTCTCACGAAGGCCAACCTACATATGAAGTTCCATGAATGTGGGTTCAACCATAGTCACGCTATCATCCGGAAACCAACTGTTTATGATTTAGTATGTTCAAGGTCACTGTGACCTTGACCTTTGACCTAGCGAGTCCAAAATAAATAGGGTTCTTCCTCTAACTGATGCCAACTTACCTATCAAGCTTCATGAACGTGGGTAGTACCATTATCAAGTTATCGTCCGGAAACCAATTGTTACGGATTTACTATGTTGAAGGCCACTGTGACCTTGACCTTTCACCTAGTGAGTCCACAATAAATAGGGTTCTTCCTCTCACTGATGCTAACTTACCTATGAAGTTTCATAACTGTGTGTGAACCATTATCAAGTTATCGTCTGGAAACCAATTGTTTATGCGCCCCCCCCCCCCCCCCCTCCGCCTGATAGCCCACACGCACAACCACCCGCCCACCATTCACCAAACTATAAGTCTAGTTTGACTTCGTCACAACTAGACTAAAAAGCCTATGACATAAATTTTAGCTTTACACACCAACCGTGGTGAACACCTCAGCAATGTAATTTGAAAAGTTAAAATTTACACCTGCAGTGGAACTACATCCAAGTTGACATTTGGTGACCTCGCCTTGAATGCAAACTTGTCTAAATTTATCACTCGTTGCCTTGCGAAGAGTGAAATGAAACCAGCAATTATTTATTACATTTTTAAATAGGTTTACCTCATAGGATACCAAAAATTAACAAATATACGTTATCTCATGTTAATAAAAAAAGCATCTACAACTCAAAATAGTATGTTATTATGTCACTAAAATTAAAAAGGCTCTGTAATTTGCATGTTTCGTTTTCTATTTTGTTTCGGCGATAAAATTGCCAGCAGAAGTACTTTTAACATTTAAACTCTTAGTAATATGACAATCATGGTATAAATAAAATATACCCAAAGTAGCTTGGTGTACCGAAGGCTAGCGGTTAACACCACTTCACCACTCGTGGTGAACATTTGGTACACCAAGATACTATGGGTATATTCTATATATACACATCACAAAAAAACTCAGAAAACATTGGAGCTAGGCCCCTAAGGGTTAAACTGTAGTAAATATGTAAATATGAGGTTTGTTTTTTATTATGGATTATAAACTGGTTGCACTCACAAGGACAAGGGTAAAACAGTACATGTTCTCTCAAATTCTATATTGAGAACTGAAAATTGATTCTCGTGGAAACATACCTGCAAATTGCTGGAAATAATTCTTGAAGACCACGTGACTTCAATGCAGACGTCTCTAAACAGTGCACTGTTACATCCATTGTCTGAATATATAAGTAATTTTTTCTGTTGTTAACCAGTGGATAATACAGGTTGGTTTTGAATCCATTATAAGCAGTTTGGGCGGCACAGATTTAGGTGTGCAAATAAGGAATGAAATGAAGTTAACAAGATGAAAGAAAGTAAGTATCCAAACCACTATCAGGGATTCTTTTGGGTGTCTACAGGGGCGGATTATAGGCCCATTCCCAATGGAATAATCTGGAGTGATCCTACGAAGTTACAATGAAACCCCTTCATATATATGACCTGTAGACTGTGCTCAAGGTTTTCGGGCTTCAGGCCCCTGAAACCACCACAGTTGACCAAACACGACCAAAAGGGGATGTCATCATCTAGGCATTATATGGAGTCAACCGAACAAGTTACAATGAAATCCTTCCATAAATATAACATATAGACTATGCTAAAGGTTTTGGGGTTTTGGACCCAGGCAGCCATCAAGGCTGAATGATCGCGACCAAAAGGGGACGTTCTCATCTAGACATTATTTGGAGTCATCCTACTAACTTACAATGAAATCCCTTCATAAATACGATCTCTAGACCATGCTAAAAGTTTTTGGGCTTCGGGCCCCTATAGCCATCACAGTTGCCCAATTGCGTCCAAAAGGAGACGCTTTTATCTAGACATTATATGAAGTCAACCTACCAAGTTACAATGAAATCCCTTCATAAATATGACCTGTAGACTGTGCTATAGGTTTTCAGGCTTTGGACTCAGGCAGCCATCATGGTTGAATGAGCACAACCAAAAGGGGACATTCTCATCTGGGCATCATCTGAAGTGATCCTACGAAGTTACAATGAAATCCCTTCAAAAATATGCCCAACCGTGTCCAAAAGGGGCAGTTCCCATCTAGAAATTATATGAAGTCAACCTACCAAGTTACAATGAAATCCCTTCATAAATATGACCTGTAGACTGTGCTAAAGGTTTTCGGGCTTTGGGCCCCTGTAGCCATCACAGATGCCCAATCACGTCCAAAAGGGGACTTTCTCACCTAGACATTACATGAAGTCAACCTATCAAGTTACAATGAAATCCCTCCATAAATATGACCTGTAGACTGTGCTAAAGGTTTTCAGGTTTTGGGCTTGGGTAGTCGTCACGGTTGACAGATCACGCCCAAATGGGGAAATTCTCATCTAGATATCATACAGAGTCATCCTACCAAGTTACAATGAAATCCCTCCATATTAAACATGACCTGCAGACTGTGTTAAAAGTTTTGGGGTTTCGGGCTTGGGCAGCCATCACGGTTGACAGATCATGCCCAAAAGGGGATGTTCTCATCTAGGCATTATACAGAGGCAACCTACCAAGTTACAATGAAATCCCTTCATAAATACGACCTGTAGACTGTGCTAATGGTTTTGGGGTTTTGGGCTCGGGCAGCCATACTGGTTGACCGATCACGACCAAAAGGGGACGTTCTCATCTAGACATGATCCCTAACCTGCATATGAAATTTCATGACGATCAGACAAGAACTACGGGGTGTAGCCTGTGCTAAGGGAAAATGTGGACAGACTCACAGACTAACAGACTTCCTCACACGTGATTGCAATAGCTTATCTTGACTTTGTCAAGTTAAGCTAAAAATTGCCATTGAAATTTCAATATTCTTTTCAATTTTTGCCTCCAAAACATAGCTCAACAAGCTCCTTCCCAATGAAAGGCCATAAGCTACGTTCTTGAGGTCAAAAATACAATTTTGTATTATTTTATGGATATGCTAGCAATGTAAGGTTGAAAAAACAGTGCTGAAGAAATTTCTTACACTCACTGATTAAGGTATCCAACTTACTTGCATGTGATCGGTTGAGGTGAATTTTTCATAACTCGAAGAATAATTTTCCTGAATGCTTTTGATTTGTCCCACCATTTGTCAAATAAAAAATATGTTGGTGTGTACAACGGTGCAATTGGAATTGCTGCAGTTGGGCTGTTAGTAGTGATGTGGGTTGTTCACATTAGTTTTTCTTGTGAGTATCCTGTGTATTAGCCTATGTTGAAAATAATACTGTCGAGCACACAAAAGTTATATTTATTTATTGGTGGTTAAGATCACATATTTCTGCACAATGGCCAATTGTGACAACATGGATAAAAGGTCAAGTCCAGTCACTCGGTAAAACCCAGCTTAGAGGACTTCCATACCAGGCATTAGTGACTGGGTCCAATTTTACCAGTAAAACAGAGCTAGTTTACCACAGAAAACAAGCACTAATTTACTTTCCAGTGTTCCCACAGGGAATGCACCAAAGTTGATATGAACCAAAATTGATATGATGACTACAGTGATACAAATGACAGAGACTTCGGCTGCATGAGGGTACATTACAATACAAGCAAACACTCTGAATTAAATTATAGGAATTGAAATCTACTGGCTAGTCAATTAACAGGGTTCTACTGTATAACTGATTAAATGCTTACGCTGGAAATACTGAGGTCGAATTGATCCATTAACATGCTAAATTCAGTGTCTGTTAAGAGTAATTCTTTAATCACAAGATGTTTTATTCAATAATAGGGGTTTACTATATAACCAATTTGCAATTAACATTTCAAATTTGTACTGAAGGTATAGTAAATGGTTTGGTGCTTAGTGGTTATCTGCAGTTAGTAGATTTATTTCATTAAGAAATATCCAATCAAGTTGGTTCCACTATACTGAGGTCCCAGGGCAGAAACTTTTTAAGAGCTGCTAATGCAATTTCAATGAATTTCTGAGATGCTTAGAGGGTGGACATTTCTCTTGATGGGTTTTTCACTGGTAATCTACTCTCTAAGCATCAAATTCTATGTTAATATGATTAAGAATACCAATAATTGAAAACCTGTTCGGAAAAAAAGTTTTGAATCTATTTTTTATCAAAATTACCTCAGTCAATAGATCAGCAACATCATTTGGCATTTTATCGACCAGTAATTCAATGACACGAAGAATTTCCTGTCTTGACCGCAGTAATACTGAATTATGAAGCTGGGAATGCTGAGCTTGTGTATTTTGTGCCATTGTGTTATAGCGAGCCACTTCTTTTGCCATTGTGATAATAAATGCTGGAGGTCGGGCAGTAGCAATCAGTGACAGAGCATGGCGAGCTGTACGACAGGCATCAGCTGCTGGAGACAATGGAAGTCCAAAGGTCATACTGAAAGATAAATAATAATTACAAGAAATCATAATGAGAAAGATGAGGAATTTGGGTGAACTCTTAGTTTTTTAACTAAAACTGTAAATGGCTAACTACAATTCCATGGTTCCCACTGACATCAGAGAATCAAATTCAAGCACTATTTAACCCTTTACCCAATGCAGACGATATCAAAATTTATTATCTTAACTGGTAGAGTGCTAAATTATTTTTAACCATCAAAATTTGTTAACATGTCTTTGACTTGTTACAATTTATGAGAGAGTGCCTTTGGGCACTCTCTCATAAATTGTAAGAAGGCAAACCCTTACTGAATAAACAATATCACTTCAAAGATAATATGAAACATAGCCACCGAATATGAAGGCTTCAAGTTGGGGTACCCACACTTCAGAATAAAGCCCAAATATGGGCTTCCAGCACTCAACCAGTTTAATAAATATCATTTTTTTAAATTTTTCAAAAATTTCCAACAAAACCATATCATGTGACCCCTCAATGGAATGAGCTTGACGAGCACGTTTCAAAGCGGGGTCACATGATATGATTTTGTTGAAATTTTTTTAAAAATATTATTTTTTTCAGCTGCTGAAATTGCATATTACGAGGGTGGATGTGGCGTATTCGTTGGGTAAAGGGTTAAGCATTTTTCAAAGAGTCTGATCACGATTTTCAAGGACTATCATAATGCTCATATGAACTTATGACACCATGAACAACACAAAGAATTTCAGCCTCGAGGACCTGATTATGGAGAGCCAAACTAGCTAGAGATATTGTCCCTGGAGTGCATAAAGGCACCATCTGCAATGCTGAAGCATTACAAATGGTGGCTTGTTGCACTCAATGGACAATGGAGAAACCAATATGTTCCTGAATGATTTTGTGGTATCACATGTATGTGAGGCAAGTTATCATTAAACTACTTGCCTTAGAGGTTATGATAATATTAGTTACACAGTTTGTTGTTGGCCTAATATGGTATATATGGTGTCAATTAATTCCATATTGGAGTCCAATATGGAATTAACTGACACCATATATACCATATTAGGCCACCAACAAACTGTGTAACGAATATATCTTGCCGACTGCTGCATCGATGCACAGTACTAATAACAGCGATCAAAATTAAATGAGAGAATTCTCACAATGTGTTCACGTGTCTTTGCCTTGTTACAATTTATGGGAGTGCCTACAGGCACTCTCCCATAAATTGTAACAAGGCAAATTCATACATATCAAACAGTTTCATTTCGAAGGTAACATGACACACATCCACAGGATATGAAGCCTTTTAAGTTGCCTAACCTGCACTTCAGACCAAATATGGGCTTCCAACACTCAATCTTTCAACTTGAAGCATTTATCGGCTGCTGCCATTTTGAATAATCAATGAACAAAGGGGAGATTACCCATAGCTGTCAGCGTATATTGATGTTGACAGGCAGTATATGGTTTTATATGCAGTCTGCATGTGACGTCTTTGAACCAATGAAATTCCCAGATACTTGTAGGAGGTAAGATATAACTGAATTTAAGTACTTTTCATGGCAGGTGGTGGAAAATCAAGTACTTTTTCAAGGATAGAAACAAATTGCCTGTTCCATCACCCAAGCAATCCTTTAGAGAGTGGTGGCCTAGTGGATAAGTGTGCTGGTCTCTCATGCCAGAGGTCCCGGGATTGGTCCCTGGTCGGGGAAAGTTCTCGAGGTGTCCGAACACTCTCTCTCAGCATCAATTGTGGGGTTGCTGCTGTCACAGCGTACCATCCTATCGGGTGGGAAAGTAAAATGGCTGTCCTCTCTGCGGAAAGAGACGCACTCCGTGCAGGCTAAAGATCCCTCCGCAGTATTTGAGGAGAGATCGGCCACAAAGTTGCCGCTACGAGGGTCATCCCACACATCTGCGCCATTGGGCCAAGGAGAGGCATTAATATAAGTTGCATAACTTGTTTGACAATCCTTGTAAAACAAGAGGCCCCACAGGGCCTGAAGCGCTCATCTTGTACAGAACACAACTTAAACAGAGTCCAAGAATGAGTCTACATTAAGCAAGCTATCTCCATAGGCTACACTGTCAATCCTCGAGTCCCTCAGGAGTGACAAAAATAATCTGGGCATCATGCCTTTTCTTCAGTTGATCATAAGTAAAATGTAGAGCTCCCCTATGAAGCCCCTTGATACAACTTATGTGGATTAATCTTAGTACCTCTAGAGGGTATTGAATACAAAATTTTTAATTCTTCAGCAAAATGGCCAATTCCGGCTCCATAGGGAGCCCAAATATTAACCCAGGCTCTTGATTTGAACACAGTTAAATCTGACTTCCCTAGAGATGTTGTGTACCGAATATGAAAGCATTCTGACTGTTGGATCTGAAGAAGAGAAACTGTAAAGAAATTTCTTCGAATTGCACTAAGTTCAAATTTGGGCTACCATAGTGAGCCCAAATATTAACCTATGGATCCGATTTGAACAAACTTGAATCTGACTTCCCTAGAGATGTTGTATTCCAAATGTGAAAGCATTCTGACAAGTGATTCTGAAGAAGAAGATTTTTGAAGAAATTCCCTCATATTGTACTAAGTTAAATTTAATGTTCCCATATGGAGCCCAAATATTAACCTAGGCACTTGAATTGAACAACCTGGAATCTGACCCCCCTAGAGATGTTGTATACCAAATATAAAAGCATTCCGACTGGTGGATCTGAAGAAGAAGATTTTTAAAGGAATTTCCTCATATTGCACTAAGTAAAAATTTGGGCTACCATAGTGAGCCCAAATATATACCTAGGGATCTGATTTGAACAAATTTGAATCTGACCCCCATAGAGATGTTGCATACCAAATATCAAAGCATTCTGACTGATGGATCTGAAGAAGAAGATTTTTTTTACCCTCCATATTGAACAAAGATAAAATTTGGGCTTCCATAGGAAGCCCAAATATTAACCTACGGACTTGGTTTGAACAATCTAGAATCTGACCCTCATAACAATGATGTATACCAAATATTAAAAGATTCTGACTGGTGGTTCTGAAGAAGAAGATTTTTAAAGAATATTCCCCATATTACCCTATGTTAAAACTTCGGGCTTCTGTAGAGAGCCCAAATATGAACCAATGAGCTTTATTTCAACAAAATGTATCTGACCAGGTCCTGAGCATTTAGATAACTGATGGCTTAATCCAATGTATATGATTTCAGTTTTGTCAGCATTCAGTTTTAAGAAATTTTCTGCCATCCAAGATCTAATATCAGCTACACATTTTTCAAGTTTTTCTTTGGCCAATGTATCAGACTGTGGTGTAAAGTGTATGTACAGCTGTGTATCATCCGCGTAGAAATGGAATGGCAGGCCATGTCTGAGGATGATATCGCCAAGGGGCAGAACATAAATGACGTATAACAAAGGAACAAGCACTGACCCCTGGGGAACACCAAACTTCAAAAGAACCTCTTTTGAGTTTGAGCCTGTGACAGTTACCCGCTGTGTTCGATCCGTCAGGTACGATTTAAACCACTCCAGGGCAGTACTAACAATACCAAGCCTGGAAGCAAGTCTATTAAGAAGTATGTCGTGGTCGATAGTGTCAAAAGCCGCACTGAGATCGAGCAATATCAGACAGGAAACTTGTCGTTCATCCATGGAGAGGAGAATGTCGTTCTGCACTCGTAAAAGGGTGGTTTCAGTACTGCATAACGACCTGTATGCTGACTGAAACTCCTCTGCAAGATTGCAGCTAGATATGTGTTCGTGGATCTGTTTAGCGACTGCACGCTCAATTACTTTAGACAGAAATGAAAGAGCAAAAACGGGACAATAGTTTTTTAAGATTTCAGAATCCAAACCAGGTTTCTTAATGAGAGGTGTGACTAGAGCGCCTTTCATAGATGATGGAAAAACTCCTGATGCTAGTGACTTATTCACAATATCAATGAGATCCTCATGCTAACCCTGCTTGTAGAAAAGAACACTTCTGGCTCAGTCACTTGGAAAAAACCTGCAATAGTTTATACGACACCATAATAATAATAATAAATAAATACAGTTTAGAGTCAATGAATCCACGTAAGTGCTCTCAGGCTTTACAAGTAAAACAAGAGGCCCCAGGGAGCCTGAGGGCGCTCACCTGACATGGTAGTGTAAATATCAAACCAGGGACTTGACTTGAATAAGCTGCATACGCCCCCTCCTAAGAAAAGCATATACCAACTAGATGAAGCAGTTGTGCCCACACAATACACAGGATTTTCCTTCTATTTTCAGTTCCTGCACTTTTACGTCCCAAAATTGAGATAAATGCATAAAAAACAGATTTTTTTAAATTTCTGTTCGGAAATTTTTAAGTCCCACCCGGACCCAAAATTTTCATTGTAAAAAAAAAAAATATTTTGTCTTAAAATTGACCAAAACGCATAAAAAACAAAAAAAAAAATTCCGGATTTTGGTCCTTGGAAAATTTCTCCGGAACGGGACCCCAAATTTTCAGCCTAAATATGAACCCAGGGACTTAGCTTGAACAAACTTGAATCTCACCCTCCTAAGGATGCTGCATACCAAATATCTAAAGATTCTTATTTGTAGATGTGAAGAAGAAGATTTTTAAAGAATATTCCTCATGCTGCACTAATTTAAACATTTGGGCTCCCATAGAGAGCCCAAATATGGACCCAGGGAATTGATTTCAATAAACATGTGAAACAATCTTTCAAAGATGTTATATGTGAAATTTGAAAGCTTTTGGAGCAGTGGTTTGAGAGAAAAGTAGTGTTAAATGTTTTTTCCATTACCCACGGTGTTAAAAAACGCTGACTCTTTCAAAGTCGCAGAAAAGTACCCCATTATAAAACCAATAGCAATTTTTTTTTACCATTCCATTCTGTTGGTCCTAAGAAAGCTTCATGCCAAATAAGAATTCTCAGTGCCATGCAGTTTTTGGAAATATGGGCGTTTTAATTTTTTTCTATTTTTAGCTCCTGTGGCTCCCATGGGGTGACGGGGAAAACAAAATTGGGCATAAATTAAGTACTCATGACCCAATAAGCCCTCATATCAAATTTTGTCCAAATCTGCCTCTCGGTTTGGAAAATAGAAATTTTTGGAGGGGAAAAAATTCTTGCCCTTCCCATAATGACGGCAAATATAGCCCCACAAAGTTCTCTTGAACAAATCTGAGTCTACACTTCAAAAGGAAGCTGCACACCAAATATCAAGTCTCTGCTACTGCTGGTTCATGAGAAGAAGATTTTTTAAGATTTAAGCACACTTTTGGGGCATGGCCGTACCAAGGGGCGAGGCAACTCGATTTGAACAAAATCAAATTGCGATGTCATAACAAACTATTATCTCAAATATCAATTAAATTGGTTCAGCGGTTTGGAAGGAGAAGATTCAAACACCATGTTCACGGATGACGGACGGTGAGTGATCACTATAGTTCTCCTGACTTCATGAAAGTCAGGTGAGCTAATAAAGAAAACATATGCTTTGTGAAATCTCGTAATTTGGGTTATAAATTCAATTAATTCAAAATGAACTGGTTCTGGGTATAATTTTTTGAAAAGATGAGTTTTAAGGTCAGTTTTGAATGATTTGTAAGTTTGTGGTGACTGCAAGTGATCAGGCAGGGTGTTCCAGAGAAAAGGCCCGATCACCTACCGTTACTAGGTCGCCTGAGTTATGGCAGAGTTTATTCGCAGATGAGGATCTTAGAGATCTTGAGGGAACATAGTGCTGAACTAGATTGCTGAGGTATGATGGTGCCAATCCATTAAGACCATTCACCACAATGAGACCTGTCTATAAGTATCTCCATTTGGGTTCGGCCTAACTTTCCTTTGATCATTCCTAGGAGTTCTAGAGGATCAGTTGCCAAGCCTACAGAGTCAAAACAAAACTTAAATTAGGGTAACAAATGTATAAGGATCATCTGTTCTATGTTGTCTTCTCAAGTGTCAGATTCTCTCTCTTATTAACTCGTGTGGTGGATGAGTCAATAAGGGAGAAAATGTGACAATGATAACATGACGTATTGGCCCCTTTGCCAGATAGACTAAGAGATGAGAGGTCTATTGTCCGGTTCCGTCCCAGTAAGATAGTATGATCAGTATATGCACAAACAATAAAACCGTTCAGTCAGTTTTTGCTGTGTCTTGTGGATTTATTTATTTATTGGTGTTAAGGTCACATATTTCTACGCAATGGCTAATCATGACCATGACAGTTTTACATTTATTTATTTATTACATTTATTTATTTATTGGTGTTTAAGGTCACATATTTCTGCACAACGGCTAATCATGACCATGACAGTTTTACGGGTGGAGGAAGCTGGAGTACCCAGAAATAACCACCAAGCAATGGTGAGCAACTGTCAGCTCCCCAACATACTAACTCCAAACAAGCAGCATTAGCATTGGATGAAGACAGGTACAACATTGACATGCAGTACGACTTAGTACACAATGCCACCGTGCCCCACTTGGGCAATGGGGGTGTAGTGTCTTGCCCAAGGACATGAATTTTTTATCAAATCTAGTCAAGGCTGCTTAAAAGCAGCCTTGACTAGATCTCATCAAAAATACGTTGAAAATACTCAGAGGATTAAGAGGTTAAATGCTATTTACACAACAAAATGCACTCAAGTAATGTTAGAACTAAACGAAAATTGCATGATACGACCAAATGAGCCCAGCAATAACCCAAGTACTGTATACTTTTTCAAGGCTTTTCCATCACTTTTTCCTATAAGTTCTGATTTTCAGGCACTAAAAATTTTAAGACTGAATTTCGTTTTAAAATTCAAGCACTTTCAATGACCAGTATGAAACATATAATCTCTACCCAAACTGCATGTGTTAGTACAACACGTATGCCCCAAGAGAAAAAAAGTCTTGAAAACTGATTCTCTTAGTTTACATATCATAAACTAAGTTCAATGTCAACAAGAGCTGGACTTTCGTCTGGTGCATACCCCCATGTGGTGTAACGCCTAGTGTGGGCATACCTATGACCAACAAATATTATTTATCAATATTCTTGTACGGACTGACGGACAGATCCACAGACAGACAGACACAATCCAGTATAGCCCCCCCCCCCCCCCCATTTTCTTCGAAAATTTTCAACGCAATCCAGTTTCCCCCCCCCCCCTCCCATTTTCTTTGAAAATTTTCAACAATTTCTAAGTCAAAAGGTATGGTAAATTGTTTGGTGTTTGGAAGTTTTATGCAATAAGGCAGAAGCCTTTGTCATAGGCAAACTGCATGCCATATTTCACTGAAATCCGATAACCCCAATCTAGTATACCCCACCCCCCCCCCCTTTTCTTCAAAAGTTTTCAACAATTTCTAAGTCAAAAGGTATGGTAAATTGTTTGGTGTTTAGAAGTTTTATGCAATGAGGCAGAAGCCTTTATCATAGCCAAACTGCATGCCATAACTCACTGAAATCCGATAACCCATACCTGAGATACAGGCTGAACAGACAAATAATGTCTATTTCCTACAATTTCTAAGTCAAAAAAGGGGATAAATATCGTTGAATCCTTTTTTTAAAGCCTACACCATAAGCAGAGTTCACGGCAAATTTCATTGCAATAGAACATTCGATACCCGAGATACAGGCTGAACAGACAAAATTTGGATCGGATGGACACAATTTCAAAGTGAACAAGTAATAAAAAAAAAATAACTAGTTTGGGGATACCTATGACAAACAAATATAAAAGAAAATAATAATTTACTTAAGTTATGAATATTCTCAGACAGACGCACAGAAGGACGGATGGACGGACACATGTAATCCAGTATACCCCCATTTTCTTCGAATGTGGGGGTATAATAACTGTGAAAAATCATGTGACCAGCACCAGACACAAACTCGATTTGTAGGTACCCATGACAAAGCCACATACTAGAAATCAACCAATTATCTCAATGTGTGGTGGAAAAAAAGTCCAGAAAACTGTTATTTTGGAATGACAGAATGATGGATGGACATGGGTAATGCTCTATGCTCTATGCCCCCTGCCATTTTATTATGGGGGGGGGGGGGGGGGGGGGGGGGGGGGGGGGGGGGGGGGGGGGGGGGGGCAACAAAAATTTGTGATTGTTTTGAACTACTTAGTTATCAACTATTAACCCTTTACGTTATGAATCGCCTGTATCCACTGTGTGATCTGCAAATTGAGGAGTTGAAAAAAATAAATTTTTCAAAATATTTCAACAAAACCATATCATGTGACCCCTCATTGGAATGAGCTCAAGCTCGTTCCAATGAGGGGTCACATGATAGGGTTTTGTTGAAATTTTTTTGTTTAAAAAAGTAGTAATTAAAACAAAAAAAATTGATATTCTCTATGTTGGGTAAAGGGTGAAGTAAAATTCTGAAAAAAATATTTTTATCTCCCTCCTGGAAATATAAAAGTGTTGGTATGGAAATGGAAATGATTCTCATCAGATAAATTATTTGTCCTCCACCCAATACATACAGAAATTCAACAAAACCATATAGGTAAAAAAAAACAATTATATAAATAATTAAAATACTCTAAATCTTAAAAAAAATGTGAGTCACTAAGCCATTCACCACCCGAATTAACTGGTAGACTGCTGGAAACCCATATTTGGGCTTTATTTTTTAATGGAGGTACCACAACTTGAAGGCTTATATTCAGTGGATGTGTTTAGTATTATCTTTGAAGTGATATAATCTAGTTTGTAAGGGTTTGCCTTCTTACAATTTATGGGAGAGTGTCCATAAATTGTAACAAGGCAAAGACATGTGTACAAGATTTGATTGCCCAAAATAATTTAGCACTCTACCAGTTAAAAAGACAAAGTAATAGCAGTGCACTTATGGTGATTTAATTTTCTGAACAGTTAAGGGCAGATGAGAGCTTGATTTTTTTTTTTTGGAGGGGTGGGGGGAGGGGACAAAACTTGTTTATAAATAACTACTGTCTTGTTACAATCTATTGGAGAATACCCATAGGAACTCTACCATAAACTGTAACATGACAAAACCATGGTAACAAAACCTTCATGTCTTATTTATTGATGTTTAAGGTCACATACTTTTGCACAATGGCTAATCATGATTACAACACAGAGACAAAGTCAAGATCCATCAATCGTTTATACCCCAAGCTGCCTATTTTAGAGGACTCGCACCCCAAGCATTAGTGACTGGGTCCTATTTTAACAGTAAAAAAGAGCTTGTTTACCACAGTACTCGCAGGGGTTTCATGTCTTATAACTGAAATTGATGCAACAGCAAGAAAATGGGATCTTTCTTGTGGCAATTCCACACTGTTATATGAAGTCCAAATTTGGACTTTTTGCGCTATATCAATTAACCCTTAACCCTTAGGGGCGTAATTCCAACTTTGATAACATTTTAATGCAAAGGAACAGGTGCCCCATCATGCATTGTTTGGGTAAACTCAAAACTTGTTTTCTAAGTACCTTGTCAGTTGTTTCTTAGCAAGTCTTGGCTGCCTCTGTAAGCAGCCAAGATTTGACTAGAAACAACTGCAAAGCCACAGGAGGTAGTACAGCGAAAATGTATAAAAATCTCCAGTCCCTTAAAGGTTAAAGCCAAATTAATTTTATGATAATAACTGTATGTACACCACTGTAGCTGACTTCGTAGGGTTGCCACATCATTGTTGGCTGCCTGTACAGGCAGCCAACAATGATGTAAAAACATTGCAAATATAAATGCAGCCTACCAGTGGGAATCATAAGGAAAAATACACGTGGCGGCAACTTTCTCAAACCAATAAAAAAAGGGATAGTTTGTAGCTATATGGAGACTTAGGGCATAATATCTATAATACCAACTTCATAAAACATCAAAAACAAGCAAGGTGTTGAAGTTCAGAGAAGGTGCAAAAATAGTAAACAAAGCAATGCATAAAAACAGTGAAAAAAACCCAATATAATTACATGATAAAAGTTTAAACAACACTAACCATGACTGCCTGGCCACGGATGCCTCCGAACTAGGGACCTCCGAATTGCCGATTTTGATCGAATTGAATATCAAATCGAATTGGTAAAAAAAATCAAATTTCAAATCGAATTTCGAATCGAATCACAGTTAATGGATGCAACATCAAAAGAAAATTTTTTTTCTAAAATAATAACCCCGATTATTAAAAGATACACAGTTATGTAGAGAACATTTTTCACCTCACCACTTCCCACACTATAAATTGACATATAAACCAATATACTAGCTATTGATTGAAACTATTTGAATTATTGACTATGTAGCTTCGAAACTGCAGCAATAAACATTTTTAAACGAACCTGTCTGATAGGTCTGATACCTCACTTTCATCACATGTTTTCTTGAAACAAACTTGTTTCAAATCGGATTGACTCCATTCAGAGGTGAAGCCATTTATTTTAAAATGCGGAATGACTAAAACGAAATGATAATTAATCGCCGAATGGAGTCAATCCACTTGTGAATTAAAGCCGGCTCTACTTCTGTTTATATAATAATCAGGGATATTCTTTTAGAAAACCGTTGCTTTTGACGATGTATCCAGTAACTGTGATCGAACAGAACAATACTCAATATAAAATAATGTGATCATGTTGTGAAACAAATCATTTATTGAAGTTGAACAGCTGAATAACTTTTCAAAGGTCAAAACTTTTTATAAATGGTCACTGGTCATAAAGCACAATAAGTAGAAATGAACAGTTGTAGCTGTAATGGTGTTTGTAGTAATGTTGCTGCAACTTGCAGCTGCATTGCTACAAACACTGTTACCCCTAAAAGTCAGTTGTGTTTCTACCCAGAACAATACTCAGAATAAATAATGTGAACAATTACAATCTGTAAACATTCACAGTTATGGCAGAAGTATATTAAAAAATATCCCAAAGCATTATAGAGTTATGGCTTTGGATGGACAAATCTAGTCGGACAGATGAATTGATGAATGGACAAACCCAGATTTAAGATGCCTCCCATAAAAATTTGGGCACAAGCAAGGTCCATAACTACCTCTTTACTCGCAAGATTCAGAGCTAGAAGCCCATTTTGCAGGCCTGCAACCAGGGTCAGGCATCAGGGGGGGGGGGGGGGGGGCATGTAGGGGGTGGCGGGCCATATAGGGGGGGGGGGGGGCACCAACCCAACCTGGACATAATCCCATCATTTTTCCATCCAGAATCATTTTATCCCCCCCCCCCCCCTCATAGTGACTAAATTCCACTAATTTGGACATACCATGCCAAGCACATGTGCGCCGGGTCGACCATGGTTCGACCCGGCATGGGAAAAATTAAAAATTTTGCATTAAAAGGAGCAATTTCCTGTCTTCCGAAGGATCAATTCCTACTTCAACATACCCCAAAAAGTTTTATTTTTTCTGCACAAATAACAAGATTCATTATGTCATTTTTTTTATTTCTGTCCACTAACTTTTGAATTGACCATCCTGAATCATTTTTCCAGGCCCCCCCACCTCCTCAAAGTGACTAAATTCCACTAATTTGGATACTCATTGCCAAGCACATGTGCCCCGGGTCGACCATGGTTCCATGCGGCATGTAAAAATTTGCATTAAAAGGAGCAATTTCTTGTGTTTGTCCCATGGAAGGCCTCTGTTTGCGAGAGCATTTCTCCTACTTTCAATTACCAGTAACCACTCATCACTTGAAATTTAACCTGCTATTGAAGACAGATAATCTCTTCTGTTAATTAGTTAACGTTTCGTATTTTCATAGTTGTGTATAATCTGTATGTTGAATAAACACCTCAAATATAACAATCGAGACTCAGTCATGGGATTATATTCAATGTAATTACAGGTGTAAATTGACAACTCTTAGATAAAATGGATCAAAATGGTGAAAATTGAAAAACAGTGTCTGAAATTTTTCTGGGGGTGGGGGGAATGTTTCCAGGGGGGTGCCAAAATCAACTTCTACTCTCAGCAGGTTCTTCATTGTCAACTGGAAGCAAGTGATACATTGTTTAGAGATTTGCTTTGTTCCAGTTCAATGGAAAGTGCTGTGTATGAAGGTCTGACAATAATCTGGTCTTGTTATCATTTGTTGAAAAGTTCTCAGTAAGAGAGGAGGATTCCAGTAAATGATAAGATCAGAATTTGGTATTGGACTAAAATTGGACACTTTTTTAATTCTTTACCTGGGAGGTGCAGTGGCATTGCGGTAACTGGTTCTCATCTGATTACCAAAGTTAAGCAACGTCAAGCCCGGTTAGTCCTTGGATAGGTGACCATCTGAGCGATCAATTCAGACTCCCGCATTGTGTCCTTGGGCAAGGCACTTAACCCTGATTGTCCACATGGGGGCACAATGCGCCGTGTACTAAGGTGTACTGCACATCAATGGTGAGCATGTCTTCAATCAATCTAACCCTGTCTGTGCTGCAGTGCAGAGTTACGATGTAGGGGAGCTGGCAGCTGCTCGTTGTTGCTCGGTGTTCTCCAGGTACTCCAGCTTCCTCCACCCGTAAAACTGTCACCGACATGATATGACCTTGGCTGTTAAAGTGTTGTTAAACATTAATAAATAAATAGAAATAAAAATAATTCTTTAAATAATTCTTTACCTAATGAATTGGAGCATTCGCCCGTGTAATTTCCAAATTGACCAGTTGAAAAAAATATTATTTTTAAAAAGATTTCAACAAAACCATATATGTGCCCCTCATTGTCACAGGCTCAACAAGCTTGTTCAAATGAGGGGGTCACATGATATGGTTTTGTTGAAATGTTTTGAAAAATTTGGAAAAATAATATTTAAAATCATAAGTTTTGATATTGTGTGTGTTGGGTAAAGGGTTAAGTTACAGGCTCATAGTCCATTCCAAATTAGGCCCCACAAAGTAAATCTGTTTCTCAGGCCATTATTTGTAAAGTTGCATGTGGGCAAGCAGTTTTTTATTTTATTTTTTATTTCTGAAATCCTTACTTTGCCATCAAAAGTTCATGTTCTTGGTTTATGTTTTAGGCCTCATAATCTACGGAATAGCATGGGTGGTGTATTTCATCCCTTGACAGCAAGAAGCCTTTGCAATGCTAAAGCACTGCAAAGCTTTCTTGCACTCAAGGTACAAATTTATCAATTTTATTAACTTGGGTAAAATATCAGATATAAACCATTTAATTTATATATTTTTTTAAGTTTACATTGGTTATAAAAAGAGAGCATGCGGCAGCCAAAAGGACAATGCGGGAGGGCCTGAGAAACATATTTTTAATTTTTTAGACCTTAATGGTCCAGTAATTATGCCATGCACCAGTACACTGGTGCCTGCCAAAACAAGTTGAACCTGTCAATGGCGATTGTAAACAACTTATTTGCAAGCTTGCAAACATGTGGAACTATTTATTTATTTATTGGTGTTTATGGTCACATTCCTGAAAAATGGCTAATTGTGACCGCACATGAAGATAAGGTCAAGTTAAGTCAGTCGTTTAAATCCATGTTGCCTATTTTAGAGGACTTTCACCCCAAACATTGGTGACTGAATCCAATTTTACCAATAAAACAGAGCTTGTTTTCCACAGTAAACAAACACTGCTTCACTTCTCGGAGTTTCCACGGGGGCCAATATGCAGATAAAAAGTGCTACAATGATAGTTTTAAATTCATCTGGCAGACTTACAGTGTATTTGAATAATGACACTCACAACAAAAGATTGACCAAGAATGAAATTTGGCTTTCATTGGTTAAATATATATTAAAGTAATCTTTGTTTCAAAACAACACTAAGAGCAGATATATTAAACTTTTTTTGAAAGTTCAATAAACCGAAAAAAAACACCAGTTGCATTGCCAGTCACCCTAGAAGACTTAGTATGTACAAAGAAGACAATTATACATAAATTTTGGGATCAATAAAGGCTTGGTATATAGCAAAGCATTTGTTAACTCTTAACCCTCTACACTCTGATGTCAAAACGGCAAAGTTTTCAGCAGCAAATATTTCCCATAATGCAGTTTGATATTTAACCAAATATACCTTGTTTGACAGAGCTCAGTGAGCTCTGTCAAACAAGATATAATTGGTTAAATTCATAGTTAAACATATGAAAAAAAAACAGAGTGATTGGAGAAAATTCTGTTGCTCTACTAGAGTGCAGAGGGTAAGCCTGTTGAGTAGGTTTTTTCTAAATTTCTGATGAAATCAAAACTGGGAGCGTGGAGGCTCAGTGGTCACAGCACAGGACTTCAAACCAAAATGCCCATGGTTCAATCCCCACCAGAGGTAACTGCGTTGTATCCTTGAAAGGCACTTAATCCCGATTGTCCACATGGGGACATGGTGGCAATGTGTACTATGGCATACTGCACATCGATGGTGCACTTGTCTTCGGCCAATGCTAGACCCTGCTTGTATGGAGTTAGTAGGTTGGGGAGTCTGAGAGATGCTTGCCACTGCTCAGTGGTTCTTTCTCAGTACTCCAGCTTCTTCCACCAGTCAAACTATCCAACAGAAGGTGATTCTGGCTGTCAAAAGTGTCATTAAACCTCAATAAAAAAATTTTAAAAAGTCTGGTTTCAAGATATGAATGGGGAGGCAAATACCTCTACTTGAAGAGTTATTTATGAACAAGGACTAGAATTCAGGCCTGTCATTTAAATCACAGGCCGTCGAAAAACTCTCTCCTGAAATTACTTCACTATGATGGAAAACCCTGTTGCCCATCCTGGAAATAAACAGACTGTCATCTGCCGAATGAAGTCCCCAGAGGGTGAATTTGGTGATGCTACCCTACACAGTAGGGTAGCATCACTAAATTTACCCTCTGTGAACCTCAATCTGAATGAAGGTCTCAAGCCTAAACAGAAAGAGGTACCTAGACGATAAATTGGCACACTGTATAGGATAGCATCAGAAAATTCACCCTCTCAGGACCTCATTCTGCAAATGATATATAGCTTATTTCCAGGCTTGTGCATAGGTCTCTCGTTAATATTTTCATCAGGTCTTAAAATTTGTCCTGATTCATAAGAATTAGTTTTGATTCTTGTGAACTCCTGCCACGAGAATCAATTTTCAGTTCTCAATTTAAAATTTTAGAGTAGGCCTACTGTTATACCTTTGTCCTTGTGAGTGCAAATAGTTTATAATCTATAATTAAAACCAAACCTCATATTTATATATTTACTACAGTTTAACCCTTAAGGACCTAGTTCCAATTTTTGTTCCAACGTCAAGGCTTTTGATGGTCTTGTTAATGGAAGTTACAGCACCTTGTCAGTGGTGTTTGTTGAAGTCTTGGCTTCCTATAAAGGCAGCCAAGACTTCACCAGACACTACTATCAAGTCAATTTATTACCTTACTATGAGGGAGTAAAAAATAAAATTGTCCTGGCCTTTATTTATTACGGTTTTAATGACACTTTAACAGCCAAGGTCATATTGTGTCGGTGAGTTTTACGTGTGGAGGAAGCCGGAAAGAAACAACAAGCAACGATGAGCAGCTGCCAGCTCCCAAACACTGTACCTCCACACTGCACCACAGGCAGGGTTAGATTAGTTGAAGTCATGTGCACCATGAACGTGCAGTATGCCTTATGCCCCCTTGTGGACAATCGGAATTAAAGAATGTGTCATCATGCCCCCATGTGGTCAATCGGAGTTAAAGAACATGTGCATTACAATGTATGCTATTTGAAGTATTTTAGGGTTTTATTTTATGCATGCGTCTGGGAGTATTGTTGATAAAAAAAAGATACAAAAAAACTAGCAAATAGCATCTTGTATGAAAGCATGGTGCCTCTGTTAACTGGTAGCGTGCTAAGTTTTTTTTGGTTGTCAAGATTTGTTCACATATTATTGCCTTGTTACAATTAATGGGAGAGTGCCTATAGGCACTCTCCCATTAATTGTAACAGGGCAAACCCACCCAGACTTAATAATATCACATCAAAAATTAATTGAAGTAGCCTACATCCATAGAATATGAAGCCTTTTAGCTCTGGTGCCCACACTTCTGGATAAAGCCCCAAAATAAGCTTCCAGCACTCAACCAGTCAACTGAAATCTCTTTGTACAAAAGTAAGCAGTGTTAACAGTTTATGATGGGAAACCACAAAAATAAATGGGTTATATAGTCATTTTACTTAAATTCGTCTTGTTGGGATTTGTCTTGTTGGGATGACCATTTTCAACATTCGTCTTGTTGGGATTCGTCTTGTTGGGAATAAACTGAAAATCCACCTTCAGCAGGTAAAGAGTTAAATATGCTCAAGGGAAAAAGATACAATATACATTAACAGTATTAACTCCCTTCACTCTGATGTCAAAATTCATAAATATTAGCCTTTTCAATCCAGTGTGTCAAAACTTTTGTGTGATGGAAGATATATTGAAATCAATGGTGAACAAACTGATTAAATGAACCAGTATTTATATATTGATGTTTAAGGTCACATATTTCTGCATAATCTGTTTATTTATTGGTGTTTGTTTGTTGGTGGTTAACGTCACATATTTATGCACCATGGCTAATCGTGACACAACATGGAGATGAAGTCAAGTGTAGTCAATCGTTGATCAACATGTTGCCCATTTTAGAGGACTTTCACCCCAAGCATTGGTGACTGGGTCCTATTTTACTAGTAAAGCGGAACTGGTTTACCACAGTAAACAAGTGCTGCTTACTTCCCGGGGTTCCCACGGGGATATTTATTGGTGTTTTAGGTCACATACTTCTGAATAATGGCTAATAATGACTGCAACATAGATATAAAGTAGAGTCCAGCCAATCGTTTATACCACTGTTGTTCATTTTAGTGGACTTCCACCCCAGGCATTGACTATTGGGTCCTATTTTACAAGTAAAACAGAACTTATTTACAAGAGTAAACAAGTTCTGCTCCAATTCCTGGGGTTCCCATGGGGAAAATGAATCAGTATTAATCTGATCTGAATAAATAGTTTGCAAAATCAAATGCCGGATTTGCCTTGGTGTGTTTATTTTTTTTGTATTCCTTAATCCTTTACCTAACATAACGGACCAAAACCGCTAGAAAATTAACCAGAATAAGTCTACCACAGCCTAAAATATCTCGAAAGTTTCTCAATAAAACCATACAAAAATGGATATCATTAGAACAAGCTCATCGAGCTGGTTCTAATGATAGCCATATTTGTATGGTTTTATTGAAAAATTGTGAAATTTGTTTTCGAAAAATGTGAAATTTAATTATTTAAAAAAAATACTGTGGAAGGTAAAGGGTTAACCTAATTCACTGATACTGAGGTACAATGCAAGAGTTTTCACAATTGCTTTGCAGTCTCAAAAGACTCAACACAGTTTCACCAATAAATGTCTTGATAAATTGTCTTTCATTGAAAACAACATTCATCAAGCCCTCTTTTGGCGAAAAAGTTTATCATCTTCTAACATTAACAATTTGTTGTAGACAGGTAGCATAGCATTGCTACACAACTACAGTACGGCTGCTGTGGACTGGTCACTATCCATGCATGAGCAGTATTTCCACGGATGCAATAATATTAGATTCCAAACACTAATTATAGGAATAACCATCAAAACTTCTATTAATGAAGCACCGGGTAGAACTCGGTGCTTCATTAATTAAAATTTCGCTGCTGATGATTTTTATTACCTGGTAAACACATGAGTGGACATCACTGCAATTTATCTCCACCAACATACCTGGATGTTGGTTTTTAAACACCGAGCCGCAGGAGAGGTGTTTAAATGAGACATCCAGGTATTAAATCTCCATATACCATACATGTTGACAGAGATAACATTGTTGTCCCGTTTGAAACACAATGGAACACAGTGGAGAAAAATTAATGGGCGCGTTTAATTTCCAGCAAAACAGAGAAGGAAACTGTCTAAATAAATCATGTCAATAATTGGTCGAAAGTACTGGAGTCAAGATTGCTTGGAAATTCCAAGTTCCTCATTTAGATTTGTTACCTGGGATATTGAAACAACCTGATTGGAGTAAAAAATTTACAAAATAAAAATAACATTCTGACTGCTTGTCCCTTGACAAATACTTTCCACAACTGGTCATGTAATGATGGAGTGTGCTAAACTTATTAGCTATTTTTTAAAAACTTTTTGTTGTTATTCCCTGCAGTTTAGTCAATTTTTGAAATTTGATCATCATGACCATGACACTGATCGGTGTCAATTGGTTTTGACCAATTGAATGCTGTAAAAATTAAACAGCAAACTAGAGTTGGTACCCCGCCAACTTACAGTGATGTCTTGTTGGCAACGAAGGAAACACAGCAATTTTCCAGTTAAAAAGTGCTTTTAGTTCAATTTTCGTGTAGACTGATTGTTGATCAAATACAAGGACATTTCAAAGCTTTTCAAGAACATACATTTTGCACTGTAAAAGAGCATGCCAGAAATGTGCATGCCTTTTAGGTTGTTTCTTAACCCTTAAGGCTTCAAATTAAGTTTTCAAGTAGCTACTACCTTATATGTTTATACAGTTGTACATGTAGGTGACTTGGCAGTGGTTCCAGATCACTATTGTCTACCTGCACAGGCAGCCAGCAATGATGTAAAACCAGTGTCAGGATAAATTCAGCCTGTACTGACACATCAAGGATGATTACACTTAGGTGCACATGCTTCAAAGCAAAATAAAAGTGGTGGTTTGGCACTACATAGGACACTAAAGGGTAAATTCACTGGAAATTCAAGTGTTTTTCAAGGCTGATGGTCAGTTTTCAAGTACTTTTCAAGGCCAAAAAGGGATTCAAGGACTTTTCAATACAAAAGGGAAATTCAAGGACTTTCAAAGCTCTGTGTGAACTCTGTGTACAGAGGAAAAATAGATCTATAAACAAGGGGAATTGGGTGAATGTCAAGGTCATTTCTCAATATATAACAAGGATATTTTTAATCAAAAAGAGTTTACTCTTAAAACTATATGCAATTCACAAGTGATACTTGTACAAAAGGTATAATAAATGGTTTAGTGTTTGTAAGTTATATTCAATTGACAGGGTTATTTGATAGGCATTACTGTATTATGCAGTTTTATATGACAAGCAAATACATTTATGTAAACCTTCTCCTAATAAAATAAACACTCTAACATTCTAACATCTGTCCCAGGTGCTGAATTTTTTATGATTTTCTGAACGGCGTGTCCTGCTGAGCCTTTGGTAAAAAAATCAAACTATGCAGATTTACTCATCTGATGTATATTGTATTGTAGAGTTTGCTACGTATGGGTTATTACCAACATGTCATAGGTTATTACCACCATGTCGGTGTCTGAGATGGGGTCTTGAAGTCGAAACCCCATCTCTGGACACATATCGACGAGTCCATTGGTGGTAATAACCAATTTATCTTACAATAGTCTCCCCTTTCTGGACTTGTTCACATATATTTTGACAATCATTCAGCGTCTATGAATTGATTTTTTATGAATGAATATCATGATGTCATGGTCTTGCATTCTTGCCTGTGTGTGACGTAATCCCTATTCATTGTTACACTTGTATTATAATGGCCAACGTTTATAGTGGTGTTTAAGCATTTAATTACTGCTATCAAAAACAGTGGCCTCAACATGTGTAATAACCTGATGCCAATTGAGAGCAGGTAAAACATGTTCTTTTTCTGAATTGAACGATGTGTGCAGTTGCTTTTGTCAACACAGACTTGTATTTTGCCTAGATGTTTTCACTTGTATTGGGGGAAATTATTTATTTATTGGGAGCGCGGTGGCTCAGTAGGTAGAGGTGCAGGCTGCAAGCCGAGAGGTCCTCGGTTCGAATCCCACCTGCGGCAACCGCGTTGTGTCCTTGGGCAAGACACTTCATCTCCATTGCCCGCGTGGGGGCATGGTGGCGTTGTGTACTAAGGCGTACTGCACGTCGATGGTGCACTTGTCTTCAACCAATGCTAACCCTGCTTGTGTGGAGTTAGTATGTTGGGGAGCTGACAGTTGCTCGTCGTTGCTCGGTGGTTCTCTCCGGGTACTCCGGCTTCCTCCACCCGTAAAACTGTCACGGTCATGATTAGCCATTGTGCATAAATATGTGACCTTAAACACCAATAAATAAATAAATAAATAAATAAATAATTTATTTATTTATTTGTGTTTAAGGTCACATACTTATGCACATTGGCTAATCATGACCGTGACAGTTTTGCGGGTGGAGGAAGCTGGAGTACCCGGAGAGAACCACCGAGCAACGATGAGCAGCTGCCAGCTCCCCAACATCGTAACTCTGTACTGCAGGGTTAGATTGGTTGAAGACATGCGCACCATCGACGTGCAGTACACCTTAGTACACGGCGTCATCTTGCCCCTGTGTGGACAAACAGGGTTAAGTGCCTTGCCCAAGGACACAATGCGGGAGTCCGAATCGATCGCTCAGACGGTCACCCATCCGAGGACTAACCTAGCTCGACATTGCTTAACTTCGGTGATCTGATGAGAACCGGTTACCGCAATGCCACCGTGTCCACTTTGGGGGAAATATATTCTTGTTATAAGATAAAATTCAGGTACACCGGGGTAAATGACTTAAAAAATTTCCTTCAGCTCTAATTTATTTATTTATTGGGGTTTCAACAGTGAGGCTCATCTTGTGTTAAACGGTTTTATGGGTGGATGTAGCCGGAGTACCTGGACAGAACCACTGAGCAATGGTGTGCAACTGTCAGACTTCCCAATGTACTAACTTGGCGCAAGCAGGGTTAGCATTGGTTGAAGACAAGTGCACCATCGACGTGCAGTACGTCTCAGTACACAACATGACCGTGTCCACAAATGAGCAATCATGATTAAGTGCCTTACCAAATGACCATCGACTTGCAGTATGTCTCGGTACACAGCATCACCGTGTCCACAAATGGGCAATCAGGATTAACCCTTTACCCAACATAGTGGCCAAAACCGGCCAGCACTATTCTCAAAAATCGCCAATTTTCATTATTTTTTCATTTTTTGTCTCAAAAACATAGGTTATGACCCCTCGTTGGAACGAGCTCGGTCTAACCTATGTTTTGGAAACAAAAAATGAAAAAAATAAGTTATTCAAGAATTTTTTGGGCAAGTGTCGTCTGCTTTTCATGTTAGGTAAAGGGTTAAGTACCTTGCCCAAGGACCATCAACTTGCAGTACGTCTCATTACACAGCATCACCGTGTCCACAAATGGGTAATCAGGATTAAGTGCCTTGCCCAAGGACATAATGCAGTTACCCATGGCTGGGATTGAACTGTGGATCTTTCAGTTTGAAGTCCAATGCTGGAACCGCTGAGCTACCATGCTCCCCCCTTCAGCTCTAAGAGTAAAAATAAAAAATTCTACCAATTATATCTGATCTGACAAGAGCTCACAGATTTCCGTCAAACAAGACAAATTAAGTTGAATATATTCCTAAACCAATGCAGACATATGACATGTACATCTGATTAAAAAAGGGCAGTTCCAGACTCAACCACTTCAAACATGCCGGTGAGGTCTAACTCCCAAATTATAATCTATTTTTTAACAGAACTGGATTATCGAATTACCCAGGTCAAATAATTTTATCAGTATATTAGAGAGATTATTAGTATTAGTATATAAGTAGTGAGCATTTTTTTTAACAAATCACCAATTAAATTTTGCTTCTTGGAGAAGGAGGAGGAGTGTGTAAAGGGATGAATGGTGTCAGTCTCAGAAATGAATTTTAAAGGTGACACACAGTGGTAGTGCTAACCATTTAATATGAGATTTATATAGAATATACCCATAGTAGCTTCATGTACCAAATGTTCACCACGCTTGGTGAAGTGGTGTTAACTGCGAGTATTCGGCGAGCGGTTAATACCACTTCACCACGAGTGGTGAACAATTAGTACACCAAGCTACTTTGGGTATAATTTATTTATACCATGATCCTCAGATTATTAAGAGTCGCTATTATTTTTTCTCGATATTACTGAGCAGCAGACGTACATAATGCGAATCCATTTTTTTTGTTTTCATGAGCACCGGTAGGCGGTACTTCCACTGTCAATTTTATAGCCGAAACAAAATGGAAAGAGAAACATGCAAATCATGGGGGCTTTTTCATTTGCATAACTTAATAACATACTATTTCGATTTATGGATGCTTTATTAACATGAGACAACTCATGTTTGTTATTTTTTGGTATCTTCTGAGGTAAACTCATTTAGAACGTAATAAATATTTGGCGCTTTTATTTCACTCTTTGCGAGGCTACGAGCGATAAATTTAGACAAGTTTGCATTCAGGTCGAGGTCACCAAAGGTCAACTTGGATGTAGTTCCACTGTAGGCGTAAATTTTAACTACTGAAATCCCATTGCTGTCGTGTTCACCGCGGTTGGTGTGTAAAGCTAAAATTTATGTCATAGGCTTTTTATATATGGTAGAATAGGTAATCATTGTATTAATCTCAATATCACATTCTGTTTAGAAGTTATAGATCAGACACAACAAAGTTAATAATCAAGCTGATTCAGTCTGTTGACCTTCATCTGTGCCCTTAACATTGGCAGCTCTATGCAATGCACCATCTACTAGTGCAACACGGGACACAGAAAAAACCCTATGGATTGGATTTAGAAAAGTGAGTGTGCAACCCAGTTTCTTCTTTTTACCTTTATCTGCAACCATGACCATGAGGGCGCGGTCATACATGAGACACCACCTATTTACATAATACACCATCCATTGGTGCAAGACATGAAATATCAGTTTCACCTGAATTTCTCATTCAAGTGAAAAGTTACAAAGCAGAGACCAAACTAGACTGAAGCATGCCCCTGCACAGTACATGGACAAAGGAGGTTGAAGAGCAAACAGTGATTTGTTACTCGTAAGCACATGGACACAGGAGGTTGAAGCGCTAACAGTAATTTATTACTCGTATATGTGCTGTATCTGTAAGACACATATGATGCCCCCGCAAGTTCTACCATGTACTTTAGTTTGTATTGTGGGAGGAGTTAGCTGGACAAATCATGTATCCTATATTTGAAATTTCACAAAAATTTACTAAGTTCAATAACCCATAATTTTGTGAAAAATTGAACAAAATCAAACTTTGGTATACGTATAAATACACTGTAAAATAAAAAGTTAGATGGACAAACCTTGTATCCTATATGCGGACGGATGAACAGTCGAATGGACATGAGCAGACAGACAGACAGACAATGGTGAAACAATAAGCACCCACAACCAACAACTTTTCATTGTGGTTGCATAAAAAGTTACTTATTTATTTATTGGTGTTTAAGGTCACATATTTCTGCACAATGGCTAATCCTGACCATGACAGTTTTATGGGTGGAGGAGCCGAAGGACCTGGAGAGAACCACCGAGCAACGGAAAGCAATCTACTAACTCCACACGAGCAAGGTTAGCATTGGTTGAAGACAGGTGTGCCATCGACGTGCAGTATGCCTTAGTACACCCCCCCCCCCCCCTTCCCGGGTGGGTAATGGGGGCAAAGTGTCTTGCCCATGGACCTAACACGGTTGCCGCAGGTCAATATTAGAACCAAGGACCTCTCGGCTTGCAGCCTGCAACTCTACCTACTGAGCCACCATGCCCCCATAAAGAGTTACTGTGCATGCCAATTTCTTCTTGATATCGGATTCCACTGAAAAATGAAAGTGTCAATGACACTGTAGCTTAACTTGTCTGTGTGTTGTGTTTGATGAAAAGGATAGTGTTCAATGTTTATGCAAGGATTATGAAATAAGACAAGAATTGTGATAATTGGGAATATGTTAATTTCTGTTCCCTGTATGCTATGTTTTTAATAAAAAAAATAATATGAGGTGTAGACTGTACTAAAGAACTGAGGGGTGGGTTAATGTGGCCCTTACAGTTAACGTATGTGAACAAAAGTTACCAAGACACAGTGAAATTATTCCAAAACGAGTCATCCTATCAAGTTACAATGAAATCCCTTCATAAATATGGCCGGTAGACTGTGCTAAAGGTTTTCGGGCTTCAGGCCTGTGTAGCCATCACAGTTGACTGATTGCAACTAAAAGGGGACGTCATCATCTCGACATTATACAGAATCATTCTACCAAGTTATAATGAAATTCCTTCACAAATACGATCTGTAGTCTGTACTTTTGGGTTTTGGGCTAGGGCAGCCATCAAGGTCGAATGATCGCGACCAAAAGGGGACATTTCTCATCTGGGCATTATCTGGAGTGATCCTACAAAGTTACAATGAAATCCCTTCATAAATATGACCTGTAGACTGTGCTAAAGGTTTTCGGGTTTCGGGCCCCTGTAATCATCACAGTTGACCAATCACGACCAAAAGGGGATGTCATCATCTAGGCATTATATGGAGTCAACCTAACAAGTTACAATGAAATCCTTCCATAAATACGACCTATAAACTATGCTAAAGGTTTTCGGGTTTTGGGCTCGGGCAGCCATCACTGCTGAATGATCGCGACCAAAAAGGGACGTTCTCATCTAGACATTATTTGGAGTCATCCTACCAAGTTACAATGAAATCCCTTCATAAATATGACCTGTAGACTGCTAAAGGTTTTCGGGCTTTGGGCCTCTGTAGCCATCATAGTTGAACAAACGCATCCAAAAGGGGACGTTCTCGTCTAGACATTATATGAAGTCAACCTACCAAGTTGCAATGAAATCCCTCCATAAATATGACCTGTAGACAGCTTAAGGTTTTTGGGCTCATGTAGTCGTCACGGTTGACAGATCGCGACCAAATGGGGAAGTTCTCATATAGACATCATATGGAGTCATCCTATCAAGTTACAATGAAATCCTTCCATATTAAATATGACCTGCAGATTGTGCTAAAAGTTTTTGGGTTTCAGGCTTGGGCAGCCATCACGGTTGACAGATCATGACCGATAGGGGATGTTCTCATCTAGACATTATACAGAGGCATCCTACCAAATTACAATGAAATCCCGTCATAAATACGACCTGTAGACTGTGCTAATGGTTTTGGGGTTTTGGGCTTGGGTAGCCATACCGGTTGACTAATCGCGACCAAAAGGGGACGTTCTCATCTAGACATGACCCCAAACCTGCATATGAAATTTCATGACGGTCAGACAAGAACTACGGGGTGTATCCTATGCTAAAGGAAAATGTGAACAGATTCACAGACTTCCGCTCGTGTTATGGCAATTTGACTTTGTCAAGTTAAGCTAATGATACACATGATACACCACACATAAAAAGGTTAATGTGCAAGCCGATTTCAACCTGTATGTGTGACCTTGACCTTGGAGGGCTCAGTCTCGACTTGTGTACATGAAGCACCATCAGTTGGTAATACACATGTGACATCAGTTTCATCTTGATCTCTCAATTCAAGTTATGAACTGGACACAAAAATGTTGACATGTATGCAGGGTCCTTCTTTTGACTTCTGTGATCTTGACTTTAAAGGCTCCACCTTGAAGTTCATGCACAACACAATTTCTGGTTATGGTACACATGTAGCTTAAGTTTTATCTCGATATCTCACTCCATTAAAAAGTTGTTTGTTGGGGGGGGGGGGGAGGGGGGGAGGGGGTTTCAGGTTAATGACACTTTCAACAGCTAGAGTCATATTGTGTCTGGGCAGTTTTAATTGGTAGAGTGCTCAATTATTTTTCAAAAGTGACTTGTACCATTTTTTTTTTAAAGATACCGTGCTACCAGCAAGAAGAGCCTTGGTTTAGTAAAATATTATTCATGAAGATTTGTTTTATTACCATTTATTGAAGAGTGCCTGATGGCACTCTCCAATAAATAGTAATAAGCAAGCCTGAAAATAAGCAGTCTGTCATTTACAGAATGAGGTCCTCAGTGGGTTAATTTGCTGATGATATCCCATACAGTGGATTAATTTATCCTCTGGGAAAACCTTTCTGTTCAGTTTTGAGACCCTGATTCAGATTGAGGTTCACAAAGGGTAAATTTAGTGATGCTACACTGCTGTGCAGGGTAGCATCGCTAAATTCACCCTCTGGGGACCTCATTTTGCAGATGACAGTCTGCTTATTTTCTGGCTTGGTAATAAGAGAGTTTTATATAAAACAAGACGCTCTAAAGAGCCAGTAATCGCTCACTTGGAAGAACTACATATCCTTCAATTATTCTAATTAAAATCGAAGAATGCAGCTGGCTGCCAATGCTCCTTCATCTGAGCAAAACAAAATGATGATTGTTTTTAGAGGGTTTTCCATACATTATTTGTGCCATGTTTCATTCAGACTGGCCAAGTAGTTTCAGAAAAGAAGATGAAAATATGATTTCCCATGGTAACTGTTGAGCCGCAATTATGACCATGTTTGCACACCGATCAACACTTAAATGAGGATAGTTGGTAGAGGGTGTCCCAATCATCAATCATCTGAAGTTTCAAAACATTTGGAATTGGAGTTTCTGAGGAGAACATTTTTAAAAATCAACCAATCAGAATCAAAGAATGCCTCTGGTGGCCATGTTTTCATCCAATGGGAACAAAACGAGGACTGTCTGTAGAAGACCTCCCATAGACTATTCCTGCAAAGTTTGGTTCACATCTGCTCAGTAGTTCCAGAGAAGATGAAAATGTGAAAAGTTTACGGACGATGGGTAGATGACGCCAAGTGATGGCAATAGCTCATGTGGCTCTCTGGGCTAAAACATTTTTTCTGCTGCTGAACACTAACAAATCAATGCTTTTCCAGCACTTTGCTGTAGAGCGATGGTAGTGGCTTCTAGCACTCACCCAGTTCAAGATGGAGACAGACAAGTGTACCTGGAGAGAATGAATGAGAAGTCACAGGTAATATCTGCTTGACTCCCCATTTTACTGATCCCATAAAACAGTGTTAGTGAAAGGCAAGTGTACCATCAATCTGCTGTATGTCTTAGTACATAGTATCGAAACACTCTAACTTAGCAATCAAGATTAAGTATCTTGCTGAAGGATACAAGGCAGATGATGCTGGCTAGGACCTTTCCATCTGAAGTCTAATGTGATAACTAATAAGCCACAGTGCTTCCACATTAAAAAGTGACAGACTGGACAAAACAAGGGCTGGGCAAGGCCTGGTGCATACCCCCACATTGCATATCACCTCACCACATACCAAATTTTGTTGAAATCCATCCATTCACTGCTGAGATATGGATCCGGACAGATGGATGGAAAGATAGATTGACTGACAAATGGATGGACAGACACATGTAATCCAGCATACCCCCAATCTCTTTGAGAGTGGAAGTATCAACATCATGAATGTGCATGCTGATTCCTTCTTTTAACCTCTATCTGTGCAGACATGTTAACCCACCCAGAATGCCCGGAAAATTCCCTAGAATTCAATGTCATTTCTAGTGTCCTGGAAACAGATCTCCTTGGGCAGAAAATCGCGGAAAATATCAATCAAAACATTTGGCAGTTTTGAAATGAATTTGAGGGTCAATTTTCGATCAGTTTCAAAAGATTTATAGTGTTGGCATTACCCTGTTCAAAAATCATTAAAATGGTCATAAAATTCATTAATAAAAGCAAAAAAAAGATGTTCATAACTTTTTTAAAGTACATAAAATTTGTTTCGATCAGCTGTTTACATTGTGCCAATTTGTGGTGACCCAGTTTCAAACACTTGATCACCAACAACTTCAGATGTTTGGTCTGTAAAAAAATGTTTTATTCAACAGAGAATTCCCCATTAATAGTGTTCTATTTACATTTTCCTGCATTTGAATAAGGATGCCCAAGTTTTGCTTTACAAACTGCAACACTATGTTTGAACATTGAAAAGAGACGTAAATCACAATTGGGTTGATGGGCACCGCCATTTTTAACTTTGAATTATAGGAGATACTGGGGAAGCTCCTTTGATCTATTTCCAACGATAAAAATATTTCTAAACTTTGTGGGAGTTAATTTAATTATAGCTCATTTTTTTATAAATTATTTTTCTTCTGATTACTGTTGCAGTCATGAATTGTCTGTAGAAGTGTAAGAGAACAATTTTTTTTAAGTTTGACATCAACATGTGTTGTAATTGGAAATGAAAAATTAAGGACTTTTTATTTTTTTAATTTTGGGTTCTATTTTTTTTCGGGGGCGGGGGGGGTAGGAATTCATGACATTTCCCCGAAAATCAACCTCAATTTCCCTGAAAATTATTTTTGGAGGTTAACATGTCTGTATCTGTGACCTTGACCTTTGAAGCTCATCATTCATGTCTATATGTGACACATCATTCAGAGGCCATATACATTTTATATAAGTCTAAGTCTCGTCTTCACAGATAACGAAATAAGCAAGTTAAGGTCTGGCTGCCAGCGGCCATCTTGAATTTCGGACCGGACCCCAAAACACTCGTTCTTGTCCCACGGTGATAACAAAGGTACCGAAGAAGTTTCGTAAAGATTGGTTCATAAATGCGGCCTCTAGCCCGAGCCGTATTGGCATTTGCACTGACAGTGCTGAAAGTAACACTAAATAAATCAAAGTTAGTCTAATTTGCATAATTTAAGTTCGAGAAAAAAAAACATATCTAATGTAATGTATCTCATGGTACTAAACATTCATACAAAAAAATTATTCAAATCAGAGCTTTCATATGGAAGTTCTGTACAAAAAACAGATTTCTGCATCGTCGGTACAAAATGGTGGCTGGCAGCCATCTTGAATTTCGCACCCCACCCAAAAACACTCGTTCTCGTCCCACAGTAATTACAAAGGTACCAAAGAAGTTTCGTAAAGATCGGTTCATAAATACGGCCTCTAGCCCGTGCCGTATCCAATTGTTGACTTACGGACAGACGGACGACGGGCCATGATAAAAGCTCAAATTTGGCTTCGCCAAAGTTGAGCTAAAAATGATTGACGTGACCTTTGGTGGCACACTTTCCTCTGTTTACCTGGTGTATTTTTGCAGAAATTACATGTTTTTCATTCAAATACACATAGTTACTATATTTTTCTGTTAACGCAGGATCAACTATAAGAAATAATGTTGGTTTTCTTTCAATTTAAACTGACAATTTTCAGCACAAGCTTAATCATAACTTGCTATGCAAGTTATGAAGCTTGTGCTGAAAATTTTCAGTTAATATCACATAAACCAAAAAAACAGCAGTTATTTCTTAAATATCTGAATCACTATTAACTGGTAGAGACTAGATTGCTAAACTCTTGTTTAAAGGTGCTTTGTAACATGAGGATTTGTTTCAAAGGATACGATGCAACCAGCAAGTTTTTGTTCATGAATAATTGTTTGGTTACAATTTTTGGAGAGTGCCCAGTGGCGGCCGGTCCATAGGGCCTGGGTGGCCAATGGCTAGGGCCCCGGGGGGCCCCCAAGGGCTCAAAGGAAAAAGAAATTTGCAGGGTTTTTTTGAGGCCCCTCTTTAAAAAAATTGGGCCCTCGCAGAGAAGTTAATAATTTACAGGTTCATGTGCATAAATGAAATTTCTCCGCGTGCTGGAATAGAGTTTTTCATCAACACGCCATTCCGTAGTCTCCACAGAAAACCCAGACATTCATGTACAGAGCTCGATATTGCAAGTGAAATGTGGGATTCTTCCATTAATAGACAACTGAATTCTCCTCTCTAGAGATAGGAATTTGGCGTTTTTCATCCATAAATTTCAAAATTTAGTGCAGTGTATGATACAATTTCAGGATGGACAGAATGATTGACGGACATGCAGAATGCCATATACTGGTACCACCACCAAGGTGGGGTATAATAAAAAGTGTTCAATCTCACCTTGTGAATTGGAATGGATTGTGGAAAAGTTTTTTTAGTAAATTCCAAAAATGAAAACATATTCTTTTTTCAATTAATAGCTTGTTTCCAGGTACTGGTTGCTGAGCCTTATTTTACCAGTAAAACAGAACTTGTCTTCCTAAGTAAACAAGTCTTGTTCCACTTCATGGGATTCGTTTGGGAAACAATATTTTAGCAATAATCCACTTGCTTTGTACTATATACCATCAGTGTTAACTCTTTGCATGCTGCTGGCAGGTATTCCTGCCCAGCACAGGTTTCTCTTGTCACTGAAAACAATATAATTTGGGCACATCTAATCACATTTTCCCCCTATAAATTGAATGGATTTTTTTCATCAATGATTTCTTGTGTGAAACTTTAATTAATTTTTCACCAAAGCTAGTCATGGCTGCTTCATAGCAGCCATGACTAGCTTTGATGAAAAATATCTTAAAAATACTAAGCAGGTTAAGAGTTAAGAGAGTTAATAATACACATCCTAATGTGATGAAAAAAAAGACAGAGCAAAAAAAACAAAAACACAGCAAGCAAGCAGCAATTAACAAGATTATCTTACCATACACGTGATGCAATAATGACTGCTTCGAATCTATGACAGAACAAACAGAATTAAGCTAAGAATCTACCTACTACAGTGCTGACAATGTGATATATAGACATTGATCTAGATCCAGACTACTTATATCCCTTTGAACCCTGGTAGTATCTTCCATGTCAGTTCAATGGCAGCCATTGGAAGAGTTCATATTCATTATCTGGGGTAGATCAATTAGTATTTCTAACCTGCAGCCTTGGGTCTACATGTTGAAAATATTGATTGGCCTTCCCCTCACATTCACTTGGCAGCCATCCTACCTGATGAAATTATAACATATCATGTTCCTGGACCAGAAATGTGGGCTCACAGTTTCAAAGGGTTAAATAATCTATTTTGCATGACATAAAAGAGGTCTGTCAGAATTAATACTAATTATAATAGTACAGAACAGAAATTTTTATAATGTAGAAAAAACTTTCAACATCTCACAGTATAAAATTGCAGACTTTTGAGGAGCATTGTTCATGCTGTTGGCTGCCATGGTGCCAACTGAACTAAAATATTTCATTTGGCAAAATACAGCAATTTGCACCAAAAACATACTATGGATAGGTCTCAAAGGCTTGCTGGTTTATGATTTCATAATGTCAGTTTCGATAAAATCGCTGTCTGACAACATAGGTGAGAAAGAATTTGCACCTGTTAAGTAATCTATAGGAAACAGGTACAATCATTGTTCATTTTCTGTTAATGGTTTATGCATCCAATCTGATTCTTATCAAAACATTTCTCTGTTACTTAATCTTTTTTATCTTTCTTAATCTTTTTTTTATAATCATTCTGGAAGCTAACAAGGGCAATGCAAAGCGTGGGCCACTCCCCCCAACCTGTATGCAAGTTCGAAGTTGCCTGGATGTATTGTGGGACAGAAAAATTTTCTAAGTGGAAAGAGAGAAAACAGAAAAATTTTCTAAGTCGAAAAAAGACAATAACTCGGGGAGAAAGTATATTCGATGGAACCCGTTCCTTGTGCATATCTGTTCCCCCATGCAGGTCTATCAGCATACCAAAGGAGATCCAAATCAGAGTCATGGCATTGAAATTACAATGAAAAACGTTTGTACGGACAGACAGACAGACAGATGGACAGCTGGATGGATGGAGGGCTTCACTAGATACTCCCCGAATCCTCCTTCGGAGGTCAGGGGCATAATAATGTACATTGAGTGAAACACGGCACCTTCTGCAATTGAAGATGAAGATTGAAGATGGTGCTTTGTTGCACTCAAGTGATGATATATAGCTAAGTTTGTTCTCATTTACGATCAGATTCCATTTGGTACTAATCTCTTTCACTGGGCACCAAAGAAATTCCCTAGGCACCAAAGAAAAATTCCATTTGCAACAACAGATTTCAGGTCAGCATGAACACTGTTGAGGATGATGATGCAAGGTTTTACTGACCGTAGAAAATATATTGAACAGTCAATAAAACTCTGCATCAACCAAAATACCAGCTTCATCATGAAATTTCAGATATAAAACTCAAAGACAAAAAAGTATATTCACAGAAAACAGAATAAACTGTCCAGGTTAAATTTGTTCCTATTTCAAATAATCATTTCAAATAATAGCTGCAATTTAATCTATTTTTAAAATGAACAAATCAACTCACTTTTTCATGGTTGTTTCCGATTGATTAGAATTTTTGTCACATCAATTTCATGTATTTTTGGAAGAAGCCAGTCAGTCAATGCTAGTTTTTTAATCACCTACTTTTTGGACTAAGTGGTCAAGCAAACATTTTACAGTGAATAAAGATAACATTATTGCAGGCCCTTGGGAATAAGAAATAGAAAATTCAGAATATCTCAAAAGTGCAAACTGAGAGAATAATTTTATTAATTATTGGTGTTTAAGGTTAAATGTTTCTGCACAATGGCTAATCGTGACCTCAACATGGAAATAAAGCCAAGTTTAATCAATAATTTATACCCATATTGCCCATTTTAGAAGGCTTCCACCTCAAGCATTGGTGGCTTGGTCCTGTTTTACTGGTATAACAGAGCTGGTTTATCAAAGTAAACAAGCACTGCTTCACTTCTTGGGATTCCCACTAGGGAACTAACAGAAAATAGGTTTAAATTTATTATTTATTTATTGGTGTTAAGGTCACATACTTATGCACAATGGCTAATCCTGACCATGACAGTTTTACGGGTGGAGGAAGCCGGAGTACCCGGAGAGAACCACTGAGCAACTGTCAGCTCCTCAACATTCTAACTCTGTTCAAGCTCCTCTCAAGCAGAGTTACAGCGGTTGAAGACATGTGCACCATTGACGTGAAGTACGCCTTAGTACACGGCATCATCATGCCCCCCCATGTAGGCAACCGGGATAAAGTGCCATGCCCAGGGACGCAACGTGGGTCATCCCAGACGGGGATCGAACTCGGGACCTCTAGCATAGAAGTCCAACAGTCTACCACTGAGCCAAAATTCTGAATATATTTGGTGTAAGTAACAAAACTACTCATGAGAATTGGGAATAAAACTTTTATAATCTCTTTTCAATACATCAATTCAAAAGTCTTAATCTCATTTGAAGAGAAGTTCTCAGAACCTCATATATTAACCATAAAAGGCCTATTTCCAAATTTTACGACCTCAAAACAGGTGCCCTTAACATGCCATCACGAGCAGATCCTGCTGACAATAAACAAATTACATAGGCTGTCATTTCTAGTCAAGTATTGGCTGCCTGCTAAGACAACCAAGACTTGACCAGAAATCACTGTTAAGCCACTGGCTGTGTACAGGCCGTGGTCAGGTGTGAATTCAAGGCTATTTTGTCACCCTTAAGGGTTAAACAAACTATTAATTGAAAGTGGAATATGTTTTCATTTTTGGATCTCACTAAAAAAAACCTTTCCACAATCCATTCCAATGAGGGGTCATAAGCTGAGTTTGAATGTTTTTTGAGAATATTCCTGGGGGGTTTGGCCATTATGTTGGGTAAAGAGTTGCTATAGATGAGATTTACACTAAAGCTGTACAGTGTACAGGATCAGTTACACATTGAATAATTAATTTTTTTTATAACCGGAATGTATGACTAACCCTATGCAATGCACTGGGTTAGTCACATGTTCTGGTTATTAAAAAATGGTAACTACCATATCAAAACACGGCATGAAAATGTACACTCACTAAAGTTGAGCATAGCACATGGTTTAGTCACCTAATAGAGTTGATCTTATTTATAACCAGAAAGAAAACAGTCACCAACACTGTGCAATGCACACAGTAAGTTGACAAACACTGGTTAAAGGTAGGCATTGCACATGATGAAAACATATTCTATTTTCAACAAGAGCTGCACGTTCGTCCGGTGCATACCCCCACATGGTGTACCGCCTAGTGTGGGCATACCTACAACCAACAAATATTATTTATGAATATTCTAGTATGGACTGATGAACAGATGCACAAATGGACGGAAGCAATCCAGTATACCCCCTCCCATTTTCTTCGAAAGTTTTCAACAATTTCCAACAATTTCAAAGTCAAAAGGTATGGTAAATTGTTTGGTGTTTGGAAGTTTTATGCAATAAGGCAGAAGCCTTTGTCATAGGCAAACTGCATGCCATATGTCACTGAAATCCGATAACCCATACCTGAAATACAGGCTGAACAGACAAATAATGTCTATTTCTTATAATTTCTAAGTCAAAAAGGGGGGGGGTTAAACTCTAAAAAGGAGAATGTGAGAAATATCGTTGAATACATTTTTTAAAGCCTATACCATAAGCAGTGTTCATGGCAAATTTCATTGCAATAGAACATTCGATACTCGAGATACAGGCTGAACAGACAAAATTTGGCTCGGACTGACACAATTTCTGAGTGAACAAGTAATAAAAAAAAAAAAAAATAACTATTGTGGGCATACCTATGACCAACAAATATTATAAAAAATAATAATTTACTTAAGTTATGAATATTCTGGGACGGACTCACACACAGACGCACAGACGCATGTAATCCACTATACCCCCATTTTCTTCGAAAGTGGGGGTATAATTAATAGCTTGTTATAACATAAAGTAAACATGTAATAAGTTTACTTTGCATAGAAATTAACAAGCAATAATACTCAGTCAAGATGGTTAAGAAACTTTTCTAGTTAAGCATATAGCCAACTCAATAAGGACGACAAGATTTTTGCCCCAAGTAGAATTTCAGCTTCCCATAAGGAGCCCAAATATGAAACCAGGAACAAAACTTGAATCTGCCCCACCCTATTCCTCACTCGTAAGAATTCTAAATACCAAATATCAAAAGATTCTGCCTGGTGGATCTGAAGATGAAAATTTTGAAGATTTTCCTCATACTGCACTAATTATAAGATAAAATTTGGGCTCAAAAGGAGCCCCAAATATGAACCGAGGGATGTGATTTGATCAATCTTGAATCTGCCCCCACCCCTCTAGCCCCCAATCTACCGCAAGGATTCTGAATACCAAATATGAAGTGTTTCTGTTTGGTGGATCTGAAGATTTTCAAAGAATTTCCTCATATTGTACTACGTGAAAATTCAAGCACAAATATTAACCAGGGACTTGCTTTGAACAAACTTGAATCTAGTCCCTATAAGGGTGTTGCATACCATATATCAAAAGATTCTGACTGATGGATCTCAAGAAGATTATAAAATATTCCTCAAATTGCACTAAATTAAAATTCAGGCTATAGGGACCCCAAATATTAACCCAGGAACTTGATTTGAACAAAACTGAATCTGACATCCCACCTAATGATGCTGTATACAAATATTGAACGAGTTTGATCAGTGGATCAGAAGATTTATAAAGAAATTTCCTCATGTTGTACTAAGTTATAATTTTGGTTCCAATATGGGTCCCAAATAGGAACCCAGGAACTTGATTTGAAAAAAAACCCTTCAATCTGAGACCTATAAGGATGCGCCATACCAAATATCAAAAGACTATGACTAGTGGATCTGAAGAAGAACATCTTCCAAAAAAATATTCCTCATATTGCACCCATTGGGAACCCAAATATTAACATAGTAATTTAATTTCAACAACATTGAATTTGACCCCACTAAGGATGTGCTGTACCAAATATCATAATATTCTGACTGGCAGATCTGAAGAAGATTTTTAAATGCATTTCCCCATATTGCACCAGGTTAAAATTTGGGCTTCCACAGGGAACTCAGGCATCTGATTTGAACAAACTTGAATCAGAGCCCCTAAAGGATGGTGTGTACCACACAAGCCTGGAAAGAAGCAATCTGTCAGTGCAGAATGAGGACATCCGAGGGTGAATATGCTGATGCTATCCCATATAGTGGGCCAATTTATCCTTTGGTTTTCTCTTTCTGTTTTACTGGTATAGTGCTAAATTATTTTTGGCTATCAAATCTTGTACTCACGTCTTTGCCTTGTTATAATTTATGGGAGAGTGCCTATGGGCACTCTCTCATAAATTGTAACAAGGCAAATCCTTAGAGACTGAATAATATCACTTCAATGATAATACAAAGTACATGCACTGAATATGAGCCCCCAAGCTGTGGTACCTGTACTTCAGAATAAAGCGCAAATATGGGCTTCCAGCACTTTACCAGTTAAGCTTGAGGCCTAGAATCAGACAGAGGCTCACAGAGAGTAAATTTAGTGATGCTACCCTGCTGTGCAGGGTAGCATCACCAAATTCACCCTCTCAGAACCTCACTTTGCAGATGACAGTCTGCTTTTTCCAGGCTTGGTTCCAAATATGAAAAGATTCCGGTTGGAAGTTCTGAAAAAGATATTTTAATTTTTTAGGAAAGTACTGGCTCAGCATTTTCTTATTACCTTGGGACCCCACATCATAAATGATCGCAATCTTTTTTCGCTCATTGGATTCTACTGATCATAAGGATACTCCATACCATATAACAATTCTCTGTACAGTTTAGGAAATATGGGCAGTTGAATTTTTTCCATTTTTAGCCTGTGAGGTTTTCCACAAAATATTTTCTGGTATAAGTCAATTAAATACTACTGCATACCAAAGTTGTTTCAAATAGGCCAACCAGTTTTAAAGATATTCCTAAACAAGCTCAGTGCAACCCCACCTCCCCTCAATTTCTTTCAGAAACCCAGATATTACCATGCCACATGAAAACAGCTACTGCTCCTGTGAGCCCTTATAAACTAATTTCCTTTTTTTCAAAATCTGAATGAGTCTAGTCTATATAAACATGCAGAAATACTTTGGCTGGAAACATAGTGGTCACGTGCAAAGAAGCCAATGGTAGGCTACACTGAACTTGCATTTTCCCAAGACCCTCTCGTGCTCACCCCAACTCTCATTGCAATGTGTGTTGAATGATGCCTTGAATTTTGACTTATGACTGAGATGTGGTATTCCCGCCCAACCCAACCCATCCAACCCCAAACCCTGGTTCTGCTGACTGGGTCACTATCCAATCAAAATTCTCTATCTGCTATTTGGCTCCAAAAGTTTAGGTGTTTAACTCTTTTGGCGTGGAATAATCTGAGAAACAGAATTCTTAGCGCCTAATATCCATCAGGAATTTTACAGGAAGTATAGGTTGTTAGACTAAAGCGTTATTATTTTAAAATATGTTCTAATGATCTCATTGACAGTTTTTCAAATGATTTTCTGTATATATTTAAATGGCACCTTTATACTTTCAAGGGACGATATCATTGTTCATGGATAGGACATAAATGGTGCTTGAAACATAGGAATACGTATCTTTGTTTAGCCATTTACCCAACAAATCGGCCACATCCGCCCGCGAACTCTGCAACATCAGCAGTTGAAAAAATATTACTCCAATGAGGGGGTCACATGATATGGTTTCGTTGAAATTTTTTGAAAAATTTGAAAAAAGGATATTTAAAATAATAAATTTTGATATCGTCTGCGGGTTAAAAGCACTTAGAAATGGACACACACACGCTAAAATGACTACTGCAGTACCTTTCCGCGGTCTGCCATCTGTCGACTTTAGTTGCCTGTCGAGCCAAAAGAGTTAAGGTCACATATTTCTGTACAATGGCTAATTGTGACCGCAACATGGAGATAAAGTAAAGTCTAGTCAATCATTTATACCTATGTTGCCCATTTTAGAGGACTTCTACCACAGGCATTGGTGACTGGGTCCTATTTTACCAGTAAAAAACAGAGCTTGTTTACCACAGTATATGAGCACTGCCTCACTTCCAAAGGTTCCCACAGGTGAATCTGTATTTACTTTGGATTTATTTATTTATTGGTGTTTAAGGTCAAATATTTCTGCACAATGGCTGATCGTGACCACAACATGGAGATAAAGTTCAGTGAATTGTTTATACTCATGCTGCACATTTGAGAGGACTTCCACTCCAAGAATTGGTGACTGGGCCCTATTTTAACAGTAAAAGAGAGTTTGTTTACCACAGTAAACAAGCTCTGCCTCACTTCCCGGGGTTCCCACATGGAATCTGTATTTACTTTGGATTTATTTATTGGTATTTAAGGTCACACATATTTCTGCACAATGGCTAATCATGACCACAAAATGGAGATAAAGTCAAGTTCAGTCAATTGTTTATACGCATGCTGCACATTTTAGGGGATTTCCACCCAAGAATTGGTGACTGGGTCCTATTTTAACAGTAAAAGAGAGCTTGTTTACCACAGTAAACAAGCACTGCCTCACTTCTCAGAGTTCCCACAGGGAAATCTGTATTTACTTTGGATTTATTTATTTATTTATTGGTGTTCAAGGTCACATATTTCTGCATAATGGCTAATTGTGACCACAACATGGAGATAAAGTCAAGTTCAGTCAATCGTTTATACTCATGCTGCACATTTTAGAAAACTTCCACTCCAAGCATTTGTGACTTGGTCCTATTTTACCAGTAAAATGGAGCTTGCTTACCACAGTAAACCAGCAATGCCTCACTTCCTGGGGTTCCCAGGGGGAATTTACTTTGGATAAGTAAAAATTTAATCCTACAGCCCCAAAGGGCTGTAGGATTAAATAATTTCTGTTCTATTTGTGTAGTTTCTTGTTCATTTTGTCATCCAACTTTTCTAAACCATTCACTGACTGTCTACCAGTCGACTGTGCTGCTGATGCTTTTTTCCAGATTTTGAGATTCATTGTCCCAATTGAAATTTCCACTCAGTGGGTGTTTTAGTAACAATACACTTTCAACAAATTGTATAGTGATAATTCTGCAGCAGGGAATCGAGAGAATGTCAATGAAAGACAAATATCATTGTTAATGAGCTGAAGCAACTACAGCATGTGACCTCAATCATGCATATACACACAGAGAGTAGTGTAGCAACATCTGCATAATATAATATGGCAACAGCATGTCAAAAGCCAGTTAAGTTAGATTTATTGCAAACATTACATCTAAAATGATACTGTTCTGTGGAAAAAACAAACACAGTGGAAAGAACAAAAAACAAACAATAATAAAAGCATACAGATTGTAGTTGAGTGGGTTCACTAAATCAAATACTGGTTAGTGGAAATATTCTCTTGACCACCATACCATCTCCCAAACAGTCGCATAGCCATGGGGGGGGGGGGGGGGGGGGGGGGGGGGGGGGGGGGGGGGCTATACACCCACACCCCACCAGCCCCCTTAAAAATACATACAATTACAGATGATACACCATGATTGATGGGTTTTCAAGCCACGCTAGATGATTTTTCAGGCCATGTTTGATGATTTTTCAACCCTCAAAATGTGCCATATGGTGCTTATTTTTCTAATTTTCTCTGGAGGCGGCCTGGGGCTCTACAGAATTCTTTATACCCCCCACCCAAGATGAGAGGGATACTACCTTCATACATTTCCAACTCAAGACTTTGATCTGCGTGATATGTCTAAGGCATAAAAATGCTAGGACCCTCCAAAAGATTCATGTGCCCTCTTAATATAAATACCTGGATGTGCACCTGCTCTCAGATCTTTAATATAAACCTGGATTTGGGCTATAAAGTTATTCTCAGTTCAAATGTGATCCACTCAAAATTTACACAGATCACCACTGAATTTACAGACGTTTTCACTTCAGTTTGTTGAGTATAAGCATTTAACACTTAATCTGTTGTGTATTTTCACAAATAATTTTCATCAAATCTAGTCATTCTAGCTGCTGTGAAGCAGCCTTGACAAGTTTTATGAAAATTATGCTAAATAAAAAATCTGCAGTCAAAAAGTTGATTCAATTTACAGAAACTTTGGTTAATCATTTAAGGCCTGGAGATTTTTATATATATTTGCTACACTTACACAGTCTATATCCTGTGACTTTTCAGTCGTTTCTAGGCAAGTCATGGCTGGCTTTTTTGGGCACCAAGCAGGCCTCGACAATTCAGGCGAACGATCGTTCCGTTCCCCTAGAGGTGACACAAACAGAAATTGAGGCAAACAGACTATCGGTTAACCAAAAGGATCTACCGGTTAACCAACTTTTTTATGATTGGCATATTAGATGCCTGGACAGAAAGTAGTACACATACAAATATTAAATTTGTGCTTATTATTTTGCTGTAAGCATAGTCCAAACATGGCCTGAAAGTCTGCAATATAATTTTTTGGTTTGGTAGGTCCTTAAAAGGACATACCAAACCAAAAAAATTATATTACAGACTTTCAGGCCATGTTTGGACTACTGTAAGCATAATTAGAAACATGTTGTTAAAGTTTATCGAAATTGAAATGCACTGCAGCCTGATGTATGATGGGGCCACAACCAAATCAATTCTGGACCCATTCACCGTTATATGCAATGCTGCCAATAGAAGATGCACAACTCTTGTATGCAATGCTGCCAACAGAAGAGGCACAATTCTATATTTGTAGTGATTGCGTATTCGTTGATATTTTTATCGTCTGAAGTCATCACATGTTGCCAACACAAGGGGCGTAACTCTACATTTCCCTCACAAACCCTTCCACCAGCGCAGGTCTACGGATTTCGGGATATGCCTGTGGCATATCGTGTTTGGATTTTTGGTTAACCAACACGTTAATGAAACAAATTTACTTAACCTTCAGAATAGGTTAATGAACAACTAAATGGGTAACCTGTTAAAGGGTTAATCAAAATATGGAATTGTCAAGGCCTGCACCAAGACTTGCCTAGCAACAACTACCAAGGTTCTTGGAATAAAACTTGCAAGTTTACTGAGAGACTATATGTTGGGGCATATGTAAGGGCCTAATTCCGACTTTGATAACTTTTTAATGCAAAGGAAGAGGTGCCCCAACATACATTGCTTGGGTAAACTCAAAACTTGTTTTCTAAGTACCTTGTCAGTTATTTCTAGGTATGTCTTTGCTACCTCTGTAGGCTGCCAAGACTTGACTAGAAACTCAATCTCATCTGCTCGTGGAAAGCTATCTGTGACTCTTTACCTGACCCTGCGTGACTTGTTGATGAATTTTGCAAGTGGAGAGAACAAAACGGTCTATTATGGTTGTTAATCTAGTTATTAGCTTTGAATGCTGTAAGGTGTATGCTGTATTGGTGAGCGATATTCTCAACATAAAACTGAGCAAATGGTGTAATACATTACTCGCAACAAGCTTTCTGGAAAGTTAAAGTTGGTATCCACTGAAATTCAAAGTATATTAAACGAGTATGATGTTCCAACAGAAATACTTAACTTGTGCTTTCAAAATGTGTTATGTAAGAAGTAAAATAAATTCAAGAGCTCACCTTGGTACCAGTTTATCAGCTTCAACAGTTAGTTCCAGCAGACCAAGTAATACAGCTGACACATCAAGGTAGGGCTCCCATACAGTAAAGCCTCGACCAATTAAATCTATTGCTGCTCTTCTAATTGGAGTGTGTGCTGGAAGTTTGGGACTTGGTGCCTGTAGCAGCAGGAATGTTAATGCTTTACCTAAAACAATTCCAAAACAAACAAGTGCAACAACATTGGATTACCAATCACCTGCTTATCTGATAATTCCAGTCGTTTCAACCTTGAATTGATGCATGAAAGTAAACAGTGCATTGAATCATTGATACACAGAAGTGATTTGATCGATACTCAGAACAGATAGTGTCTTGCAATCTGATTCAGCTGGTGGGTTTGTAGTACAAACATGGCCTGAAAGTCTGTAATTATAACTTTTTGGTTTGGTAAGTCCTTTGACTTTATGGCCATGTTTGGACAAGGGTTTTCATGCATCAATTCAAGGTGAATACATGTTGATATATTGCTGGAAATGATCGGTATCCACTCAAAAACACTAGATTTTCTTTTCATTATACGTTTTCAGAACAAATTGATCATTTCCAGTGATAATTTGACTCATATTCACCTTGAAGTGATGCTTTGAAAGCCACCATTTTGAATGATACCGTGAAAGTCAGAATTTCTATATCTTCACAGTGGGGGATAGGAGTTCTATCTTTCCGCAACTTCTTCGATAATCTATTGTTTAGCATATAATAAATTGGATTACCAATCCCCTGCTCAGGGTTTGTACAATTTTTTGAGAATGAATCAAATTCCATGACTTTTCCAATCTTTCTACCCAATTTTGATGACCTTTCTCTTGTTAAAATAACCACCACACCCTCTTTTTGGGGTTGTTCAAGCATGATTTTTGGGGGAAATGGTGTACTGGTTATCACAACAAAACTCCATGAATTTTCCAGATTACAGCAAAACAAGAGGCCCCCAAAGGGCCTAAAGCACTCATATTGAACAGAAAACAATATAAACAGAGTCCAAGAATGAGTACATTAAGCAAGCATCTCCATAGGCTACACTGTCATTCCTGGAGTCCCTCTGGACTGACAAAAATAATCCGGCATCATGCCTTTTCTTCAGTTGATCATAAAGTAAAATGTAGAGCTCCCCTATGAAGTCCCTTGATACAACCTATGTGGATTAATCTTAGTTACACACCTCAAGAGGGTACTGAATTTTTAACTCTTCAGCAAAATGGCCAATTCCGGCTCCCATAGGGAGCCCAAATATTAACCCAGGCTCTCGATTTGAACACAGTTGAATCTGACTTCCCTAGAGATATTGTGTACCAAATATGAAAGCATTCTGACTGTTGGATCTGAAGAAGAGAAATTGTAAAGAAATTTCTTCGAATTGCACTAAATTCAAATTTGGGCTACCATAGCAAGCCCAAATATTAACCTATGGATCCGATTTGAACAAAGTTGAATCTGAACCCCCTAGAGATGTTGTATACCAAATATGAAAGAATTCTGACTAGTGGATCTGAAGAAGATTTTTGAAGAAATTCCCTCATATTGTACTAAGTTAAATTTCAGATTTACATATGGAGCCCAAATATTAACCCAGGCACACGAATTAAACAAACTGGAATCTGCCCCCCCCCCCCCCCCCTCCCTAGAGATGTTGTATACCAAATATGAAAGCATTCCAACTGGTGGATAAGAAGAAGATTTTTAAAGAAATTGCCTCATATTGCACTAAGTAAAAATTTGGTCTACCATAGCGAGCCCAAATATATACCTAGGGATCTGATTTGAACAAACTTGAATCTGACCCCCCTAGAGATGTTGCATACCAAATATGAAAGCATTCTGACTGGTGGATCTGAAGAAGAAGAAGAGTTTTTCAAATTATTCCCATATTGAACAAAGTTAAAATTTGAGCTTCTGTAGGAAGCCCAAATATTAACCTAGGGACTTGGTTTGAACAATCTTGAATCTGACCCTCATAACAATGATGTATACCAAACATTAAAAGATTCTGATTGGTGGTTCTGAAGAAAAAGATTTTTAAAGAATATTCCCTGTATTACCCTATGTTAAAAATTCTGGCTCCTGTAGTGAGCCCAAATATGAACCAATGAGCTTTATTTCAACAAACTTGTATCTGACCCCCCTATGAATGCTGTATACCAAATATCAAAAGATTCTGATGATTGGTTCTGGAGAAAAGATTTTTTTAAATTTTTGCAAATATGCTGACTCAGCATTTTTTCGATGCCCATTACAGAACACCCTAACATAACCGATTTTTTTTTACCATTCAATTCTACTGGTCTTAAGGATACTTCATACCAAATAACAGCTCTCTGTTCCATGTGGTTTGAGAAATATAGGCGTTTGAATATATTTCTATTTTTAGCTCCCAGGGTTCCCATGGTGCAGGAATTTTTTTTTTTTGCATGGGTCAAGTACTTGTGACCCAATAATACGACATACCAAATTTGGTTCATATCGGACCATCGGTTCAGAAAGTTAAAAAATTTATAGTAATTTATATATTTTTTATACTTACCAATGACCCAGACATAGCTGGTGCTAACTCTTAAAAATCTAGGGCCAAACACAAATTTTGCCCCCCAATCCCCAAAATTTGCATCTAAAACCAAAGAAATCATGTCCTGAAGGTCCTCCATACTTTGCCTCCACTGCACATGCGCAGTGTCAAGGAGGTCCCGAAATTGGCGCCAATTATCATTCTAACAAGCAGTGCCTGGTCAGCGCTATGTACTCAGCGGGGAGGTATGAGTTCCCAACTCCTGGGAGGGCCATCCCCGTCTGGGTCATTGGTAAGTATAAAAAATATATAAATTACTATAAATTTTTTAATATTTTTATACTGTACCAATGACCCAGACATAGCTGAATAGTAAAAAGGCTGGAGGGCCTAGGACATAGAGGAAAATCCAATAAGCTCAACTATATAAATAGAGTCATCCCCTCGAGGAGAAAAGGAGTATTAGGCTTTACATGTATCTTTCTTATTTTATGAAAAATTAGAAAGACACAACACCCTCAATAATTGAGCATAATAACATTCATGTTCTCTATTAACATCCAGTATAACCCCTTATACTAATTATTTTTAAAGTAAGCCAATAAATAAAGTTAGTCCTGAGAATTGAGACTCTTTATACTCTCTTAAAAGTATCCGAGGATTGTATATTAACGCCCGTTTGACACGTGACATATACAAATGCTTCACACCGAGCTACACTTTAAAATATGACATGAATGAATTTTTAACATTAATTTTACACTTTAAAACCATCCCGGTTACGACTCAGAATTACTGACTCCGGAGGAGGAATCCCCTTGCTTTTCACTATAAAGCAGGTGACCTAAGGGAACACCCTCCCCCCCCCCCCCCTTCCCCTTGCCCTGGGTCAAACAGACCAGAGCGAAGAGGGCAGCAGGGTGGAGTCACTGCCGGAACAGAAAGCCTGCATAACTATAGTTGCAACTGTTTAGTGGACGACATTCTGAGCAACAGATAACGGACCTAAACAATGCAGGTCTCCAGAAATGGACTCAATATTTCTGAGATAAAAATTCGTGAATGTGGATGGCTGAGACCAATATGTAGCCTTCATTAAGTCTGTAATAGCAACACTATTTGCGTAAGCCCAAGATGTAGAAAGAGCTCTTACTTCATGAGCCGAAATCTTAAGCACAGACTGCTGAGTTGAAGATAGATTATCATAAGCAGTACGGATAGTTAATTGAATCCATCTAGCAATAGAATGGACCATAATGTCCTTTCTATTAGGCATCAGAGACAGAAAGAAGCATTTTCGTCCCTTTCTGATAAACTGAGATCTTTGTTTATAAATACGTAAAGCTCTATCCGGACAGAGTAAAGGCCTATGCCCGTCTGAAGACGGAAGGGCCTTAATAACAATAGGTTCCAGATATTTATTAGGAGCCTGATTCTTAGCTAAAAATCCAACATTAGTAGTAAAGGTAATAGTGTTCCCGACACTACGATAGTGAGAATCGTCCACCGATAGTGCATGAAGCTCACTGACTCTTCTAGCAGAAGAGAAAGCTAAGAGAAATGCTGTCTTATAAGACAAGAATTTGAAATCTACTGTCCCAAGAGGCTCAAATGGCTTTTCTTTCAGTTTAAGAAGAACCCAAGCTAAATTCCATTTAGGAATTAATCTAAGAGTTTGGGGTCTATTTATCGAGAAGTTTCTAACTAATTTAGATAAAGAGACATTAGATCCAATTTGTAAACTATCATGGTGTGCATAGGTATCAGATAACATAGACCTATAACCTTTAATAGTAACAGGCTGCAGTTTGATCTCGTCAAACAAGTATACTAGAAAGTTTGCAATGTCTGGTATGGAGGGATCAAAAATATCAACAGAACGATCCCTACACCAACGACGAAAGACCTTCCACTTAGCCGCATAGTTTAGCGAAGAGGAAGTCCTCCTACAGTTAGAAATCGCGTCCACTGCTCGTCCTGTAAAATGCTTGCTGTGCAAGAAGGACCGCACAACGGAAATACGTGAAGGTTGAGACCTTGCGGGTTGTGATGAAGTTGACGCGACTTCCCCTGCGAAAGAAGATCCTCTCGTGGAGGAAGTTTTCGCGGTAAGTCCCACAGTAGACACCTGAGTAGATTTATCCACGGTCTCTGTGGAGACAGAGATGCTACCAACAGAATTTTGCATTGTGATTGTTTTATCTTTAGCAATATTTGCTGAATCAACGGCGCTGGAGGATATGCATATCCTATCATTCCGTCCCACGAGATCGATAGAGCGTCTACTGCATATGCTCAGGGATCCGGACATGGTGACACATACGTCTGCAACTGATTGTTGAGTTGTGTCGCAAATAAGTCTATCATTGGCCGTTCCCATTGGTACCAAATCTGATTGAATACCTGTTTGTTGAGAGTCCATTCTGTCGGCAACAAGCGACCCTTCCGTGAAAGGGAGTCTGCTAATACATTCAGACGACCCGGAATATGACGGACCGAAAGTAGAACTTGGTGTTCTAGAACAAACAGAAGGATTCTTTCCGTTAAATTGAATAACGGAACGGAATGAATGCCTCCCTGGTTCCGGATATATGCTACTACTGTCGTATTGTCGGACAGAATTTGGACATGTGCTTTCTGAATAATGTTCATCCAATGCCGTAATGCAAGCCAAATTGACATCATTTCCTTGATGTTTATGTGCTTGCCTAGAAACTGCGGATCCCAAAGACCCTGGCACTTCGAATCCGTTGGGGTCAATGTTGCACCCCAACCTGTTTGACTGGCATCCGTCATAATCGTAAAACTCGGATCCGGCAACTGCAGTGGAACTCCCTGAGTCAACCACTGAATGTTTGCCCAAGTCTGAATCTCTTGTCCCTGGCTACCGGATGGCGTGACCTGGTCGCCGTGGAATCCCTGATTGGCGAAGCTGGCTGGATATCCGTGGTCACGTAGCCAAGGTGCGGTCGTGTGCGCTGCCGAGAGGATGAGGAAGCCTTCTGGACAGTCTCTCTGGACTGTCTATATAACGGAGCGTCCCGAGCGGCGGACGTATGCTCCGAATGCGAAGCATTTTGTACCACAACATCTGGTCCCAGATGTTGTTGTACGAGAGAGGGGCCTCTCTCGCTCGCAGCCCGGATGGACCTGGACGAGCTAGGAACCGGACTAATAGGCTTCCTCCGTTCTCTCCTCTGATCCGCCGTCACTGGGTGTGCACCTTGTTTATTTATAGTGCTCGCATCACCCAAATCTCCTTCCTGGACCGCAACGGACGAACCCGGCTGCCGAACCATTCGATGAATGGACGCTACACCGGGCGAGCTAGCGGACGTCAACGCCGTCGATCCTACTAGGGACCTCTTGGGCAATTGACATATTTCCATGAGCACTTTTGCCGCTAGCTCTTCATTTAATAGTGACGACGGAGGCACACTTTTGGAAGACATCACGGAAACATCACCGTGTTCTTGTTCCTCTGAAATAGAGATTGATAAACTAGAGTGACCCTGCGGAGAAAGGACCGGCATGGCCTTTTCCCCGCTAACAACATACCGTGACACACATTTCCAATGTTTGTCATCCCAATTGACACATACTGAACAGGAGAAAGTGCGAGTACACTGACTACAATTAATACAATGATCATGAAAGTCAGAGGAAGATTTCCTCTTATTACAATTTGAACAATGTCCTTTCATTGTGAAAAGAATACAAAAAGTCCTAGTAGTCGCACCAACCCCTGAAAACAAAGATACATAATAACATGATCAATTAACATAGAAAAAATAATTGAAATCAAAAAAAATTTTTGAAAAAATATTTTTTCAGAAAAGCCCAAGTTTCTGAAAAGTAATGTTGAGCCCCAATGGATCCCAAGCCTAAGTGTGGACAAAAATTTTTAAAATATTTTAAAAAATCAATGCAACACTTACGAATAATAATAATATATCTTGTAATGATTAAACTAGTACAAAGACAAGAAATCCCCCTCCACAGAGACTGTTGTCAATGTAAACAAGAAGTGTATAAACACCAGAAACATGACTCCAGGCACTGATAACCCTGGCCCGAAATCAGTTACCAATAATACACTATCTGATGCAAAACAGAGACTTCCAGGGAAGAAACTGCAGAACATCAGATGGTAGATGCAGAACACTAAGCCTAAACACCCATGGGTGAGAACGTAAACATGGGGAAAAGAACAGAATTCATTCTGTTACCCAGCTAAAACTCCCAAGAAATTTTAGTAATAATATTACAGAAAATATGCCAAAAGCATGGGAGAATAGCAAGGGGGGACTTAAAGGAAAAGGAGAGAGGAAACACTGAACAAGCAGTGTAACTTTATAGCAAGAATGACAACAACAGGCCCATGCCTTGAAAATAGGCAACTTAACATAATTTCATAAAAAAATTTTAAGTTACAGCCCTGATTATTTTCTGTCACTCATTTTTCCTCTCCTCCTTCTATATCCTCTTTAGATCCACCATTTCTCTAATATTTATGTGTCTGGCATCATTTAAACTGAGATTTACAAGCACAAATATCAGTCAGATGTGAACTGATGAAGGGCCAAACAAAGAATGATAATTGGCGCCAATTTCGGGACCTCCTTGACCCTGCGCATGCGCAGTGGAGGCAAAGTATGGAGGACCTTCAGGACATGATTTCTTTGGTTTTAGATGCAAATTTTGGGGATTGGGGGGCAAAATTTGTGTTTGGCCCTAGAATTTTAAGAGTTAGCACCAGCTATGTCTGGGTCATTGGTACAGTATAAAAATATAGAAATTTTGGGAGGGGCCAAAAATCTTACCCCTCCCATTACAAAGCCAAATATTGCTTCACGAACTTCGTTTGAACAAACTTGATTCTACACCTCAAAAGGAAGCTCCATAGCAAATATCAAGTCATTGTACACGCTGGTTCTTGAGAAGAAGATTTTAAAAATATTTTGGAGCATTTGCCCCCACTCCCTCCCTATGGGGCTGGGCATGCTGAGTTGAACAAAAATTTGCATACGAAACCGAAAAATTAAAGTCCTATCTGGTCCTCCATACTTTTGTTTACTGCAAATGCCCAGTAGCTAGGAAGGTACTGGAATTGGCGCCAAGCATCAATCTTTCTATAGTTCCTGCTAAATTTTATAATCAGAGGGGAGGTATGAGTGCCCACTCATGGGAGGGCCATCCCTGTCTGGGCCATTGGTAAGTATAAATAAAAATGCCGCTCAGGATCACAGATCCAATGTCGAGTTGTGACCTTGACCTTTGACCTGGCGAGTCCAAGGTCAATAGGGTTCTTCCTCGCACCAAGGCCAACACACCTATGAAGTTTCATGACTCTAGGTTGAACCACTATCAAGTTCTCATCCGGAAACCAATTGTTGCGATATACTATGTTCAAGGTCACTGTGACCTTGACCTTTGACCTGGTGAGTCCAACATCAATAGGGTTCTTCCTCGCACCAAGGCCAACACGCCTGTAAAGTTTCATGGCTCTAGGTTGAACCACTATCAAGTTATCATCCGGAAACCAATTGTTGCGATATACTATGTTCAAGGTCACTGTGACCTTGACCTTTGACCTGGTGAGTCCAAGATCAATAGGGTTCTTCCTCGCACCAAGGCCAACATACCTATGAAGTTTCATGACTCTAGGTTGAACCACTATCAAGTTATCATCCGGAAACCAATTGTTGCGATATACTATGTTCAAGGTCACTGTGACCTTGACCTTTGACCTGGTGAGTCCAAGATCAATAGGGTTCTTCCTCGCACCAAGGCCAACACACCTATAAAGTTTCATGACTCTAGGTTGAACCACTATCAAGTTATCATCCGGAAACCAATTGTTGCGATATACTATGTTCAAGGTCACTGTGACCTTGACCTTTGACCTGGTGAGTCCAAGATCACTAGGGTTCTTCCTCGCACCAAGGCCAACACACCTATGAAGTTTCATGACTCTAGGTTGAACCACTATCAAGTTATCATCCGGAAACCAATTGTTGCGATATACTATGTTAAAGGTCACTGTGACCTTGACCTTTGACGTAGCGAGTCCAAAATCAATAGGGTTCTTCCCCTCACCAAGGCCAATCTACCTATGAAGTTTCATGAATGTGAGTTGAACCATTATCAAGTTATTATCCGGAAACCAATTGTTTAAGATTTACTATGTTCAAGGTCACTGTGACCTTGACCTTCGACGTAGCATGTCCAAAATCAATAGGGTTCTTCCTCCCACCAAGACCAACCTATGTATGAAGTTTAATGAATGTGAGTTGAACCACTATCAAGTTATCATCCGGAAACCAATTGTTTACGCCCGCCCGCCCGCCCGCCCACCATTCACCAAACTATAAGTCGAGTTTGACTTCGTCACAACTCGACTAAAAATATACAAATTACTTTAAATTTATACTATTTTTATACTACAACCAATGGCCCAGACTTTGCTGAATAGTAAAAATAGGCCGATTAAATCGTCAGATGTGTACCCATATGCGCAACTAGTAGAAAGCTGTATGACGGAGGGCCAAACGGATGCCGACATTATGTACACCATACATGGTACGGGTACATGTAGAAATGGATTGGAGGAGTGCCTAATTTGATGGATAAAGGGTTAAAATCTCCGGATCAACTTATTAGATTTACATAAAAAAAACTATACAGCACAGCACATCAGTAACCTGAATACATATATAAACCTGATAATCGGATTAAAATTTTTTGAGTTATCGCATGCTGAAGAAATGGATTGGAGGAGTTCTCAATTTGAAGGATAAAGGGTTAATATCACAGGATCAAATTATCAGATTTACACCAAAAACTATACAGCTCGGCACATCAGTAACCTGAACACATATAAGAAGTAACATGACAATCGGATTAATATTTTTTTGAGTTATCTCATGCCAAAGGGATTGGAGGAATTTTCAATTTGAAGGATAAAGGGTTAATATCTCAGGATCAAATTAACAGATTTACGCCAAAAACTATACAGCTAGGAACATCAGTAACCTGAAGATATATATAAAGTAACATGACAATTGGATTTATATTTTTTGAGTTATCTCATGCCAAAGGGATTGGAAGAATTCTCAATTTGAAGGACGAAGAGTTAATATCTCAGGATCAAATTATCATATTTGCACCAAAAATTATACAGCTCGGCACATCAGTAACCTGAACACAAATTTACAGTAACTTGACAATCCAAGCAATATTTTTCAAGTTATCAAATGCCAAAGGGATTGGAGGAATTTTCAATTTGAAGGATAAAGGGTTAAGATCTCAGGATCAAATTATCCGATTTACACCAAAAACTATACAGCTCGGCACATCAGTAACCTGAACACAAATATAAAGTAACTTGACAATCCAAGCAATATTTTTCAAGTTATGGAATGCCAAAGAAATGGATACAGATGCCAGATGGATGGACAGACAGATGGACAGACAAATGACGGAGGGCCACCCCGGATGCCGGCATTATGTGTACCATACATGGTATGGGTACACATAAAAATGCAATGCCCATTTGGGACCATCACTCACACAAACTTTCACTTGAATTGGCCCAGTGGCTTTGGAGAAGACTAAAACATGGTGTTGACAGACAGACGGATGGACGACGGACGGACGACGGATGGAGAGCGATGAGACTTTGTCAAGATGAGCTAAAAAACCCAACATTTTTTCAAAACGTAAATATTTTCGTTTTCCATAAAATTTCCAGAATTCCTTGACCCATATGAACAGGCCTGCAATCTACAAGACCAACTATGGGTTCCCGCTCAAAGATGACCATGTGCAACCAGCCTAGATGCACTACACAATTCTCCGTTTTATCATTGGCAAATTTTACTAAATATTATCCCATTGTGTGAATGCATAGGAACAAAACTAACGGCTACAACGATGAAAATATATACTGTTGTGGGGTTGTTTGCTTACTGTTCTATTCCCAATTTACAATTTCAAACCACAGCAATAGTCGCCGTCTGCCTCCTCCAAATTCCAATTTAAATTTAAAATAAATTATCTACTACCAGCAACAAACACAGTTGTCTTGTCAGTTGACATCACAAGACAGTATTTATTAATCAGCAGAGAAACTGACATAAAAAAGCAATTAAACTAATCCTTGACGCTCGTGACCACGGTGGGTCACAGTGTTTTGAAAACTGTCTTCCACTGATCAAATACTGTGGTCCACTGGAACTCCATGGTGGAGAACACACCGCGGCAGAGTTTTTGTTACAATCCACGTTGAACGTACTGTATGAACAAGTAGAGTGCTGAATTATTTTTCAAAGGTAATTTGTAACACACAATATTTTTTTTCAAAGATGCCATGCCATCAAGTAGGGGAGCCTTAGTTCAACAAGTTTTTGATTATAAATAATTGCCAACTGGCACTCTCCAATAAATTGTAACAAAACAATTTTAAATCAACATTTTTATTACACATTCATTCAACTTTAAACCCTTGTATTTAACGGAATAGCCACTATGACATAAATGATTCTGTATTCAATGGGTGATGTACAAGTCAGAACTTTTTCCCAGCACTGTTCATACTAGTTGCTTTCCCATCGAGTCATTAGTTACGCTTCGAAAAGTTTCCAAATTTTGTTATGCAATTATCAACACTCTGTCGCAAAGTGTGAAAATGAAAACGTCCAAAGCAAAATAAAGTCGGTTCACAAAAAATTAGTTAACCAAAAATGAGATATTTTTAAAAAAACCCCAATCATTTCCAACCAGAACATTAACCCAGTGCTGTAGTCGTCTCGTTTTGTGGATCCGTTACATATAGATTAGTCAACTTTATTTCGGTAAATCTTCTTACATCTTGACATGCTTTGAACTTCTTTTAAAAATGTTTCTTCCAGCTGTTTAGCAAATCTGTGCAAATTTGTTCTTATATTTTTACGAACAGTAATAGCCACCAAATGGTTAAGAATGAAAGGGCACCAGCCGAAGAGAAACAGCGATACGTATTTCAACAAACACTGGTTCCGAAAAGGTTGTTTTGATTTGTTATCGATCCATTTGATCAGTACAACTTCAATCAAAACAAACAGACTCTTCACCTTTGGGTTTAAACACTGGAATTAAAATTTGTTTATTTAAATGAATTTTAATGTATGCGTTGTGTAAAAAACACAGAACGCGATGTGGTTTTGAATCGGCGGGTGTTTTACATAACTCGTTGGAATGGCATAATCATATTACGAAATATGACTACGCCATTCCAACTCGTTATGTAAAATACTCACCGATTCAAACACACATTGCATGCTGTCTATTTCTACTACTGCTGAACAAACAACAAACTAATACATACAATGTAAAGACAATGTGTGTTCGAAAGTTAAAAAATTTATAGTAATTTCTATATTTTTTATACTTACCAATGACCCAGACATAGCTGGTGCTAACTCTTAAAATATAGGGCCAAACACAAATTTTGCCCCCCAATCCCCAAAATTTGCATCTAAAACCAAAGAAAACATGTCCTGAATGGCCCTCCACACTTCACCTCTACTGCGCATGCGCAGTGTCAAGGACGTTCCGAAATTGGCGCCATTAATCATTATATTTATTTATTTATTGGTGCTTAACGCCACATCAGCAACAAAGGCCATATCGTGGCGAGAAAGTCATGAAAATGAGTTAAAAGGTAATGGTCAGGACTGCTTTTAAAAAGAAAAAAAATTGTGATAGATGAACGATAATACAATGAAAATGTGAAAATGAATATTCATAATGAAAGAAGAAGAACAAATATAATACAAATCAACCTATTGATACCAAATCATGATGGGAAGATTAAAAGACAAAGCTCTAAAACTTGCTAAAAAGGTTGATTTCTTTTAGAAAAGACAAAAGCTTGCGCAGACTGGTAGTGTAAAAAAGGTCTCTAAGAGACTCCACAGTGAAAAACTGCCGCCTAACGTGATCGAAATCTGTACAATCTAAAAGAATGTGTTCCACTGTCAGCCCCTGCTGACAAGGAACACATTCAGGTCGCAGAGTGCCCTCTAATAAGAAACTATGAGTGAGTCTGGTATGACCAATATGACATCGTGTAAGGATAACGAGATCTTTTCGACAAAGATGAGAAAGAGGATAATAATCAGACACAGTTGGTCGGAATTGGTGGAGCTTGTTATTGGTAGCTCCATCCCATTCCGACTGCCACAAAGACCGGATGTATTTAGAAATAAGTGGCTTGTAATCACTGTAAGGAATTGGAAAATCAGTGATTGGCTTACTCAGAGCCTGTTTCGCTGCACTGTCTGCCCTGGTGTTACCAGCAATACCGACGTGTCCAGGTAACCAGCAAAACACAACATCATATTGGTCAGACTTCATTACAGTAAGTCGTTCACGAAGTGACAAGATTAGAGGGTTCTTCAACCTGGGGTTGAGAAGAGCCTGTAAACAAGAAAGAGAATCTGAGAAGATAATGGACTTCCATTCCTCTTCAGCCTCAATCTCATCGAGCGCAAGGTCAATAGCTTTTACCTCAGCTGTAAAAATGGAACTCGTGTCAGGTATCCTGGTTGAGGTGGTCTGATCACCACTAACAACAGCAGATGACACTCTATCATTATCCTTGGATCCATCTGTATAGAACATAGTGTATGCTCTATAGTGAGACTTAATCTCGGCATACGCTTGCTTAAATTGCAAAGAATTTGTGTTTGCCTTTTTAGAAGAGGCCAGATCTAAAATAACCTTGGGTTTTGACAGACGCCAAGGGGGTATATCTGGTTTACAGTTCTCTGCCACAGAATCAGGAGCAATACCAGCGGTCTTCATATGGGGTTGGATTCTGAGTCCCAATGGAGGAATCTGGTTTAGATTTTTGTCAAAGGACAATTTATTTTGCGGTTTAAAAACACAAAGGTAAGCAGGATTTGAAGGATTCGCAGATAATTTAGAAACATACTGTAAAGAGATTTTGACACGACGCTTTTCTAGAGAAGGCTCACCTGCCTCGACAAGAAGAGAGTCTATAGGTGACGTACGAAATGCACCAAGACTAATCCTGATACCACTATTATGGATGGTATCAAGAGGTTTCAGATAGGATTTCCTAGCCGAACCATAAACCATACAACCATAATCCAACTTTAACCGTACAAAAGCTCTATACAGATGGAGCAAAGTATTTTGGTCAGCACCCCAGTCAGTGCTGCCAACAACCTTCAGAAGATTAAGTGCTTTCTTGCATTTAATTTTTAGTTGTTTGATGTGAGACCTAAAACTTAGTTTCTCATCAAACAACAAGCCAAGGAATTTCACTTCCTTTACAACTTTAAGTGGAGTTCCATCTAAAAATAACTCCGGATCCAGGTGGTGTTTCCGGAGTTTACAGAAATGAACACAATTTGTTTTGCTTTTTGAAAACTTGAAACCATTTTCAGTAGCCCAGCGCTGAACCTTGTTTAAGGATAGCTGAAGTTTGCGCTCAATAGCAGGCATTTTCTTGCCACTGTAGCAGATGAGGAAATCATCTACATACAATGAAGAATCAACATTTGTTTCAATAGCTGTAACAATGCTGTTGATTTTTATTGAAAAAAGAGTAACAGATAGAATACTACCCTGAGGTACTCCCAATTCCTGGTCGTGAGGGTCAGATAATGTTGACCCAAGACGAACCTGGAAATTGCGGTCCTTTAAAAAATTTTCAATAAAAAGTGGCATTCTGCCTCTCAACCCCATGTTGAAGAGGTCTTTTAAAATCCCATACGTCCACGTAGTGTCATATGCCTTCTCCAGATCAAAGAACACGGCAACCACGTGTTCCTTTCTGGCAAAGGCATTTCTAATAAACGTTTCAAGGTGGACTAGATGATCAACCGTGCTTCTCTGGTTTCTGAAGCCACATTGAACATCTGCCAGCAGATTGTTCGATTCCAGAAACCAAACAAGACGATCGTTGATCATTCTTTCCATGGTTTTACAAAGGCAACTAGTGAGTGCTATTGGTCTATAGTTGCTTGGATTGCTGTGGTCCTTATCAGGCTTGGGAATAGGAATGATTGTTGCTTTGCGCCAGTCAGATGGAAACTGGCCAGTCACCCATATATCATTAAAAATAGAAAGTAAAAGCTTGAGCGATGAATTTGGCAAATGTTTTAAAATCTGATAATGTATTTCATCAGGACCAGTTGCTGTATCTTTTGCTTTACTCAATGACGCTAGTAGCTCATCAATAGAAAATGGTTCATTATAATTTTCATCATTATCAGATTGGAATTTTAGTTTTTGTTTCTCCTGTTGCTTTTTAACAGGGATAAATTGCGGAGTGCAATTTTCAGAAGAGGAATTTTGGGAAAAGGTAGAAGCTAGGGTGTTCGAAATATCTTTTTTAGATGTTATTTTATTGTTATTATGTTCGAGGTGCTGTACTGTAGATTTTGATTCTTTAACTTTAATTTTTTTGATCATTTTCCAGACCTTTTTGATGGGGGTATTTTGATTCAATCTTGAAACATAATTTTGCCAGGACGTTTTCTTCTTTTGTTTGATGAGCCGTCGGGCTTGTGCTCGACCAATACGTAATTTATCTAAATTATTCGTCGTTGGTGACTTATTAAAATCCCGTTCAGCCTTTTTGCGTTGATGAATAGCCTGTTTGCAATCTGTGTCGAACCATGGTTTATGGAAACGTTTTGGATTTGCCGAGGTTTTAGGAATGACTTGGCTTGCAATGTCAATCAACTCTGTGGTGAAGTGTTCAATCTGGTCAGTTCTGTCCTGAAATTTCTCCCATGTGAGGCGTTCAGAACAAAGCGATGAGAAAGTGTCCCAGTCAGCCTTTTTAAAGTTCCACTGGGGCACCCTCTCATCATCCGCCGGAACTACACTCTCCAACACAATCGGAAAGTGGTCACTCCCGCACAAGTCATCTTCTGCCTTCCATGAAAAATCAAGGAAGACAGAAGGGCATGCAATTGTTAAATCAATTGAAGTGTAAGAACCAGAGGCGGGGTGCAGGTAAGTATCTGACCCATCATTGAACAAGCACAAGTCATATTTTGTAATGAACTCTTCTACAGTTTTACCTTTTGCATCTTCTTGACTGCAGGAATTACCCCAAAGGGGGCTATGCACGTTAAAATCACCCAACAAAATGTACGGAGTTGGGAGTTGTTGGACCAGTAACTCAAGATCATTCAGCTGTAGCGTTTTACTCGATGAAACGTAAATAGAACATAAGGTGATTGTCTTGTCTAAGGTTAGGCGTACCGCTACAGCCTTTAAATTTGATTGCAAAGATACAGGACTGTGAATAATGTTGTTTCTAACCAAGACGGACGTTTCACGAATATGAAGATCAGTTTCATCTGCCCAGGCATTATACGATGTATAATGCTTAAAGGCTGAATGATCCTGAGCCTCGGGTTTCTTTAAAAGAGTTTCCTGCAGGCAAAAAGCAGCAGGTTTATATTTTTGGCTTAGAAGACCAAGTTCATTGAAATTAGCTCTAAAACCTCGACAATTCCACTGTATGATATTATTTCTCTGTGTATTATCCATATTTGGTTGAAGTTTGGGATGGTGGACGTATGGGCGATATTGCCCCAGTGTGTTTCTTTGGCGATTTTGTTTTGGGGGACTTATTCTGAGATGTTGAGCGCAGTTGCTCGAACATTTCGTCAATGCCGTCACTGACATCCATCTTCTGAAAACCTTCAAACCTGTTACGTGTAACAGGGTCTTGAAGGGCCTTTGGTGTTCTGTCTGATAACTGTTTTTGTTTTTTTTTTTCTATTTTCTTTTTTTCCTTTTTTTCCAAATTTTCCTGTTTTCTTCTCTGACTCTGACTCAGATTTTGCTGCTGCGATTTCTGTATATGATCTGTTTTTGGATTTGTATTGTCTTTTCTAGTTGGCTGATCTGATTTATTGTTGTCCTGTCTTGCTTCCGCTGGTGTAGATTTTTGTTGTGGATGTTCCTTTATGTGTTGTGTCTTAATCGTTTCTTGAGCAGTGCTGTTTGTTTGTGTAGATCTTCCTTGAGTTAAATTATTTTCTATTGTAAAAGATTGTAATGTGGTTGGAATTGAACCCCTGAGCCAGGTATATTCAGTTTGGCATGAAACTGATTCGGTTGATTTCTTTTGTTTCAAAGTTGAGGCATAAGTTGGTATTGATATATTCATGCCAGGCATAGATGTTACGATGTCTCTGGCATCTTTAAAACTAATCTGTTTTTCACATTTAATCTTTTGTATCAATTTTTCCTTCCTCCAGACAGGGCAATCCTTTGACGATGACATGTGATTGCCCTGACAGTTGATACATTTATATGTGGATGTTTCACAAGGGCCATCATGGCTTAAACTACATTTAAAACATGTTTGTTTGCCTTGACAGGAATTCTGTCCATGTCCAAACTTTTGGCACCTGAAACATCGGAGTGGATTCGGGACGTATAAATCCACTCCAATGCTCAAGTAACCAATTTTGATAGACTTTGGGGGCCTGGTGCCATCAAAGGTACATATGTATGGATTGGTCTTAATTTGTTTTCCATCTTTTTTTTATTTCCACCCGTTTGACAGCTGTTATACCTTGGGGTTTAAGTTCCAGTGCAATTTCGGTTTCTTCCATTTCTGCCAGTTCTCGAGTTCTTATGACACCTTTGCTTGTATTTAGAGTTCTATGGTAATCGGCTTTAATATTAAAATCAATAATTTTTGTAGTGTGCATAAGATTATGTACTTGAATTTGTTTAATACATTGAATGAGTATATCACCTGATCTTAATTTTTTTATATCTTTTACAGTCCCCGCAATACCTTTGATGGCCTTTTCAAGGGCAAAAGGATTGATGGTGCTGAGTTTCTTGTTTTCATCTGTTGAGTGCAGCAAAATGAATTTTGGTATATTATCTTCCGGTGGTATCAGAGAAGCTATCAAATCGTTGTCAGAATCAGAGTTTACTAGGTCAGTAGCCGAAAAAAGTCTTTTTGATTTGTTAGGTTTGGATGCCATGTTTGTAAGTTAAATTGTTCACTGCCCCGGCTCCCACCCACCACAGAGTCCAACAAGGGGTAGGGTTACTGCCACGCAGTGAACCCACCGGGTTGCCGGTATTCCCACATACCTGGTATGGGGCAGTATACTCAGCCAGTGTTGATACCGAAGTATGCCACTGGCTGATTGGCCCGTGTGTGGAAGTGCCAGGTCTTCAGATGGCGACCATCCAACCAATCACTTTATAAAACACTGTAATTACGGTTGCCACGTGAAACTGAAACAAACAGTGCAGCAGAAATAAATATTTGGTTAAAAAATTAGTTTAAAAACATCACACAATGGCAATTATGATAAATGATTAAAAGAAATGACTGACTGAATGGCCACCAAATGCCCCCCGACGTGACACCCAGTACTTTTTGGGGTGGGGGCTCCCGATTGGCCAGAACGGACCATCCGACCATCCTTCTACTCCCGAAATTGGGGCCAAAGCAGTGTGTTGAACAACATTATCTCCGAAATGGAGACCAGGGCTCCATCCCGGAGACTGCCCTAACCGGGGCTACGAGTCCTCAACTGCCAGGATTCCTTCTTCCGGGGCCTTCGGAACGCACCTCACGGGAGAACAAGGTGCCTGCCAGATGGTATTAGCAGGATTGATCATGTTGGTCCGGGGCTGCGTATTTATGTATTTCGCAGCGAACCAGCTCAATTGAGCAAACCTGCCAATCAAAAATTAGCAAACCTGTCCAATTGAGCAGGCCGTCCTCTATCCGCCACCCGAGGACCCGCCTAGTAGGGGACGATCAAACCCCCCTAGGCCATTAATCATTCTAATAACCAGTGCCTGGTAAGTGCTATGTACTCAGCGGAGAGGCAAGAGTTCCCAACTCCTGGGAGGGCCATCCCCGTCTGGGTCATTGGTAAGTATAAAAAATATAGAAATTACTATAAATTTTTTAACATTTTTATACTGTACCAATGACCCAGACATAGCTGAATAGTAAAAAGGCTGGAGGGCCAAGGACATAGAGCAAGATGGAATACGCTCAATAATATAAAATAGAGTCATCCCCTCTAGGGAAAAAGAAGTAATAGGCCTTACATGTATCTTTCTTATTTATGATAAATTAGAAAGATAAAACACCTTCCAAAATTGAGCATGATACATCCATGTACTCTATTAATATCCAATATAATCCTTATACTAATAATTTTTAAAGTAAGCCAATAAATAAAGTAAGTCTAGAGAATAGAGACTCTTATACTCCATAAAAGTGTCTGAGGATTGCATAATCACGTCCGTTGACACGTGCTATTTCAAAAGCTATACTTTAAAAACTAAGACTTGAATGAATTTTTAAAACATAAACTTCTCACTAAACAACCATCCCAATAACAGTTCAGAATTACTAACTCCGGAGGAGGTATCCCCTTGTTTTCATAGTAAAACAGGTGACCCAAGGGAACACCCTCCCCCCCCCCCCCCTTTTCTTGCCCTGGGTCAAATAGCCCAGAGCGAAGAGGGCAGCCGAACGGAGTCACTGCCGAAACAGACAGCCTACGCAACTGTTAAGTGAATGACATTCTGAGCAGTAGATAATAGACCTAACAATAGAGGCCTCCAGAAATGGACTCGATATTTCTGAGATAAAAATTCATGAATGTGGATGGCTGAGCGCAATGAGCAGCCTTCAAAAATCTATAATAGCGACACTATTAATGTAAGCCCAAGATGTAGAACTCTTACTTCATGAGCCGAAATCTTAAGCACAACTGCTGAGTCAATGATATACCATAAGCAGTACCGATAGTTAATTGAATCCATTAGCAATAGAATGGAGCGTAACGTCCTTCTATAAGGCATCAAAGACAGAAGAAGCTTACGCCCGTAGTAATAAACAGATATCTGTTTATAAATACATAAACTCTAACCGGACAGAGTAAAGGCCTATGCCCGTACGAAGACGGAAAGACCTTAATAACAATAGGTTCCGGATATTAGGAGCCTAACTTAGATAAAGAGACATAAGACTCAATTGTAAACTATCATAGAGTGCATAGGTATGAGGTAACATAAACCTATAACCTTAATAATAACAGGCTGCAGTAGATCTTGTCAAACAAGTATACTAAAAAGTTGCAATGAGTAGTATGGAGGGATCAACCATATGAACATAGTGATCCCTACACCAACGACGGAAGAGCCTCCACTTTAGCCGCATAGATTAGCGAAGAAGAGGATCTCCTATAGTAAGAAATCGCGTCCAAAGCTCGTCCAGTACAATGCTTACAATGCAATACGGACCACACAACGGAATACGTGAAGGTTGCGACCTTGCGGGTTGTGATAAAGATGACACGATTACCCAGCGAAAAAAGATCCTCTCATTGAGGAGGATTTCGCGTTAAGTCCCACAGTAGACATCAGAGTAAATTACCCACGGTCTCTGTGAAGATAGAGATGCTATCAACAGAAATGTATTGTGGTTGTTTATCTTAGCAATACCTGCTGAAACAACAGCGCCGGAGGATACGCGTATCCTATCATTCCGTCCTATTAGATCAATAGAGCGTTAACAACATTAGCTCAGAGATCCGAACAAGCCAACACATACGTCTGCAATTGATTAGCAAGCTGTGTCGTAAATAAATTATCATTGGGCGCTCCCATAGATAGCAAATCTGATTGAATACTTGTTTGTTGAGAGTCCATTCTGACGGCAACAAGCGACCCCTAAGTGAACGGGAGTCCGGTAAAACAATCAGACGACCCGGAATATGACGGACCGAAACAGAACTTGGTGTACTATAACCAACAGACGGATTCTTTCCATTAAATTGAATAACGGAAACGAATGAGTGCCTCCCTGGTTCCGGAGATACACCACTACTGTCGAATTAACGGACATGATTTGGACATGCGTTTCTGAATAATGTTCATGCAATGACATAAAGCAAGCCTAAAAAACATTATTCCGCGGAAGATAATTGCTTGCTTAGAGACTGCGGAACCCAAAGACCCTGGCACTTCGAATCCGTTGGGATCAATATTATATCCCAATCTGTTTGACTGGCAACCGTCATAACTATAACACTCGGATCCGGCAACTGCAGTGGCACTCTCTGAGTCAACCACCGAATGTTTGCCCCAGTCTGAATCTCTTGTAACACTAGATAGACAAGAGAACGTGTAAATCGAGCAATTCATGGATTGCCGAAAAGTTGCCGTCGAAGAGAGGCTTCTCCGAGAACGAAGCGACTCTGAGAGAGTTCTTCACCTTACTACCCACGCGCGTGGATGTAGCTAGGGCTGCGTCACGTCTACCCAACTCAAATCAGCCACTGAAGGGCGGAGTTATACGTGAACAAACTACTGCCCTCAAAAGAAATCACATTGAGAATAATATCCCGTAAATCTTTTCTTGAAGACGTAATGATAACGCCTCAGTAAGGTGGATTACGTATGATAAAGCGTCTAAGTTAAGTCTACTAGACATCATTGTCGTTTCCAACATTGTGGTTGGAAAAGACATAGACGGCGAAAAAGAATATTTCCAGTCTTTAACCACGCCGTCTAGACGCATATGAACTCTCAGTATGCCCTGCTCTGCCAAAATAAATTATTCGTATAAATGATAAAACGGCAGAAATGAGCATTGCGGACAAGAAACTAAACTATCATGCTTGGTAGCAGGCTTATATGCATATATAGCGTCGAAAAATAAAACACATGTTGTAATGACATTATTGGACTGTGTCGGTAAGTCAGGGACAATGTCCCTGAACCGATCCAAAATTCCATGTCCAATGACGCTATAAGTCTCTTATCCAACATCGCAGCAATGTAGTCTGAAATAACAATCATTGGAAGATAATGCCGGAAGATATGTATGGCAGCTTCCGATGCTACGAAAGGGAAAAAACTCGAAATCTTTCGAATCCCTTTCGCCATCCTGTCGAACCCTATAAAGCGTTCGGTCGTCCGTACCTGATGCAACCGCGGACCGCACCGACCCAGCACCGTCAGATAATTCCTGATTCGAGTAAGAAACTGTCGATTGCTGGGATGCTGCGAAACAACTGTGCTAACTCGGATAGCACGTCCGTCACTGAGGCCTGAGGAGAAGCGGTCCTACAATGCATTGCCGCTGGAAGCTCCGTGATCGTTACCCCGTGCATACTACCAATATGCGAGCGAACGGAGTGTATAGGCCTCGTGTCCCTTGGCTACCGGATGGCGTGACCTATTCGCCGTGGAATCACTGAATGACGAAACTGATCGGATACTCGAGGTCACATAGCCAATGTGCGGTCGTGTGCCCTGCTGTGAGGATGAGGAAGCATTATCGACAGTCTCTCGCACTGTCAATATAACGGAGCATCCCAACCGACAGACATATGCTCCGAATGTAAAATATCTGAACCACAACATGCGGTCCCCTATGTTGTTGGACGAGAGAGGGACCTCTCTCGCTCACAGCCCGGACGGACCTGGACAAGCCAGGAACCGGACTAACAGGCTTCCTCCGATCTGTCCTCAATCTGCCGTCACTGGGTGAGTACTAAAGTAATTAATAGTGCTCGCATCACCCAAATCTCCTTCCTAGACCGCAACGGACGAACCCGGCAGCCGAACCATTCGATGAATGCACGCTACACCGGGTGAGCTAGCGAATGTCACTCCGTCGATCCTACAAGGGATCTCCTAGGCGATAGACATATTCCATGAGCACTTATTGCCGCTAGCTCTTCATTAACTATGACGACAGAGGCACACTTTTGAAAGACATCTCCGTAACTTTGCGAACAAGAAACCAGAAATGCTTGGTTATAGCAAGCATATAATAATAATATATAGCGTCGTTCAATAATTCGAAAGTTTGTGTGACATTATTGGACTATGTCGGAACTGAGGGACGATGTCCCTGAACCGAACCAAAAATTTCTAAGTCCACCGACGCTATCAGTTTCTTATCCGGCATCGCAGCATTCTGGTCCGACGAAAGAAGCTGTAGAAGATCAAGTCAGATGACATACACAACAGCATAAGTTGTTCCGAAAGGGAAAGCTCGAAATCCTCCAAATCCCTTTCGGGATCCCGTCGGACCGGATGAAATTTTCGGACGTCCGTACCCGCTTCCGCGGAGCGTCCCGACCCAGCATCGTCGGATAAAAAATATGCGACAGATTCAGTTGATGCTGCGATAAACTGTGCTATTTAGGATAGCACGTCCATTCCCGAGGCCTGTGCAGTAGCGGTCTTACGATGCATTGCCGCCGGAAGCTCCGTATACGTTGACTCCCGCACACTTTCCTATGCGAACATCCGGAGTCTGCAGGCCTCGTGTCCCTGGCTACCGGATGGTGTGACCTGGTCACCGATGATTCTCTGACTGGCGAAGCTGACTGGATATCCGAGGTCACGTAGCCAAGAGCGGTCGTGTGCGCTACCATGAGAATGAGGAAGCCTTATTGACAGTCTACTCCGGACTGACTATATGTCGGAGCGTCCCGAGCGACGGACGTATGCTCCGAATGCGAAACATTTTGTACCACAACATCTGGGGCCAGATGTTGTTGTACGAGAGAGGGGCCGTCCAGATGGACCAGAACGAGCTATGAACCGGACTAAAAGGCTTCCTCCGTTCTCCCTCTAATCCGCCATCACTGGGTGTTCATTTGGTTGATTTATAGTGCTCGCATCACCCCAAAACTCCTTCTAGACCACAACGGACGAACCCGGCTGCCGAACCATTCAGTGAATGGACGCTACACCGGGCGAGCTAGCGGACGTCAAAGGCCGTTGAACCTACTAGGGTCCTCTTAGGCAATTGGCGTATTTACATGAGCACTTTTCCGCTAGCCCTTCATTAATTGTGACGACGGAGGCACACTGTTGGAAGACATCACAGATACATCACCCTAATCTTGATCGTCTGAAATAGAAATTGATAAAGTAGAGTGACCCTGCGGGGAAAGGACCGGAGTGTCCAATTCCCCACTAACATACCGTGACATACACTTCCCATGTTGTCATCGAAATAATACGATACAGAACAGGAGTTAATGCGAGTACACTGACCACATATAGAATGATTATAAAAGTCAGAGGAAGACTTCCTCTTATTACAATTGATCAAAATCCTTTCAATGTGAAAAGAAAACAAGTCCTGGTACTCGCATCAACCCCTGGCAATCAAAATACATAATAATAATATGATCCATTAATATAGAAAAAATAATTGAAATCAAAATATTTTGAAAAAATATTTTTTCAGAACAGCCCAAGTTTCTGAAAAGTAACGTTGAGCCCCAATGGATCCCAAGCCTAAGTGTGGACAAAAATTTTAAAAATATTTTAAACAATTTATTCAACACTTACGAACAATAATAATGTATCTAGTTATGATTAAAATAACATCAAGATATTATTTTCAAGAAATCCCCCTCCCCCCTCACACAGAGGGCTGTTGTAAATGTAAACAATGAATGTAAAAACACTAAAATAAGACTCCAGGCACCCAGGCCCGGAATCAGTTACCAAAAATACACTATCTGATGCAAAACAGAGACTTCCAGGGAAGAAACTGCAGAACATCAGATGGTAGATGCAGAACACAACGCCTAACCACCCGTAGGTGAAGACGTAAACATGGGGAAAAGAACAGAATTCATTCTGTTATTCAGCTAAAACTCCCAAGAAAATTTAGTAATAATAATTACAGAAACTATGCCAAAAGCATGGGAGAATAGCAAGGGGGGACTTAAAGGACAGGGAGAGAGAAAAACACTAAAAAATCAGTGTAACTAAATAATCAGAAAGACAACAAAATGGCTGCTGCCTCGAAAATAGGTAACTTAACATAATTTCATTAAAAAATTTTAAGTTACAGCCCTGATAATATTCTGTCACACATTTTTCCTCTCCTCCTTCTCTATCCTCCTTAGAATCACCATTTCACTAATATTTATGTGTCTGGCATCATTTAAACTGAGATTTACAAGCACAAAGATCAGTCAGATATTAACTGATGAAGGGCCAAACTTAGAATGATTAATGGCGCCAATTTCGGAACGTCCTTGACACTGCGCATGCGCAGTAGAGGTGAAGTGTGGAGGGCCATTCAGGACATGTTTTCTTTGGTTTTAGATGCAAATTTTGGGGATTGGGGGGCAAAATTTGTGTTTGGCCCTATATTTTAAGAGTTAGAACCAGCTACGTCTGGGTCATTGGTACAGTATAAAAATATAGGAACAATATATCATGGATTATAATCTGTAGCATTCCAATACTTTAAACTAATCATGCTTCATCCTCCGAGAATTGGTACGTCAACAACATAGTTTGACAAACTTCAAAGGCCAGTAATTAATGTTATTTCCAGATGAAACAAAGTTAAAAAATTTATAGTAATTTATATATTTTTTATACTTACCAATGACCCAGACTTAGCTGGTGCTAACTCTAAAATATTTAGGGCCAAACACAAATTTTGCCCCCCAATCCCCCAAATTTGCATGCAAAACCGAAAATTAGAAGTCCTATCTGGCCCTCCATACATTTTACCTTCTGCGCATGCGCAGACTCCAGGAAATCACCGAATCTGGCACCAAATAAATCATTCTTTGTATAAAAAAAGATTAGAATAATTCAGCGGGAGGTATGAGTGCCCAGTACTGCCTACTCATGGGAGGGCCTTTCCCGTCTGGGTCATTGGTAAGTATAAAAAAAATATATAAATGACCCAGACTTAGCTGAATCGTAAAAAGGCGGAGGGCCTAGAACTTCAGAAATAGTAGATCAACATAGATCAAATCCTTCAATACATGATGAAGAAATAAGAATTACATGTATGTCTCTTAATACCATAATAGAAGAGACATAACCTAATATGTATCCAATTATGTACATCCTAAATCTAAGCATAAAATCATGTTAATTAAGATGTAACAAATAAACAATTTTAGAGACAAGTCTACTAATAATTTTTAAAGTAAGCCAATAAATAAAGTAAGTCTAGAGAATAGAGACTCTTAATACTCCTTAAAAGTGTCTGAGGATTGTATAATAATGTCCGATGACACGTGCTATATTCAAAAGCTATACTTTAAAAACTAAGACCTGAATGAATTTTTAAAACATAAACTTCTCACTAATCAACCATCCCAATAACAGCTCAGAATTACTAACTCCGGAGGAGGTATCCCCTTGTTTTCATAGTAAAACAGGTGAACCAAGGGAACACCTTACCCCCCCACCCCTTTTTCTTGCCCTGGGTCAAATAGCCCAGAGCGAAGAGGGCAGCAGAACGGAGTCACTGCCGAAACAGACAGCCTACCTAGCTATAGTAGCAACTGTTAAGTGAATGACATTCTGAGCAGTAGATAATAGACCTAACAATAGAGGCCTCCAGAAATGGACTCGATATTTCTGAGATAAAAATTCATGAATGTGGATGGCTGAGCGCAATTAGCAGCCTTCAAAAATCTATAATAGCGACATTATTAATGTAAGCCCAAGATGTAGAAGAACTCTTACTTCAAGAGCCAAAATCTCAAACACAACTGCTGAGTGAATGATATACCATAAGCAGTATCGATAGTTAATTGAATCCATTAGCAATAGAATGGAGCGTAACGTCCTTCTATTAGGCATCAAAGACAGAAGAAGCTTACGCCCGTAGTAATAAACAGATATCTGTTTATAAATACATAAACTCTAACCGGACAGAGTAAAGGCCTATGCCCGTACGAAGACGGAAGGACCTTAATAACAATAGGTTCCGGATATTAATTAGGAGCCGAAACTACGAAAGTGAAAATCATCCACCGATAGTGCATGAAACTCACTGACGCTTCAGTAAAAGAGAAGCCAACAGAATTACTGTCTAAAAGGTCAGAATTTGAAAACTACTGTTTCCAGAGGCTCAAATGATTACTTAGCTAAATAAGAACCGAAGTTAAATTCCGTATAGGAATTTAATCTAATGATTCTAAGTCTATTTATCGAAAAGTTACTAACTGACTTAGATAAAGAGACATAAGACTCAATTGTAAACTATCATAGAGTGCATAGGTATGAGGTAACATAAACCTATAACCTTAATAATAACAGGCTGCAGTAGATCTTGTCAAACAAGTATACTAAAAAGTTGCAATGACTAGTATGGAGGAATCAACAATATCAACATAGTGATCCCTACACCAACGACGGAAGAGCCTCCACTTTAGCCGCATAGTATAGCGAAGAAGAGGTTCTCCTATAGTAAGAAATCGCGTCCAAAGCTCGTCCAGTACAATGCTTACAACGCAATAAGGACCACAAAACGGAATACGTGAAGGTTGAGACCTTGCGGGTTGTGATAAAGATGACACGATTTACCCAGCGAAAAAAGATCCTCTCATGGAGGAAGATTTCGCGTTAAGTCCCACAGTAGACATCAGAGTAAATTTACCCACGGTCTCTGTGAAGACAGAGATGCTATCAACAGAAATGTATTGTGGTTGTTTATCTTAGCAATACTTGCTGAAACAACAGCGCAGGAGGATACGCATATCCTATCATTCCGTCCTATTAGATCAATAGAGCGTTAACAACGTAAGCTCAGAGATCCGGACAAGCAAACACATACGTCTGCAATTGATTAGCAAGTTGTGTCATAAATAAATTATCATTGGGCGCTCCCATTGATAGCAAATCTGATTGAATACTTGTTTGTTGCGAGTCCATTCTGACGGCAACAAGCGACCCATAAGTGAACGGGAGTCCGGTAATACAATCAGACGACCCGGAATATGACGGACCAAAGCAGAACTTGATGTACTATAACAAACAGAAGGATTCTTTCCATTAAATTGAATAACGGAAACGAATGAGTGCCTCCCTGGTTCCGGAGATACGCCACTACTGTCGAATTAACAGACAGGATTTGGACATGCATTTCTGAATAATGTTCATCCAATGACATAAAGCAAGCCTAAAAAAACATTATTCCGTGGAAGATAAGTACTTGCTTAGAGACTGCGGAACCCAAAGACCCTGGCACTTCGAATCCGTTGGGATCAATATTATATCCCAACCTGTTTGACTGGCAACCGTCATAATTATAAAACTCGGATCCGGCAACTGCAGTGGCACTCTGAGTCAACCACCGAATGTTTGCCCCAGTCTGAATCTCTTGCTACACTAGATAGACAAGAGAACTTGTAAAACGAGCAATTCATGGATTGCTGAAAAGTTGCCGTTGAAGAGAAGCTTCTCCGAGAACGAAGCGACTCTGAGAGAGTTCTTCACCTTACTATCCACGCGCGTGGATGTAGCTAGGGCTGCGTCACGTCTAACCAACTCCAAGCAGCCACTGAAGGGCGGAGTTATACGTGAACAGACTATTGCCCTCAAAAGAAATCACATTGAGGATCATATCCCGGAATTCTTTCTCTAGAAGACGTAATGATAATGCCTCAGTAAGGTGGATTACGTATGATAAAGCATCTAAGTTAAGTCTATTAGACATCATTGTCGTTTCCAACATTGTGGTTGGAAAAGACATAGACGGCGAAAAAGATTATTTCCAGTCTTTAACCACGCCGTCTAGACGCATAAGAACTCTCGGGATGCCCTGTTCTGCCAAAATAAATTATTCGTATAAATGAAAAAAGGCAGAAATGAGCATTGCGGACAAGAAACTAAACTATCATGCTTGGTAGCAGGCTTATATATATATAGCGTCGATAAATAATACACATGTTCTAATGACATTATTGGACTGTGTCGGTAAGTCAGGGACAATGTCCCTGAACCGATCCAAAATTCCGTGTCCAATGACGCTATAAGTCTCTTATCCAACATCGCAGCAATGTAGTCCGAAATAACAATCACTGGAAGATAATGCCAGAAGATATGTATGGCAGCTTCCGATGCTACGAAAGGGAAAACTCGAAATCTTTCGAATCCCTTTCGCCATCCTGTCGGACCCTATAAAGCGTTCGGTCATCCGTACCAGATGCAACTGCGGACCGCACCGACCCAGCGCCGTCGGATAATTCCTGATTCGACCAAGAAACTGTCGATTGCTGGGATGCTGCGAAAAAACTGTGCTAACTCGGATAGCACGTCCGTCACTGAGGCCTGTGGAGAAGCGGTCCTACGATGCATTGCCACTGGAAGCTCCGTGATCGTTACTCTGTGCATACTACTAATATGCGAGCGAACGGAGTGTATAGGCCTCGTGTCCCTTGGCTACCGGATGGCGTGACATGTTCGCCGTGGAATCACTGAATGACGAAACTGATCGGATACTCGAGGTCACGTAGCCAATGTGCGGTCGTATGCACTGCTGTGAGGATGAGGAAGCATTATCGACAGTCTCTCGGACTGTCAATATAACGGAGCGTCCCAAGCGACGGACATATGCTCCGAATGTAAAATATCTGAACCACAACATGCGGTCCCCTATGTTGTTGGACGAGAGAGGGACCTCTCTCGCTCACAGCCCGGACGGACCTGGACAAGCCAGGAACCGGACTAACAGGCTTCCTCCGATCTGTCCTCAATCCGCCATCACTGGGTGAGTACTAAAGTAATTATAGAGCTCGCATCACCCAAATCTCCTTCCTAGACCGCAACGGACGAACCCGGCAGCCGAACCATTCGATGAATGTACGCTACACCGGGTGAGCTAGCGAATGTCACTCCGTCGATCCTACAAGGGACCTCTTAGGCGATAGACATATTCCATGAGCACTTATTGCCGCTAGCTCTTCATTAACTATGACGACAGAGGCACACTTTTGAAAGACATCTCCGTAACTTTGCGAACAAGAAACCAGAAATGCTTGGTAATAGCAAGCATATAATAATAAATATATAGCGACGTTCAATAATTCGAAATGTTGTGTGACATTATTGGACTATGTCGGAACTGAGGGACGATGACCTTGAACCGAACCAAAAATTTCTAAGTCCACCGACGCTATCAGTTTCTTATCCGGCATCGCAGCATTCTGGTCCGACGAAAGAACCTGTAGAAGATCAAGTCAGATGACATACACAACAGCATATGTTGTTCCGAAAGGGAAAGCTCAAAATCCTCCGAATCCCTTTCGGTATCCCGTCGGACCGGATGAAATTTTCGGACGTCCGTACCCGCTTCCGCAGAGCATCCCGACCCAGCATCGTCGGATAAAACATTATGCGACAGATTCAGTTGTTGCTGGGATGCTGCGATAAGCTGTGCTATTTAGGATAGCACATCCGTCCCCGAGGCCTGTACAGTAGCGGTCTTACGATGCATTGCCGCCGGAAGCTCCGTGTACGTGGACTCCCGCACCCTTCCTATGCGAACGTCCAGAGTCTGCAGGCCTCGTGTCCCTGGCTACCGGATGGTGTGACCTGGTCGCCGATGATTCTCTGACTGGCAAAGCTGACTGGATATCCGAGGTCACGTAGCCAAGAGCGGTCGTGTGCGCTACCATGAGAATGAGGAAGCCTTATTGACAGTCTCTCCGGACTGACTATATGTCGGAGCGTCCCGAGCGGCGGACGTATGCTCCGAATGCGAAACATTTTGTACCACAACATCTGGGGCCAGATGTTGCTGTACGAGAGAGGGGCCTCTCTCGCTCGCCGTCCGGATGGACCAGAACGAGCTATGAACCGGACTAAAAGGTTTCCTCCGTTCTCCCTCTAATCCGCCGTCACTGGGTGTGCATTTGGTTGATTTATAGTGCTCGCATCACCCCAAAACTCCTTCTAGACCACAACGGACGAACCCGGCTGCCGAACCATTCGATGAATGGACGCTACACCGGGCGAGCTAGCGGACGTCAAAGGCCGTCAAACCTACTAGGGTCCTCTTAGGCAATTGGCGTATTTACATGAGCACTTTTCTGCTAGCCCTTCATTAATTGTGACGACGGAGGCACACTGTTGGAAGACATCACAGATACATCACCCTAATCTTGATCGTCTGAAATAGAAATTGATAAAGTAGAGTGACCCTGCGGGGAAAGGACCGGAATGTCCAATTCCCCACTAACATACCGTGACATACGCTTCCCATGTTGTCATCGAAATCATCAGATACAGAACAGGAGTTAATGCGAGTACACTGACTACATATAGAATGATTATAAAAGTCAGAGGAAGACTTCCTCTTATTACAATTGATCAAAATCCTTTCAATGTGAAAAGAAAACAAAGTCCTGGTACTCGCACCAACCCCTGACAATCAAAATACATAATAATAATATGATCCATTAACATAGAAAAAATAATTGAAATCAAAATATTTTGAAAAAATATTTTTTCAGAACAGCCCAAGTTTCTGAAAAGTAACGTTGAGCCCCAATGGATTCCAAGCCTAAGTGTGGACAAAAAATTTAAAAATATTTTAAAGAATTTATGCAACACTTACGAACAATAATAATATATCTAGTTATGATTAAATTAACATCAAGATATTATTTTCAAGAAATCCCCCCCCTCACACAGAGGGCTGTTGTAAATGTAAACAATGAGTGTAAAAACACTAAAATAAGACTCCAGGCACCCAGGCCCGAAATCAGTTACCAAAAATACACTATCTGATGCAAAACAGAGACTTCCAGGGAAGAAACTGCAGAACATCAGATGGTAGATGCAGAACACAATGCCTAACCACCCAGAGGTGAAGACGTAAACATGGGGAAAAGAACAGAATTCATTCTGTTATTCAGCTAAAACTCCTAAGAAATTTTAGTAATAATAATTACAGAAACTATGCCAAAAGCATGGGAGAATAGCAAGAGGGGACTTGAAGGAAAAGGAGAGAGGAAAACACTGAAAAATCAGTGTAACTAAATAACAAGAATGACAACAAAATGGCTGCTGCCTCGAAAATAGGTAACTTAACATAATTTCATTAAAAAATTTTAAGTTACAGCCCTGATAATATTCTGTCACACATTTTTCCTCTCCTCCTTCTATATCCTCCTTAGAATCACCATTTCACTAATATTTATGTGTCTGGCATCATTTAAACTGAGATTTACAAGCACAAAGATCAGTCAGATGTTAACTGATGAAGGGCCAAACTAAGAATGAATAATGGCGCCAATTTCGGAACGTCCTTGACACTGCGCATGCGCAGTAGAGGTGAAGTGTGGAGGGCCATTCAGGACATGTTTTCTTTGGTTCTAGATGCAAATTTTGGGGATTGGGGGGCAAAATTTGTGTTTGGCCCTATATTTTAAAAGTTAGCACCAGCTATGTCTGGGTCATTGGTACAGTATAAAAATATCAATCATAACATACAAAAGCGGGATAAGATGAACAATCTCTGCAGAGAAAACACGCTTCAAGATCATTCACAGGAGGCCTCTGAAATATTAAATCCAGCAAAAACACTCTCCAACGTGTATTATTTGATATCTACAACTATAAACACGTGAGAATATACGATTAGAGAACCGACAAAACAGAGACCAGGATCTAGAAATGGAGGTAGGTATGAAAAACCGGCTCCAAAATCAGAAATTAAATACCGGAAACAAATGCAACAGAACTGCATGTATGCGTATGATGGTGCCATCCAACACGACCCAAACACAAAGTATGTATGTATTAAAATTTTATTTAAATATACACGACAGCGTGAGTGAGTGGGAGAGAGGAGGGGAATTCAAATATATGTTGAAACCTCCTCACCCACATTACTTAATTATTGCTGACACAGACAGAAATAATATAGAGATCATAAAGCTACTTCACGTCTGAATACTCTGTAATGCCACTAAGAGCGGAGAATGACATGAAGAATAAAACTTCCCTTAAAGAAGAAAACCTTCTAATGGGGAAGCTTCTGGCGAATGCTCAATAGCAGACCCCATAACCTCAATGAAATCAATAGAAACAAATGAATTGAAGGATACACATATCCTATCATTCACTCCCATGAAAACGGCTGAGCGTAATTATCGACATCCAGTCAAAATATGCCGGGCCGAGTTCTATAAGAGCCTCGAACCACCGGCTCAGGGGAGTCTATCAGTAACTCAGTCTGACGAGAAACCCCTAACCAAGTGGTTGTAGAGACAAACCTCAAGAATTATGTATAGGAGAGATACCTATACCTTCGCTATGAGCCTTATAAGCAAATTGAGTCTAGGTCAAACTCTCCTACTCTTTTGTTGGCTGTAGTCAATTAGACCCCAACTTAAAGAGTCGAGAATAGATGCTTTCTTGTAGTTTAATCCTACAATGATGAAAGGTTACCATCAAAGACTTAGGTATATCTATACCTTACTATGAGTCCTAATAGACGATTTGAGTCTAGGACAACCTCTCGTACTCTTTCTGCTGGTGATGGTACATTAGACCCCAGCTTAAAGAGACAAGAATAGATTCTTATCATAAAACTAGAGTTGGAAGACTAAAGCGACCTATGGCAAGTTCTCCACCTAGTCAAATGCAAAAGTGAAGACACAAGGCTTCGTTGCATCAGTATAACTCTCACTTAACACAAGTTAAGACCGAGAAATAAATACTATGTCTGGAAAGAATTTTAAAAGGTACAACGACCACAAAATTCCTTCCATACAGACAATGCGTCACAGTACTTAAATTAAGTACATAAGACCATGAGACCAAATTCGCTCTGACTAAAGAAATTATCTTCTCAATTGCATCCGAGCGAACAGCTAAATGATGAAGGTAAGGGTAAAACTAGGAACTTAGCCTGCTCAATCAATACTGAGGAACTTTCAACATCTTCCCCTGCTGTTTTCAAAAGTATGTGAACCATCACAAACGATTAAAAATACAGAGGAAGAAGATAAGAAACCGAATTACTTTTTTCGCCGGAAGATAAGATATGGTGTCGTATACAGAATCGAAGATCTGCGACACCCATGTAGACTTAACCGGAAAGAGATCTTACTACCCTGCTCTTAACCGGAGAAGTCAGCGTCTAACTACGCTAGCGGTTTCTCAAAATTGCTCACAGCATTTTGAATCACTGGAACAAGATCAAGGAAATGATAATGTATGATATCTATATCATCCAAGAGTTGTTCCGGAAGGAAAGTTATCCTATCCATAATATGATTAAATCAGAAAGAATCACAGTCACTAGCATCTAAACAGGTAGGTGACTGGATCAAATAAGCACATTCAACAGCTCAAAATTTTGAAATCGACGTTGAGTGCTTCTGCCTTAGCAGGAATACTGCGATTAGCTGTGCAACTGCAACAGCAAGTCCGTTACAGAGGCCTGAGGAGCAGCGGTCACAAATAGCCTCTTCGCCGGCTGCTCCTAGGACAGGCAGTCCAATATAGTTATTACTGCAGACGGCCCAAGAATGAAACCTCATCTCCTGGCTACTAGATGGTGCGACTTCTTACTAAAGAAGGACCTTTGACAAAGAAGACCGGGAAACCTGAGTCACTTAGCCAAGGTGCGGTCGGGAGTGCTTGATCCTCTTCTTTTCTTCTTTACCGGACATGCATACCTCAGAACTTGTCGTCTTCTTCTTTCCATCAACACTAGGGGAGCATGGATTCGATCCACAGTGCTCGCTACACCCTATTCTCTCTCGACCGCCACGGACATACCCGGCATCACATCATCCACATACGAGTGAGATCTGCCAGATGAGCTAGCTGTTTTAGACAAGGGACATAAGCCTCTGTGAAACCTAGCCCTTGTCTTTTTAAAATAATAGAGCACTTACCCACTAGCTTTAAATACAATGCAAATGCGACACATCCGGAGTCATGGTCCAAGTATCCAATCTTAACCGTTACACCGGCGACACGGAACTGACACCACTCATCGGGTTTTATAGCCCTGTGCAAAATAAAGATCACTTTATCCGTATGTAGAGGAAACTATAAGACTAGCCGGCCTCGGACCTTATCGGTTTCCTCCTTCCGTCGTCATAGGGTTAGCATACTTGCATACCATATCGATCGCTCCACCCAATATGATCTCCCTTTTTCTAGCCTGGATCGTCTACACCCGGCATCATAGTTCTCATGGGCTGAGTAACTACTTCACCGTTCGAGCTAACTAGCGACAACGGACCAGTGCGGTTGTGTGCTTTTCGAACATAGAGGAAGCTATAAGACTGGCCACCACAACAGTCTAAGAGGAAACTATAAGACTGGCCACAGCGGCAGTCTATGGAAGGATCGTCTGACACAAGTTCGTACCAACAACTTCTGTCCCCAGGAGTTGTTATAAGAGAGTGGGACCTCTCTCTTGCACGAAATCAAGGACGACCTGAACGAACATACCTCAGAACTTGTCCGCCAAGTTCCTACCAACAACTTCTGACCGCAGATGTTGTTATAAGAGAGAGGGGCCTCTCTCTTGCTCACAATCACAGGCCTGTATGAGCATACCTCAGAACTTGACTGCCAAGTTCCTACCAGCAACCTCTGATCACAGATGCTGCCATAAGAGAGAGGGACCTCCATCTTGCTCGCGATCATGAAGATCCGGACGAGCATACCTCGGAACTTGTCTACTTCCTCCTGCTAACAACATCTGCCGCAGAGTTGTTATAAGAGATAGGGACCTCTCTCTTGCTGGCAATCACGGACGACCTGGACGAGCGTACCTCCGAACTTCTCAGACTGACACAAGTTCCTACCAACAACATCTGCCGCAGATGTTGCTATAAGAGAGAGAGACCTCTCTCTTGCTCACAATCACGGACCTGTACGAGCATACCTCAGAACTTGACCGCCAAGTTCCTACCAGCAACCTCTGATCACAGATGCTGTCATAAGAGAGAGGGACCTCCATCTTGCTCGCGATCATGAAGATCCGGACGAGCATACCTCGGAACTTGTCTACTTCCTCCTTCCGGGTTGGCTTCCTCCGTTCCATCCTCCGATCTGTCGTCGCCGGGTGTGCATGATCCGAGTTTATAGTGCTCGCAACACCCGATCTCCTTTCCTGGACCGCAACGGACGAACCCGGCGTCACAACCATTTCTCGAATGATTGCTTCACCGGGCGAGCTAGCGGGCGACAAGGGCCGTCGATCCTACTAGGGACCTCTTAGGCACTTGCCGAATTTCGTTGAGCACTTTTGCCGCTAGCTCTTCATTTAATTGCGATGACGGAAGCACACTTTTTGAAGACATAACGGAAACATCACCCTGTTCTTGTTCCTCTAAAAAAGAGACTGAAAAACTAGAGTGACCCTGTGGCGAGAGGACCGGCATGTACCTCTCACCACTAACAATATAAGGTGACTCATGTCTCCAACGTTTGTCATCCCAATTGGCACACAATGAGCAAGAATTAGTGCGAATACACTGACTACAGCAAATACAATGAACATGAGAATCAGAGGAAGACTTCCTCGATTACAATTGAACAATATTCTTTCATTTTGAAAAAATATTAATCAGTCATCGTACTCGCACTAACCCTTGAAAAACAAAGATACATAATAATAATATAATCCATTACAAAAATTTGCGAAAAGTTAAAAAATTTATAGTACTTTATATATTTTTTATACTTACCAATGACCCAGACATAGCTGGTGCTAACTCTTAAAAATGTAGGGCCAAACACAAATTTTGCCCCCCAATCCCCAAAATTTGCATCTAAAACCAAAGAAAACATGTCCTGAATGGCCCTCCATACTTCATCTCTACTGCGCATGCGCAGCGTCAAGGACGTCCCAAAATTGGCGCCATTAATCATTCTTATAATCAGTGCCTGGTAAGTGCTATGTACTCAGCGGGGAGGTATGAGTTCCCAACTCCTGGGAGGGCCATCCCCATCTGGGTCATTGGTAAGTATAAAAAATATATAAATTACTATAAATTTTTTAACATTTTTATACTGTACCAATGACCCAGACATAGCTGAATAGTAAAAAGGCTGGAGGGCCTAGGACATAGAGGAAAATCCAATAAGCTCAATTATATAAAATAGAGCCATCCCCTCGAGGGGAAAAGGAGTATTAGGCCTTACATGTATCTTTCTTATTTATGATAAATTAGAAAGACACAACACCTTCCATAATTGAGCACAATAACATCCATGTACTCTATTAATATCCAGTATAAACCTTATACTAATAATTTTTAAAGTAAGCCAATAAATAAAGTTAGTCTAGAGAATAGAGACTCTTTATACTCCTTTAAAAGTGTCTGAGGATTGTATAATAACGCACGTTTGACACGTGATATATTCAAAAGCTATACTTTAAAAACTATGACCTGAATGAATTTTTAAAACATAAACTTATCACTTAAAAACCATCCCAGTAACAGCTCAGAATTACTAACTCCGGAGGAGGTATCCCCTTGTTTTCATAATAAAACAGGTGACCCAAGGGAACACCCTCCCCCCCCCCCCCTTCTCCTTGCCCTGGGTCAAATAGCCCAGAGCGAAGAGGGCAGCAGGACGGAGTCACTGCCGGCACAGAACGCCTACCTAGCTATAGTAGCAACTGTTAAGTGAATGACATTCTGAGCAGTAGATAATAGACCTAACAATGCAGGCCTCCAGAAATGGACTCAATATTTCTGAGATAAAAATTCATGAATGTGGATGGCTGAGCCCAATGTGCAGCCTTCATAAAATCTATAATAGCGACACTAATAATGTAAGCCCAAGATGTAGAAAGAGCTCTTACTTCATGAGCCGAAATTTCAAGCACAAACTGCCGAGTTAATGATATACCATAAGCAGTACCGATAGTTAATTGAATCCATTAGCAATAGAATGGAGCGTAATGTCCTTCTATTAGGCATCAAAGATAGAAGAAGCTTACGTCCCTACTAATAAACTGAGATCTGTTTATAAATACGTAAACTCTTACCGGACAGAGTAAAGGCCTATGCCCGTCCGAAGACGGAAGGACCTTAATACCAATAGGTTCCGGATATTATTAGGAGCCTGATTCTTAACCAAAAATCCAACCTAAGTAGTAAAGGAAATAGTGTTTCCGAAACTACAAAAGTGAGAATCGTCCACCGATAGTGCATGAACTCACTGACTCCTCAGTAAAAGAGAAGACTAAGAGAATTACTGTCTTAAAAGGTTAGAATTTGAAAACTACTGTTTCCAGAGGCTCAAATGATTACTTAGCTAAATAAGAACTGAAGCTAAATTCCGTATAGGAATTAATCTAAGGATTCTAGGTCTATTTATCGAAAAGTTTCTAACTAACTCAGATAAAGAGACATAAGACTCAATAGTAAACTATCATGGAGTGCATAGGTATGAGATAACATAGACCTATAACCTTAATAGTAACAGGCTGCAGTTGATCTTGTCAAACAAGTATACTAGAAAGTTGCAATGTCTAGTATGGAGGGATCAAAAATATCAACATAATGATCCCTACACCAACAACGGAAGAGCCTCCACTTTAGCCGCATAGTATAGCGAAGAGGAGGTTCTCCTACAGTAAGAAATCGCGTCCATAGCTCGTCCTGTACAATGCTTGCCATGCAAGAAGGACCACACAACGGAATACGTGAAGGTTGAGACCTTGCGGGTTGTGATGAAGTTGACACGATTTCCCCAGCGAAAGAAGATCCTCTCATGGAGGAAGTTTTCGCGGTAAGTCCCACAGTAGACACCTGAGTAAATTTACCCATGGTCTCTGTGAAGACAGAGATACTATCAACAGAATTGTATTGTGGATGTTTATCTTAGCAATACTTGCTGAATCAACAGCGCTGAGGATACGCATATCCTATCATTCCGTCCTATTAGATCAATAGAGCGTTAACAACATAAGCTCAGGGATCTGGGCATGGAAACACATACGTCTGCAATTGATTAGTGAGTTGTGTCGCAAATAAATTATCATTGGGCGCTCCCATTGATAGCAAATCTGATTGAATACTTGTTTGTTGAGAGTCCATTCTGACGGCAACAAGTGACCCTTACGTGAAAGGGAGTCAGCTAATACAATCAGACGACCCGGAATATGACGGACCGAAGCAGAACTTGGTGTGCTATAACAAACAGAAGGATTCTTTCCGTTAAATTGAATAACGGAAACAAATGAGTGCCTCCCTGGTTCCGGAGATACGCAACTACTGTCGTATTATCGGACAGGATTTGGACATGCGTTTCTGAATAATGTTCATCCAATGACATAGTGCAAGCCAAAATAACATCATTTCCTGGAAGTTAAGTGCTTGCCTAGAAACTGCGGAACCCAAAAGACCCTGGCACTTCGAATCCGTTGGGATCAATATTGTACCCCAACCTGTTTGACTGGCATCCGTCATAATCATAAAACTCGGATCCGGCAACTGCAGTGGCGCTCTCTGAATCAACCACCGAATGTTTGCCCCAGTCTGAATCTCTTGTTACACTTGATAGACAAGAGAACGTGTATATCGAGCAATTGATAGATTGCTGAAAGGTTGCCGTCGAAGAGAAGCTTCTCCGAGACCAAAGGGACTCTGAGAGAGTTCTTCACCTTACTATCCACGCGCGTGGATGTAGCTATGGCTGCGTCATGTCTAACCAACTCCAGGTTGCCACTGAAGGGCGGAGTTATACGTGGAAAAACTACTGCCCTTGAAAGAAATCACATTGAGGATCATATCCTGGAATTCTTTCTCTTGAAGACGTAATGATAACGCCTCAGTAAGGTGGTCTACGTATGATAAAGCGTCTAAGTTAAGTCTAATAGACATCATTCTCGTTTCCAACATCGTGGTTGGAATTGACATAGACGGCGAAAAAGATAATTCGACAGTCTCTCAGACTGTCAAGACGCATAGGAACTCTCGGTATGCCCTGTTCTGCCAATATAAATTATTTCCTAGAACTGATGAAAGGCAGAATAGAGCATTGCGGACAAGAAACTAGATTATCATGCTTGGTAGCAAGCTTATATATAGCGTCGTTAAATAATTCGAATGTTCTAATGACATTATTGGACTGTGTCGGCAAGCCAGGGACAATGTCCCTGAAGCGATCCAAAACTCTGTGTCCAATGACGCTATTAGTCTCTTATCCAGCATCGCAGCAATGTAGTCCGACGGAACAACCTCTGGAAGATAATGCTGGAAGAAATGTATGGCAGCTTCTGTTGTTCCGAAAGGGAAAGCTCGAAATCGTCCGAATCCCTTTCGCCATCCTGTCGAACCCTATAAGTGTTCGGTCGTCCGTACCTGATGCAACAGCGGAGCGCACCGACCCAGCGCCGTCGGATTATTCGTGATCCGACCGAGAATTTGTCGTTTGCTAGGATGCTGCGATAAGCTGTGCTATTTTGGATAGCACGTCCGTCACTGAGGCCTGTGGAGAAGCGGTCTTACGATGCTTTGCCGCTGGAAGCTCCGTGTTCGTTACCCCGTGCATACTTCTATTATGCGAGCGAACGGAGTGTATAGGCCTCGTGTCCCTTGGCTACCGGATGGAGTGACCTGTTCGCCGTGGAATCACTGAATGACGAAGCTGGCCGGATACTCGAGGTCACGTAGGCAATGTGCGGTGGTGTGCGCTGCTGTGAGGATGAGGAAGCATTATCGACAGTCTCTCAGACTGTCAATATAATGGAGCGTCCCGAGCGGCGGACATATGCTCCGAATGTGAAATGACTGTACCACAACATCCGGTCCCATATGTTGTTGTACGAGAGAGGGACCCCTCTCGCTCGCAGCCCGGATGGACCTGGACGAGCTAGGAACCGGACTAACAGGCTTCCTCCGATCTGTCCTCTAATCCGTCGTCACTGGGTGTGTACTAAAGTCTATTATAGTGCTCGCATCACCCAAATCTCCTTCCTAGACCGCAACGGATGAACCTGACTGCCGAACCATTCGATGAATGGACGCTACACCGGGTGAGCTAGCGAATGTCAACTCCGTCGATCCTACTAGGGACCTCTTAGGCGATTGACGTATTCCATGAGCACTTATAGCCGCTAGCTCTTCATTATATATGACGACAGAGGCACACTTTTGAAAGACATCTCAGTAACTTTGCGAACAAGAAACCAGACATGCTTGTTAATAGCAAGCATATAATAATATATATATAGCGTCGTTCAATAATTCAAAAGTTTGTGTGACATTATTGGACTGTGTCGGAACTGAGGGACGATGTCCCTGAACCGAACCAAAAATTTCTGTGTCCACCGACGCTATCAGTTTCTTATCCGGCATCGCAGCATTCTGGTCCGACGAAGGAACCTCTAGAAGATAAGTCAGATGACATACACAGCAGCTGATGTTGTTCCGAAAGGGAAAGCTCGAAATCCTCCGAATCCCTTTCGGCATCCTGTCGGACCGGATGAAATTTTCGGACGTAAGTACCCGCTTCCGCGGAGCGTCCCGACCCAGCGTCGTCGGATAATACATGATGCGACAGAGATTCTGTCGATGCTGGGATGCTGCGATAAGCTGTGCTATATGGGATAGCACGTCCATCACCGAGGCCTGTGCAGTAGCGGTCTTACGATGCTTTGCCGCTAGAAGCTCCGTGTACGTTGACTCCCGCATACTTTCTTATGCGAACGTCCGGAGTCTGCAGGCCTCGTGTCCCTGGCTACCGGATGGTGTGACCTGGTCGCCGATAATACTCTGATTGGCGAAGCTGACTGGATATCCGAGGTCACGTAGCCAAGAGTGGTCGTGTGCGCTACCATGAGGATGAGGAAGCCTTATTGACAGTCTCTCCGGACTGACTATATATCGGAGCGTCCCGAGCGGCGGACGTATGCTCCGAATGCGAAACATTTTGTACCACAACATCTGGGGCCAGATGTCGTTGTACGAGAGAGGGGCCTCTCTCGCTCGCACTCCGGATGGACCTGGACGAGCTAGGAACCGGACTAAAAGGCTTCCTCCGTTCTCTCCTCTAATCCGCCGTCACTGGGTGTGCATTTGGTTGATTTATAGTGCTCGCATCACCCAAAACTCCTTCTAGACCGCAACGGACGAACCCGGCTGCCGAACCATTCGATGAATGGACGCTACACCGGGCGAGCTAGCAGACATCAAAGGCCGTCGAACCTACTAGGGTCCTCTTAGGCAATTGACGTATTTACATGAGCACTTTTCCGCTTGCTCTTCATTAATTGTGACGACGTAGGCACACTTTTGGAAGACATCACGGATACATCACCCTGTTCTTGATCGTCTGAAATAGAGATTGATAAAGTAGAGTGACCCTGCGGGGAAAGGACCGGAATGGCCATTTCGCCACTAACATACCGTGACACACGCTTCCCATGTTGTCATCGAAATTAACACATACAGAACAGGAGTTGGTGTGAGCACACTGACTACATTATACAATGATTATGAAAGTCAGAGGAAGATTTCCTCTTATTACAATTGAACAATATCCTTTCATTGTGAAAAGAAAACAAAGTCCTAGTACTTGCACCAACCCCTGACAATCAAAATACATAATAACATGATCCATTAACATAGAAAAAATAATTGAAATCAAAAAATTTTGAAAAAATATTTTTTCAGAACAGCCCAAGTTTCTGAAAAGTAACGTTGAGCCCCAATGGATCCCAAGCCTAAGTGTGAACAAAAATTCTAAAAATATTTTTAAAAATTTATGCAACACTTACGAACAATAATAATGTATCTAGTTATGATTAAATTAACATCAAGATATTATTTTCAAGAAATCCCCCCTCACACAGAGGGCTGTTGTAAATGTAAACAACAATAAGTGTAAAAACACCAGAACAAGACTCCAGGCACCCTGGCCCGAAATCAGTTACCAATAATACACTATCTGATGCAAAACAGAGACTTCCAGGGAAGAAACTGCAGAACATCAGATGGTAGATGCAGAACACTACGCCTAACCACCCATAGGTGAAGACGTAAACATGGGGAAAAGAACAGAATTCAATCTGTTATCCAGCTAAAACTCCCAAGAAATTTTAGTAATAATATTACAGAAAATATGCCAAAAGCATGGGAGATAGCAAGAGGGGACTTAAAGGAAAGGGAAAGAGGAAGACACTGAACAAGCAGTGTAACTTGATAACAAGAATGACCACAACAGGCTGTTGCCTCGAAAATAGGTAACTTAACATAATTTCATTAAAAAATTTTAAGTTACAGCCCTGAATATTTTCTGTCACTCATTTTTCCTCTCCTCCTTCTATATCCTCCTTAGAATCACCATTTCTCTAATATTTATGTGTCTGGCATCATTTAAACTGAGATTTACAAGCACAAAGATCAGTCAGATGTTAACTGATGAAGGGCCAAACAAAGAATGATTAATGGCGCCAATTTCGGGATGTCCTTGACACTGTGCATGTGCAGTAGAGGTGAAGTATGGAGGGCCATTCAGGACATGTTTTCTTTGGTTTTAGATGCAAATTTTGGGGATTGAGGGGCAAAATTTGTGTTTGGCCCTACATTTTTAAGAGTTAGCACCAGCTATGTCTGGGTCATTGGTACAGTATAAAAAAATAATTTTTCCGAAAAAATTTCAAGATGAGCCCAAATGGATCCCAAAAAAGCCTAAGTGTGGACAAAAATTTTAAAACATATCTAAAAATTAATGCTACACTTACGGACAATATTAATGTATCTGGATATGAACAGAACCAAAAAGAAGACAAGGAATCACTGTCAGAAGTAACCGTTGTCAACGTAAACAAAAGTGAATAAAAACCGGAAACAAGACTCCAGGCACTGAAAATATGGCCCAAAATCAGTAACCAATTTTAAACACTATCCGATGTAAAACAGAAACTTCCACAGAAGAAACTGCAGTACAATGGATATTACAGTACAACAGATGGTAGATGCATGACCAAAATGCCTAACCACCCCTAGGGTGAGGATGTAACCATGGGGAAAAACAGAATAAACATTCTGTTACAATGCCAAAAACTCCCAAAAAATTTCAGTAAAAAAATTACAAAAATTATGGATGGGAGAATAGCAAGGGGGGTATCAAGGAAAGGGAGAGAGGAAACACTGAACAAACAGTGGAAATTTCATAGCTAGAATAAAAACATCAGGCCCATGCTTTGAAATTAGGGAACATGAAACAATTTTGCATAAAAATTATTAGTTACAGCCCTGAATACATCCTTCCACTGTTTCTTCCTCTCATCCTCTTATTTCATCCTTAGATCCACCATTTCTTTCATGATTTTGTGTCTGGCATCATTTTAACTGAGATTATAAGCACAGATATCAGTGAGATGTTATGATTGAAGGGCCAAACAAAGAATGATTTATTTGGCGCCAGATTCGGTGACTTCCTGGAGTCTGCGCATGCGCGGAAGGTAAAATGTATGGAGGGCCAGATAGGACTTCTAATTTTCAGTTTTGCATGCAAATTTTGGGAATTGGGGGGCAAATTTTGTGTTTGGCCCTAAATATTTTAGAGTTAGCACCAGCTAAGTCTGGGTCATTGGTACAGTATAAAAATATACTGCATTTTGATTGGTTGAGAGGTACGGTGTAACTTGCAATCCACAGTAGCTATTTTTACACCGCGGTTAACCATGGTGTAAAAACAAGAATACACAATAGCAGTTGATGTGGCTAAAAAAAAAAGTAACCATTTTTAATTATTAATTCATACTTTCTGCTCGGTTATGTTAGAACAAAACTAAAAATACAGGAAATTTAATATTTAGGCCGAAAAAAAAAAAGGAATTGATTCTCAGGCACCGCAGCGTTGAAAAAAATGGCCTGCGTTGGGCCTTTTTATATGGACCGTAATTGCACGAAAATAGGAAACAGGGAAATTGAAAAGGGACTATTGGTTTTAAGGCTCAAAACCAACGAATAAACAGGTAAATATACACAGGCGTGTGTTAAGTTTGAGAGGGGAAAGGTTTTCGCCATATTTTCAGGAGATTGGGCGCACACGGCAGGGGAATTCAAACGCAAACTTGACTCGGTCGATGTTGGGCGAGTTGTCCAACACAGGCATAACCCACCTTGTCGAATACTAAACGTTAAATTTGCCAGGTACTGGCGACAATTAAACTGCTGTGAAAACACGAATGAGAAATAGTGAGAATAATCGGTACAGGTAAGTATATTTTCGGGGTGGGGAATTATCACTTACTAAAGAAATACAAAAGTCCAAATTCTGCTGACGTGTCATGAACATAACGGGAAAGAATGGGCAAACACTGAATGGAATCTGAAATTCAGATTTTTCCAGAGCAGTGGTGCATCAAGGGAGATTACTCAAAACACACGTGTGTTTCCCAATACAAATGACGTCTTCATTCAAAGTAAACAAACGAAGTCTTTACGGGCCGACACGTCCAGCTTGTTTTGTGTATTGAGTTGGGCCTATCCATTTATTAATTTCACCCATGGGAGATCGGATAGTGATATGAATGAAAGGGCTTCGCCGCAGTGGAAAAATAAAGTGATGTTTCCCTTTTTTAAATATTAAATATGATCGCTTGGATGTATACGGGTTCAAACTATTTTTAATAGGCGTGGTCTTTGGGAGGGGCTCTTTGACAGACGGCTGATGACGTTACAAGTGCTGTGTAAGTTCCATGCCGAGTTGACGCCGGAAGCTTGCTTCCATTCTGGTTTGTTTTTGTTTCCCTTCTAAAATTTCTATCGTAAAAATGTTAATTTCTATCAAAATAACTCACAATGATACCAAAATAATACGAGGGTGGTCAATAATATCTATGGAAGACGACAGTACTTTGGGGGAGTTGGTTAAAAAACTGTTCGCCGGTGAGTTTGATAATGACAACGATGATCCAATTCCACAGAACTTGAGTCCGTTCTTGGAAAATGGTGAGAGAAACAATGAGATTTATTTGTATATCATTTTACAATATGCACTTTCCATGCCTTTTAGATAAAAACAGACATCAGAAAGTGACTTTTGCCTCTCAATCCTTGCTCACCATCTGGAAGAAATAAAAATAAAAAATAAAAATAAAATCCTCCCTCCCTCATTGATTTGAAAAATTGAAAAAAAAATTGCCTGAGAATCAATTGATTTTTTTTTTTTGGCCTTATGTTCAATAAAATATTACAGATATGAATGTCATTGGAACTGGCTCCTTGAGCCAGTTCCAATGACATCCATATTTGTCTTGTTTTATTAAAAAACTTACAAAGTACAAATTTTCTGTCAGTTTTTTCCAACAATTTAGGTTAAAATATTAAGTACACCAAAATTCTTGGAAATAAATCTGTTATCCTTCGCTTCAGGGTGTATGAGTTCCCAAACTGGTGTAAATTCCCATACACCTTGGAAAACACAAGGATAACTAATATTATTCACTGTCTTTCCACTCGTGCATTCCATGGAGAATCATGTGATTGACTTATGATTGCCCCAGTAAAGTTGCATTTCATGTATTATACCGAGTGCAAATAATTTTGATTTGATTTGATTTGAAAAGCTTATTAAAAAAATCAGGTAATATTTTTGGAATCCCTACTTTCTCAGCACCAGCGGAGTGAATGATGTGCAGATGTTCGTTGATGTTTTTCTTGAAAACATTTTCTCGATACCGGTACTCAACAACAGCATGCTTCACTTCAAATGGTAGCAGGTAGTATTCAATGTGCCTCCCATTTTCAAAATCGAAAGACTGCTTCTGGTAAGGTAATTTTTAATTGTAAGCAATTAACAGGGTTATTTTATCGATCAATATTCAATTAAGTGGATAATACAGGATAATACCATTTAGGCAAACAGATACGACAGGATTAATTTCAATCAGTATTTCAACTGTCTTTACTAACCAGAATGTAAATGTTTACAAATATTTCAAGGTACCGTTGCATGAAAACATAAAATTGAACTTACATCAGCAACGCAGCTGGCCAGAAAAAAAAGAGATACAAAACTTCTTTTGAGAAAAAACTCTAAAAACCTGCATCCAAAACCAAAGCAATCTCGTCACCTCCAAGTGAAGTATCGGATCTTAACTTTTATAAAGTTTAAAGTTGTTGACCAACATATTCAAGTATGTAATATCGAGTATGTTACTTTTGTGGCCGAGACAAAACGGTCCGCCTTCTACAACTCAACTAACATTGTCAATGCACAACATCAACCATTCCAATACCCTAACAGTACTGATATGTGCTTGAAAGACAATTATTTTCTGCTATACTCCAAAATTCAGAAAACACTGTTTACATAACTCAAAGCGCAACAAATCTTTTTTTGTTTAATAAATGATAAAATGAGAGAATATCATGCACATTACACACTGAGAAAAGCAAGAAGAATTTGATAACGATGTCGGATATATATAACAAATTGACCACACCATTTTTAATAAGAGTCTTACTGGTTAGAGAAATCGATAAAAAGATAAGATGGATAAAAAGTGACATAATTTTTCCTGAATATAAGTGGGGGTACAATCAATGTTTGCCTCTTATGATATACTACCACAAAATCTCTCTTCATTACCGATTAGGCCCCACAAAGTAAAACTTCTGTTTCTCAAGTAATTTTTTTGTAAACCTGCATCTGGCCGGTTGTTTGTTAATTTTATTTTTTAATTTTGTAATTATTTCTTTGCCATTAAAAGTTCATGTTCTTGGGTTTGTTTTATGTTTTAGGCCTCATAATCTAAAGAATACTATGGGTGGTGGTGTATTTTGTCCCCTGAGTGCAAGAAGGCTTTGCAATGCTTTAGCATTGCAAAGCGTTGTTTCACTCAAGGGACAAATTAATCAATTTTATTAACTTGGGTAAAATATCAGACATAAACAATTTAATTTTTATTTTTTTAAGTTTGCATTGGTTATAAAAAGAGAGTATATGGTGGTCAAAAGGACCATGCGGGAGGGCCTGAGAAACAGATTTTTAACTTTTTTAGGACTCATTTTGTCCTTTTTTAAGATTTAATATTGTTCAACAAAGCTCCATGATTGATTATTTAATTTATAACCAAAGTAAAGAAAATCCATTGGACGATGGTGGACTAAATATAAAACAGCCACCATGACAGATTATCAGGATATTTAATTGAATCACCCTGGCAATGAAGAATCAGTTTGACAACTTAAATCCCTATGTTTTTGGATGCTTTCAACATCAATAGATTCAATATAAGTCTTTAGTCTATTTGATCTTGTTTGACAGGGGCACGGTGGCATTGTGGTAACCGGTTCTCATCAGATCACCGAAGTTAAGCAACGTTGAGCGCGGTTAATAGTTGGATTGGTGACCATTTCAGAGACTGATTCGCGTTCCTGTGTCGCAGTGCAGAGTTCAGAGTTACGATGAGGGAGAGCTGACAGCTGCTCGTTGATGCACGGTCGTTCTCTCTGGGTACTCCAACTTCCTCCACCTGTAAAACAGTAACCGACATGATATGACGCTGGCTGTTAATGTTTCGTTAAGCCCTAATAAAAAAATGAAAGTGTCAATGACACTGTAGCTCAACTTGTCAAGACAAAGACATGTACATGTATAGTATGTGACACAGCAATGACAAACATCTAGCTAATGACCTGATAACAAAGGTACATATAAAGTATTGTAACGGTCTGTACATAAATACTGACCGTAGCCTGTAACAAATGTATAGGTAAAGTATTGTAAAGGTGGGTGACAGTCAGATGCTAAACTAGAAAAGAAATCTTTGAGTCCCAGAGTGGGGTCTGACTGAACACCAAAATAATTGTTCTCATAGCACAGTGATAACAAAGGCACACCAAAACACACTCGTTCCTGTCCCAAGGTGAAAACAAAGGTACCCAAGAAGTTTTGTGAAGATCAGTTCATAAATACGAGCTGTATAGAACTTGTGACAAAAAACTGATTGGACCTAATTTCGGTACAAAATGGCCACTGGCAGGCATCTTGAATTTGGACCGCACCCAGAAACACTCATTCTCGTCCCAAGGTGATAACAAAGGTACCCAAGAAGTTTTGCGAAGATCGGTTCATAAATACAGCCTCTACTCTGAGCCGTATTGACATGTGTGCTTACATTGTGTTAGTAGCACTGAATAAATCAAAGTTCATCTAATTTGCATAATTTCTGCATGAAGAAAACCCCTTACAATATGTGATGTATTTCATGTTACTAAACATTCATACAAAAATTTATTCAAATCAGAACTTTCATACAGAAGTTCTGTACAAAAGACTGATTGCACTAATTTTGGTAGAAAATGGCTGCTGGTGGCCATCTTGAATTTCGGACCACACCCAAAATCACTCGCTCTCATCCCACAGTGATAACAAAGGTACCCAAGAAGTTTCGTAAAGATTGGTTGATAAATATGGCCTCTAGTCTGAGCCGTATAGAAGTTGTGTACAAAAAACTGATTAGACCTAACTTTGGTACAAAATGGCCACTGGCAGCCATCTTGAATTTTAGACCGCACCCAGAAACACTCGTTCTTCTCCCAAGGTGATAACAAAGGTACCCAAGACATTTCGTGAAGATCAGTTCATAAATACAGACTCTAGCCCGAGCCGTATTGACATGTGTATTTACTGTGTGTAAGTTGCACTGAAAAAATCAAAGTTCATCTAATTTGCCTAATTTCTGCACAAGAAAAAAACCTGTATTATATGTGATGTATCCCATGGTACTAAACATTCACACAAAAAATTATGCAAATCAACGCTTACATATGGAAGTTCTGTGCAAAAATCTGATTGCACCTGATTTTGTACAAAATGGCTCCCATCGGCCATCTTGAAAATCGGACCGGACCCCAAAACACTCGTTCTCGTCCCACGGTGATACCAAAGGTACCCAAGAAGTTTCGTGAAGATCGGTTCATAAATACAGCCTCTAGCCCGAGTCGTATTGGCATTTGCAGTTACAGTGCTGAAAGTAACACCAAAAAACATCAAAATTAGTCTAATTTGCACAATTTATGCACGAGAAAAAACCCTGTATTATATGTGATGTATCCCATGGTACTAAACATTCATACAAAAAATTATTCAAATCAGAGCTTTCATATGGAAGTTCTGTACAAAAAACAGATTTCTGCATCGTCAGTACAAAATGGTGGCTGGCAGCCATCTTGAATTTCGGGCCGCACCCAAAAACACTTGTTCTCGTCCCACGGTCATAACAAAGGTACCCAAGAAGTTTCGTAAAGATCGGTTCATAAATACGGCCTTTATCCCAAGCCGTATCCAATTGTTGACGTACGGACAGACGGACGACGGACAATGGGCCATGACAAAAGCTCAAATTTGGCTTCGCCAAAGTTGAGCTAAAAATAAACAAGAGGCCCCACGGGGCCTGAAGCGCTCATCTTGTACAGAACACAATTTAAACAGAGTCCAAGAATGAGTCTACATTAAGCAAGCCATCTCCATAGGCTACACTGTCAATCCTTGAGTCCCTCAGGAGTGACAAAAATAATCTGGGCATCATGCCTTTTCTTCAGTTGATCATAAGTAAAATGTAGAGCTCCCCTATGAAGCCCCTTGATACAACCTATGTGGATTAATCTTAGTACTTCTAGAAGGTACTGAATACAAAATTTTTAATTCTTCAGCAAAATGGCCAATTCCGGCTCCCATAGAGAGCCCAAATATTAACCCAGGCTCTTGATTTGAACACAGTTAAATCTGACTTCCCTAGAGATGTTGTGTACCGAATATGAAAGCATTCTGACTGTTGGATCTGAAGAAGAGAAATTGAAAAGAAATTTCTCCGAATTGCACTAAGTTCAAATTTGGGCTACCATAGCGAGCCCAAATATTGACCTATGGATCCGATTTGAACAAACTTGAATCTGACCCCCCTAGAGATGTTGTATACCAAATGTGAAAGCATTCTGACAAGTGAATCTGAAGAAGATTTTTGAAGAAATTCCCTCATATTGTACTAAGTTAAATTTCATGTTCCCATATGGAGCCCAAATATTAACCTAGGCACTCGAATTGAACAACCTGGAATCTGACCCCCCCCCTAGAGAGGTTGTATACCAAATATAAAAGCATTCCGACTGGTGGATCTGAAGAAGAAGATTTTTAAAGAAATTTTCTCATATTGCACTAAGTAAAAATTTGGGCTACCATAGTGAGCCCAAATATATACCTAGGGATCTGATTTGAACAAACTTGAATCTGACCCCCATAGAGATGTTGCATACCAAATATCAAAGCATTCTGACTGATGGATCTGAAGAAGAAGATTTTTTTAAATTACCCTCCATATTGAACAAAGATCAAATTTGGGCTTCCGTAGGAAGCCCAAATATTAACCTAGGGACTTGGTTTGAACAATCTAGAATCTGACCCTCATAACAATGATGTATACCAAATATTAAAAGATTCTGACAGGTGGTTCTGAAGAAGAAGATTTTTAAAGAATATTCCCCATATTACCCTATGTTAAAACTTCGGGCTCCTGTAGAGAGCCCAAATATGAACCAATGAGCTTTATTTCAACAAACTTTTATCTGACCCCCCTATGAATGCTGTATACCAAATATCAAAAGATTCTGATGATTGGTTCTGGAGAAAAGATTTTTTAAAATTTTTGCAAATATGCTGACTCAGCATTTTTTCGATGCCCATTACAGAACACCCTAACATAACCGATGGCAATTTTTTTTACCATTCAATTCTACTGGTCATAAGGATACTTCATACCAAATAAAAGCTCTCTGTTCCGTGGGGTTTGGGAAATATGGGCGTTTGAAAATATTTCTATTTTTAGCTCCCAGGGTTCCCATGGGGATGCGGGAATTTTTTTTTTTGCATGGGTCATGTACTTATGACCCAATAATACCACAAACCAAATTTGGTTCATACCGGACCATCGGTTCAGAAAGTTAAAAAATTTATAGTAATTTATATATTTTTTATACTTACCAATGACCCAGACTTAGCTGGTGCTAACTCTAACAAAACCTGGGCCAAACACAAATTTTGCCCCCCAATCCCCAAAATTTGCATCCAAAACAAAAAGAAATCATGTCCTAAAGGACCTCCATACTACGCCTCTACTGCGCATGCGCAGTGACGCAGTCGTCCCGAAATTGGCGCCAATTATCATTCTTACTGGCAGTGCCTGGTCAGCGCTATGTACTCAGCGGGGAGGCAAGAGTTCCCAACTCCAGGGAGGGCCATCCCCGTCTGGGTCATTGGTAAGTATAAAAAATATATAAATTACTATAAATTTTTTAACATTTTTATACTGTACCAATGACCCAGACTTAGCTGAATAGTAAACAGGCTGGAGGGCCTAGGACATAGAGGAAAATCCAATAAGCTCAACTATATAGTAAAGAGGTAACCCCTTAAGGAGAAAAGGAGTATTAGGCTTTACATGTATCTTTCTTATTTAATATTAAATTAGAAAGATACACTACCCTTAATAATTGAGCACAATAACATTCATGTTCTCTATTAACATCCAGTATAACCCTTATACTAATTATTTTTAAAGCAAGCCAATAAATAAAGTAGTCCAGAGAATTGAGACTCTTTATAATCATTTAAAAGTGTCCGAGTATTGTATATTAAAGCCCGTTTGACACTTGACATATACAAATGCTTCACACCGAGCTACACTTTAAAAATAAGACATGAATGAATTTAAACATTAATATTACACTTTAAAACCATCCCGGAAGCTTCTCAGAAATACTGACTTGGAGGAGGCATTCCCTTGCTTTTCACTATAAAGCAGGTGACCTAAGGGAACACCCGCCCCCCCCCCCCCCCCCCCCCTTCCCCTTGCCCTGGGTCAAATAGCCCAGAGCGAAGAGGGCAGCCGGACGGAGTCACTGCCAGAACAGAAAGCCTGCATAACTATAGTTGCAACTGTTTAGTGAACGACATTCTGAGCAACAGATAACGGACCTAAACAATGCAGGTCTCCAGAAATGGACTCAATATTTCTGAGATAAAAATTCGTAAATGTGGATGGCTGAGACCAATAAGCAGCCTTCATTAAATCTGTAATAGCAACACTATTAGCATAAGCCCAGGAAGTAGAAAGAGCTCTTACTTCATGAGCAGAAATCTTAAGCACAGACTGCTGAGAAGAAGATAAATCTTCATAAGCAGTACGGATAGTTAACTGAATCCATCTAGCAATAGAATGGACTGAAATGTCCTTTCTATTAGGCATGAAAGACAGAAAGAAACGTTTCCGTCCCTTTCTGATAAACTGAGATCTCTGTTTATAGATACGTAGTGCTCTAACAGGACAGAGTAAAGGCCTACGCCCGTCTGAAGACGGAAGAGCCTTAATAACAATAGGTTCCGGATATTTATTAGGAGCCTGATTCTTAGCTAAAAAACCCACATTAGTAGTGAAGGTGATAGTGTTCCCAACACTACGATAATGAGAATCATCCACCGATAGTGCATGAAGCTCACTGACTCTTCTGGCAGAAGAGAAAGCTAAGAGAAAAGCTGTCTTATAAGATAAGAATTTGAAATCTACTGTCCCAAGAGGTTCAAATGGCTTTTCCTTCAATTTAAGGAGAACCCAAGCTAAATTCCACTTAGCAATTAATCTAAGAGTTCTGGGTCTATTTATCGAAAAGTTTCTAACCAACTTCGATAAAGAGACATTAGATCCAATTTGTAAACTATCATGATGTGCATAGGTATCAGATAACATAGATCTATAACCCTTTATAGTAACAGGCTGCAGTTTGATTTCGTCAAACAAGTATACTAGAAAGTTTGCAATGTCTGGTATAGAGGGATCAAATATATCTACAGAATGATCCCTACACCAACGACGAAAAACCTTCCACTTAGCCGCATAGTTTAGCGAAGAGGAGGTCCTCCTACAGTTAGAAATCGCGTCCACTGCTCGTCCTGTAAAGTGCTTGCCATGCAAGAAGGACCGCACAACGGAAAAACGTGAAGGTTGAGACCTTGCGGGTTGTGATGGAGTTGGCGCGATTTCCCCTGCGAAAGAAGATCCTCTCGTGGAGGAAGCTTCCGCGGTAGGTCCCACAACAGACACCTGAGTAGATTTATCCACGGTCTCTGTGGCGACAGAGATGCTACCAACAGAATCTTGCATTGAGATGGTTTTATCTTTAGCAATACTTGTTGAATTAACGGCGCTGGAGGATACGCATATCCTATCATTCCGTCCCAAGGGATCGACAGAGCGTCTACTGCAAATGCTCTTGGCTCCGGACACGGAGACACATACGTCTGCAACTGATTGTTGATATGTGTCGCAAATAAGTCTATCATTGGCCGTTCCCATTGGTAGCAAATCTGATTGAATACTTGTTTGTTGAGAGTCCACTCCAACGGCAACAAGCGACCCTTTCGTGAAAGGGAGTCTGCTAGCACATTCAGACGACCCGGTATGTGACGGACCGAAAGAAGAACGTGATGTTCTAACGCAAACAGAAGGATTCTTTCCGTTAGATTGAACAACGGAACTGAATGAGTGCCTCCCTGATTCCGTATATACGCCACTACTGTCGTATTGTCGGATAGGATTTGGACATGAGCATCGTGAATAATGTCCATCCAGTGACGTAACGCAAGCCAAATTGACATCATTTCCTTGATGTTTATGTGCTTGCACAGGAATTGCGGATCCCAAAGATCCTGGCATCTCGAATCCGTTGGGATTAATGATGCACCCCAACCTGTTTGACTGGCATCCGTCATAACGGTAAAACTCGGATCCGGCAACTGCAGCGGAACTCCTTGAGTTAACCACTGAATGTTTGCCCAAGTCTGAATCTCGTTTCACTTGATCTGACAAGAGAACGTCTACATCGAGCGAATGAATTTTCACACTCCAATTCTGAGTCAGGAAAATTTGAGGAGGACGTGTGCGTAGCCGCCCCATCGGAATGAGATCCGCGGCGGCTCCGCACAGACCTATCAGTCTCATAAATTCTCTCGCCGTGACTTTGTCTGCGTGCAGACAATAGCGAGCGTAACAACTGACTAATTTCGCTCTGGTTAACGGCAGACGAACGAGATTGTTGTGCGTCTCGAAGCTCATTCCCAGATGAGTGAATGACTTGGACGGCACCAGATCCGACTTCTCCTCGTTTACTATAAAACCGAGACGTCGGAGCAATAGAAGAAGATTCTGAACATCGTTCTGAAGCGTTAACTCGTTGCCGTACCTCTGAAGAATGTCGTCCAGGTAGGCCGACGTTACCGCAGACGAATGAGCTCGGAAGTAGATCATTACCGAGTTCATTACACGAGTGAAAGCCCAGGGTGCTAGATTCAATCCGAAGCACATCGCCCGGAATTGATACACCACTCCCAGGACTGCAAAGCGTAGATACTTTCGGAATGTCGGATGTACCATGACATGAAAGTACGCATCTTTGAGATCTATGCTCGTTGCATAATCGTTCACCCGAATACTCGCTCTGACCGATCGAATCGTCTCCATATAAAACTTCGGAGCGACGATCAGCTTGTTTATCCAGCTCAAATCTATGACTGGACGGAACGAGCCGTCTGGTTTCGGAACCAGAAACAGATGGCTGTAGAATCCCAGAGATTCCTGGTTTTCTACGACCTCTACCGCGTTCTTCACTAAAAGAGACTGCACCTCTGATAACAGAGCGTCTCTTTTCTGTGGATTTGACGGAAGATGAGTCCACTTTGGACTTTGAGTTAATGGAGGCTTTCGTTTGAAGGATATCTTTAGACCTTCCGAAGTCACTCCTCTCACCCAAGGGTCGTCCGTAATCGACGCCCACTCTTGTGAAAAACTCGACAACCTTCCGCCAACCGGAACGCGATAGAGGTTTGAGCCATCACCTCCTGGACCTGCGAGGCCTGCGGTAGGAGAAACCACGTCTTCCACGACCCGCACCTCACCTCGTCGACCTCGGGGCGTCCGACCGATTGTCCCGGCCTGAAGGACGTCCCGAACGAGAGTCGCTATCCTGACGGTCTCTCGAATAAGACCAAGAGGATGCACCGGAACCTCTATAGGAACCTCTCTTGGGCGCATTAGACCCAGAAGTGCCTGTCTTATTCGTGTCTGCTGTATCCGACTTTTTAGGAGCCGATCTGAACAACAGAGAATCATTAGCTTTCTTTTTAATTTTATCATAAATAGCGGAAAGCTTGCCGTCAAAGAGAAGTTCTCCTGAGACCGAAGCGACTCTAAGAGAGTTCTTCACCTTAGAATTCGCTAGTGTGGATGTAGCTAGGGCTGCGTCACGTCTAACCAACTCCAGATTTGCCACTGAAAGGGCGGAGTTACACGTGGAATAAGCTACTGCCCTTGAAAGAAGTCTTAAAGAGGATTGTATATCCTGAAACTCTTCCCCTTGAAGGCGCAGTGATAACGCCTTAGTAAGGTGATCTGTGTAAGATAAGGCATCTAAATTGGCTCTGTTAGACGCAATAGCTGTTTCCAACACCGCGGTTGGAATAGAAGCTGACGACGGTAATGATAGCTCTAAGTCTTCCGCCTCGTCGTCCATACGCAGAGGAACTCTCGGTATACCCTGTCCTGCCGTATCGAATTTATTCCTTGCATTAATGAAAGGCAGGTTGAGAGTATTAGCGGACAAGAAACCTGCTTTCCCCGTCCTGGAAGCAAGTTTAAATATAGCGTCGTTCAATAATTCAAATGTTCTAGCAACATTATTGGACTGCGACGGAAACTCGGGAGCGATGTCCCTGAACCGCTCAAAAAATTCAGAGTCCAATGACGCTATAATTCTCTTGTCCGGAAGCGCAGCAGTCTGGCCCGACGGAACAACTTGAGGGAGAAAGTGCCGGATGAAGTCCACGGCAGCTTTATGTTGTTCCGAAAGGGATAGCTCCAAGTCATCCGTATCCCTTTCGCCATCCGGTCAGACCTCACGATGTTCCCGGTCGTCCGCCCCCGATGCTTCGGCGGAGCGTACCGACCCAGCGCCGTCGGATAATTCTCGATCCGACACCGTTTCTGTCGGCTGCTGGGATGCTGCGATAAGCTGTGCTATCTGCACAAGAATGTCCGGCGTCGAGACCTGCGGAGGCGCAGTCTTTCGCTGCTTCGCCGAGGGCAGCTCCGCATCAGATGGCTCCCGCATACTTTTCCTATGCGAACGTCCGGAGTCCATCGGTCTCGAATCCCTGGCTGCCGGATGGTGTGACCTGGTCGCCGAAGAATCCTTCATCGGCGAAGCTGGTAATATATCGGCGGTCACGCAGCCAAGGTGCGGTCGTGTGCGCTGACGAGAAGAGGAAGCCTTAACAGTCTCTGCGGACTGCTTATACAACGGAGCGTCCCGAGCGACGGACGTATGCTCCGCTAAAGACACATTTTGTACCACAACATCTGGTCCCAGATGTTGTTGTACGAGAGAGGGACCTCTCTCGCTCGCGGCCTGGCTGGACCTGGACGAGCTAGGAACCAGACTAAAAGGCATCCTCCGTTCTCGCTTACTATCCGCCGTCACTGGGTGTGCATCTATTATGTTTATAGTGCTCGCATCACCCAAAATTTCCTCTTGGACCGCATCGGACGAACCCGGCTGCCAAACCATTCGGTGAATGGACGCTACACCGGGTGAGCTAGCGGACGACATTTGTCTAATCTCCATGAGCACTTTTGCCGCTAGCTCTGAATTCATTTGTGACGACGGACGCACACTTGAAGAAGATAACATGGAAACATCACCCTGTTCTGGTTCCTCTGAAATAGAAACTGAGAGAGTAGAGTGACCTTGTGGAGAAAGAGCCGGCATCGCTCTTTCTCCAGAAACAACATATCGTGACACACGTTTCCCATGTTTCTCATCCCAATGTTCACATATAGGACAGGGATTAATGCGAGAACACTGACTACAATTAATACAATGATCATGAAAGTCAGAGGAAGATTTCTTCCTATTACAATTTGAACAACGTCCCTTCATTGTGAAAGAACAACAATAAGTCCTAGTTACTCGCAAAAACCCCTGACACAAAGATACATAATAACATGATCCATTAATAAATGAAAAAACAATTGCAAAACAAAATAATTTTGAAAAAATATTTTTTCAGAGAAGCCCAAAGTGCTGAAAAGTAACGTTGAGCCCCGATGGATCCGATGGCAAAGTGTGGTCAAAAATTTTCAATTTATATAAAATAATTAATGAGACACTTTCGGATAATATAAATGTATCTTATAATGAGATAAACTACCACAAAGGCAAACAGCCCCCCTCAAAAAAGGCTGTTGCCAATGAAAACAAACAGTGTAAACACACTAGAAAACATGACTCCAGGCACTGAAAAAAACTGGCCCGGAATCAGTCATCAATTACACTCTATCTGATGCAAAACAGAGACTCCCAGGGGAGAATCTGTAGAACATCAGATGGAAGATGCAGAACACAAACGTTATACACCCATGGGTGAAAACGTAACTATGGGGAAAATAACAGAAAACATTCTGTAACCAAGCAACTCTCCCAGGAAATTTTAGAAATGATATTTCTCAAAAATATGCCAAAAGCATGGGAGAATTGCCAGGGGGGACTTTAGAAGGCTAGGGGAGAGGAAACACTGAATAAGCAGTGCAACAATTAGCAAGAATGACAACAAGAGGCCCATACCTCGAAAATAGGCAACTTAACATAATTTCATCAAAAAATTTTAAGTACAGCCCTGATTATTTTTTGCCACTTCTTTTTCCTCTCCTCCTTCTATCCTCCTTAGAATCACATTTTCTCCAAAAATTACGTGTCTGGCATCCTTTAAACTGAGATTTACAAGCACAAAGATCAGTGAGATGTTGACTGATGAAGGGCCAAACAGAGAATGATAATTGGCGCCAATTTCGGGACGACTGCAAAAAAGTTGCAATGACTAGTATGGAGGAATCAACAATATCAACATAGTGATCCCTACACCAATGACGGAAGAGCCTCCACTTTAGCCGCATAGTATAGCGAAGAAGAGGTTCTCCTATAGTAAGAAATTGCGTCCAAAGCTCGTCCAGTACAATGCTTACAATGCAATAAGGACCACACAACGGAATACGTGAAGGTTGAGACCTTGCAGGTTGTGATAAAGATGACACGATTTTACCCAGCGAAAAAAGATCCTCTCATGGAGGAAGATTTCGCGTTAAGTCCCACAGTAGACATCAGAGTAAATTTACCCACGGTCTCTGTGAAGACAGAGATGCTATCAACAGAAATGTATTGTGGTTGTTTATCTTAGCAATACTTGCTGAAACAACAGCGCAGGAGGATACGCATATCCTATCACTCCGTCCTATTAGATCAATAGAGCGTTAACAACATAAGCTCAGAGATCCGGACAAGCAAACACATACGTCTGCAATTGATTAGCAAGTTGTGTCGTAAATAAATTATCATTGGGCACTCCCATTGATAGCAAATCTGATTGAATACTTGTTTGTTGAGAGTCCATTCTGACGGCAACAAGCGACCCATAAGTGAACGGGAGTCCGGTAATACAATCAGACGACCCGGAATATGACGGACCGAAGTAGAACTTGGTGTACTATAACAAACAGAAGGATTCTTTCCATTAAATTGAATAACGGAAACGAATGAGTGCCTCCCTGGTTCCGGAGATACGCCACTACTGTCGAATTAACGGACAGGATTTGGACATGCATTTCTGAATAATGTTCATCCAATGACATAAAACAAGCCTAAAAAAACATTATTCCGTGGAAGATAAGTACTTGCTTAGAGACCCTGGCACTTCGAATCCGTTGGGATCAATATTATATCCCAACCTGTTTGACTGGCAACCGTCATAATTATAAAACTCGGATCCAGCAACTGCAGTGGCACTCTCTGAGTCAACCACCGAATGTTTGCCCCAGTCTGAATCTCTTGCTACACTAGATAGACAAGAGAACATGTAAATCGAGCAATTCATGGATTGCTGAAAAGTTGCCGTCGAAGAGAAGCTTCTCCGAGAACGAAGCGACTCTGAGAGAGTTCTTCACCTTACTATCCACGCGCGTGGATGTAGCTAGGCTGCGTCACGTCTAACCAACTCCAAGCAGCCACTGAAGGGCGGAGTTATACGTGAACAAACTACTGCCCTCAAAAGAAATCACATTGAGGATCATATCCCGGAATTCTTTCTCTAGAAGACATAATGATAACGCCTCAGTAAGGTGGATTACGTATGATAAAGCGTCTAAGTTAAGTCTATTAGACATCATTGTCGTTTCCAACATTGTGGTTGGAAAAGACATAGATGGCGAAAAAGATTATTTCCAGTCTTTAACCACGCCGTCTAGACGCATATGAACTCTCGGGATGCCCTGTTCTGCCAAAATAAATTATTCGTATAAATGATAAAAGGCAGAAATGAGCATTGCGGACAAGAAACTAAACTATCATGCTTGGTAGCAGGCTTATATATATATAGCGTCGATAAATAATACACATGTTCTAATGACATTATTGGACTGTGTCGGTAAGTCAGGGACAATGTCCCTGAACCGATCCAAAATTCCGAGTCCAATGACGCTATAAGTCTCTTATCCAACATCGCAGCAATGTAGTCCGAAAAAACAATCACTGGAAGATAATGCCGGAAGATATGTATGGCAGCTTCCGATGCAACGAAAGGGAAAACTTGAAATCTTTCGAATCCCTTTCGCCATCCTGTCGGACCCTATAAAGCGTTTGGTCGCCCGTACCTGATGCAACCGCGGACCGCACCGACCCAGCACCGTCGGATAATTCCTGATTCGACCAAGAAACTGTCGATTGCTGGGATGCTGCGAAAAAACTGTGCTAACTCGGATAGCACGTCCGTCACTGAGGCCTGAGGAGAAGCGGTCCTACAATGCATTGCCGCTGGAAGCTCCGTGATCGTTACCCCGTGCATACTACCAATATGCGAGCGAACGGAGTGTATAGGCCTCGTATCCCTTGGCTACTGGATGGCGTGACCTGTTCGCAGTGGAATCACTGAATGACGAAACTGATCGGATACTCGAGGTCACGTAGCCAATGTGCGGTCGTGTGCACTGCTGTGAGGATGAGGAAGCATTATCGACAGTCTCTCGGACTGTCAATATAACAGAGCGTCCCGAGCGACGGACATATGCTCCGAATGTAAAATATCTGAACCACAACATGCGGTCCCCTATGTTGTTGGACGAGAGAGGGACCTCTCTTGCTCACAGCCCGGACGGATTTGGACAAGCCAGGAACCGGACTAACAGGCTTCCTCCGATCTGTCCTCAATCCGCCGTCACTGGGTGAGTACTAAAGTAATTATAGTGCTCGCATCACCCAAATCTCCTTCCTAGACCGAAACGGACAAACCCGGCAGCCGAACCATTCGATGAATGTACGCTACACCGGGTGAGCTAGCGAATGTCAACTCCGTCGATCCTACAAGGGACCTCTTAGGCGATAGACATATTCAATGAGCACTTATTGCCGCTAGCTCTTCATTAACTATGACGACAGAGGCACACTTTCGAAAGACATCTCCGTAACTTTGCGAACAAGAAACCAGAAATGCTTGGTAATAGCAAGCATATAATAATAAATATATAGCGTCGTTCAATAATTCGAAAGTTTGTGTGACATTATTGGACTATGTCGGAACCGAGGGACGATGTCCCTGAACCGACCCAAAAATTTCTAAGTCCACCGACGCTATCAGTTTCTTATCCGGCATCGCAGCATTCTGGTCCAACGAAAGAACCTGTAGAAGATCAAGTCAGATGACATACACAACAGCATATGTTGTTCCGAAAGGGAAAGCTCGAAATCCTCCGAATCCCTTTCGGTATCCCGTCGGACCAGATGAAATTTTCGGACGTCCGTACCCGCTTCCGCGGAGCGTCCCGACCCAGCGTCGGATAAAACATTATGCGACAGATTCAGTTGATGCTGGGATGCTGCGATAAGCTGTGCTATTTAGGATAGCACATGCGTCCACGAGGCCTGTGTAGTAGCGGTCTTACGATGCATTGCCGCTAGAAGCTCTGTGTACGTTGACTCCCGCACACTTCCTATGCGAACGTCCGGAGTCTGCAGGCCTCGTGTCCCTGGCTACCGGATGGTGTGACCTGGTCGCCGATGATTCTCTAACTGGCGAAGCTGACTGGATATCCGAGGTCACGTAGCCAAGAGCGGTCGTGTGCGCTACCATGAGAATGAGGAAGCCTTATTGACAGTCTCTCCGGACTGACTATATGTCGGAGCGTCCTGAGCGGTGGACGTATGCTCCGAATGCGAAACATTTTGTACCACAACATCTGGGGCCAGATGTTGCTGTACGAGAGAGGGGCCTCTCTCGCTCGCCGTCCGGATGGACCAGAACGAGCTATGAACCGGACTAAAAGGCTTCCTCCGTTCTCCCTCTAATCCGCCGTCACTGGGTGTGCATTTAGTTGATTTATAGAGCTCGCATCACCCCAAAACTCCTTCTAGACTGCAACGGACGAACCCGGCTGCCGAACCATTCGATGAATGGACGCTACACCGGGCGAGCTAGCGGACGTCAAAGGCCGTCGAACCTACTAGGGTCCTCTTAGGCAATTGGCGTATTTACATGAGCACTTTTCCGCTAGCCCTTCATTAATTGTGACGATGGAGGCACACTGTTGGAAGACATCACAGATACATCACCCTAATCTTGATTGTCTGAAATAGAAATTGATAAAGTAGAGTGACCCTGCGGGGAAAGGACCGGAATGTCCAATTCCCCACTAACATACCGTGACATACGCTTCCCATGTTGTCATCGAAATCATCAGATACAGAACAGGAGTTAATGCAAGTACACTGACTACATATAGAATGATTATAAAAAGTCAGAGGAAGACTTCCTCTTATTACAATTGATCAAAATCCCTTCAATGTGAAAAGAAAACAAAGTCCTGGTACTCGCACCAACCCCTGACAATCAAAATACATAATAATAATATGATCCATTAACATAGAAAAAATAACTGAAATCAAAATATTTTGAAAAAATATTTTTTCAGAACAGCCCAAGTTTCTGAAAAGTAACGTTGAGCCCCAATGGATCCCAAGCCTAAGTGTGGACAAAAAATTTAAAAATATTTTAAACAATTTTTGCAACACTTACGAACAATAATAATATATCTAGTTATGATTAAATTAACATCAAGATATCATTTTCAAGAAATCCCCCCCTCACACAGAGGGCTGTTGTAAATGTAAACAATGAGTGTAAAAACACTAAAATAGGACTCCAGGCACCCAGGCCCGAAATCAGTTACCAAAAATACACTATCTGATGCAAAACAGAGACTTCCAGGGAAGAAACTGCAGAACATAGGATGGTAGATGCAGAATACAACGCCTAACCACCCATAGGTGAAGACGTAAACATGGGGAAAAGAACAGAATTCATTCTGTTATTCAGCTAAAACTCCCAAGAAATTTTTGTAATAATAATTACAGAAACTATGCCAAAAGCATGGGAGAATAGCAAGAGGGGACTTAAAGGAAAGGGAGAGAGGAAAACACTGAAAAATCAGTGTAACTGAATAACAAGAATGACAACAAAATGGCTGCTGCCTCGAAAATAGGTAACTTAACATAATTTCATTAACAAATTTTAAGTTACAGCCCTGATAATATTCTGTCACACATTTTTCCTCTCCTCCTTCAATATCCTCCTTAGAATCACCATTTCACTAATATTTATGTGTCTGGCATCATTTAAACTGAGATTTACAAGCACAAAGATCAGTCAGATGTTAACTGATGAAGGGCCAAACTAAGAATGAATAATGGCGCCAATTTCAGAACGTCGTTGACACTGCGTATGCGCAGTAGAGGTGAAGTGTGGAGGGCCATTCAGGACATGTTTTCTTTGGTTTTACATGCAAATTTTGGGGATTGGGGGGCAAAATTTGTGTTTGGCCCTATATTTTAAGAGTTAGCACCAGCTATGTCTGGGTCATTGGTACAGTATAAAAATATATGATTACATGTGCCCAAATTATACTTATTTCAGTGACAAGAGAATCCCTGTGCTAGGCAGGAATATCCTCCAGCAGCATGCAAAGAGTTAAAGAGTATTTTCCTGACAAAGGTAATATTCAATAAACTAGGGTTCTATCATACCAGTATTATAAGTCAACCTACTCGTATTTCTCGAGAGAGAATAGTTAGTCAGGCTGAATCCTTCCTGGGCACTTTTCTTGGACTTTTTTGTCTCCAATTCAGGTTTCCGTTTACTTGGTTCTATTTCATGTCCAAATTCAGCTCCAATGACACCCAACATTACAATGGCAGTTGCTTGCTTTCTCTTAGTCTCAAATGAAGATGAAGACCTATGCAATGGTGATTCTCCTGAAATAGAGAGTATTCTTGCATAACTATCGGCATATATAAACATGTTACAATTTAAGAACTGTAAAATACTGATTGCTCTTTTTTTTTATTGAGGTTTAACGACACTTTTGACAGCAAGGGTGACCTCGTGTCAGACAGTTTTATGGGTGGAGGAAGCCAGAGTATCTGGAGAGAACCACTGAGCAGTGGGGAGCAACTGTCAGACTCCCCAACATACTAACTCCTCACAAACAGGGTTAGTATTGGTTGAAGACAAGTGCACCATAGACATGCATTATGCCCTAATACACAGCTCCGCCGTGCTCCCATGTGGGCAATCGGGATAAAGTGCATTGCCCGAGGATGCTAAGCAGTTACTCTTGGCAGGGAATGAAATCTGAACCATTTGTTTTTAAGTCCAATACCTTAACCACTGAGCCACTATGCTCCGACTGAATGCTCTTAACCCTTTACCCAACAAATCGCTCGCATCCGTCCGCGTAATATGCAGATTCAACAGCTGAAAAAATATTATTTTTGGAAAAATTTCAACAAAACCATATCATGTGACCCCTCGTTGGAACAAGCTCATTCCAAAGAGGGGTCACATGATATGGTTTTGTTGAAATTTTTAAAAAAAAAATTAAAAACAATATTTAAACTAGAGGTAATGTGAGCAAACTCACAAAGTGATACTCACCCCCCCCCCGCCCCCCCCCCCTCCCCTTGGAAATGTCAGAACGGCATTATACTGCTTCATGCATATCTTCATATGGAGTTCTTCCATTGTGTAAAGTTTCATGAAAATTCTTCAAACGGTTTAGGAGGAGTTGTGCTTACAAGGATGGACAGACGGTATAAGTTAGATTATCTCCCCTTGGAAATGTCAGAACGGAATTATATTGCTTCATGCACATCTGCATATGGAGTTCTTCCATTGTGTAAAGTTTCATGAAAATTCTTCAAACGGTTTAGGAGTTGCGCTTACAAGGATGGACAGACGGACAGACGGATGGACAGGGTGATTCCTATATGCCCCCCAAACTTTGTTTGCAGGGGGTATAATTAATAAATTTTGATATCGTCTGCGTTGGGTAAAGGGGTTAAAATAATGAGATTTACAGTTTTCAACACCTCACCTGATGTAAACTAAAGGTACATCTGTCTGTATGTTAATCCGTGGACAGAAATGTCAATTCCACTTATCCCCTATCCCCTATGAATCACATTGATGCCTGAATCATCGTGAGGACACATTTCGTCCCTTGAGTGCAACAAGGTGCCATGTGGAATGCATTTGCATTGTGAATGGCACCTTCTTCCCCTCAAGGGATAATTTTAAAAAGAAATTCTATGGAAGAATCTGACCCAAACTGCTCAAAAGACCTGATCATTTGGTTGACTGACCCACCAGAAAACATCTTGGCATCCCTGTGCATCAGTCTGCATCTGTTCAAAACATATTTTATTTTTTGTCTTTTTAATGAATGTGATAATTTTCTTTAAAAAAAAAAAACCCAAAAAACAAAACTCAAACACCCAAGTATGTTCTACCAAGAATAGCTGCAAGGAATAATTTTATTTACTATGCATGGATCAATTTATTTCATAAACTATTTTCTAATTACCCATAAGCATTGGATCATCTTCTTCTTCATCTTCTGCATCATCACTCTTTGGATTCATCAAGCTCTGCTGCTGATCCATGTATGTTGGCAAATATGGCGACCAATCATCAGCCAAATTTTTTCTGCCCTCTGGCCCAATACGTCTCAATTCAGCCAAAAGTAAAGCTTGAGCAGCCTCTCGAACCTTTCAAATAATAAAAATATTTGTCCTCAGCAAGTTTGAAAAAATAAAACCTCTTATAGAACAAGAAGAAGCAAGGTAAAGTGTGACATATGCCTCTGTCTGCATTACTATGGATTACACATATCAGCAACTATACAACTAATTTTTTTATTGGGGTTTAATGACACTTTCGATAGCCAGTGCCACCTCATGTCAGACAATTTTATGAGTGAAGAAATCCAGAGTGCTCAGAATGAATCACCTAGCAGTGGTGATTGTCAGCCTCCCCAACATACAAGCAGGGCTAGCACTGGCTGAATACAAGTGCACCATCGACATGCAGTACGCCTTAGTACACAGTGCTACCATGCTCCCATATGGGTAATCAGGATTAAGGACACAAAGCAGTTCCCCCTGGTGGGGATCAAACTGTGGACTTTTTGGTTCAAAGTCAAACGTAGTAACCACTGCCCCACCACACTTCCAACTAATATAAAACAAGTTGATACACTGGACCATGCCACAAATATGAGTGCAACACATTTTCATAATTTTCCAGTGTCACCTACTTACTGAGCACTAAAATTCAACAAGCCGGGTTATCGAAAGAAAAATTCTACTATCCATCCTCAACATATCATCAAGAAATGAGAAAGATTAGTGAAGGTGTTTTTAAGTCAACAGAAACCAAAATCAATATGGTTGCCATAGCAGCAATATTAATTTTGGATCCATACAATTATCGAAAGGGACGTTCTACTACCCATCCTAAACACATCACCAGGACATGAGACTGACCAGTCAAAGCATTCTTCAGTATTGCTGGAAGCTATAATCAAGATGGCAACAATTGCCAAGAGATGAGACTGATCAGAAAGTCATGTTGAGTTAATTGATGTAAACCAAAATCAATATGGCTGCAGTGATAAAATACAATATGTTAGAGCTGAAACGGTTAAAGGTTTTTCTTGATCGATTAATCACATGGCTAAACCTTGGTTAACCCATTAATCCCTTGCCCTCATAGGTAGCTGAATAACTGCCGTACCATTGATGATTTATAGCATTAACTCTTTACCCAACGTAAAGGGCCAAATCAACTAGCTCTAAATACAAAAATCTCCATTCAGATTTTATTATGTTTTCAATTTTTGTCTCAAAAACATAGCTAAAATGATCCCTCATTGGAACGAGCTTGTTGAGCTCATTCCAATGAGAGCTCATAAGCTATGTTTTTGAGACAAAAATTGAATTTTTTTTAGTAATTCAAGAATCTATTTTGCAAGTGTCGCCTGCTACCCGCATTGGGTAAAGGTTAACTTAAGAATGACCAGTTCCAGCTACTGATACAGTATAATGATCATGCAAGTGAACAAGTATGTCATCACGTAACTTGCATGCTTTACTCTATCTCATATAATTGATGTGAGTCAGTGTGACAATGTTTGCCTGTTTTTGGAGCAAGTCTGTTCCTTTGTTAACCCAGAAAATACAGTAGTTCAAAAGTAACTGTTAATCGATCAATTACTTTTTTGATTGATCAAGACATTGATCACTGGTTAATAGATTAATCGGTTAACCGTTACAACTCTACAATATATCTGTATAAATGGCAGTCACATTGAATATCAAATCAGGACAGTCAAACTACTTACCGTTAACACATACCAAGAGATGAAACTGATAAATTAAGGCATATTTGAGTTAATTGACAGAAACCAAAATCAAGATGGCAACTAGGGCTGCAACGATTCATCGCGATTTCAATGCATCGAGATACATTTGTACACGATATGCATATCGTATCGTTTCATGTGTATCACGATACAAATGATACACTTCCAGAAGGTTGGCATGATGTAGTCAGAAGTTGCATTTTCAGGCCCAACAAGTCTATTTTGTGCTTTTCCAACTTACAATTCCAACACAGGAGTCTGAAATTCTATCAGTATAGCTATAATTCACTTTCAACGTGATATTTACGTTCCCAACATAATCCCCTTCAGAAGGGGATTACGTTGGGAACGTAAATATCACGCTGAAAGTGAATTATAGCTGTACTGACAAGCCAGAAAATAAGCAGACTGACAATCTCCAAAATGAGAGGGTGAATTTGGTGATACTAAATTTACCCTCTGTGAACCTCAGACTGAATCAGGGTCTCAAAACTAAACAGAAAGAGGTGCCCAGAGGATAAATTAGCCAACTGTATGGGATAGCATCATCAAATTCACCCTCTGGGAAACCTCATTCTGCAAATGTCAGACTGCTTATTTTCTGGCCTGTGTACTGATAGAATTTCAGACTCCTGTGATTCCACTTGTTCATTTATATTTCAGTAAAATATCAACTCTGTCTAAATTATAAGCATAGTTTGAGGCAACAGACCTCTCACCTCGGAGTTGAACCCAGACTCCCAGAGGTCCATTGGCTGAAACTTGCTTGTCTTTCTCAAGCACTAAAAAAGAAATTGGATGTTACTTGCCAAATGAAAGTTGGACTCTGTGCAGTTTGTGGGTCTTTTATTACTGATAATTCACTCTCAATGTACTGCATGCAATGTATCGTGAAAAAATTGTATCGTGAAAAAAAATCGCGATACATATTGTATCGTGAGTGAAACGTATCGTTGTAGCCCTAATGGCAACAATACTGATTCAGGACAATTTTGAAAGAAAACTTTGACCATTCGCCCTCAAAATATTATCAAGAGATTAGAATGATTAGGATTAGTGAACTGTTTTGATAGAAACCCAAATGAAGATGGCTGCCATGGTAAAATCAAAATGGCTTCTATGGCATCCATACTGAATATGGAATCCAGACAATTATTGAAAGGAACCTTCCACAATCCATCCTGTACATAGTTCCTAAATGTAGAAGCTGTGCACACAAGAATTTCATATAGAAACCTATATTAAATCTTCTAACTTCAAGGGGAGATAACTTAATTGAAATCACCAAAGATTGAAAATTTTAAAATTTGAGCATGTTCACTTGTTCATGGTTATGTTTGAGAGGTTTCATCTAAATTGTTTCTTAAATGAAGAAGTTGTGCACACAAGAATCTCATACTGAAATCTATAATAAAATTTCCAAGGTCAAGGCTAGATGAAAGGTTGAATGATTATTGGCGGGGAAACTGGAAATATGCACATGTTTGTTTGGGATTATATTTGAGAAGTCTCATCAAAATAAGATTATAAATGTTGGTTGGAGTTATGAACACAAGAACTTCAATTAGCAATTTGTAATGATTATGAACACAAGAATCTCAATTAGCAATTTGTAATGAATCTAAAGGGATATATAACATTGTTAAAATCATTGTAGATTGAAAAATTTTGGTATACAGTACGTGGAGAATGGATTGTAACTAAATCACCTGCAGTGGAGTTATCACCCAAGCTATAACTTTCAAATTTTGTACATATCAACAAAAAACACAAGCAATGTTTCAGCCAATGGACCTCCGGGTTTAACCCGGAGGTCCACTGGCGGAAAATTTGCTTTTGCTGGTTATGCTTTGAAACAAATTTGCAATTATTGCTTGGGTGGAATCTCCACTCTGTAGGTGATTTAGTGATACTACACTCTCCACATACTGTAAGTGCATTTCCATTTGTTAGTAGTCATATCAGAGAATTTTCATCGAAATTATTTTAAAAATGTAGGAGTTGCATACACAAGAATCTCATACAGAAATCTTTTAGAAATCTTCCGAGGTAACCTACAGAGGAAATTCATAAAACGTACCTCAAGACATCTGTCCTGCCACCTTCTTGCTAGCATCTCCAGTAAAGGAGGTTTATAATTTTCAGGTCCAACCAGTTCAGGTAGTAAAACACAATGCTGAGCTGCCAGTAAACTCCATCCTTGTTTAATCTGCCCCTGCTGCATGCCCTGTCCATCAGTCCCCTCGTCCTCACTCACATTGTCAGCACTATCATAGGCATCCAACTTTAACCCATGTGTACTGTCATACCGACGTCGACTGCTGCAAATCAACAAATAGCATTCTGTTTGACAAGAGAAGTTACTAGCTCTAGTTCTACCACCATTCAGTGGATTGATATTAATTTTTGGCGTAATTATATTCTGTTGTATCCTTCTTCAATTAACTAAGAAGCTATTTTGTCAATAACTATATCCAGAAAACAAGCTACTCCATTTTCTTAATTTTTGTTAACACTTCAAGTCCAATTAATCTTTCGGTGCTACATACCTTGTCCATCAGAACCCTCGACCTCACTCACATTCCAAATCAACAAATATCATTCTGTTTGGCAAGCAAGTTACTCACTCCAACTCCAGCAACATTTGGTGGATTCAAATAATTTTTGGCAGCATTCTACCTTATCTAATTAAGTGAAAAGCTATTTCGTCAATCCAACTGGTCATAATCACATCTGCAAGCCTTGTTTCCTTAACTGTTTAAAACCCAGAATACGTATTTTACCGATCTCCTTAAAACACCATTTTTCCCCCAACTGAACAGGTTCTGGATGACATCCCCCATCTTATAACTCCCAATATAATTATTTTCTCAGAGCAAGAAATCAATCACAGTACAAGTCGTGATAATTCCTGCTTCATCTATCCTAAGTGTAATACAAATTATTCCAAATCAAATTCATCACTTGAGAGCTTTTGTACTTCCCTCTCTCCTCCATTCTCCAAACTCCTTCTCTTACACTATTTTTTCCCATTCCAATTTTAAGGTGGTGACAATAAAACAGCCAGTTGGCTATGTCACCCCCCAGCAGAAAACAAAGGTTACAAAATCTGTAATTACAGGATTTTCATGCCAATGCACTATATTTAATGTTGCTAAATAATATATACAGTACGTGGAGAGTGTATTATCACTAAATGACCCACAGAGTGGAGATTCCACCCGAGCAATAATTGCAAATTTGTTGCAAAGCATAACCAGCACCAGCAAAGTTTCAGCCAATGGACCTCCGGGTTAAACCCGGAGGTCCATTGGCTGAAACATTGCTTGTGTTTTTTGTCGATATGTACAAAATTTGAAAGTTATAGCTTGGGTGATAACTCCACTCTGTGGGTGATTTAGTTACAATCCACTCTCCATGTACTGTACTTGTACTACATGTGTATATTGTTTTTTGCAAAATAAAGTTATTCGTTCATTCATTCACAATATCCCAAAATCAAGCTACTCCATTTTCCTGCTACACCCACAAACTACGACTTTTATACTGCTTTGAAAGTGATGCCTCAAGTACTGAGATCTCTACTGATAACCGTCATTTATCATGACAGTGTTTTATCACTGGAAATGATCAATTCGTTCTAGAAACGCAAAATGAAAAGTAAATCTAGTGTTTTTTAGTGGATACCGATCATTTCCAGCAATAATTCAACACATATTCACCTTGAATTGATGCATGAAAACTGCTAGTCCAAACATGGCCTGAAAGTCTGTAATGTAAGTTTTTGGTTTGGTACATCCTTTCAAAGGACGTACCAAACCCAAAACTTATATTATGGACTTTCAGGCCATGTTTGGACTAGAAACTCGGCGGCTGAATCAGATTGCAAGACGCTATCTGTTCAGAGTACCAATCAAATCACTTCCGTGTTTCAATGATTCAATGCGCCGTTTACTTTCATGCATCAATTCAAGGTTGAAACGAGAGGAATTATCAGATTCTTATAAAAAGTGTATAATAAAAAGAAAATCTAGTGTTTTTGAGTAGATACGGAAGATTATCTCACTTGTGACCTGATAGATGGATATTTTCGCTTTCGCAAGCACTCGCGAAAAATAAACATTTGTCTCGGTCACTCATGAGATAATTGTCAGTATCCACTCAAAAACACTAGATATTCTCTATATAACAATAATGTAAATAAGGGATGGGCTTACCTTTTCTTTTTTATTATCTCCCTTGGTCCTATAAAAGAAGCTTGTGACATGCTCATCAATGTATTTGCTACTGATATCACACTCAGTAAATGCTGAGTTGATACAGAACTGGATATAAGCCATCGAGCTTTTGTTGAAAATATAACCGTCTCTTGAAGCAGAGCCTCAGCTCTCCAATGTACATTTTCTCCATCTCCAACAGCAGCTCCTTGTGGGGGTGTTCCAAAGTCTGAACTATGATGATCACTGTCATGCGAATCAGATTCAAGAGCGGCCTGATGCAACAAAACCTTTGATCCTCTTTTATTAAGATTTTCCATCTCAGTAAAAGATGCACTTCTAGCTTGTTGCATTAGTGTGACCTTACCATCGCCATGGTGATGACCCTTCACAACAGCTTGCTCTTCTTTACATGCACGTTTATGCCATCCAGGCAACATTAAGGACATGTGGCCTTGCCTAGAGATAAGTCCATAGGATATAGGACATTGTGGTTTTAGTAATCCCAGTTTGTTTGCACAAAGTTTATCAAGATCTGGATCACAACCCCAAGCATGTAAGCATGACATAAGTAATTGTGCTATTTCCATAGTCAGATTCTTATGAATGGACAAGAAACTTGGCTTAACACTGCTGGTTCGCTTTTTAACACTAGGAGAGCCTTTAGGTGAAGTTCCTGGTCTACCTTGTGAAGGAATGATTCCTGATTCTTCAACCTTTGCTTGGATTTTTTGTCCAACATTTTCAGCTCTGTCTTTCACCTTTGCAATGAAGCCTAAAAGTATAATGTATTTATTATTTGCCAATATTCAAAAAGTTATTTTTTCATTCAAATTACAAGACCAGAGTTAGGCCATTAAGGCTTTCCCTAACATGAAAGACAGATGACATTTGCAAACAAAATTCTTGATTAACTCATTTTTTTTATTTTTTGCATAAAAACATAGCTTATGACCCACATTGGAATCAGCTCAATGAGCTCAATCCAATAAGGGGTCATAAACTATGTTTTTGAGACAAAAAAATGAAAACTGAATAATAATAATAGGAATAATAATTAATAATAATTTATTTAGCCTAAAATTCCATGAAAAATGCTCTTTGGCTGTACATGACACTGACATAGACATAAAACACACTAAAAGAAAACAAATCTAAAAGAAACATAGAGAGTTATAAAAGATCAATAAAAGCCTTGCGGAATAAAAAGGTTTTAATCTTTGATTTGAAAGTAGAAACTGAATTAGCCTACTTAATATCACGGGGAAGTTGATTCCACACTTTAGGACCGCATATGGAAAATGGCATATTACGAGCAGTATGCAGCTTGCCACTAGGCTACTTAGCGTGCTGGATCACCAAAGTGCTCTAGAGGCTTGATAGTATTCAAGCAGGTCTGACAGATAAGCTGGGGCCAACCCACTCAAGCATTAAAAAAACAACAAAAGCACTTCAAAATCAATTCTTTTTTTTAATGAGGCGAGCACTGTACTTGGAGCTTGTCAATGTTACATTGCTTAGATCCATAATAGGGCCCTGCGAATCGGGAAATTTATGTTCGAATCGAATCTCGAATCGAATCGGGACTGATGTCGACATCGAATCGAATCTCGAATCGAATCGGGATAAACTCGAGAAATAATTATAACTGGCATTATCTTGTGCAGAGATGTCCGGAAAGCACTGCGGGAAGAGATCGTTGACATAACTTGACAACTTGGCGTTGTTTTAATTTTCTTTCTCGTTGAATGGCCATCCAGATGTTCACTTGGCCCGACAATAAATTCAAGACATAAATATGGACAAATTAAGGTGTTACTGCCCAGAGACATTTAAGACAAACCACTAAATTGAAACATGAGCCTTAAAAGCACAAATGTAATACAAGTGGCACATTAATTCCCATGGGTTGAAGTCAGCTACAGCCGCTAACTTCAGGTACGTTAGCATGCCTAAATACATTATTGTTATGTTTGGTTGTTTTTGTATTATCAGAATTTAGGTCTTGTAGATTTCGGTCCGTTCTCAACTCAGTAACACAGTATACATCAAAAACAGCGAAGGCGTTAAACTGTGTTAGTTTCTGCATTAGTTAACTCGAATAGTGACGCAGTGCTCATTCACACAAATTGCTTTTACTTCATTCCAACTTCCAAGTACCAACTCCGAACAATGCAAAGAAACTACAGAGGTTTTCCTCCCACAGTTTTCTAACTTAATAATGGGAGCGCTCCAGGCGACATGTCTCCATTATTGTGTTAGAAGATTCCGGGACTGGGAGCAGGCCTTAGGCCCATAGCTGAATATTTCGGTTGTATAGATGGGCGTGAACATGTTACAACTTGGACAGAGCCGCTGAGCAAACGGGATTCCGCGAATAACTCTCACACGAATTCCTGGAAATCTATAAATAGCGAATTTGCGATGTGTGGTTTTCTGGGAATCTGAAACTGAAAGTGAAACGACAGAATTTTGCAATGAATTTGACTATTGTCCTGATAGAAACATTAAAACTAGAAGAGTTCGCACCTTATTTCAACTGATGTCGACATTGTCGAACACTGATTCATTTTCCTCGAAGCTTCGTTTGACTAACGAATCGGCAAACTATTCGAGATCGATATACGAATACCAAAGCGATGTCGACATCGAATCGAATACTCGAAGCTTCGCAGGGCCCTAATCCATAAAGCAAAGAATTGCAGTAGTCAAGACAAGTGGTTACAAATGCATGAACGATGCATAATTTTAATGCCAACGAAGATACCCGAGAAACAAGATTTGTTTTAATGGCTTCAATAAACAATTTTCATTTTTTGCCTCCTGAACAAAGCTTATGGCCCTTCACTGGAACATGCTAAACAAGCTCATTCCATTCAGAGATCATAAGCTGTGTCTTGAAGAAGGCAATTTTAAAAATAATACAATTTGTAAGCCTATGAAAAAAAAGTCTTGTTTCTCAGGCACCTACTTTGTCATAGAAAATCTGCCTCATCACCTTTTTTCACCTGGAAATCTCTTCTATGACACTATTTTGCACTTGTAAGACAACTATTTAACAAACTATACCTGTCAAACAAGATATAGTTGGTTAAATTTTCAAACACATTGTGGGAAATATTCGCTGCTAAAAACATTGGTTTACCACATAATACTGTAAGTGGTTAAATTTCTGATTCCAACTATTTTCAGAACCGTTTTGTGAATAAACAAAAAAAAAACCCCTCCCTCCCTCATCATAAAATTGATGAAAAATGATAAATTTAAAGTAATTTGTATATTTTTTATACTCACCAATGGCCCAGACTTAGCTGATCCAAACTCAATAATATCCAGGGCCAAACACAAATTTTGAACCCCCAAATTTGCATACAAAACCGAAAAATTAAGGTCCTATCTGGTCCTCCATACTTTTGTTTACTGCGCATGTGCAGTAGCCAGGAAGGTACTGGAATTGGCGCCAAGCATCATTCTTTCTATAGTTCTTGCTAAATTTTATAATCAGAGGGGAAGTATGAGTGCCCACTCATGGGAGGGCCATCCCTGTCTGGGCCATTGGTAGGTATAAAAAATATAAAAATTACTTCAAATTTATAATATTTTTATACTACAACCAATGGCCCAGACTTAGCTGAATAGTAAAAATAGGCCGATGAAATCGTCAGATGTGTACCAATACGCGCAACTAGTAGAAAGTTGTATGACGGAGGGCCACCCTGGATGCCGACATTATGTACACCATACATGGTATGGGTATATATAGAAATGGATTGGAGGACTGCCTAATTTGATGGATAAAGGGTTAATATCTCCGGATCAAATTATTAGATTTACATAAAAAACTATACAGTACCATGGGGGTGGGGGGGGGGGGGGGGGGTGATGGTGTTTGTCTGGGTTTTTAACCACAAACATTAACGAAAGCTGTAAAAAAGCATTTTTGCCGAAAGAAAAAAAAAAGTGCCTAATTGGGGCGGGGGGGGGGGGGGGGGGGGGGGGGGGAGAGGGGGGTTCGTGAGTTTAAAAAAATAGAAATTTTGGGTGGGGCAAAAAATTTTGCCCCTCCCATAATGATGCCAAGTATAGCCCCACAAACTTCTCTTGAACAAATCTGAGTCTACACCTCAAAAGGAAGCTGCACACCAAATATCAAGTCTCTGCTACTGCTGGTTCATGAGAAGAAGATTTTTTAAGATTTCAGCACACTTTTTGGGTGTGGCCCTACCCACAGGCGAGGCAACTTGATTTGAACAAAATCAAATTGCGATGTCATAACAAACTATTATCTCAAATATCAATTAAATTGGTTCAGCGGTTTGGGAGGAGAAGACGCAAACACCATGTTCACGGACGACGCCGCACGCCGGGCGACGGACGGTGAGTGATCACTATAGCTCTCCTGACTGAAAGTCAGGTGAGCTAAAAAGGGTTCTGCATGTAGTGACTGTAAATAGTTCAAAATGCATATTTGAGGAAAGAAAGAAAAAATGCCTAATTTGGGGGGGGGGGGGGGGGGGGCGGGGAGGTGATAATTTCTGTCTGGATTTTTAACCACAAACTTTAACCCAAACTGTAAAAAAGCATTTTTGACAAAAGGAAAGGGTTCTGCATGTAATGACTGTAAACAGTTCAAAATGCATATTTGAGAAAAAAAAAAATGGTTAATTGGGGGGGGGGGGGGGGTGGGGCTGGGGGGGGGGGTGGTGGTGTTTGTCTGGGTTTTTAACCACAAACTTGGAATCATCCTACCAAGCTACAATGAGATCCCTTTATAATTTTGTGGAATATTCTAAAGGTTTTCGGGCCTCGGGCCTCTGTTGCCATCACAGTTGCCCAAAAGGGGACGTTCTCATCTAGACATTTTTTGAAGTCAACCTATCAAGTTACAATGAAATCCCTCCATAAATATGACCTGTAGACTGTGCTAAAGGTTTTCGGGCTTCGGGTCCCTGTTGCCATCACAGTTGCCCAAAAGGGGATGTTCTCATCTAGACATTATATGAAGTCAACTGGGGGGGTGGGGGGGGGGGGTGGGGGGGGGGTGGGGGGTGGTGAGGGGGGGAGGAGCAGTGGTGTTTGGGTTTTTAACCAAAACTGTAAACAAGTATTTTTGATGAAAGAAAAAAAAAGTGCCTAATTGGCCCTCGGCAGGGGGGTGGGGTGGGAGGGATGGAGGGGGGGGGGGTAAGTTTAAAAAAAGTGACTGTAAATAGTTAAAAATGCATATTGGAGAAAAGAAGGGAAAAAAAAAAGCCTAATGGGGGGGGGGGGGGGGGGGGGGGTTAGGGGGTGATGGTGTTTGTGTGGGTTATTATTATTAACCACAAACTTGGAGTCATCCTACCAAGCTACAATTAAATTCTTTCATAATTATGGCCTGTGGAATATTCTAAAGGTTTTCGGACTTCGGGCCTCTGTTGCTGTCACAGTTGCCAAAAAGGGGACGTTCTCATCTAGACATTATAAGAAGTCAACCTATCAAGTTACAATGAAATCCCTCCATAAATATGACCTGTAGACTGTGCTAAAGGTTTTTGGGCTTCAGGCCCCTGTTGCCATCATAGTTGCCCAAAAGGGGACGTTTTCATCTAGACATTATATGAAGTCAACCTATCAAGTTACAATGAAATCCCTCCATAAATATGACATGTAGACTGTGCTAAAGGTTTTCGGGCTTTGGGCTCGGGCAGCCATCATGGAGAATGAATGATTGCAACCAAAAGGGGACAGTCTCATCTGGGCATCATGTGGATTGATCCTACAAAGTTACAATGAAATCTCTTCATAAATATGACCTGTAGACTGTGCTGAAGGTTTTCGGGCTTCGGGCACCTGTAGCCATCACAGTTGCCCAATCACATCCAAAAGGGGACTTTCTCATGTGTAGAAATTATATGAAGTCAACCTATGAAGCTACAATGAAAACCCTCCATAAATATGACCTGTAGACTGTGCTAAAGGTTTTCGGGTTTTGGGATCGGGCAGTCGAAACGGTTGATAGATCACGCCCAAATGGGGAAATTCTCATGTAGACTCATATGGAGTCATCGTATCAAGTTACAATGAAATCCGTCCATATTAAACATGACCTGCAGACTGTGCTAATAGTTTTTGGGTTTCGGGCTTGGGCAGCCATCACGGTTGATAGATCATGCCCAAATGGGGACGTTCTCATCTAGGCATTATACAGAGGCATTCTATGAAGTTGCAATGAAATCCCTTCATAAATACAACCTGTAGACTGTGCTAATGGTTTTCGGGTTTTGGGCTTGGGCAGCCATACCGGTTGACCGATCACGACCAAATGGGGACATTCTCATGTAGACATGACCTAAAACCTGCATATGAAATTTTGTGATGATCAGATAAGAAATACTGGGTATAGTCTGTACTTGAAGGCTGAACAAAAAACTTTAACCACAAACTTTAACCAAAACTCCAAATGTCAACTAAACAGGAATAAGAAAAAAAAAAAAAAAAAAAAAATCCACTTGAACCTTCAGTAAAAAACTTGAACCACAAACTTTAACCAAAAACTCTAAATGTTAACAGACGGACAAATGGACGGACGGACGGACGGACGGACGGATGGACAGACGGACGGACCAAAAGTCATTACTATACCCCTTACTGTAAACAGTCAGGCTAATAAACAGTCGGGCTAATTACTGTAAACAGTCGGGCTAATAAACAGTCGGGCTAAAAAAGAGAATGACATAACACCAACAATGTAATTGAGAATTACATAATTTCTCCATTTAATGCCTGCATAACCCCTTATGTTAATTCGGTGAAGGAAACCAATTATAAAGCTAGACCAAATTCCATTTAGGAATTAATCTGAGGGTTCTAGATCTATTAATAGAGAAATTTCTAACTAGCTTGGATAAAGAAGAATCTCATGCAATAGCCAAGTTATTTTCTGATAACATTATAAGTTATTCTGTTTGTTGACTGAGGACATGGTCTCACGTTCCCTGCATGAAATTTATGCTGAGGTTGAATATATGTTTCATGCAGGGAACGTGAGACCATGTCCCCTGTCAACAAATAGAATAACGTATATGGCCCGTTCTTACACAAGCAAAATTGAATTGGAAAAAAAAATCTTTAATTTTATTGTAATCTTAAATAACAAAAAAACACCGTCGTGAGCCTCTTCATTTGTGAACAGCGAATATTAGAAAACGGTCGTTGTTTCGGTAAGGTGTTAATTCGTTTCAGTTTATGTTACGGTAAATTAATGAAAAGAGAACTTATAATCTAATCGGTTTCATAAATAATTACCCATGTTTACTCTGTCGGCTCTTGCAGCTGTCGCAGATAAATGGAGAAGGTAGCATTTCTCCAGAAGGCTGCCAGTATAACATCCGACAACATGACTGAGTTAGTAAAAGCCCCGAGAGGAAGACAATGCACGCACCTCGTGGCAGAAAAAACAATTGGTAATACAATCACCAGTAGCTAGAAGGGGGGAAGCTGCACGAATAGCAAGATAAATCCATCGAGAAATGGATGCAGGAGAGATCTGGCATGTGAGAAAACGCATATCCATCAAGGATAAAGGCACGAACCCCCATCCCACCCAAGCAGAGCAGCGCCCAAGAAAGTGTCCATCTTGGAGTAAACTGCCAAGTCCTAGGCCTTTTCAAGGAAAAGAGCTGAACATACTTGGAGAGGCAAGGATGAGTGTCAAAACAATGCAGTACCATATATGAAAAAGGTCTCCGAAGAATGGACTTGCACCCATTGCTGGAGGCCCCCAGAAACAAACATATACCAGAAACTCTGCAAGCGGTATGATCAAAGGAGTGAGAAAAGCAATAGAGAGATCTCACACCATCGACAGAACCTTCTACTTAGCCAGAGGCTAAACCAGTGGAGTGAGTGCCTCCTTGAAAAAGAAAAGCAACTCCACTGCTTGTCTCTAAAAACCACTACGGAGGAGACAGGACCCGATAAAAGACATGCGTGAAGGCACAATGAAGTCGAGTTAACTTGAAACCACGGGTGACTTTGGCAAAAGAAAGCCGCGACGTAGAGGGAGACATGCTGGAACTGCCGCTAACAGAGAGCGGAGCAGATTGATCCACACCCACCAAGGCGACAGGGGTGTGATCGAAAGGATTCAACGACTGCAGGTTCATATCTGGGCTAGAACCTGAGGCGGAATCGGAACTGGCAGGAAGGTGTAGCCGACAAGACCGTCCCAAAGGAGGGCCAGAGCATCCACTGTGAAAGCCAGAGCATCTGGACATGGGGACACGAAAGTTTCCACCTGATGGTTTCAACGAGTCGCAAAGAGATCGATGGAACACCGCCATGTGGAGCATCCACCCGGTGGAAAAGAACCTGCCCCGTCGGGACAGGGTGTCGGCTAGGACGTTCAGACGACCAGAAAAGTAACGAACAACCACCCCGGCGTTGACATTCTGAACGAGCAGTAGAAGATCCCGAGCCAATTCGTACATTGGAACCGAGTGCGTGCCGCCCTGGTTCTGAATGTAAGCAACCACTGTTGAAATGTCGAACAACAGAAGAACCTGACGATTTGACAGGTGAGGGATCCACTGCCTGAAACTCAGAAGAAGAGCAAGAAGCTCCTTCTGGTTGATGTGTAGAGATGCCCGATCCTGGTCCCACATCCTGTGAAGGGAAAGACATAGAGGATCAAACGTCGCACCCCATCCGAGATCGCTGGCATCTGCCGTCAGAACCCGATCGGACATGGGTAAGTCCAACGGGATACCCTGCGTGATCCACTGAACATTCATCCAGTGGAGAAGGTGAGGATAACAGATTCTGGTAACTGAAGCACCAGATCCAGAGAATTGACATTCGGCCTCCAACGACTGAGCAGAAAGTGTTGGAGAGGTCTGACATGCAGCCGACCTAGAGGAATGAGATCCGTCACCGAAACGCAGAGACTGAGCAGCCGGAGAATACCCAGTGCTGTCGGGGATGTGGACTAGGAACAGAGTCAGAGCAAAAGCTGAGAGAATCACAGCCCTGGCCTGGGGAACAGCCACCATATTGAACTGAGTGCGGAAGGCCATCCCCAGATGACAAAACGACTGAGAAGGGACCAGATCCGACTTCTCCTCGTTGACTCTGAATCCTAGCGACGTGAGCAAGCTCAACGGAGTGTCGACAACCAACTCCAGTTAGACAGCATTGGAATGCCTCTGGAGGATATTGTCTAGATATGCCGAAGTAGTCACCCTGGACTGCATGTGATGGAAGGCTATCACATGCGACATCAGTCGGGTGAAGGCCCAAGGAGCCAGGTTGAGGCCGAAAGGCATGGCCTTCAACTGGTAAACTCGCCCCAGAAAAGCAAACCTGAGATACTTCTGCGACACCCGATGAATCAGAGCTTGAAAGTCAGCGTCTCGCAGGTCGATGCTGGAAGCGAAACCTCCCTGGTGAATGGAACGACGGATCGACCTGAAAGTCTCCATGGGAGCAATGATAGACTGGTTCAGGATTCTCAGATCGAAAACCAGTCAGAGTCGGCAGTCCTTCTTCGGCACCAAGAACAGGCGGGAATAATACCCCACTGACTGAATGTTCTTGATGACCTCGAATGCCCCCTTGGCAAGGAGATTGTCTATCTCCATGGACAAAAGCTCCCGACGTAAAACGTCTGAAGGAACTGTGGTTGGAAGAGGCACTCTGGATAGAGTGCGGGAGGAGCTGCACATCCCCCACGGAGGGGGAGTAAATCTCACCAGACGTGGTCGAGTCGGGAGGCCCCAAAAGGACAATGGAAGCGGGAGGAGCTGCACATCCCCCATGGAGGAGGTATAACTTAGACGTGGTTGAGTCGGGGGGCCCCAAAACGACAGCGTTCCACACCACCCGCAGGTGTGGAAGAAACAGCCACAAGAACGCACCAAGGCAAGGGCAAAAGGAATTGCCCTAAAGGAACCGAACTGGAAATAACAGAGGTGAGAGCAGTAGAAAAAAAGGTGAACTCAACAGATACAGAAAGTAGAAGAACACCCTCAACTGCGAGAGAAAGTGGCAGAAAAAAACCTGTGGATACACGACAGAACCCAGGCGGCTGTCAGGGACCGAAAAAACAGAAATTCAGCCCTCAACAGAGTGAAGAAATCCTGTCCAGACAGTCCCTAATTGACACCTAACTCCAATAACAATTAAATTTATCAACTGAAAAATTTCATTCATTGTCGAACCGCGTTGACACGATGTCGAAAAAACACTCACGAAAACGGAATAATAAATAATATACAATGAGAATGTGGTTGAAAATATTAACGAGAATATATAAAACACAGTCCTGTTATTATACGATCTTCAGATCCATAATCCAGTGACACAGGAAAACCATTATCGACGAGTTAAATTATCACTGTATCATAATGCAAAGATGGCGCAACACGTTAACCACGTTGCACGGACAAAAGAAGAATGGTTTTGATTACTGCTTGCGCACTGGTTAACAGAAGTCGTGGAATTGTACTAAGAGAAGAGCGTCCCTTACTGGGTGTGCGCCGATGGCGCTCGACCCAGTTTTGGCTTAATTTTGCGTGGTGTTTTTACACCACTTTTCTTTCCCAAATCTCTTGGGAAAGATTAAAATAGAGAGTATTTTATCCAAGTTAGGTTCTTCCACTGTAGTGCAAGCCTGTAGTAAACAATTGTAAGGTAGGCTGATAAGAAATATGCGAAGGTTGAGACCTTCTGGGTTGTGATGCAGTGCGCGGGACTTTCCCTGATATAGAAGGTCCTTTCGAGGAGGAAGCTTCAGGGAATGTCCCATAACAGACAGCTGAGAAGACTGATCCAGCTTTCTGTGATGACAGAGGTGCTACTAGCAGGATTTTGCAGTGAGACTGTTTGATTTTTAACAGAATCTGCTGAATCAACGGAGCAGGAGGATATGCATATCCTATCATTCCGTCCCATGAGATCGATAGAGTGTCTACTGCGTACACTCGATGATCTGGGCATGGTGACACGAACATCGGTAATTAATTGTTCAGGTGTGTCGCAAAAAGATCTATCATGGGACGATTCCACTGGTAAAAGATCTGACTGAATACTCGCTTGTTGAGAGTCCACTCTGATGGTAACAGGCAACCTTTTCGAGAGAGCGAGTCTGCTAGTATGTTCAGACGACCCGGTATATGACAAACTGAGAGATGAACGTGACGACTCAGAGCGAATAGGAGAATCTTCTCCATTAATTCACATAACAGAATTGAATGAGTGCCTCCCTGGTTCCTGAGATAAGCCACTACTGTCGAGTTGTCCGACAGAATCTGAACATGGACGTTTGCTACTTGAGCAATCCAATGTTGTAGTGCGAGCCAGATAGACATCATCTCCTTGATGTTTATGTGCTTCTCTAGGAACCGAGGGTCCCAAAGACCCTGACACTTCAAGTCTGCGGGACTTAGGGGTGCACCCCAGCCCGCCAGACTCGCATCCGTCATAATCCTGAAGACCGGATCCGGCATGTTGAAGCGGAACTCCCTGAGTCAGCCACTGGAGATCCGCCCAAATCTGAACCTTTTGTTTTACTAGGTCCGTTAAAACAATCTGGGTTTCGAGCGAATGCATCTTCACACTCCAGTTCTGAGTAAAGAAAATCTGGAGGGGACACGTGCACAGGCGGCCCATCGGAATAAGATCTGCACCCCCTCCGCACAGCCCCATTCAGTCCCTCGCAGTCACTGTGGGAAAGTTTAGACAAAGGTCCGCATAACAACTGACTAATTTTGCTCTGGGTAACAGCAGTCGAAGCAGATTGTTGTGAGTCTCTAAGCTCATTCCCAAGTGAATGAAGGGCTTGGACGGAGCTAGATCCAACTTTTTCTCATTTACTATGAAACCGAGACGTCGGAACAACTGAAGCAGACTCTGAACATTGTTCTGAAGAAAATAATTCTGTCACCGTATCTCTGAAGAATGTCGCCCAAGTAAGCCGACATTACCACAGATGAATGAGCTCAAATGTATGACATTATCGAGTTCATTATTCGAGTGAAAGCCCAAGGTGCCAGGTTCAGACCAAAGCACATTGCTCTGAATTGATAAACCTCTCCTTGCACGACAAAACACAGGTACTTTCTGAATGCCGGATGTACCAGGACATGAAAGTATGTGTCCTTCAGATCTATGCTTGTCACATAGTCGTCCACTTGAATGCTCGCTCTTACCGACCGAATGGTTTCCATATAGAACTTTGGGGCTATGATGAATTTGTTTATCGAGCTCAAGTCTATTACCGGTCGGAATGAGCCATCTGGCTTCGGTACGAGAAACAGGTGACTGTAAAAACCTGGAGAATTTTTATTCTCGACGATCTCTATTGTTTTCTTTGATAGGAGAGCCTGTACCTCTACAAGGAGAGACTCTCTTTTGGAAGAATTCGCCGGAAGATTTGTCCTACGCGGATTTCTTGTAAGTGAGGGCTTTGAAATTTGCCTGAAATGCACTAAGTTCAAATTGGGCTCCTATACTGAGCCCAAATATGAACCCAGGGGGCCGATTTGAACAAACTTGAATCAGATCCACCCCACAATGTTGCATACCAAATAACAAAAAATTCTGCCTGCTGGATCTGGAGAAGAAGATTTTTTAAGAAATTTGCCTGAAATGCACTAAGTTCGAATTCGAGCTTTTATAGTGAGCCCAAATATGAATCCAGGGGGCTGATTTGAACAAACTTGAATCAGATCCACCCCACAATGTTGCATACCAAATATCAAAAGATTCTGCCTGCTGGATCTTGAGAAGAAGAATTTTTAAGAAATTTGCCTGAAATGCACTAAGTTCCAATTCGGGCTTCTATACTGAGCCCAAATATGAATCCAGGGGGCCGATTTGAACAAACTTGAATCAGATCCACCCCACAATGTTGCATACCAAATATCAAAAAATTCTGCCTGCTGGATTTGGAGAAGATTTTTTAAGAAATTTGCCTGAAATGCACTAAGTTCCAATTCGAGCTTCTATACTGAGCCCAAATGTGAATCCAGGGGGCCGATTTGAACAAACTTGAATCAGATCCACCCCACAATGTTGCATACCAAATATCAAAAGATTCTGCCTGCTGGATCTGGAGAAGAAGATTTTTTAAGAAATTCGAATTTGGGCTTCTATAGTGAGCCCAAATATGAATCCAGGGAAGCCGATTTGAACAAACTTGAATCAGACCCATACCAAGATGCTGCATACCAAGTATCAAAAGATTCTGCCCACGGGTTCTGTAGAAGAAGATTTTTTAATAATTTTTCTATAATTCATACGGTGCTGTCAGAGTTATGCCCCATACAGAGCCCCCAAGGGATGTGGCCATTTCATTTGAACAAATATGAATTGCCATATAGTAATGAACATCCACATGAAGTTTCATGAAAATCAGACCAGTGGTTGCAGAGGAGAAGTCGTTTGAAAAATGTTCACAACGCCAGATGGACGACGACTGACAACGGAAGCAAGTGATAAGTTTATCTCCCTTCGGTGAGCTAAAAATTCAATAAAAACAGCCAAAAAGCTCAGGAGTTTAACCGGAGTCTTCATGGAAGGATAGGGAACAAACACTTAACACACAATAAGTAAATCGTTAGCAAGAATGATGACGTCAGGCGCATTTCCTGAAAATGGGAAACGTGAAATAATTTTTATAATTATTGTAAAGTTACAGCTCTGAACATCTCAAACCACCGTTGTTCACTTCCATCATCCATTTATAGCCTTGAATCCACCAGTTCTTTCATTGATTTGTGCCTGGCATCCTCAAAAAAGATTTAAAGCACAGATGTCAGCTCATTGTTTACTGACTTGAGGCCAAACAAAGAATGATGCTTGGCACCAATTCCGGTACCTTCCTGGTTACCGTGCATGCTCAGTAAACAAAAGAATGGAGGACCAGATAGGACTTTAATTTTTAGGTTCTGTATGCAAATTTATCATGATGGGGGGCGGAGGGGGGGGGTTCAAAATTTGTGTGTGGCCCTGGATTTTATCGAGTTTGCACTAGCTGAGTCTGGGCCATTGGTTGTAGTATACAAATATTGCTGAGAAACAAGAAATTTTTTTATAGGCCTAAACAATACAATTTGAAAGGGGATATTTGTAAATAGCATTGGCTCCACAACATTTAGGTTAGGTAAAGGGTTAAAGGTTGGACTCTTTTAATTCCACATGTAACTAGTGATGCATTTAACCTGATGACAACAAACTTAAATCATGCAGGTCATCAAAATATACCATTGTTACCAAGTCTCAATATCATGAGAACCCTTGTGCAGGAAGATATAGAGAGAGCAGCATTCGTGTTCGAACTGTCATTTTTTACTGCACGAGATCGATTTGGGTGAGGGATAATACTGAATGAGAAGCCGAAGGTTTAGAATTCAATATTATCCCTCTGCCCAAATCGATCGGGTGCAGTAAAAAGGACAGTTCGAATGCATATGCTGTTCTGTATTTATTGCATGCCTACAGTTTACTAAAAAATTATTAATTGATTTTGGCAGTGGGATAATACTGAACTCAGAGGTTTCTCTTGCAGAAAAAAATGACAGTTTGAATGCGTATGCTGTTCTGTATTTATTGCACACCTACAATTTACAAAAAAAATATTCAAAACAAAAATCATTGCCAAAAATAAGCCAAACGTAAAAAGGAAATAGTTAAATAGTCCGCACATGTGATCCGTATTGTTCAAGGACAAAACAAAATATTTATTGTTCGCTTCGGTGTTGAATAAAAAGCATGTATTTTATGAAAATAAAAGCAAAGGCGTGCAATAAAAATCTAAACCTGAGCTGATATTGATTTTTGCAAAAAAGCTAGCTAAGGCTAAAAAAAAAAGGGTCAATTTTGATTCTCAGGTAATCCCTCATTGAATTTGAACCCCCTCATTGGACATTTTTATTGCCTTTCAGTGTCTTCCAATATTAGTACAAACTCACGGAGAATCAAAACTTTTTACAATTTTTTATTGATGCATATTTATTTAGTTGCGTCTCCAATATGTCTTGTTACCATTTATGGGGGAGTGCCTATTGGCACTCTACCTTAAATGGTAATGAGGCAAATCCCCATAGGTTAAATAATTGTACTTTAAAGATAATATGAAGAGCATCAAAAGAATATGAAGCTTTTGAATTGCAGTACCTACAGTTTGTTTCTTTAGAGGTTTGTTTTATTTTTCAAATTAAAATGAATTTATTTGTATAAATATGCACTTTCTATATTTTTGTGTGTGAAAAGACAGCCGGAATCCTCTCCATGTTTGCTCACGTTTTGCAAAATAAAAATAGAAATTAAAAATAAAACCCAAACTCCCTCCCTCACTGATTTGAAAAAAAAAATGCCTGAGAATCAATTAATTTATTTTGTGTGGCCTAATCCTGTGACAATCTATCATAGGGCGTAAAAGTTTGTTGGGTGCAATGTATTTATTGTAATACGTTTGATGCAATTGAGGACACCTATTCCCAATCTTTACAGTACAAAAGTTTATATCCCCCACTATTCACTAGATCAAAAGTATCTGAATGTGGTCTTGGCGAGACAGAGCTTTGCACCTTTTGTGGAAATATGAGGGAATTTGACCCACCTTTTCTCAAAATGTCCTTTCTCAAAAAATATTTTACTGCCACTCATTGAAAAATTTAATACAAAATTGAATTTAGGCCCCACAAAGTAGATCTTCTGTTTCTCGGACCATATTTTTGTAAAATTGCATGCATGCAGGTTTTTTTAAATTTTATTTTTAGTTTTTGTAAATATTTCTTTGACATCAAAAGTTCATGTTCTAGCTTTGTTTAATGTTTTAGGCTTCATATTCTACAGAATAGCATGGGTTGTGGTGTATTTTATCAATTTTATTAACTTGGGTAAAATATGAGACATAAACCAGCCAAAAGGACCATGTGGGAGGGCTGAGAAACAGATTTTTAACTTTTTTAGGCCTTATCCTGGACTGTAAACAGAAAAGATAATTCTTGGGGAGTAGACATTAATTCTGAGAAATTCCAAAAATTTGAATACCTGTCCTATTAATTTAAAAATATTTATTTAATCACGAAGAAAAAAAGGCTGTGTGCCAACTTCTCCAGATTTGGAGAAAGTCTTAGGTACCAAAAACATATTGAGTTATACTCAACAAACATATATTCAAACTGCAAGGCATCCATAACAAGGGCGAGGTGGTAGTATTCTGTTTTGACAAGGTTCTGTAAATCAGATCATTGTTTCTATTTAACTTTGTGAAAAAGTCTGGGTTTTTTCTGCTCCTTTTGTTATTTTGCATTTGAAAGTTTATGGTTTTTAATAAAAAAAAATATATAACAAGAGGCCCCAGGGGGCCTGAGGGCACTCAACTGACATGGTAGCCTAAATATCAAGCCAGGGAATTGATTTCAACAAATTACATCTGCCCCTCCTAAGAAAAACTTATACCAAATATCCAAAGATTCTGACCAGTGGATCTAAAAAAAATGATTTTTAAAGAATATTCTTCATATTGAACAAAGTAATAATTCGGGCTCCCACAGGGAGTCCAAATATGAACCCAGGGACTTGGCTTGATCAAACATGAATCTCACCTCCAGTGGGATGCTGTATACCAAATATTAAAAGATTCTGACTGGTGGATGTGAAGAAGAAGATTTTTGAAGAATATTACTCATATTGAACTAAGTTATAATTCGGGCACCCACAGGGAGCCCAAATATCAATCCAGGGACTTGGCTTGAACAAACTTGAATCTTACCCCTCTAAAGATCCTTCATACCAAATATCAAAGCATTCTGACAGCTGGATCTGAAAAAGAAGATTTTTAAAGAAAATGCCTCATTGTGAACTAAGCTATCATTTGGGCTCCCACAGGGAACCCAAATGGGAACCCAGGGACTTGGCTTGAACAAACTTGAATCTCATCCCCCTTAGGATGCTGCATGCCAAATATCAAAACATTTCGCCTGCTGAATCTGAAGAAGAATTTTAAAGAAAATTCCTCATTTTTAAACTAAGTTACAATTCGAGCTCCCACAGTGAGCCCAAATATGGACCTAGGGACATGGCTTGAACAAACTTGAATCTCACCCCCCCTAAGGATGCTGCATGCCAAATATCAAAACATTTTGCTCCCTCACAGTAAGGTAACACTGTGCCATCCAAAGATGTGGTGTCTACTGATGTCTTAGCTACCTAACCCTTTACCCAATGCTGACGATATCAAAATTTATATTTTAAAAAAAATTTCAACAAAACCATATCATGTGACCTCTCATATGGAACGAGCTCGATGAGCTCGTTCCAAAGAGGGGTCACATGATAAGATGTTGTTGAAACTTTTTGAAAAATAGTATTTTTTCAGCTGCTGAATTTGCATATTATGCGGGCAGATGTGACCGATTCGTTGGGTAAAGGGCTAAACAGGCAGCAAAGTCTTCACTGGAAACCACTACTAAGGTGCTATAACTGTCAACAGCAAGGCCACCCAAATCCTGTATGTCAGAACAATGATCTACATGGACATATAAAACAAGAAACTCACCAAAAGTGGGACTATTCCCTTAACTGGTCGAGTGCTGAAAGCCCATATTTGGGATTTATTCTGGAGTGCAGATAACACAACTCAAAGGTTTCATATTCTAAGGATGTGCTTTATTTTATCTTTGCCATGAAGTTATCTAGTCTGTATGGGATATGCGTTGTTACAATTTATGGGAGAGTGCCAAAAGGCACTCTCCCCTAAATTGTCACGAAATCGAGCCATGAACAAATTTTGACGACTGAGAATAATTTAGCAATATACCAGTCAAGGGTTTAAATTCTGGCAAATATATAAATATGAGATTTGATCGTAACAATGGAAAATGTGCTGCTTACACTCAAAAGGGTAATAAGAGTATTCCCATATTCTCAATTATTTAACAAGAGTTATGCCTGGCATTGCATAATATGCCTGGTTGACAATTTCTAAGTTGAAAAGGCCCATAACTCTTGTAACTAGAAGGGGTATCAGTACCCCGAGGCTCACCAGCAGGTGGCCAATGTTAACGGGTGGCTGGAGTAAAAACAAAAAGTCCAAAACCTGCACACAAAAGTCCAAAATTAAACTAAATAATGAGCTAAAGGGTTAAATAATATAATAATAGTCCCAAGAAGCATGCTAACATAAAATAGGAACCATGGCAATATGCTACAAGGTAAGTCTCCACTTTGAAGAAAAGAAAGACAAACCTCAAAACCTGCACATAAAAGTCAAAAAAGTATCACATTTGTTTCAAAGGGTTAAAATTGAGAAAAATACCCTGAAATGTTAAGGTAACCACCATGGCAAGATGCCAGTAAGGTAAAACTCCACTCAAAGACAAAATTTCAAAACCTATACACAAAAGTCAAAAACCTGCACAGAAAAGTCAAAAACCTGTACACAAAAGTCCAAAATTCAAGTAACTAACCATGGAAAGGGTTGAATAAAACATTACTATCCCTGAAAAGCATGCTGACATAAAAAAAAAATATCAAAACCTGCACACAAAAGTTCAAAATCAATGAATAAAATAATGAGCTAAAGGGTTAAATAATATAATAATAGCCCCAAGAAGCATGCGAACATAAAATAGGTACCATGGCAATATGCTACAAGGTAAGTCTCCACTTTGAAGAAAAGAAAGACAAACCTCAAAACCTGCACATAAAAGTAAAAAAAGTATTACATTTGTTTCAATGGGTTAAAATTGAGAAAAATACCCTGATAATGTCACAGTGACCACCATGGCAATATGCCAGGTAGGTAAAACTCTACATGAAAAATATCCACTTGGAAGAAAAGAAAGAAAAACCTCAAAACCTGCACATAAAAGTCCAAAAAGTATCACATTTGTTTCAAAGGGTTAAAATTAAGAAAAATACCCTGAAATTGTTACAGTAACCACCATGGCAATATGCCAGTGAGGTAAAACTCCACTTAAAAAAAATATCAAAACCTGTACACAAATGTCCAAAATTAAGGTAAATAAGCAGCTAAAGGGTTAAATAATATAATACTAGCCCCAAGAAGCATCCTAACATAAAATAGGAACCATGGCAATATTCTACAAGGTAAGTCGCCACTTGGAAGAAAAGAAAGACAAACCTCAAAACCTGCACATAAAAGTAAAAAAAAGTATCACATTTATTTCAATGGGTTAAAATTGAGAAAAATACCCTGATAATGTCACAGTAGCCACCATGGCAACATGCCAGTAAGATGAAACTCTACCTGAAAAATATTCACTTGGAAGAAAAGAAAGAAAAACCTCAAAACCTGCACATAAAAGTCCAAAAAGTATCACATTTGTTTCAAAGGGTTAAAATTTAGAAAAATAACCTGAAAATGTTACAGTAACCACCATGGCAATATGCCAGTGAGGTAAAACTCCACTTAAAAAAATATCAAAACCTGTACACAAAAGTCAAAAACCTGCACACAAAAGACCAAAATTAAGGTAAATAAGCAGCTAAAGGGTTAAATAATATAATACTAGCCCCAAGAAACATCCTAACATAAAATAGGAACCATGGCAATATGCTACAAGGTAAGTCGCCACTTGGAAGAAAAGAAAGACAAACCTCAAAACCTGCACATAAAAGTAAAAAGTATCATATTTGTTTCAAAGGGTTTTAAAATTGGGAGAAATACCCTGCAAATGTCACAGTAACCACAATGGCAATATGCCAGTAAGGTGAAACTGTACTTGAAAAATATCCACTTGGAAGAATAGAAAGACAAACCTCAAAACCAGCACATAAAAGTAAAAAAAGTATCACATTTGTTTCAAAGGGTTAAAATTGAGAAAAATACCCTGAAATGTTAAGGTAACCACCATGGCAACATGCCAGTAAGGTAAAACTCCACTTGAAAACAAAATTTCAAAACCTGTCCACAAAAGACAAAAACCTGCACATAAAAGTAAAAATCTGTACACAAAAGTCCAAAATTCAAGTAAATAAGCATGGAAAGGGTAGAGGAAAATATTACTATCCCTGAAAAGCATGCAGACATAAAAAAAAAAAAAGCAAAAAAAATAATAAAAAAAACTCTGCACACAAAAGTTCAAAATGAATGAATCCGGACGCCGACGCAGATGCCGACATGAGGGCTATGCCATAGGCTCACACAACTATCGTTGGTGAGCCAAAAATCATCAGACCAAGCCCCAATTCGAACTCAAACTGTATTTTCATATAACTGGGGCACAAACCAAGTTTGGTCCTGATCTATAAATCCAAACTCAAGTTATCATTTGGAAATGGAAAAATTTATGGATGGATGGACAGACAGATGGACAGATGGATTGACAGATGAATCACATAATACATCCCGTTTTTTTAAAACAGCCATATAAAAAATGGAAAAGCTGATTCTTGTGGCAGGGGTTTGCAGGAATCAAAGGTGAATCAGGACATATATTAAGTCCTGTATAATAACCATTTATCAAACCATGCACTGAAAGTGAGGTACAAGCAAAATTCACGCAAATGTTCAATGCATGAAACAGTTTTTTTGTGTTTTTTTTTTTTCTCTACGGTGTTCACGATCTAAGAACTTTACTCATCTTTACTGACCTGCAAGTTTTGCTTGTGAATCACTCAACTCTGTTGGGTAATTTGGATCTTGCTTGTCACAAAGATGACTCATACCCATCGCCTCAAGTTCTCCTGGTGACAAGGCAGACAACTCTTCTGTTAATAACTGAACTACAATGAAAGAATATTATTACCTATCAGCTGATAATTTATAGAAAGGTTTTTTTTTATTTATTTATTCATTGGTGTTTTAAGGTCACATATGTCTGCACAATGGCTAATCATGACCATGACAGTTTTACGGGTGGAGGAAGCCGGAGTACCCAGAGAGAACCACCAAGCAATGGCAAGCAACTGTCAGCTCCCCAACATACGAACTCCACACAAGCAGGGTTAGCATTGGTTGAAGACAGGTGCACCAGCGACGTACAGTACGCCTTAGTACACAACATCACCGTGCCCCCAAGTGGGCAATGGGGGTGAAGTGTCTTGCCCAAGGACACAACGCGGTTGCCAAAGGTGGGATTCAAACCGAGGGCCTCTCGGCTTGCAGACTGCACCTCTACCAACTGAGCAACCGCACCGCCAAAGGTTTTTTTTAATATCAATATCATCACTTTTCTATTAATTTTGGCAAGACATGATAAGGCAGACAACTCTTCTGTTAATAACTGAACTACAAGGAAAGATTATTATTATCAATTGATAATTTAAAAAGTTTTTTTAATTTAATATCATCAGTTTTCAATTAATTATGGCACAGCATGCTTCTCCTGGTGACAAGGCAGACGACTCTTCTGTTAATAACTGAACTACAATGAAAGAATATTATTACCTATCAGCTGATAATTTATAAGGGTTTTTTTAATTTAATATCATCTGTTTTCAATTAAGTATGGCAAGATCTAATGACGTTTTTTTTTTTCATCTGTGAGTATCATGAGACCTAGAGTTATAGATTTTGCCTGCACAATTCTTGAAGTGATGACTTTATTACATCAAGCTGATTTAAATAAAGTTATCACTTCAAGAATCATGCAACAGATTGAACATCTCCATGGGGGTACTCCCATTCCTTCTTTACGTGAGTGGGAACTAGTATTCCAATACGACAGACAACTTATCTTGCTGTTCTTGCTCGGGGATTGGGGACAGGCTTGCCAGAGGTGTCAAAACTTTGGGGGGAGGGGGTGATGGAAGAGGCTTGATCCAAGAATCCTGGACACTTGGCCAAGCCCAGGCCCCCCAAAGTTCTGGGCCCAGGGGTTACTACTCCAGAACTCCCACCCTCTCCCCTGCCTGGTAGTTAGGGGTGAACTCCCCCCACAATAATTTTTCCCGTCAGGACATTTTCGTCATGAGTGGAGTCTTAAGATATCAATTCTCTCTTGCTAGTAATTATGTACTTTCTTAACCCTTAAAGGCCTATTTCTGAGTTTTACGACCTCAGAACAGGTTCCCTCAACATGCCATCATGAGGAAATCCTGCTAACAATAGACAAATTACCGAGGCAGTGGTTTCTAGTCAAGCCTTGGCTGCCTTAATAGGCAAGCAAGAGTTGACCAAAAACCACTGCTAAGCCACTGGATGTGTACATGATGTGGTCAGGGGTGAATTCAAGACAACTGTCTAGGCCCTTAAGAGTTAAAAGACAGATATGGTACCTGGACTTGTGACACACACAGTCATACAAACTGAGATCTGTGGAACCTGATTCAGGTTGTCAGGAGGCCCAGCAGGGGGGCAGTGGCGTTGCGGAAACCAGTTCTTGTCAGATCACCTAAGTTAAGCAACATCGAGCCCGGTTAGTTCCCGGATGGGTGACCGCCTGAGCGATCCATTCGGACACCCGCGTTGTGTCCTGGGGCTAGACACTTAACCCTGATTGCCCACATGGTGGCACGAAGGTGTACTAAGGCATACTACACGTCGATGGTGCGCATGTCTTCAACCAATCTAACCCTGCCTGTGCTGCAGTGCAGAGTTACAAAGTTGGGGAACTGGCATCTGCTCGTCGTTGCTCGATACTCCGGCTTCCTCCACCCACCAAACTATCACGGTCATGATTAGCCATTGTGCATAAGTATGTGACCATAAACACCAATAAATAAATTAATAAATAGGGGCCCAGCATGACCAATTTGGAGTACTGGTATGGTACGTGTTAATTAGAATTGGAATTATCACTGATGGCAATTAATACCCCCACTTCCAGCTTACTAGAATGCACCTCTGAATGTTGAGCTTGAAAAACAATAATAAATGTAAGTTCATTGAAGATAACATGGTTAAAATTGTCACAGATAAAAAATTTGGGAATATGCATATGCCCACTTGTTTCAATCAAAATTGGTTCTATGATGAAGGAGGGGAGATAACCTCGTAAAAATCACCACAGATGGAAAATTTGGAAATATGCTCATGTTCATTAGTGGCCATGTTTGAGAAGTTTCATCGGAATCAGTTCAATAATGTCAGAGGAGTTGCACACACAAGAATCACATTTGAAATGGGAGATAACCTGGTTAAAATTGTCGCAGATGAAAAATGTTTGAATATGCACATGTCCACTTGTTCATCATAATGTTTAAGACGTTTCATCAAAATTGGTTACAAAATGTAGGAGTAGTTGCACGCACAAGAATGTATAGGTGGATATACAGATGGACAGACATACAGATGGACTTCTAAGCAGGGTTATAAGAAGTTACATCACGATTAAGTACATGTACATTTTTATTTATTCACAAATAAATTTCCAGGAAGTCTTGAATTTTTAAACTATCATCCCAACTGACTAATATTCCAACTTCATCATCAACGCATGTCTTCAACGAAGACATGCGTTGATGATGTAACTGAAAAATTAGTCAGTCAGGACTTGAGCCATTAGTCGGGACAAATCAGGTTTACACCTCCCCCAATCTGTTAACTTCACAATGTCCCTCACTGGGTGGGTTAAATATGTCTTAACCATGCTTACCAATTAATGATTCTATGTCAAAAAATAGAATGTGCAAGTCTGGATCCCTTGTATTACATCGTATTCCTTGAATTACTAAAGGAAATGCTTGAGGCTTCATGCACTCTGGTTTATTGCCCTGAGCAGCCTGGTGCTGAGGTTGGTTCAACTGCAAGGTCTGTTTAGCGAAACTTCTAAAAGCGGCAACATTTCTTCTCTTGATTGCCTGAGCTAGAGTAACATTTGGGTTTATCAAGCTCTCCAAAGGAGCTGCATTCTCATCACAGTTGTTAAGAATCTCCTCTGCTGTAATTCCATGAACCACTCTGTCAAGATGACCTGAAGTATAAGGTGAAGAATAGTCTTGCACATACTGGAGCAGAAATTCAAATTTTATTCCTTAAATTTACATTTTATCAAAAGCAGAGGTAAAAAGTCAAAGTTAGTCAATACTTTTCATTAATCCTTTTTTTTTAGTTTGAGTTATCACCCTAGAAGAAATAAGACCAAATAAATAAAATTCATTTCCTTTTCGAGGAATTGATTTTTCAAATCAATAAGGAAGGGAGGCTTCTATTTTTATTTATTATTTTCTTTTTGTTTTTTAACTTGTTGAGTGCTGGAAGCCCACATTTAAGTGTTCCGTTGTTAAGTAGTGATACCAGATCTTAAAGGTTTCATATACTGTGGAGGTGGTTCACATCACCTTTGAAGTAAATTTATTTCCTGTGTCTAGATTGAGACACAATTTATGGGAGAGTGTCTATAAACTGTAAAAAGGCACAGATATGGGAAAAATTTTCGCAAAGAAGAAAACAATTAGCACTATGCCCATTGACAAAGCAATATCAAATACATTTGTGTTTTGTTAAATTTATGTACCTGTTTTTAAAAACTAAATTTTGTCCACATAATATTTGAGTTACTTTCTGCAGAACACAGCAAACTGGATGTTTACAAAATAATTATGATAAAAAGACACTGTGTTTTAATAAAGTTTTGTTTTATCAAAAAAGGTAAAATTTTGAAGTCTCATGATTTTATACTAAGTTTGGAAGACACTGCAAACCAATAAAAAATTTTACTAACGGTGTTTAATTTCAGTGAGGATTGCCTGGGATCAGAGATGGGCGGTTTTCAAATTTCATGTTGGTTCCTCCGGTTTCGGTTTCATTCAAAGAGTCGGGTTTTCGGTTTCAGTTTTCATTGTACAAACTTAACAATACATTGAATTTGCATATCAGATGTATTTGGTGCCAGTCAGTTTCACAGGGACTCCCTTTCCAGGGCAACGCACCTGTGTAATAGCCTATACTGGTACTCTGATTTCCTGAGCACAATGTATTTGCATAAATTATCTCAAGAGTTTAAAGTTTGAGAAAAATGATTCTTGCCTTGAGTCTGTTGCAATATTAGCCCCCTCCACCCAAATACCTGTGTTTAGGGTAACCCGACACACCCTAAAAAATTATGCCAACCATAACTAGAGTGAAGTCACGCATGCAGCCCGACTGTCCAAGGAATGGCAATGCTTAGACGCAAAATAGTCGGAGCCATTTTTTGTTAACAGTTTACCTAACGAATCTGCCATATCTGCACTCGTGATATACAAAATTTGCTATTCAAATTTTATTTTTTCATTTCTCTACTTCAAAACATACCTCATGACCTATTAATGGAACAAACCTGATGAGCTTGTTGCAATAAGGACTAATAAGCCATGGTTAGAAGTAAAAAATGAAAAAATCTGATGTTTCAGAAAAATAATTTGTACTGTTGGCCTCAACTTGTGTTAGGTAAAGGATTAAAGATACAGTACATAAAGCAATGTTGGGCTATATGAGTCAATTTTCTTTTTTGCATGTAATAACTCCCAATCTGTCAAAATGCATTTTGGGAATAATTGCCTAAGTGACACGTTTGTGTGTGTGTGTGTGTGTGTGTGTGTGTGTGTGTGTGTGTGTGTGTGTGTGTGTGTGTGTGTGTGTGTGTTTGTGGGGGGGGGGGGAGGGAGTTGCGGAACCTACGTGAGTTTAAAAAATGGTTCCGCATGTAGTGACTGTAAATAGTTCAAAATGCATATTCGAGGAAAGAAAAAAAAATGCCTAATTGGGAGGGGGGGGGGGGGGGGGAGGAGGATGGGTGGGGGTGATAATTTGTGTCTGGATTTTTAACCACAAACTTCAACCAAAACTGTAAAAAGCATTTTTGACAAAAGGAAAAAAAAGGTAGTGACTGTAAATAGTTCAAAATGCATATTGGAGAAAAAAAGAAAAAAAAAAGCCTAATTGGGGGGGGGGGGGGGTGTTTGTCTGGGTTTTTAACCACAAACTTGGAATCATCCTACCAAGCTACAATGAAATCCCTTTATAATTTTGTGGAATATTCTAAAGGTTTTCGGGAATCGGGCCTCTGTTGCCATCACAGTTGCCCAAAAGGGGACGTTCTCATCTAGACATTTTTTGAAGTCAACCTATCAAGTTACAATGAAATCCCTCCATAAATATGACCTGTAGACTGTGCTAAAGGTTTTCGGGCTTCGGGTCCCTGTTGCCGTCACAGTTGCCCAAAAGAGGATGTTCTCATCTAGACATTATATGAAGTCAACCGATCAAGTTACAATGAAATCCCTTCATAAATATGACATGTAGACTGTGCTAAAGGTTTTCAGGCTTCGGGCTCGGGCAGCCATCATGGTTGAATGATCGCAACCAAAAGGGGACATTCTCATCTGGGCATCATGTGGATTGATCCTACAAAGTTACAAGGAAATACCTTCATAAATATGACCTGTAGACTGTGCTGAAGGTTTTCGGGCTTCAGGCACCTGTAGCCGTCACAGTTGCCAATAAGTCCAAAAGGGGACTTTCTCATCTAGACATTATATGAAGTCAACCTATCACGTTACAATGAAATCCCTCCATAAATATGACCTGTAGACTGTGCTAAAAGTTTTCAGGTTTTGGGCTCGGGCAGTCGTGACGGTTGATAGATCACGCCCAAAATGAGGAAATTCTCATGTAGACATCATACGGAGTCATAGTATCAAGTTACAATGAAATCCGTCCATATTAAACATCACCTGCAGACTGCCCTAAAAGTTTTGGGCTTTGGGCTTGGGCAGCCATTACGGTTGACAGATCATGCCCAAATGGGGACGTTCTCATCTAGGCATTATAGGCATTATACAGAGGCATTCTATGAAGTTGCAATGAAATCCCTTCCTAAATATGACCTGTAGACTGTGCTAATGGTTTTCGGGTTTTGGGCTCGGGCAGCCATACCGGTTGACTGATCACGACCAAAAAAGGACGTTCTCAAGTAGACATGACCTCAAACCTGCATATGAAATTTTGTGACGATCAGACAAGAACTACCAGGTATAGCCTGTACTTGAAGGCTGAATAAAAAACTTTAACCACAAACTTTAACCAAAACTCCAAATGTCAACTAAACAGGAAAAGAAAAAAAAAAACAAAAAAAAACAAAAAAACACTTGAACCTTCAGTAAAAAAACTTTAACCACAAACTTTAACCAAAACTCAAAAAGTAAACAGACGGACAGACGGATGGCCGGACGGACAAAAGTCATTACTATAGCCCTCACTGTAAACAGTCGGGCTAAAAATTTTATGGAGTAAAAGTCGCTCATATAGGTCATTGTAACCCTAAATTTCCATCCAACTTCAACTGTGATTATGACTCTGGCTTTGAAGATCAAGCTTTCAAAATTATGTGTAGAAATAAATATATTTGTCATTACAAATGTGGAACAAGTGACAAGTTCCAGTTCTGGAAAGGAAATCGCATTTGATAAACAGATGAACGTTTAAAACACGATGAGTAAGAAGTAATTTTGTCACCTATTTTCGAGGTAAATGCCACGCTCGAACGCAATACCAATTAGTGCAGCTGTTCGGAAAAAAGAGGTATCGCGACTCTGAAATTTGAAAACAAGGTTTATCTTTAGGTTGTTTCTCTCTTTATTCTGAGAAGTGAAGACCTGATTAGAGTTTTTCAACATTGAAGGTGAAAACCGTGAAGACGGGTTTTCTGTAATTGTTTTGGTTTCGGTTTTGATAACAAAACCGAAACCGAACCTAATTTTCGGTTAACCGTCCATCTCTACCTGGGATGTGTTTTTGGCTAAATTCACAGGCCTGGAAACAATTTGCTAAAGACTATTTAGGTTACGTGTGTGTGTTACGTCAATTGTAAAATATGCAAATGAACTACAGGTTACTGCTGGTTATTATGACAAAGTAATACAACATGTGTTTATTAAATTACCATTTTCAAAGAATTTCTGCCAAAAAAATAGCAACAACTAATGGGTGATCTCGCTGAAGCGGGATCGTACGTTTGTTGTTGATAATTATATGGGCAGGAATCCCATTAATGTTGAAAAAGCATGACTGGCACAGTAAACACAAAGAAGGTGTAAAAGAACCACTACACTCTTTTCCTATGGGTTACGAGCATGCTATATGGCATAACCTGCCAACGGGTTACAATATAGGCCCTTTATTTTTAGGGCAGAATTCAGAATCTTTTTAATTTTTCAAACTTAAACTTATCACTCAAATAAAAAAACGAACTAACTCATACTTAAACTTATCACCCAAACAAAAAAAACGAACTAACTCAGCAGTGAAAAATTCAGGACAAGGCGGCCCCAGTGCATACCCCATCTCAAATTTTTCTGATGCTTAAACAGCATACATGTGAGTTAAATCAAGCAATTAACTTTTTTTTTTGGTAAAGTACATTATCACATTATAATCTAGAAATTTATTTTGACAAACAAAAATTTTGTCCCCATACCTCCCCAATCCCAGTGACCTCATGTGCGATGAAAACTTCCATGAGACTTGTTTCGGCTCTGGACCTCTAGAAAATTTTGAATTGTCTCCCTTATGCCAGTGAACTCTATATCTAACATATGACCAAAATCTGCCAGCAATATTTACAAAAAAATTAAAATTTTTTAGTAAATTTTGTTTCTTAACATACCTACCACAATTGTTTACAATTGGCTGTAACATAAGTGCAAGCCCTACTTCGGAACTAACTCAAGCTTTTAGAATCTTTTCCAAACGAGTTGGAAAAGTACTAGAGTGCAAAAGCACGAAAAAGATCGAAAAAAGGGTCGAGCGAGACCAGCGCTCAAAATTACAGGTACTCTCTCTGCACACCTCTTGCGTTTACCGAGCGCATGCGCAACAACCGTGACGTCAATTCCGTATTTCCGCCAACGAGAAGTTTGTGATTTAGCGGGGAGGCATCGATATCAAAGATATCCCCAAGGAGGGTGGGCCTCCGGTAAACAATTGTGGTAGGTATGTTAAGAAACAAAATTTACTAAAAAATTTTAATTTCTTTTCAACCTACTCACAATTGTTTACAATTGGCTGAATAAACAATAGGAGGAGGTGAATCACATAACCAATACCAACAAGAGAAGCAGAACGAAAGCAAGGATGGCAGAGAACAAAAACGAAAACCTGTAATGAAGATAGAGAGAAGGCACCTGAAAAGAACAAGGCTGAGAGAAGCGCAACCTCGACAAAAACAATTTAACGAGGGTGCACAACAGCCTGAGCAGCAACGAGAGGGCCTAAAGAATAAAGGTCCTCAGATTGCTGCTGAAGGTGGCGGAGATAAAAGGAGGAGAAGGTAGAAGCATTCCTCCAGTAAGCCGCATTCATAACATCACGGAGCGAAACAGAATTGGAGAACGCCCAGGATGTAGAAATGGCACGAACCTCGTGAGCATTAAGCCAGTTCGAAACAAGATCCGATGCAGACAAGCGAGAATAAGCCAGCTTGATTGCAAGACAGATCCACCTGGAAATAGAATGGGAAGAGATAGACTGCCGCTTAGGAATGAGAGACAGAAAGAATCTCTTCCGATCCCTCCTAATGAACTGAGTGCGAGTAATGTAAGTCTTGACCGCACGAACAGGACAAAGAAGAGGCCTCCGTCCATCTACAGCAGGGAGAGCCCGAATGCAGATGGGAGGAGGTACCGAATCGGGGAGTTGATTCTTAGCCAGAAAAGAGCAATCAGTAGTGAATGTGACACTGTTAGCCTCATTTCGGAAGAAGGCAGAATCAACAGATAGCGCATGAAGCTCACTGACTCGACGAGCAGAAGCAAACGCTAGAAGAAAAGCCGTCTTATAGGTGAGAAAACGCATGTCGATCTCAGATAAAGGCTTGAAAGGCGCCCCCTCCAAACAGTGCAACACCCATGCCAAGTTCCACTTGGGTGTAAGACGCAAAACTCGAGGCCTCTTCAAAGAAAAGTGCCGAATAAGTTTGGAGAGGAAAAGATTACGACCGATACACCGCTTTCCCACATAAGAGAAAGTATCAGACAGCATAGACCGATAGCCCTTAATCGTAATAGGCTGGAGGCCCTTGGAGTCAAAAAAAACCCCCAGAAAATCTGCAATTTGAGCGATAGACGGATCACGGTAATTCACATTGTGATCTGAACACCAGCGGCAGAAAACCTTCCACTTGGCGGCATAAGTCATTCCAGTGGAAGGTCGCCGCGATGCAGAAATGCACTCCACTGATCGTCTCGAAAAACCTCTACGTCGGAGACTGGACCTGATAAAAGACAGGCGTGAAGGGACAGGCTCGCCAGGTTGTTGTGATACTTCCTGGGACGACCCTGTGAAAGAAGATCGCGACGTAGAGGTAGACGAATCGGTCGATCGGCCAATAGAGGCCGCAGCAGATTGATCCACACCCTCTGTGGAGACAGGGGTGTGATCAGAATGATCCTGCAACTGCAAGCACGAATCTTCGCTAAAACTTGAGGAAGAATCGGTGCAGGAGGAAAGGCATAGCCGACCCAACCTGTCCAGTCCAGAGACAGAGCGTCTACTGCAAATGCCAGAGGATCTGGACAAGGGGAGACAAAAGTCTCTACCTGATGATTCCAGCGAGTAGCGAAAAGGTCGACCTGAGGACGACCCCACTGCTCGCAAATCGCCTGAAACACCGACCGATGTAGCATCCATTCGGTTGGAAGGACACTGTCGCGTCGGGACAGGGAGTCTGCTAGGACGTTGAGACGCCCGGGAATGTGTCGAATGGACACCCGAGCGTTTACATCCCGTGCCAACAGAAGAAGATCCCGAGACAGCCGATACATGGGAATCGAATGAGTGCCTCCCTGATTCCGTATGTAGGCCACTACTGTCGAATTGTCCGAAAGAAGTAGGACAACATGGTCCGACAGATGAGGGATCCAAAGCCGAAAACTCAACAGAAGAGCAAGGAGCTCCTTCTGGTTGATATGAAGGCCCACCTGCTCGCTGTCCCACTCTCCGTGAGTAGACAGACCGAGAGGGTCCAACGTCGTACCCCAGCCCCGATCGCTGGCATCCGCAGTAAGGATGCGATCGGCCAAAGGAAGATCCAACGGAACACCCTGTGTCAGCCAGGGAATATCTGCCCAAGTGCGGAGGTGACAAAGCAGAGACCGAGGAATAGTGAGTTCCAGGTCCAGCGGATCTACATTCGGACGCCAATGATCCAACAGGAAGTGTTGGAGAGGTCGGACAAACAAGCGACCGAGCGGAATGAGATCTGTCACCGAACCGCAAAGGCCCAGCATCCGAAGGAAAGTCCTGGCCGAGACCGAGGAAGATTGAAGCAGGTCCCGAGTCAAGGCGGAAAGAATCGTCGCCCGAGCCTGGGGGACCGACACTACATTGTGAAGAGTGTCGAAATCCATCCCCAAATGACGGAATCGCTGAGAAGGAAGAAGATCCGACTTCTCGCGATTGACTCTGAAACCCAGCGACGCTAGCAGGCAAAGAAACTGCCGGACATCGAACTCCAGAACAGCAGCATCGTGGTGCCGTTGGAGGATGTCGTCTAGGTAGGCGGACGAAGTCACTGCCGACTGAGTGCGATGGAAAGCAAGCACATGTGACATCAGTCGGGTGAAGGCCCAAGGAGCCAGGTTCAAACCGAACGGGAGAGCTCTGAATTGAAAAACTCGATCCCGAAACGAGAACCGAAGGTATTTCCGTGACGCCAGATGAATGGGTACATGGAAGTAGGCATCCTTCAGGTCGATACTGGCCGCAAAATCGCCCTGATGAACTGAACGTCGAACCGACCGGAAAGTCTCCATACTGAAACGAGGAGCAATTATGTACTCGTTCAGGGTACTCAGATCGACGACAGGACGATATTGGCCGTTTTTCTTCGGCACCAAGAAAAGTCTCGAGTAAAACCCCGGTGAAAGGGTGTTCCTGACCACCTCGATCGCCCCTTTGGTGAGGAGATTGTCGATCTCCTGCACCAGAAGGTCCCAACGCAGAGAATCTGAAGGGACCTGAGTCGGAAGGGGCACCCGAGATAAACTGGGGTGCCGATGGAAGGACAGTCGCAGACCGGAATGAATGACGTCGAGGACCCAAGAGTCCGACGTTATCTCTGTCCAACGGTCGTAAAACAGCGACAGCCTTCCCCCGACTGGAGGCGAATCGAGGTGAGAACCTTCACTTGCGGCCTCGACGAGGCCCCCGAGAGGAGAAACCACCTCGGGAAGTGACAGAGTCCTGAGACTTTCCAGCCTGAGGCTGCCAGCGGGCCTGGCCACGTCGGCGCTTCTTATGAGCAGAAGGAGCAGACGGAGCCGAAGGCGTAGCCGACGTCGCCGACGAGGCAGACGCAGCAGCACGCTTGGCGGGCCTGGAACGACCCCCACCCGCAGCAGCAGGTGGGTCAAGCTGTCTCAGCAAAAGCTGGTCCTTCGAATGACGAAGAACTTCGCCACGAACAGCTTCCACGGAACCATGGAACAACTGAGGTCCTACCAAAGAGGCAGACCTCAGAACAGCACGTTGCTCAGAAGGAAGGGATGGTAAAGAATCCAAAACCGCATCCCGGCGTGCCAGCTCCAAATTGGCCGTGTTACAGGCGTGAGCGTGAGTCAAGTTCATAAGAGCCTGTGACAAAACGCGAAAAGGCGCCTGAGCGTCATCAAACCCCCCTGGTGGAAAATATTCAGCCAGAGCAGCGACGACATGGTCCGCGAGAGATAACATACCCAGCATCTCTCGGGACAGGCCCACCATAGACTCAACTACCGACATCGGGAGAACTGCCGACTTAGGCTTAGTCAACCCGAGGGAAGAAGAATCCTCATCCACAGTAGTCATCCCTTGGAAGACTGGTGGAGAGACGGAATCGTAAACACGAAACCGCGATGGAGGCAGAAAGGCATCAGCTCTAGAAAAGAAGGAACCCTTGAGGGCCTTAGAACGCATTTTGGCGTCTAAGCCCTGGAAGGACTCAACCACCTGAGCCGATTGCAGAGGACGCAAAGCCCCGGAGCTAGAAGGCTCAACAGGGTTACGGCGCTCCACAGTGGACCGCGGCCGGACGGTCACAGAAAGCTGGTCGGAAGGTTGAACGTCCGGCAATAAGCCAAAGACGAAATCCAAAGCCTGCCCCAAGACTGACGAGGGGGGACCATCACCTTCAAGATACTCGTCATCCTCCGTAGCAGAGGAGACGTAGCCCAACTCGGGCTGACCAGCAGAAACCTCCTGTGAATACTGTGCAGTATCCAAGGGGCCAGGCGAGACATCTCGGCGACCGACCAAAGGAGGTTGTGCCTCAGGAGGCACAGGGAGGCCAACTTGAGGGTTGCCAGAAAGCAACCGGGTGAGCGCCAAAACGGCCTGGCGCAGGTCACCCTGAGAATCCGTCGCAGCAGAATCGCCCGACGGAGTGTCCTCCCAATGGACCCTTCTGGTAGAAGAACCCAAATCCTCAGAAGAGACCGACGGCGAACGTCGATCGGCAGACAGAATAGGAGCACGGTGAGAAGACACCGGAGGATAGTCCCGATTGTGACGCCCAGGAGCCATCACTGGCCTCTGCAAAACAGAAGGCCCTGCCTGCAAATCCTCGAAAGGGACCGACGGCGCACGTCGATCGGTAGCTGGACCTAGGACACGGTGAGAAGACACCGGAGGATTGTCCCAAGAATGACAGGAACCTGTCATTGGCCTCTGCGCAGCAGACGGCCCCAACTGCCTATCCTCTGAGACCGACGGCAAGCATCGATCGACACCCAGACTCGGAACACAGTGAGGAATCACCGGAGGAAGGTTCCGAGAGTGACAGCTAACCGGGGCTGTCACTGACCGCTGCCAAACAGCAGGCCCTGGATGCCAACGTCCCAACACCATCCCGCTAGCTGGCACACTAGCAGGCGAAGGTGGAACAATAAACGATTCACTCGAGGGACGAGGAATCGCTGCCGAAGCGACCGGCCGGCTCAACCGACTAGGAGCAAACCTAGCCAGATGAGACGGAGCAGACAGCAAACCCGCACAGCCCCGCCGCGAGGCTGGGGGAGGCTGAGAACACACAGACACACCAGCAGATACAGCCTCGGTCCCCCGAGACTGTAGACCATCCCCAGAGGAGATGGAAGAGCCAACATCAGACAGAATAGGATCTGGAGTAGCAACCTCCTCAACAACGGTCGACGGTGTAGGAGGCAGATCGGAGAGGGTTACCGAGCTGACCTCGGAAAAGCTCTCAACGAAAACAGACGCCTCAATAGTGACATCCGAAGACAAAGAGACCGCGGTCTCCTCGTCAGGTATCACTGAACTAACACCGCCAACCGTTGCAGAGAAACTCGCCACAGAAGTCAGATCCGAATCCTGTGTGACAGAGTCACCACGTGCACCAGCAGAAATGTCTGCTACGGCACAGCTACCCTTACCCCGAGAACGAGGGGTTCTAGCTCTGGAAAGAACCACCTTGTTCACTGAAGCCCAAAATTTAGAGGACCAAACCCCACAGATACCACATGATTGGGCCTGAGTGCAATTGTTGCACGTGACACATGTGGTATGGGAATCGTCCACATGTTTCACCTGCAAACAAGAGGTACAAGGAATAGTCTTAGGCATGATATCAATACAATAATCAAGCTTCCCGCCGACGGAAAACGGTACGAAGGTCGTGTTCACACGTGGGGGAAAGGCAAGATAAAGTGTGAAAAGAACAGCAATAAAAATACAAATTAACATTAAATGATAATAATAATTTGGTAGCTTGAAAAAGGATACAATCCAGTAGCACACTAAAGATGATTAATAAGTTGTTCACAAAGAATTCATAGCATAAACAGCACGAGTCACAAAAATTTCCGACCATGAACAATGGCGGAAAATAAAGGAATTGACGTCACGGTTGTTGCGCATGCGCTCGGTAAACGCAAGAGGTGTGCAGAGAGAGTACCTGTAATTTCGAGCGCTGGTCTCGCTCGACCCTTTTTTCGATTTTTTTCGTGCTTTTGCACTCTAGTACTTTTCCAACTCGTTTGGAAAAGATTCTAAAAGCTTGAGTTAGTTCCGAAGTAGGGCTTGCACTTATGTTACAGCCAATTGTAAACAATTGTGAGTAGGTTGAAAAGAAATAGCCATTCAAATATTATTTTCAATTTCCTTTGGCTTGTTCCAATGAGGAGTCATAAGCTATGTTTTTGAGACAGAAAAAATAAAAATTTTCAGTTATTCAAGCAATTTAATTGCAAGTGTTGTCGGCTATTCAAGTTAGGTAAAGGGTTTATACCATGATCTGGATCCATCCCTACGTAGTGACATACATATACATTCCAGATACTTCAGAAAGGAAAACTACAAAGCAACTAAAAAGAATGCATACATGGGACACTAATTTCCCTACATGCCAGGACACTTCAAATTGGAAATTTTACCTTGAATCGATTCTTGAATCAAATCAAGCAACAGATTTGTGAATCAATTCTTTTTTTCCGAATCGGCTGAATAACAAGAGGCCCCAGAGGGCCTGAGGACGCTCACCTGACATCGTAGCCTAAATATCAACCCAGAGAATTGATTTCAACAAGTTGCATCTACGCCTCCTAAGAAAAGCTTATACCAAATATCCAAAGATTCTGACCAGTGGATCTAAAAAAAAATGATTTTTACAGAATATTCCTCATATTGAACTAAGTTATAATTCGGGCTCCCACAGGGAGCCCATATATGAACCCAGGGACTTGGCTTTAACAAACTTGAATCTCCCCCCCCCCCCCCCCCCCCCCCCCCCACCCAAGGATGCTGCACACCAAATATCAAAACATTCCGACTGCTGGATCTGAAGAAGATTTTTAAAGAAAATTCCTCATTTTGAACTAAGTTACAATTCGAGCTCCCACAGTGAGTCCAAATATGGACCTAGGGCCATGACTTGAACAAACTTGAATCTCACCCCCCTAAGGATGCTGTATACCATATATCAAAACATTCCCAACTGCTGGATCTGAAGAAGAAGATTTTTTAAGAAAATTCCTCATTTTGAACTAAGTTATCATTCGGGCTCCCACAGTGAGACCAAATATGGACCTAGGGACATGACTTGAACAAACTTGAATCTCATCCCCCTAAGGATGCTGCATACCAACTATCAAAACATTCCGACTGCTGAATCTGAAGAAGAAGATTTTTAAAGAAAATTCCTCATTTTGAACTAAGTTATAATTCGGGCTACCACAGTGAGCCCAAATATGAACCCAGGGACTTGGCTTGAACAAACTTGAATCTCACCCCCCTAAGCATGGTGCATACCCAATATCAAAAGATTCTGCCTGCTGGATCATGAGAAGAAGATTTTCAAAGAAATTTGCCTGAAATGCACTAAGTTCAAATTTAGGCTCCTATACTGAGCCCAAATATAAACCCAGGGAGCCAATTTGAACAAACTTGAATCAGATCCACGCCACAATGTTGCATACCAAATATCAAAAGATTCTGCCTGCTGGATCTGGAGAAGAAGATTTTTTTTAAAGAAATTTGCCTGAAATGCACTAAGTTCGAATTCGGGCTTCTATAGTGAGCCCAAATATGAATCCAGGGGGTCGATTTGAACAAACTTGAATCAGATCCACCCCACATTGTTGCATACCAAATATCAAAAGATTCTGCCTGCTGGGATCTGGGAGAAGAAGATTTTTTAAGAAATTTGCCTGAAATGCACTAAGTTCGAATTCGAGCTTCTATAGTGAGCCCAAATATGAATCTAGGGAGCCGATTTGAACAAACTTGATTCAGATCCACCCCACAATGTTGCATACCAAATATCAAAAGATTCTGCCTGCTGGATCTGGAGAAGAAGATTTTTGAAGAAATTTGCCTGAAATGCACTAAGTTCGAAATCGAGGCTCCTATACTGAGCCCAAATATGAACCCAGGGGGGCCGATTTGAACAAACTTGAATCAGATCCACCCTACATGTTGCATACCAAATATCAAAGATTCTGCCTGCTGGATCTGAAGAAGATTTTTTAATGTTTTTCCCATTGCCTACAATTGTTAACAAGTGCTGACTCAGCACTTTTTTCAAAGTCCTGAAAAAAGTACCTTGTGATCAAACCGATAGGGATTTTTTTAAACCATTCTATTCTACTGGATAAAAGTAAGCGTTATACAAAATAAGAATTCTCTGTGCCATGTAGTTTTGGAGATATGGCAGTTTTAAGGTTTTTCCTATTTTTAGCTCCCCGAGGTTCCCATGGGGCAATGAGGGAAAATTTTGTTGTTGCATCAATCAACTACTTATGACCCATTATCATCTCATATCAAATTTGGTTCAAATCAACCTCACGGTTCTGAAAATAGAAATTTTAGGCGTGGCCAAAATTTTTGCCCCTCCCATGATGAAGGCAAATAATGCCCAAGAAACTTCTCTTGAACAAAACTTGATTCTAAACCTCAAAAGGACTCTGTATACCACATATCAAGTCTCTGCTACTGGTGGTTCATTAGAAGAAGATTTCAAAAAATTTGGCCATTTCCCCACCCCTCTGTTCAATACGAGCCGAAACCTAATTTGCATAAAAATCAAAATGCCCCTATATAACCACTACTTACATGAAATTTAATTAAAATGTGGCCAGTGGTTTAGGAGAAAGAGGCTCAAACACCACCTTCACGCAGGACGACGGACGAAGAGTGATAAGAAAAGCTCACCCTGACTTTCAGTCAGGTGAGCTAATAACATTTGCAAGTGCCTATTTTCATCGTGTTATGCAGTGATAAGTTCAACATTCAGAAATGGACCTGATTGCAGTGCTTTCAAGAATAATTTACTCTCTCTCTTGCTCTGGGCATTGTCGGAAAATTGCAGGTCATCCCTTGTGTACAACAAGGAACCATTTGCAATGCTTTTGCAGTGCAGATGGCACATTGTTGAACTCAACAAGCAACACAAGTGGTGTGATTGGAGTTATACAGGACTTGAGTCAAAATTCCAAAACCTTTTTGCACATATGATGATTTGGAAGTATCAATAATGTTTTTTTACAGTACAGTACAGTACAGTACATAGAGTCAACACAGAATTCAATAAACCTTTTTTTACCTGAAAGTATGAGCACAGTTTAAACACAGTTTAAACCGATTCTCCAATGACAAAAGTGGCACATGTGGCCAGATCAAAATCTGAAACCTTTATGCACATCTTGAGACCCTACCTGAAGATATGAACACATTTTCAGCATTTCAAATTAAAACCCCTAGGAGCCTTTCACCAGAAACCGATTCTCTAATGACAAAGGTGGCGCTATGAGAGCCACAAGGGGCCAGATCAATAATCGGAAACCTTTATGCACATCTAGGGACCATACCTGAACATATGCATACACTTTCAACGTTTTGAATTAAAAATCCTTGAAGCCTTTCGTGGAAAGTGACTGATGATAAAAGCTGGGGCGGGGGGGGGGGGGGGGGGTGGGGGGGGGGGGGGGGGTATCAAAAATTTGACATTTTTATGCATGTCAAGATACACTGCCTGAACATAAAAACACACCTTCATGTTTCAAACTAAAATCCCTAGGAGCCTTTTACCAGAAACCGATTCCCTAACGACAAAAAAGGGGTACTACGGAAGCCACATGGGGCAGGATCAAAAACCGAAACCTTTATGCACATCTAGAGACCCTACCTAAACATAGGAACAAACTCTGAACGTTTTCAATTAAAAATCCTAGGAGCCTTTTGCCAGAAACCGATTCTCTAACAACAAAAGTGGCGCAGTGGGTGCCACATGGGACCGAATCAAAAATCTGAAACATTATGCACATCTAGAGACCCAACCTGAACATATGAACATACTTGGAATATTTTCGAATTAAAAACCCTAGGAGTCTTTTGCCTGAAACCAATTCTCTAACGACTAAAGAGGTGCTATGGGAGCCACCTGGGGCCGGATCAAAAAGGCAAAACCTTTATGCATATCTAGAGACCCTACCTGAGCATATAAACATACTTTTAGCATTTTGAATTAAAACCTTATGAGCCTTTTGCCAGAAACTGATTCTTTAACAACAAAAGTGGTGCTACAGGTGGCACATGGGACCAAATCAAAAATCTGAAGCCTTCATGCACATCTAGAGACCCCACCTGAACACACTTTCAATGTTTCAAACTAAAACCCCAAGGAGTCTTTCGCCGGAAACCAATTCTCTAATGACAAAAGTGGCGCTACCGGAGCCACCTGGGGCCGGATCAAAAATCCCAAACCTTTATGCACATCTGGAGACCCTACCTAAACATATGAACACACTTTAAACAATCAAAATTACATGTTCTAGGATGCTTTTGGCAGAAAGCAGTATTTCAGCTCAATCTCTAAGTGATGCCACTGGCACCATCTGGTGACAAAAATTCAAACAGAACATATTTTTGTCATTTCTATACCATACTTAAGAAGTATAGTAAGTTTAAAAATAATGGCTTAAAAAACGTCTGTATGGACGGAGATCATCACTGTATCACATTTTTGAAAATGCAGGGATGACTTCGGTCATCAACCTGTCCTCCCATATCCCTACAAGGGAAGTGGAAGTAATGACTGGAAGGTCCTTCTTTCTACGCTTTCACGAACTCTGGCATATAAAACTATATCGTTATGAATACGCGCTTCGTCAGTATTTTTATTTCATGAATATTCAGGGATTTTAACCCTTTACCTAACATGAAAAGCAGACGACACTTGCAAAAAAAATTCTTGAATAACTAATTTTTTTCATTTTTTGTCTTAAAAACATAGGTTATGACCCCTCATTGGAACGAGCTCAATGTTTTAGAGACAAAAAATGAAAATTAATTGGCGATTTTTGAGAATTGCGCTGGCTGGTTTTGGCCGTTACTTTGGGTACAAGGATAAAGGCCTCTTGACACATTTTCCAGCATTTCAAGGCCTTGAATGATACTTAGTCAAATTCAATGCCTTTCCTTGAATCCAAGGTCTCATGGGAACCCTGCTTGTACATTAATCCTGAAATGATTAACTAATGTATTACTTGCCTGAAAAAAATGAAAACTGAACTTGGCCTTCCTTTTATAATAACAAGTAAAACTGTGAAATTTGTTATCATTATCATTATGTCAGAAACAAGCAACCAAATTACTGTGAAACACTTAACTCTCTGCACTCTGATGTCAAAATGCCAGTTTTCAGCAGCAAATTTTTCCCACAATGCAACTGGACATTTAATAAATTAAATTTTGTTTGACAGAGCTCACTGAGCTCTGTCAAAGAAGATATATTTTGTTAAATGTTTCATTCTATATAGACAATATGGAGTCAATAATGGAAAACGGTTCTCGTCAGATTGCCGAAGTTAAGCAACGTCGAGCCCAGTTAATCCTCGGATAGGTGACTGTCTGAGCGATCAATTCGGACTCCCATGTTGTGTCCTTGGGCAAGGCACTTAACCCCGACTGTCCACATGGGGGCACAATGACGCTGTGTACTAAGGCATACTGCACATCGATGGTGCGCATGTCTTCAACCAATCTAACCCTGCCTGTGCTGCAATGCAGAGTTACGATGTTGAGGTGCTGGCAGCTGCTCATCTTTGTTCGGTGGTTCTCTCTGGGCACTCCGGCTTCCTCCACCCGTAAAACTGTCATGGTCATGATTAGCCATTGTGCTTAAGTATGTCACCTTAAAGACCAATAAATAAATAGTCAATAATGGAAACTTTGAAATACTACCAGAGTGCAAGGAGTTAAAATAACTATGACTGAGTCAAGGGACATAACTATCAGTTTACAAGTAAAATGCTGAAATGGAACTGGATGGTCCTTTTGTAATCATAAGAGAAATATAAAATTTTCAAATCATTAAAAAAAAAGCTAAAAGTTACTGTGTAAAAACAAAAAATTCTTGTACAATTGAGTCTGATAACTTATTATCTGCATTATCAATTGCAATTTATAGTTATTCTATTTGGCAAAATCCAACTGAGAGAGACTCACTGTACTCAATTCATCACAAGAATATGAGATGCAATGGCTGAGTGGTTAACACTCCAAGCTTACAATGTAGAGGTTGTGAGTTCAAACCAAACCAGAGATTGGATCCATGAGCAAGACAGATAACCATTTATCTAATTCGAATTGGAAGACAACATTCGCAAAAAAAAAATATTCTTGGGGTATCATAAGCTTTGTTTTTGATGCAAACACTACAAATGTATTAAAAGTTGAATGAAAACGTCTGTGAACAATTCTGGCCTTCATGGCCTGTAACTTTGGTAAAGGATGAACTGTACTTGGACATCTGGAAATGGTGTGCTGAGGGTAATCGCAACCTAACTGAACACATACTTTCAAGATAATCAAGGCGAAACGAGGTTAAGCTCAACTTGAAAATTACCTGTTGATCCATGGATTTTCACTCTCATGTCACCTTAATGTGATAAATGCTTCGAACCTATGTGAAACAAGCACAAGCTAAATTATTTTTGTCCATCAAAATTTGTTCCCATGCCGTTAGCTTGTTACAATTTATAGGCAGTCTCTCATGAACTGTAACAGGTTATCAATCGAGGGATTAGAAAACACTTCCTATAAAAAGTTATGCATCAGTAGTTTCTGTCAATACTTTTATAATGCTAAACCCCCATATTAATCCATGAACTTGATTTGATCCTTCAGGGATGTTGCATACCACATATCAAAAGATTCTGACTGGTGGTTTTGGAGAAGATTCTTGAATATTCCCAATATGGCACTACAACAACATTTGAGCTCCCATAGGAAACCCAAAATCAATCCAGGGACTTAATGTGAACAAACTGAATCTGCCCACTATAAGGATGCTGGAAAGCAAATAGCAAAAGATTCAGAATGGTGTATCTGAAGGAGTAGATTTTTAAAGATTATGCCTTATATAGGACTATGTTAAAATACAGGTTGCAATTGGGTGTCCAAATATTAACCCAGGGACTTGATTTTAACAAACTTAAATCTGACTACATTTGGATGGTGTATTCTGACAGGGAGTTCTGGAGAAGATGTTTAAAGAATATTCCTCAAAATTGCACAAAGTTCAAATTTAGGCTATCATAGGGAGCCCAAATATTAACACAGGAACTTGATTTGAACAACCTGAATTTGTGCCCTCCTAAGAAAAAAAAAAAATGTTGCATACCAAATATCAGAAAATTCTGACTGGTGGTTCTGGAGCAGAATGTTTAAAGAATATTCCCCATTTTATACTAAGTTAAATTTCAGACTCTCATACAGAACCCAAATATCAACCCATGGTCTTGATTTGAACAAACTTTTATCTTACCTCCCTAAGGATGCTCTGTACCAAAGATTTTGACTGATGGATCGAAAAAAGATTTTTAAAACTTGTGCACAGAATCCAACCCAGTCTGCATATGGACAGACAGCACCATGGCGATATCCGCCCAACCCCCCAAAAGTTTTCAGTGGAAAGAAAAATCACTTCAAATATCACTGAGTTGTTAGCACACATTAACAGTGCGAATGTCGCTCAAAACAAAAGCTTGTCCAATTTACAACATTCTCCAATTCAAAAAAATAACTTGAGTGCACAGCACTATTGGCAAATACAATGATTGTGCTTACCTGTCTCCATCTGCCAAACATAAACAGTACCATCAGCACATCCTACAACCATAAAATCATCCAGTGGTCTCCATCTAATACACTGTACAGGGAACAAATGCCGTCCAGCCAGCATAATACACTTTCTTTCCTTTAGACTGATTAGGGTAACTGAATGATCATTTGCAACAGAACAGATTGAGGACAGTATTCTGGGCTGTAAGGAAAAATTAATATATTTTGTAAAATGGTGGCTGCCCAACTGATCAATATCAACTGTTTACAAATGGAATCTATAAAATTTGCTAATTATATTGAGATACATTTACTGCAATTAATTATTCCACAAATATATGAAATTTAGAGTTGATGCAGAATAAGAGGGATGTCACATCCCATCCACTCACTTACATTCATGCTTGATACAGTTGATCCAATGTCAAGGATGCTCCTTGAAGTTACATTTTTATCACCCAAAATAACGAATATATTTAATTTTTAATGGGATATATTGTAATTATCACAAAGTTTCAGAAAAACAAATATACCCAGCAAACATCTATGTGTAATAATAGATAAAATTAATCAACAAAATAAGTGCTAAATATTACTCCAATGGTCTTCAAAAACCTTTGTTTAAGGTTTAAATATTACTGTAATGGACTTCAGTAACCCAAGTCTACAATATCAATCACCAGAAAAAAGACACAGAAACAAAACTCACCTGAACACAAATTTTTAAAACCTAAAATTGACTATGTCCAGAATATTAATATTTTGACTGTGAAAACCCTACTTTTTCAAAACATTTGTGCATACAGTATAATTAATATCTAAAGATGTCCTTCAAATAAAAAAAACATACAGCAATGAGAAGTTAACGCACCACACTGTGCATAAATACTGACCTAAACGCTAATTTTTACCAAAAAGAAATAACTAAGTTTTGGCTAAAAATCCCCAGCCAATTCCCAAAAGTTACTTAAAATAAAGGTTAACTATGTTACTAAGGGACAAGTCCTGTAGAGTCTGCTAATGGAATTGTTGACAATTTTTATGCCAAATCCAAGATAGCCACCCCCAGCCACAATTTTCAATGAAATTTAGAAAAATTCTATAGCTCCCATCTAGACATCACACCAAAGCTATATATAAAATTTGAAAAAGATTAGGCGAGAGCTGTGGCCTGTAGGGTGCACTAAAGGAATTGTGGATGGATGGACAGACAGACGGATGGATTGCTGGACAGATGGATGGTTATAGGGAAGGAGGGATGAAGGACAGATGACAGATCGCAACACCATCCTAATAGCTCATACCTGACATTGTCAAGTTGAGCTAAATATACATGTAGTAGTCATAACTTCTTATTGGATGATCAAGTACCTCACCGCTACTCAAATTGGGCATTCTGGGGCCCCAATAGCCTGAATAGGGATTTACAGACCTTAATTTGTAGACAGAATGTGTGTATTATACATGTCCAAAAATCAAATCTAGTCTTTTAACCATTTACTGAATGCCGATTTCAAATTTTATTATTTTAAACATTATTTTTTTTTAATTTTAAAAAAATTCAACAAAACCATATGTGACACCTCATTGGAATGATCTTGATGAGCCCATTCCAATCAGGAGGTCACATATGACTTTGTTAAAATTTTGAGAAATTTTTTTTTTCGACTGTGGAAGTTGTAAATTATGTAAAGGATTAAGATAGTGCATGATTACTACCTTTGATTAACCGATGTTTGGCAATCGCATCTGACATCAGCCGATTTTAAGCATCGGTTGATGATCGGTAGAGGTGTTTGAACATCGGTCCATGCTGATGGTTACATAAAACACCACTGGATCAAACTTAATAAGTTGCCACAATGATTAGCAGGATTCAAGATTGGCCTAATCTCATTGATTGGTCTGATTTTCCCCTTGATTGCTGCTCATGACACACATCCCACGTGTTGTGTGATGACTCAATGAAATGTGACATCAGCAGAAACAAGTTTAACAGCGCAGCATCTCTATCTTTGATCAAAGACACTGTGTTGTTAACTTACTTCCACTGATGTCGTATTTTTATTTTAATACACACACTGACATACTCTTGAGGTCAACAATGCAATCAACCTGACTGTACTGTAAAATTAACCCTGTTCCATTCATTCTTAAACATACTATGCATTTTGGTTGTTACTATCTGACATCGGCACTCACAACAGGCAGATTTTGCACTCAACTAATCGGCAAGGAGATGACGGTTGTAAATCCTTATCGGTTAATCACTTATTACTACGAAGAGAGAATCAATATCTTAGTGTCCAATCCTGATAAAATGTCCCAACTAGAAAATTATTTGGGGGAGGAGGGTGTGACACAAACCCTACAGCCCTCCCCCCCCCCCCTTCCCCACAGTTATGCCCTGAAAATCCTCTATATACCTACAATGACAAATGCAAAGTTACCTCAAACCAGTGATTGATTATTCATGTATATCCAACATGATTCTGTTTTTTCTACCAACTGTTCCCAGTAACACATTATTTTTAACAGAAAGCTCTGTAGTTCCCTCTGACCATGTCTGGTACCATCCATGAACTGATAAGACAATGTTCAGAGCACTTCAATTTTACAATGTTATGCATGGTAAATATAAAGTGAAACTAAATCTATGACCGAAAAAAACAAATTTCTTACATTACAGTTTGCTGGTGGAACAAGAAGCTGTGAAATCTCTCCTCCATGAACAGTGAATGTATGTAATCGGAATCCTGAGTTGATATCCCATAGTACAACAGAAAAGTCTGCTCCACCAGAGAGCAGATGTGAGGATTCATACCGAGTACTCTCATTAAATGGATACAGCAAACAATTCACACGTCCATCATGCCCTTCCAATATCTTTACTGGAATTTCTGTAAAACAATGAAAATATAATCACTAGGCCTCAATGAAGAAAACAGAGCCAACAGTGAAACATAACAAAATTTGAATAGAAATTTGAATTTTTACCTACATTTCAAACAACTTATCAACTGACTGAGCTCAGTGCACTTGGGCAACCAGAATCTATCAGCCTTGAAAAGTTAGATAAGGGTCTCATTTCATGTTTCCTGCTTGCTATTACTATTCAAAACTATTACTATTCAAAACTAGAGTCTCAAAAGAGCCTGTGATCCCTCACCTGGCAGAACTACATATAACTAGTGATGTCACGCATGCAGACCGACTGTCCCAGCAATGGCAATGCTTAGACACAATGGATTTTTAACCACAAACTTTTAAGAAAAAATATAAAAGTTAAAAAATTTATAGTAATTTATATATTTTTTATACTTACCAATGACCCAGACATAGCTGGTGCTAACTCTTAAAAATATAGGGCCAAACACAAATTTTGCCCCCCAATCCCCAAAATTTGCATCTAAAACCAAAGAAAACATGTCCTGAATGGCCCTCCATACTTCACCTCTACTGCGCATGCGCAGTGTCAAGGACGTCCCGAAATTGGCGCCATTAATCATTCTTATAACCAGTGCCTGGTAAGCGCTATGTACTCAGCAGGGAGGTATGAGTTCCCAACTACTGGGAGGGCCATCCCCGTCTGGGTCATTGGTAAGTATAAAAAATATATAAATTACTATAAATTTTTTAACATTTTTATACTGTACCAATGACCCAGACATAGCTGAACAGTAAAAAGGCTGGAGGCCTAGGACATAGAGGAAATTCCAATAAGCTCAATTATATGAAATAGAGTCATCCCCTCGAGGGGAAAAGGAGTATTAGGCCTTATATGTATCTTTCTTATTTATGATAAATTAGAAAGACACAACACCTTCCATAATTGAGTATCATAACATCCATGTACTCTATTAATATCCAGTATAGTCCTTATACTAATAATTTTTAAAGTAAGCCAATAAATAAAGTTAGTCTGGAGAATAGAGACTCTTTATACTCCTTAAAAGTGTCTGAGGATTGTATAATAACGCCCGATTGACACGTGATATATTCAAAAGCTATACTTTAAAAACTATAACTTGAATGAATTTAAATTTTAAAACATAAACTTATCACTTAAAAACCATCCCAGTAACAGCTCAGAATTACTAACTCCGGAGGAGGTATCCCCTTGTTTTCATAATAAAACAGGTGACCCAAGGGAACCCCCCCCCACCCCCCCCCCCCCTTCTCCTTGCCCTGGGTCAAATAGCCCTGAGCGAAGAGGGCAGAAGGATGGAGTCACTGCCGGAACAGAAAGCCTACCTAGCTATAGTAGCAACTGTTAAGTGAATGACATTCTGAGCAGTAGATAATAGACCTAACAATGGAGGCCTCCAGAAATGGACTCAATATTTCTGAGATAAAAATTCATGAATGTGGATGGCTGAGCCCAATGTGCAGCCTTCATAAAATCTATAATAGCGACACTATTAATGTAAGCCCAAGATGTAGAAAGAGCTCTTACTTCATGAGCCGAAATCTCAAGCACAAACTGCTGAGTTAATGATATACCATAAGCAGTACCGATAGTTAATTGAATCCATTAGCAATAGAATGGAGCGTAATGTCCTTCTATTAGGTATCAAAGACAGAAGAAGCTTACGTCCTTACTAATAAACTGATATCTGTTTATAAATACATAAACTCTAACCGGACAGAGTAAAGGCCTATGCCCGTACGAAGACGGAAGGACCTTAATAACAATAGGTTCCGGATATTTATTAGGAGCCTGATTCTTAACCAAAAATCCAACATTAGTAGTAAAGGAAATAGTGTTTCCGATACTACGAAAGTGAGAATCGTCCACCGATAGTGCATGAAGCTCACTGACTCTTCAGTAGAAGAGAAGACTAAGAGAATAACTGTCTTAAAAGGTCAGAATTTGAAAACTACTGTTTCCAGAGGCTCAAATGATTACTTAGCTAAATAAGAACCGAAGCTAAATTCCGTATAGGAATTTAATCTAAGGATTCTAGGTCTATTTATCGAAAAGTTTCTAACTGACTTAGATAAAGAGACATAAGATTCAATTGTAAACTATCATAGAGTGCATAGGTATGAGATAACATAGACCTATAACCTTAATAGTAACAGGCTGCAGTTGATCTTGTCAAACAAGTCTACTATAAAGTTGCAATGTCTAGTATGGAGGGATCAAAAATATCAACATAATGATCCCTACACCAACGACGGAAGAGCCTACACTTTAGCCACATAGTATAGCGAAGAAGAGGTTCTCCTACAGTAAGAAATCGCGTCCATAACTCGTCCTGTACAATGCTTGCCGTGCAAGAAGGACCACACAACGGAATACGTGAAGGTTGAGACCTTGCGGGTTGTGATGGAGTTGACACGATTTCCCCAGCGAAAGAAGATCCTCTCATGGAGGAAGTTTTCGCGGCAAGTCCCACAGTAGACACCTGAGTAAATTTACCCACGGTCTCTGTGAAGACAGAGATGCTATGAACAGAACTGTATTGTGGATGTTTATCTTAGCAATACTTGCTGAATCAACAGCGCTGGAGGATACGCATATCCTATCATTCCGTCCTATTAGATCAATAGAGCGTTAACAACATAAGCTCAGGGATCCGGACATGGAAACACATACGTCTGCAATTGAATAGTGAGTTGTGTCGCAAATAAATTATCATTGGGCGCTCCCATTGATAGCAAATCTGATTGAATACTTGATTGATGAGAGTCCATTCTGACGGCAACAAGCGACTCTTACGTGAAAAGGAGTCTGCTAATACAATCAGACGACCCGGAATATGACAGACTGAAGCAGAACTTGGTGTACTATAACAAACAGAAGGATTCATTTCGTTAAATTGAATAACGGAATCGAATGAGTGCCTCCCTGGTTCCGGAGATACGCAACTACTGTCGTATTAACGAACAGGATTTGGACATGGGTTTCTGAATAATGTTCATTCAATGACATAGTGCAAGCCTAAATAACATCATTTCCTGGAAGTTAAGTGCTTGCCTAGAAACTGCGGAACCCAAAGACCCTGGCACTTTGAATCTGTTGGGATCAATATTGTACCCCAACCTATTTGACTGGCATCCGTCATAATCATAAAACTCAGATCCGGCAACTGCAGTGGCACTCTCTGAGTCAACCACCGAATGTTTGCCCCAGTCTGAATCTCTTGCTACACTTGATAGACAAGAGAACGTGTATATCGAGCAATTCAAAGATTGCTGAAAAGTTGTCGTCGAAGAGAAACTTCTCCGAGACCGAAGCGACTCTGAGAGAGTTCTTCACCTTACTATCCACGCGCGTGGATGTAACTAGGGCTGCGTCACGTCTAACCAACTCCAGGTTGCCACTGAAGGGCGGAGTTATACGTGGAAAAACTACTGCCCTTGAAAGAAATCACATTGAGGATCATATCCTGGAATTCTTTCTCTTGAAGACGTAATGATAACGCCTCAGTAAGGTGGTCTACGTATGATAAAGCATCTAAGTTAAGCCTATTAGACAACATTGTCGTTTCCAACATCGTGGTTGGAATTGACATAGACGGCGAAAAAGATAATTCCCAGTCTTCAGCACCGCCGCCTAGACGCATATGAACTCTCGGTATGCCCTGTTCTGCCGATATAAATTGTTTCCTAGAATTGAAAAAAGGCAGAATAGAGCATTGCGGACAAGAAACTAGACTATCATGCTTGGTAGCAAGCTTATATATAGCGTCGTTAAATAATTCAAATGTTCTAAAGACATTATTGGACTGTGTCGGTAAGTCAGGGACAATGTCCCTGAACCGGTCAAAAACTCTGTGTTCAATGACGCTATTAGTCTCTTATCCAGCATCGCAGCAATGTAGTGCGACGGAACAACCTCTGGAAGATAATGCCGGAAGAAATGTATGGCAGCTTCTGTTGTTCCGAAAGGGAAAGCTCGAAATCGTCCGAATCCCTTTCGCCATCCTGTTGGACCCTATAAAGTGTTCGGTTGTCCAAACCTGATGCAACAGCGGAGCGCACCGACCCAGCGCCGTCGGATTATTCCTGATCCGACCGAGAATTGTCGTTTGCTGGGATGCTGCGATAAACTGTGCTATTTTGGATAGCACGTCCGTCACTGAGGCCTGTGGAGAAGCGGTCTTACTATGCATTGCCGCTGGAAGCTCCGTGTTCGTTACCCCGTGCATACTTCTATTATGCGAGTGAACGGAGTGTATAGGCCTCGTGTCCCTTGGCTACCTGACGGCATGACCTGTTCGCCGTGGAATCACTGAATGACGAAGCTGGCCGGATACTCGAGGTCACGTAGCCAATGTGCGGTCATGTGCACTGCTGTGAGGATGAGGAAGCATTATCGACAGTCTCTCGGACTGTCAATATAACGGAGCGTCCCAAGCGACGGACATATGCTCCGAATGCGCAATGTCTGTACCACAACATCCGGTCCCATATATTGTTGTACGAGAGAGGGACCTCTCTCGCTCGCAGCCCGGACGGACCTGGATGAGCTAGGAACCGGACTAACAGGCTTCCTCCGATTTGTCCTCTAATCCGTCGTCACTGGGTGTGTACTAAAGTCTATTATAGTGCTCGCATCACCCAAATCTCCTTCCTAGACCGCAACAGACGAACCCGACTGCCGAACCATTCGATGAATGGACGCTACACCGGGTGAGCTAGCGAATGTCAACTCCGTCGATCCTACTAGGGACCTCTTAGGCGATTGACGTATTCCATGAGCACTTATTGCCGCTAGCTCTTCATTAACTATGACGACAGAGGCACACTTTGAAAGACATCTCAGTAACTTTGCGAACAAGAAACCAGACATGCTTGTCAATAGCAAGCATATAATAATATATATAGCATCGTTCAATAATTCGAAATTTGTGTGACATTATTGGACTGTGTCGGAACTGAGGGACAATGTCCCTGAACCGAACCAAAAAATTTCTGTGTCCACCGACGCTATCAGTTTCTTATGCGGCATCGCAGCATTCTGGTCCGACGAAAGAACCTCTAGAAGATAAAGTCAGATGACATACACAGCAGCTTATGTTGTTCCGAAAGGGAAAGCTCGAAATCCTCCGAATCCCTTTCGGTATCCCGTCAGACTGGATGAAATTTTCGGACGTCCGTACCTGTTTCCGCGGAGCGTCCCGACCCAGCATCGTCGGATAATACATAATGCGACAGAGATTCTGTCGTTGCTGGGATGCTGCGATAAGCTGTGCTATTTGGGATAGCACGTCCGTCACCGAGGCCTGTGCAGTAGCGGTCTTACGATGCTTTGCCGCTGGAAGCTCCGTGTACGTTGACTCCCGCACACTTTCTTATGCGAACGTCCGGAGTCTGCAGGCCTCGTGTCCCTGGCTACCGGATGGTGTGACCTGGTCGCCGATGATTCTCTGATTGGTGAAGCTGACTGGATATCCGAGGTCACGTAGCCAAGAGCGATCGTGTGCGCTACCATAAGGATGAGGAAGCCTTATTGACAGTCTCTCCGGATTGACTATATATCGGTGCGTCCCGAGAGGCGGACGTATGCTCCGAATGCGAAACACTTTGTAAGACAACATCTGGGGCCAGATGTTGTTGTACGAGAGAGGGGCCTCTCTCGCTCGCAGTCCAGATGGACCTGGACGAGCTAGGAACCGGACTAAAAGGCTTCCTCCGTTCTCTCCTCTAATCCGCCGTCACTGGGTGTGCATTTGCTTGATTTATAGTACTCGCATCACCCAAAACTCCTTCTAGACCGCAACGGACGAACCCGGCTGCCGAACCATTCGATGAATGGACGCTACACCGGGCGAGCTAGCAGACGTCAAAGGCCGTCGAACCTACTAGGGTCCTCTTAGGCAATTGACGTATTTACATGAGCACTTTTCCGCTTGCTCTTCATTAATTGTGATGACGGAGGCACACTTTTGGAAGACATCACGGATACATCACCCTGATCATGATCGTCTGAAATAGAGATTGATAAAGTAGAGTGACCCTGCGGGGAAAGGACCGGAATGGCCAATTCCCCACTAACATACCGTGACACACGCTTCCCATGTTGTCATCGAAATTAACACATACAGAACAGGAGTTAGTGCGAGTACACTGACTACATTATACAATGATTATGAAAGTCAGAGGAAGATTTCCTCTTATTACAATTGAACAATATCCTTTCATTGTGAAAAGAAAACAAAGTCCTAGTACTCGCACCAACCCCTGACAATCAAAATACATTATAACATGATCCATTAACATAGAAAAAATAATTGAAATCAAAAAATTTTGAAAAAATATTTTTTCAGAACAGCCCAAGTTTCTGAAAAGTAACGTTGAGCCCCAATGGATCCCAAGCCTAAGTGTGGACAAAAATTCTAAAAATATTTTAAACAATTTATGCAACACTTACGAACAATAATAATGTATCTAGTTATGATTAAATTAACATCAAGATATTATTTTCAAGAAATCCCCCCTCACACAGAGGGCTGTTGGAAGTGTAAACAATAAGTGTAAAAACACCAGATCAAGACTCCAGGCACCCTGGCCCGAAATCAGTTACCAATAATACACTATCTGATGCAAAACAGAGACTTCCAGGGAAGAAACTGCAGAACATCAGATGGTAGATGCAGAACACTACGCCTAACCACCCATAGGTGAAGACGTAAACATGGGGAAAAAAAACAGAATTCATTCTGTTATCCAGCTAAAACTCCCAAAAAATTTTAGTAATAATATTACAGAAAATAGGCCAAAAGCATGGGAGAATAGCAAGAGGGGACTTAAAGGAAAGGAAAACACTGAACAAGCAGTGTAACTTGATAACAAGAATGACCACAACAGGCTGTTGCCTCGAAAATAGGTAACTTAACATAATTTCATTAAAAAATTTTAAGTTACAGCCCTGATAATTTTCTGTCACTCATTTTTCCTCTCCTCCTTCTATATCCTCCTTAGAATCACCATTTCACTAATATTTATGTGTCTGGCATCATTTAAACTGAGATTTACAAGCACAAAGATCAGTCAGATGTTAACTGATGAAGGGCCAAACAAAGAATGATTAATGGCGCCAATTTCGGGCCGTCCTTGACACTGCGTATGCGCAGTAGAGGTGAAGTATGGAGGGCCATTCAGGACATGTTTTCTTTGGTTTTAGATGCAAATTTTGGGGATTGGGGGCAAAATTTGTGTTTGGCCCTATATTTTTAAGAGTTAGCACCAGCTATGTCTGGGTCATTGGTACAGTATAAAAATATGCATTTTTGACAAAAGAAAAAAAAAAAGTGTCTAATTGGTGCCTGGCAAGGGGGGGGGGGGGGGGCAGGAGGGGGGGGGGGGGTTGTGTTACGTGAGTTTAAAAACAAGTTCCGCATGAAGTGACTGTAAATAGTTAAAAAATGCATATTGGAGGAAAGAAAGAAAACAGGGGGCCTGAGGGCGCTCACCTGACATGGTAGCCTAAATATCAACTCAGAGAATTGATTTCAACAAGTTGCATCTGTTCCTCCTAAGAAAAGCTTATACCAAATATCCAAAGATTCTGACCAGTGGATCTAAAAAAAAAAAGATTTTTAAAGAATATTCCTCATATTGAACTAAGTTATAATTTGGGCTCCCACAGGGAGCCCATATATGAACCCAGGGACTTGGCTTTAACAAACTTGAATCTCACCCCCCTAAGGATGCTGCACACCAAATATCAAAACATTCCGACTGCTGGATCTGAAGAAGAAGATTTTTAAAGAAAATTCCTCATTTTGAACTACGTTACAATTCGAGATTTCCACAATGAGCCCAAATATGGACCTAGGGACATGGTTTGAACAAACTTGAATCTTACCCCCCTAAGGATGCTGCATAAAAAATATCAAAAGCATTCATCTGCTGGATCTGAAGGAGATTTTTAAAGAAGATTCGTCATTTTGAACTAAGTTGCCATTCAGGCTCCCATAGTGAGCCCAAATATGAACCAAGGGACTTGGCTTGAACAAACTTGAATCTCAGCCCCCTAAGGTTGCTGCATGCCAAATATCAAAACATTCCAACTGCTGAATCTGAAGACGAAGATTTTTAAAGAAAAATAATTCATATTGACTAAGTTATAATTAGGGCTAACACAGGGAGACCAAATATAGACCCAGGGACGTGGCTTTAACAAACTTGAATCTCCACCCACTAAGGATGCTACACACCACATATCAAAACATTCCGACTGCTGGATCTAAAGAAGATTTTTTAAGAAAATTCCTCATTTCGAACTAAGTTACAGTTCAAGCTCCCACAGTGAGCCCAAATATGGACCTAGGGACATGGCTAGAACAAACTTGAATCTAACCCCCCTAAGGATGCTGCATACCAAATATCAAAACATTCCGATTGCTGGATCTGAAGAAGAAGATTTTTAAGAAAATTCCTCATTTTGAACTAAGTTATAATTCAGGCTCTCACAGTGTGCCCAAATATGAACCCAGGGACCTGACTTGAACAAAATTGAATCTCACCCTCCCCCCCCCCCTTCCCCTCCCTAAGCATGGTGCATATCCAATATCAAAAGATTTGGCCTGCTGGATCTTGAGAAGAAGATTTTTTAAGAAATTTGCCTGAAATGCACTAAGTTCAAATTCGGGCTTCTATAGTGAGCCCAAATATGAATCCAGGGGGCCGATTTGAACAAACTTGAATCAGATCCACCCCACAATGTTGTATACCAAATATCAAAAGATTCTGCCTGCTGGATCTGGAGAAGAAGATTTTTAATGAAATTTGCCTGAAATGCACTAAGTTCCAATTCAAGCTTCTATAGTGAGCCCAAATATGAATCCAGGGGGCCGATTTGAACAAACTTGAATCAGATCCACCCCCACAATGTTGCATACCAATATCAAAAGATTCTGCCTGCTGGATCTGGAGAAGAAGATTTTTTAAGAAATTTGACTGAAATGCACTAAGTTCGAAATCGAGCTCCTATACTGAGCCCAAATATGAACCCAGGGGGCCAATTTGAACAAACTTGAATCAGATCCACCCTACGATGTTGCATACCAAATATCAAAAGATTCTGCCTGCTGGATCTGGAGAAGAAGATTTTTTAATGTTCTTCCCATTGCTTACAGTGTTAAAAAGTGCTGACTCAGCACTTTTTCAAAAGTCCAGAAACTGTACCCTATGATAAAACCGATGGCAATTTTTTTTTTACCAATCCTTTCTGTTGGTCCTAAGGAAGCTTCACACCAAATAAAAATTCTTGGTGCCGTGCAGTTTTGGAGATATGGGCATTTTAATTTTTTTCTATTTTTAGTTCCCACGGTTCCCACGGGGCTGCAGGAAAATTTTTTTTGGCATAAATCACGTACTTATAATCCAATAATACCTCATATTAAATTTGGTTCAAATCGGCCTCTGGGTTCAGAAAATAGAAATTTTGGGCGGGGCAAAAATTCTTGCCCCTCTCAGAACAAAGGTAAATATTGCCCGTCAAACTTCTCTTGAAAAAACTTGAGTCTACACCTCAAATGGAAGATGCATACCATATATCAAGTCTCTGCTATGGCTGGTTCATGAGAAGAAGATTTTTTCTAATTTTGTGCATTTTGGCCCCCACCCCTCTCCACAATATGAGCAGAAATCCAATTTGAAGAAAAACCCAAATGCCCCTATATAACCATTACTTACACGAAATTTAATTAAAATGTGGCCAGTGGTTTATGAGAAAGAGGCTCAAACACCACCTTCACGCAGGACGACGGACGACATGACGCACGGACGGACGACGGACAAAGGGTGATAAGAAAAGCTCACCTTGACTTTCAGTCAGGTGTGGTAACAATCATCTGTAGCTTTCAATTGTATTTAAAAATGCAGATAGTTTTATTTAACTTAATAATTCTTGCGCATTCTGTTTAGCATCAATTGAAAACACTGCATTACAGCAGTAATTTATTCAGATTGCTTCATTCTGGAAGTGTGCAATCTATTGAGCCACAACTGAAGAAGTCATGCACAACTTCGGAGGTTTGCTTTCTAACTGGTGTATGAACACGTCTGAGAATTGTGCAGTGCATTCAGACCTTTTTTTAATTATATTCTGTTCTCATATTGTTTTGACTTGCTAAGTGAGAGAACTGGCATGTTGTCAATGTTACTTTCAGCAAAAACAAAGACCCTTTTTATGCTATAGTCTACTTTATAGGAAATCCATAATTTTCCAATGACCTGACAAGGAATTCCAATCCAAGACTTTCCAGGCCTGGAAAAATATTTTTAAAAATCCATGATTTTCCATGACTTTCAAGCACCATGGGAACTCTGATTGAATGAAGGGTTAACTAGCATTTTAATTTCAGATTTCATTTTCAGACTTATGCTTGTCATTTTGGTTGAAACAGTATGTTGCTGCCTTGAACTTTTGCGATCAATGGATAAGCTTCGAGTGCATACATGTTCAAACATACTGAAAAAAGGATGACCTTTCACAGTATAACTGCATGTTGTTCCAGCTTGAATGTTTCCAGTGATTCAGATACAAAAGCATAAAAGCAATGTGGTTCCATAATTTAATAATTATACAGTATTTATTTATTTATTGGTGCTTAATATATAACATATACTTATGCACAATGGCTAATCATGACCATGACAGTTTTACGGGTGGAGGAAGCCAGAGTAGCTGGAGAGAACCACTGAGCAACGACGAGCAGCTGCCAGCTCCCCAACATCGTAACTCCGCACAGACAGGGTTCGAATGGTTGAAGACATGCGTACCAACGACATGCAGTAGCCTTAGTACACAGTGTCATCGTGTCCCCATGTGGACAGTCAGGGTTAAGTGCCTTGCCCAACGTGGGAGTCCGAATTGATCGCTAAGTATACAGTAGAGTCCTGTTAATTGAATAGTCCCTTTGCCAGTAACAATTATTCAATTAATGGGGACCTGATCACTTCTGTGTATTCTAAACATAAACTGACCATTTAGTCTATAATATCTTGTTTGACAGAGCTCTGTCAAACAAGATATAAGAGATTAAATGCCTGAATTGGATGTATTGAGTCCAAACTGTACAATATACACAAGGGTACTTCAGTGTGTGTTAGGGTAATTTCTCGACATATTGCAAGCTTTATATTCAATTAACCCTTTACCCAATGCAGGCGATATCAAAGTTTATTATAATTTTTAAATATTTTTTTTAATTTTTCAAAAAAATAATTCAACAAAACCATATCATGTGACCCCTCATTTGAACGAGCTCTTTCCAAAGAGGGGTCACATGATATGGTTTTGTTGAATTATGTTTTGGAAAAATAATATTTTTTCAGCAGCTGAATTTGCATATTACGTGGGCGGATGTGGCCGTTTCGTTGGGTAAATGGTTAACAGGAGAGTACTCTATAACCTATAAGCAATTAACAGGGCAAATTTGTACTGAAGGTATGGTAAATGGTTTTGTGTTTAGAAATAATATTCAATTAACAGGGATATATTCGATTAAAAGATATACAATTACAAAGGTCCCCCACAAATACAGTGTGAGCATTTGTAATATTCTATAAATAGTGACGTAAACAAATCAAAACCAAGCAGACCGTTGTACTAGCAGTTGCAAGATACATCAGCTATGTTTTTGCGAAAAAAAAAAATGAAAATCTAGATGAATCAGTACAAGTATGCCCCCATGAGCAAAAAAAGTTCTGAAAACTGATTCTCTGAGTTTTCACAGATAAACTAAGGTCAATATCAATAACTCTGTGAAAAATCATCTGACCAGGACCAAACTCAAACTCGATTTTTAGCTACCCATGATAAAGCCATATACCATAACCATAAATCATCCAGTTATCTCAATGTATGGTGAAAAAAGTCCACAAAACTGTTATTTCAGAATGACGAACAGAGAAGGGTAACACTATATGCCCTCTGCCATTTTATAGTGGTGGGGGGGGGGGGGGGGGGGGGGGGGGGGAGAGTAGATAGAAATTCAATTTATATTTATATTCATTCCAATTCGGGGTCATAATGTAGGTTTGGGGGGGGGGGGGGAGAAACTGAAAAAAAATTATTTATATATATATAGTTCTGAGTGGATATGGCTGTTATATTATGTAAAGAGGTTAACGGTATTCAATTAAGTGGAGTAATCTGTATCACAAAACAAATACTATTTTCAATACTTTATTTTTTCTGAAAAGAGGAGGGTAACAACTGACTGAGATATGGTTCTGAAAGTCGACACCATTTTCCTTGGATAGTTTTTCACATCATATCATCAATGAACATTAAGGAGCTACTTACGATCCTTTGTGAGCTCTTTACTCTCCATCAATTGAAATATGACGCTCTGTAGTGCTGGCAGAATAACAATTGTACCATTTTCTCTACCGCAAACAACATGTCCCAGTGACGGGATATAAATTGTGGAAGTTATATGTAACATTTCTCCATCTTTGTCACACTGTAATTTGAACAAATGAATTTTATTACTGAGCTTCTCAATTCATCCATAATTTTTATAATGTACTTGTGTGATATTAGGTTATTAAAAAAAGTCTTGTTTCCCAGGCACCTCCCTCCCTCGTCACAGAAAATCTGCCTAATAACCATTTTTTCACCTGGAAATCACTTCTATGACATTACAGGGTTCCCCCAGGTTAAAATCTTTGAAATTCAAGGCCATTCCAGGCCATTTCTCGGCAATTTTCGTGGATTTTCAAGGCCCCATTTATGAAATTCAAGGCTTTTCAAGGCCAAGGCTGGCAAAGTACCCTAAATTATCAGATAACGACTAGAAACTTTCTCTTATATTTCCCTTTGTTGGTAATTCTAACACTTGACATCATTTCTTGGAAAACTCTTTCTGAAATCTATCCAAGCAATGATATCACCGATTAGAATTAGTGAGCCTGAGAAAGACATTTTCTTGTGTTTATCCTACAACTGCAGTGTAATTACCAGGTGGCACAATAGCTATGTCTCTTGTACATGTACCACTATTCTAACTGAATACTTACTGAATGCAAATGAATTAATGTCATCCTTTCTCCCAATGAGTAAACTACATGTTACATGTAAATGACACATTTCGTAACCCACACTGTCTCCGGAAATGTCATTCGAAAAGCAAAATGTAATTCCGTTGTGGGGAAGTGTACCTTCCAACAAGCTTGGATTAAATCAACTGCATACTATAACTGGTTACTGCCTGTTCCAGTTGAACGGTATTCAGCTAAATGCAGTAAGTGTCGAAAAGTTTTTAATGCTTCATACATGGGCGAATCATCCTTAAAATCGCACATGTTAACATTTGAGGTGAATAAAACAATAATACTTTCATTTGGAAATCCAAACTCGGAATCCACTGTGATGGCGACTGCCCGTGCCAGGACTTTAAGATGATGTTGTGGCAAATTCATCAGACATACATGCTTCGGAAATACTCAAATAGTTCCAACTGAACAATCATCCATTTGTAATATTTTCAATATGAATAAATTATCCACGCACGTGCGCTCAGCATTCGAACAGGCAGAATTTACAATAAATATTCCCATTGGCTTAAATATACACCATTGTGCTCGCCCACATCAATAGTAAGCATTCACAGTTCTTGATTCAAAGGATTTCAGTGTCACATCACTGCAAAGTTCTATCAATAATGCACGCATTGGCACTGCCGTAAATACTCCAAAATATGACCGGATTAATAAACCACACAGTTACATTTTCTGAAAATGCCGTAAAGTATGTTCGGATTAAATTACGCATCACAAAATTCTCAGATTTTCCAGGCTTTTCAAGGCTCCCATTGAAAATTCAAGGCTTTCAAGGCCTTGAATGACCTTTTGACGAATTCCAGGGTTTTCCAGGTTTTCAAGGCCCCGCGGGAACCTTGCACTATTTTGCACTTGTAGGACAAATATTTAACCAACTATACCTTGTTTGACAGAGCTCTGTCAAACAAAATATGTAGTTGGTTAAAATTTCAACTACATTATGGAAAATTTTCACTGCTGAAAACATTGGTTTGCCACATAATAGTGTAAGTAGTTAAATTTCTGATTGCAACTATTTTTAGAACTGTTTTGTGAATAAATAAAAAAAATATAAATGTACAAATTTAGTATCTGAACCGAGCATTTACATAGACAAATTCAGTATGTGAACCAGGCTTCCCATTTCTGATGGCAAATCAAAATAGAGTCAGTTTATTTTCTCAAAAGAAGAAATGAGAATTTAATAAATTTGTACACACATCAGTAGTAACAACAAATAAAACTTAAAATATGCAATTTTTTTTATGCTCCACCCACCTTTTTATCTCAAAGATTCATAAATGAGCTGCTGGCGTGTATTTGGAGGGTTTCAAAATGTTATTTCCAGAACTACTGAAAAACAAGTGCAATGCCAAGGGTGGCTATGCACCCCTCCCCACCCACCCCCCCACTGCTAAGAATGAGTTTCTAGTCATTTAACTTTGTTGATATTGAATGAATTAATGTCTTTTATTACTTTCCAAAGTGTGATTTACTCGAATTTCTGGATTTGATTATAAACGATAATTTCACAAGTGAATTATGCAATCAACAATTGTGTCATGTATCCATGTGCGCAAATGCAGACGCTTCGCCATGGCTGTAATGGGGACTTCATTGTTTTTGTTTTTTAACCCTTTACCTAACATAAAAAACCAATGATACTTGCGAAAAAAATTCTTGAATAACTATTTTTTTCATTTTTTGTCTCAAAAACATAGGCTATGAACCCTCATTGGAATGAGCTTGACGAGCTCATTCCAATGAAGGGTCATAACCTATGTTTTAGAGACAAAAAAAATTAGCAATTTTTTTAGAATAACGTTGGCCGGTTTTGGCCGTTACGTGAGGTACAGTGTTAAATAATATAATTATCATTAATAATGAAAAGTAATAAACAGAGTAATCGCTTGACTGGACTGGTTACGTGAAATAATTCATTTGAGGCGAGGGACTATATCGTAAAACACTCGTGCATTTGCGCACTCATGTTTGTACAACGTCCCTCACATCTCATGAATTATTTCACGTAACCAGTCCAGTCAAGCGATTACTCTCTACATCTTATCCAGGGTTCATACACTTTTCAGAGAATCAAATTCCATGGCTTTTCCAAAACTTCTCAAAAAAATTCCATGACCAGGTTAGTTCGCACTCAAACAGAAAAGCTTTGTTTTTTGCATAATTTCTGTGTAAGTCGTTTGCAATTTTTCCAAAAAATCAATCCCTTTTAAACCTGATTATGAATTCCATGACATTTTTAGTGGTTAACAAAGTCCAAAAGGGGCCATAACTCAGATTAATGAAAGTGTCAATGACACTGTAGCTCAACTTGTCAAGACATGTACATGTATAGTTTGTGACACAGCAATGACAAACATCTAGGTAATGACCTGATAACAAAGGTACATACAAAGTATTGTAACGGTCTGTACATAAATACTGACCGTAGCCTGTAACAAATGTATAGGTAAAGTATTGTAAAGGTGGGTGACAGTCAAGATGCTAAACTAGAAAAGAAATCATTGAGTCCCAGAGTGGGTCTGACTGAACCCCAAAATATTTGTTCTCATAGCACAGTGATAACAAAGGCACCCCAAAACACACTCATTCCTGTCCCAAGGTGAAAACAAAGGTACCCAAGAAGTTTCGTGAAGATCAGTTCATAAATACGAGCTGTATAGAAGTTGAGACAAAAAACTGATTGGACCTAATTTTGGTACAAAATGGCCACTGGTAGCCATCTTGAATTTTGGACCGCACTCCGAAACACTCGTTCTCGTCCCAAGATCGGTTGATAAATGCAGCCTCTAGCCTGAGCCGTATTGACACGTGTACTTACAGTGTATAAGTAGCACTAAATAAATCAAAATTCATCTCATTACGTGTACACTCCATATAAAACCGCACTTCGCGTACCCCACTTTTTGTGTAGAAAAGTGGGGTACCCAAGTGCGGTTAGGAGAGAAGCATTACATAATCAATTAGTGCTCAACGAGAAATTTCTTCCAGAGTCTGAACCTGATTAGTAATATTAGTCTTCAGTCAGTGAATTTCTAAAACCTGCATTTCATAAAATAATGATATAAAAATATTATATCTGTCTTTTCCAGATGATTGAGATCATTGTACCCCGGAATAATGTCCGCTTTTAAACAATTCGCCCAATATTTTTCGAGATATTTAACTTGTTTCCGTATTAAAATAAAATGTTTTGCCGATATGTCATTTGGATTCCCCCCTGTATAATTAAAGGTAAGTTTATCGCCATCGAACATGATCTTGTCCACCTTCATTCTCGAAACATTTCATCGAGACATTTTTAAATAAAATTACCGAATAGAGGAAGTATTTTAAAATAAAACAAATTCTGTGCGTTGCTATGTTTTTTTAGAACAATAATGTGACAGTCTCGGCGATACATCCTGTCTTTACGAAGTGCGGCCCCTATTTTTCAGACTCGGAATCATTACGAACTCGGCATATGATTTAATATCATTGCAGATAAGCTGCTTCACGTTTACCTCAGTAATTATTTTTGACGAACTAAATTGAGAATGAAACAGAATTAATAAATAAATCCATCTGCTCCTTCCGGTCATTTTCGTAACAACTCGGGTGGATTTTTTCAAATTACGTTCAGTCTTCGGAATCATGAAATTTTAGAAGAAGAGACATACGAATCATGGCCTACGGTAAACAAATTTATAGTGTAGTTTAGGAAGTGGAAGGCACCCACAATGGGATTTTCTTGTCAACTTCCAATATCTGAAAAAGGCATGAAAAATTGGTGGCGTCACTGGGGGCCGGGGGAGGGGTAGGTATTTGCCCCTTAAACACAGATTTTGCCCACATTTGCTTCCCACGTCCATAACACACACACACACACACACACACAAACTCTCTCTCTCTCTCTGTCTCTATCCCCCCCCCCCACCCCACCCCACCCCACCCCCGTAACCATGGCGTATTCACGCCTCCCGTGAGTCAACGATCGACAGTATAATCTCTCCACTTTTAAATCTGATCCGCCGCGCCTGGAAAAATTCTCCCTTAAAATTTTATATATTTTCCTTTTTTTACAGCTTGTGGCCCTCATTAACGGGGGAGGGGAGCATTCCAATGAGGGGCCATAAACTATGTGACTGAAACAAAATATGGAAATTCACTAAATTCACAACGCCAATGGCCGAATTTGGCCAGCACTCAGGCTATACAAAAATCTGCATTCAAATTTTATTATGTTTAAGTTTTTGTTTCAAAAACATAGCTTATGACCCTTCATTGGAACGAGCTAGTGGATTTTGAGTCTTTCCATTGAGGGGTCCCAAGCTCTGTTTTGAGACAAAAAAATTCAAATTTTTAGTTGTTATTAAAGAATTTATCTTGCAAGTGCCACCTGGTCCTGTAGGCGGGTGGAGACTATTGGATCACCGGATTTATCTTCCTAGCATTTGGTACGTTTTTTCTTGAAAATAGTATGTTTATTTTCGTGGCTGGAAACTGGGTAGACTGATAACATTTTGGCCAGACGCTGTCGTCTGTATGTTGGTGTTTTGGTAATAATAATTCTCCCCAGCTAGCATGGGTTTCTTTTCAATAGATGCTTCAAATGCTTCGGCCCTTTGACAGATTAATAAGTAAATTAGCCTTAGAAAAGGTGTTGAACATATGACATACCAGTATACAATTATGCTCAATTAGCTACTTCTGTTCAGTGGCGTGTTAAATTAAATCCTTTGTTTGTTGTTAATCCCCAAGAAAATGTTAAAAGAAACGAAACACTTGCTATGTTTCATCATATCACACCCCCCAAATATAAAAATATTCACAGGAAACATTTTTAAAACCTCCTGAAAGTTAGTGCTTGCGCGGTCTGGAGTCCAATGATATTAGCTTCAAATAAGAGACTTCATTAGTTGAAACTTTGGATATTTAGTGCTTAACACGATGTCTTGATCAAGTAGTCCAATAATATTAGCTATGAACACGCGTCTCATCAAGCTTTATTTATTTTTTATTATTTGTTGCTAATATTATTGGTGGACTGTTTCATTATCCACATCATAGTATGATGCCGCAACACTACCACCGAGTTAGGGTGAGAACGGTTTGAGTTTCGCCGAATTGAATAGAGCATGCGTTTTGGCCCTAATCTTTTCAAAATCAGCCCCCCTCCCCCTCCAAAAAAAAGAATGGGAGCCAAAACTCGTTTTATCACCAATATCAGTCACCGCTGATATGACCGATTCCCCGGGTTGAATAAGATGTCACAACGTTGTTCTCATGACCATAAACTCAAGTAATGTATTCCTGGGTGGCGTCATTTCGTTCCCGTGGGGACACACTTCATCGATCAGAATGGTCCCGAGTTGAATTATGATACCGTGTTTTGAAGTAGCTCCAGGAAAAAGATGAGAGAAGCATGGATCGGGTTTACCCAAATTGGATCTGATCCGTGTTTTGAAGATAATCTCCCCCCGGGTTTGGGGTTCCATAGCGGCTGTCAGATAGAATAAAAAATGTGTTTTAATTTTTACATTTGGGGGGATTATCATGTTATATCCCGGACGAAAAGCAGATAAATTGCCAGTATGTTCAAAAAGAAAAATGTGTAGTTATCTGTACCCGTCCATTTCGGTTGAGAATCAGAATGTTTTTTTCAACAACAATGACCTCGATTAAGCGAGTTCAGACTATTTTATATCATGTAAATCCAATAGATGGAAGAGCCACACTGCTTCACGGGATCGTCAAAATTCACATTTTTTTAAAAGATTTATTAGAACACAAAACGTGAATTATTGGACCGATTTTCACATTTAAAGGATTCTTTTGATCCAGAAAATTCTCTCCAAAAATATTTCAGGCACAGAAAAAGGATTTAGTGAAGAAAACTTATTATGTAAATTGCGAGGTGTTTTCCCAATCAACACTGATTAATGAGTAAATACCTGCTGTTATATAATCTTACATAACGCACTCAGTCGACATTGGAATAATTTTTTTATATGGAGTGTACACGTAATGTAATTTGCATAATTTCTGCACGAGAAAAAAACCCATACTATATGTGATGTATTCCATTTTACTAAACATTCATACAAAAAATTATTCAAATTCAGAGCTTTCATGTGGAAGTTCTGCGCAAAAATCTGATTGCCCCTAATTTTTAACAAAATGGCTGCTGGTGGCCATCTTGAATTTCAGACTGGACCCAAAAACACTCGTTCTCGTCCCACAGTGATAACAAAAGTACCCAAGAAGTTTCGTAAAGATCGGTTCATAAATGCGGCCTCTAGCCCGAGCCGTATTGGCATTTGCACTGACAGTGCTGAAAGTAACACTAAATAAATCAAAGTTAGTCTAATTTGCATAATTTAAGCAAAAGAAAAAAACCTGTGTGATATGTACTGTATCTCATGGTACTAAACATTCATACAAAAAAATATTCAAATCAGAGCTTTCATATGGAAGTTCTGTACAAAAAACAGATTTCTGCATCGTCGGTACAAAATGGCGGTTGGCAGCCATCTTGAATTTCGGACCGAAACCCAAAAACACTTGTTCTTGGCCCACAGTCATAACAAAGGTACCCAAGAAGTTTCGTAAAGATCGGTTCATAAATACGACCTCTAGCCCAAGCCGTATCCAATTGTTGACATACGGACAGACAGACGACGGGCCATGACAAAAGCTCAAATTTGGCTTCGCCAAAGTTGAAAACAAACGGACGACAGGCCATGACAAAAGCTCAAATTTGGCTTAGCCAAAGTTGAGCTAAAAATGATCCTACCACTCTCAAAATAAAACCTGTCTGGTATATTGTCTACAATAAGCTATATTCCAAGTTCGATTGAAATCAGACACCTATAACTCAAGTTACCATCTGGAAACCAATATCAACATGTTTTATAAGTTGGTAAAGGGTCATAACACAGCCAAAAAATATCGGACCATGCCCACTATCAATCCCAACCTGTATTATGTGGTTATAAAATTATGTATAAAATTTTGTTTCATTTCATTCAGTCAAACTAAAGTTCTCGTCCGAAAACCACATTCAGGACAGACGTACGTACAATTGGACAGGCAGATGGACGGACAAGGGTAACACTTAATGCCCCTGCCAAAATTGGAGGGGGCATACAAAGCACTCAATGACTACTGGTGACCAGGTTCATATTTTTAACATCCAATGAGTTTCAACCCATTTGGTTTTGACTTAACACCCTTCAATCTGATGTCAAAATAGCCAAATTTCAAGTAGCCATTTTTCCCATAATGCAACTGGAAATTTAACCAATTCAATCTTGTTTGACAGAGCTCAATGAGCTCTTTCAAACAAGATTGAATTGGTTAAATTTCTAGTTGCATTAAGGGAAAAATTTGCACCTTGAACTTTAGATATTTCGACATCAGTGTGCAGGGGGTTAAAAATGAAATGTCATACCATGACTGAAATTTGAGCGTGACCCAGTTTCAGAATTTTGGGCTTTGTCCAGGTTTTTGGCACTAAAATTTAATCCTTTGAATTCGAGAGGCCACTATTCTGGCCCAAGAACATGATACGTCATAATTTCATTAAGAGGGACGGCTTCCACGTAAATGTGTGAAGTAGACCAATCAAAGTATGTTGAAAATATTAATTGGTCTACTCCCAAATAATGAATAAGGAATCCTGCAATTGCTGCTATTGAACTGACATGGAAGATCCCACCAGGGCTCAAAAGGTTAAAGATGAGATTCAGGAATTTATTAGAGGGTCTCAAATTGTGATTTCCTAAATTTTTAAAAAATGTTCGAAATGTCCTCAATGATCCATTTTTTGAACCCCCGAGTTTGGGATTATTCTGGTCTCAAAATCAGGGCTTGACAATTCAGAATTTTGATGGACCCATTTGAAGGTTGCCCCATCACATGTTCATTAACCTTTTGATCTTTTGCACCAATTTTGGGGGTTAACCCTTTACATCACATAGCTTTCCCCCAAATATCCTGAACTTCATGATTAAAACCTTTGTCTCAAAGTTTCAGTAGAAGCATACAAATATGGATATCATTGAAACCAGCTGGTTCCAATGATATTCATATTGTTATGGATTTATTGAGAAATTGCCAGGATGTGTGAGGTTGTGTAAGCCACACTTAGGCTAATTTTCTGACCATTTTCCATTTTGTTAGGTAAAGGCTTAACCTCTTTGTTAACCATTATAATTGGTAGATTTGTGGATGTGAATTTTGTTGAGAAATAAAAGTCATTATGATTTATAATAATTTATCTTTTATCTTTGTTACATGTCTTCTTATGTCATTACCTTTCAATCAAATCTCCAATTATGAAACTATTTTTTGGTTAACTTAGAAACAGGTCTCCCAAAAATTTTTTTGCGTAACCTATAGGCAACCCATCCTACAGATTGACCCAACTGTTGAGCCCTGCAAAATGCAATTTTCAAAATTCTGTAAAAATTCACTCGATGGTCGATGATAACCAGGTGATGCCAGTGGCTAGATCATATATGGACCCTCAGTTAGTATTGACTTATTAGTTTTGGTCCCAAGTTGATATGTCATACTATGCCTCAGTCTGATATATGAGCAGTGCACACTTTTCAGCACAACCGGCTCTATGCAATTTTTTGAATACTTATTGTTTCAAGAATATTTCCCAGTTAATGTTAACCTTCAAGGGCCAGGAGAGTTTTAGAAATTTTTGCAACACTTTGATAGCCCACATGCCATGAATTCGGAGTCATTTCTATGCAAGTCTTGGCTACCTATATAGGTAGCCAAGTCTTGCCTAGGAACAACTGCCAAGACACTTTAATTTCAGCTTGCAAGCTTATCCAGATTACATGTTGGGGCACTTGTTTTGTTGTAGAAAGAAGTGAGTAACTCTCCCATAAAGTGTAAAAAGTCGAAGGCAAGTGAGAAAATAAGGTAAATAGGTTTGCGTTTGGAAGTTCTATTCAACTGATAGGGTTATTCAGTTAGGAGAAATCCAATTTTGCAGACCCCACTGTACCATCATATGGTCTGCTTCTATGATAGACAATCAAAGAATCACATATACAAGTTTACTCTAACACATACTTACCAAGCCATCGAGAATTCCAGAGGGATGTTTATACAAATTCTCCCAAACATCTTGTAACGTTGTCACACTTCTTGGAAAATACACTGGAATATTCAAATATATCAAATAATTTGAGACATTGTAACTCAGAGAACCATTTCCAGTTGTGTGTTCCTTGATAATATTTCCTCAATAAAACTTGACCAAAATACCAAAATTTCAAGCTATAATTTTTCCCCATAATGCAATTTGGAATTTAACGAAGCCAATCATGTGTGACAGAGCTCAATGAGCTCATTGAGCTCTGTCATACAAGACTGATTTGGTTAAATTCCTAGTTGCACTATGGGGAAAATTTGATGCTTGCAATTTCCCGGGGTTCGTACAGATATCAGAGAATCAAATTCAAGCGCAATTTATGCACTTTTCAAGGACTGTGTTGACGATTTTCAAGGATTACTATTACTTGCATACTGTTATGATGCCCTGTCACATCAAGTCAATTATTTTGTATCTAATCTAATTTATTTCACAAAGTTGGTGATTTATTTATCATTTCATTACTTTTATCAAAATGATGGCCTTCACATGTGTAATCAGGTTCTCTTTCTGAATTTCATAATCACAGGTGCAGTTGCTACCCTCAATACAGATTTGTATTTTATCAAGAGGTTTTTTCAATGAGCTGTCAAAAAAGACTGAATAGGTTCAATTCCGAGTTGAATTATGGGAAAAATTTGCTTCTTGAAATTGTTTTTGGGACATCAGTGTAGAGAGGGTTAAGCAAACATCTGTCTGTACCAAATGAAAAGGGTTAATCTTTAAGAAATAGTTGTAAATGATTTCAAAGATGTCACTGAATATATTCACTTCAAGCCTCTGTTTCCAATTTTTTCAAGAAAGGGAACCCTTAGCTTGACATGGTGCAGTTTTATCTTTCTTGCCACCTTGACCCAAGTTAACTTCCAGTGCCTCTGTTCAATGTAACTAGGGGTGTAAAGATATGTTTGTGTCGTGATACGATACATATCTTGATATGTGGGTCACGATATGGATACATATCTAGATACGATGTGTGACAACTTGATTCCCTACGGCAACAATCCCACAATAAAACAGAAGACCAACTGTGGACTTCTGAACACACTGTTAGAATCCCTTCAAGGTTGAGTGCTCGGACTACTGCCATCTTGAGCCATTTTATTTCTGGGAATGGGAGCTGCCACTTTAACTCAGGCTTCAGAACATGGTCCCCCCTAAAGTTTCGGGGATTTAGTATCAACTGACTGAACTGAGTTCAAGGACACATGCTTAAGATGCTGTTTGATAAGCAAAGTCATGTTGATAGTGGATTCTGTGTATTTGATTTGTATATGACAGAACTGACATATTGTTATCGTTTTGTCAGATTGACAATCACGATGTTCCCTGCATTGTTAACAGCAATGTCAATTTGAATCTTTTTCACTAATTTTTGCTATCGAGTTGACTCAATTGAATTTTGTGTTAATTCTTGAAATAAAAGCTTTAAATTGTCAATCTAAACACAAACAGCAATGTTGTCAAAATTAGTTACCCACATCAAGACTTAAAAGAACACTGCTAAAATGCATGTCTATATGGCTATGATTGTTGTGACCTTAAGGGACAATTCTATATTTTAGATATTCTGCAAAATGGCATGCTGAATCAAAACAGATTTCGTGGAAGCCAAAAATAACTGAAACAGTTAATTAAGGTGTTGAAACAAGTACCTTCAGTTAGTTTCAAAAGGCTGAAATACCTGACTTTGCCTTCAAACACTGACTACTGAGTAAGTTACTGTGCAAATTACGTTAGTTGAACTAAGTCTGCATCTTTCGCGTTCAACCGACATTTGACAGGCCGCACCATTATGTGTATCGTCAATCGAAGTATCGTGGTGTATAGTGCACATGTGTATCTTTACACCCTTACTTGCAACTTATCTGAAAAATACCTGGTAGTCTGTCAAAACTTTCCTGCCTCACTAATGTCATCTGTCTTTCAGAAACATCAGGTAATGTCCATACAATAACTCTCCCCTCCGAATCTCCTCTCAACAACAATCGGTTTGAATTTTCACTCTGACTCACATGATACACCATAGAAGGAGAACATACCAATGACTGAAAAAAAAAAACAATTCCAGATGAAGTTAACCCTCAGGACACTCGGATCAAACTATGAATTTTTCAGATGGAGAAATTGCTCTATTAAAAACTTTCAGCCAAAGGCCTTCATCAGTTTACCAGCTTGAAGCTAGAAAAACTATGAATGGACCTTTGGGTGAAAGATTTTAACCATTTACCCAACATAGAGAATATCAATTTTTTTTATCTTAATTGCTTTTTAAATTTAAAAAAAAATTGTCAACAAAACCCTATCATGTGACCCCTCATGGGAACGAACTCGATGAGCTCATTCCAATGAAGGGTCACATAATATGGTTTAGAGGAAATATTTTGAAACATTTATTTTTTTCAACTGACCAATTTGCAAATTACTCGGGCGGATGCGGGCAATTCGTTAGGTAAAGGGTTATAATAGAGCAATTACTCCATTTAAACCTTTGGTCCCTTTATCTGGATCTTATGGAACAGATATGAAATTTTTGACCAGCAATTTTTTCCTATAATGAAACAGGAAATTTAACCAATCCAACCTTGTTGGACAGAGCTCATCAATCTTTGTGCAGTGGGTGGGGGGAGGGGCATAAATGTGTTGAAGATACCCATCAAAATGGAATGGTAAACAAGATTTGTTCGAAAACTAGCTTCAAAATTATTTAACGTATGAAAATATGCACATTTCCAAGAAAACGCCTCAAAACATGGTAATGAACTGTGTGACGTCACACCAGGAACCGGCAAAAAACCCATGTACTGCTGCTCAGAGCAAAATAACTACTGTCTATGTTCGACTGATTGGTCTACTGTATTCCACTTTTTGGAAACTAAAAACCTTTCCATGGGAATCATGATGTGATATTATATGTAGAGGGGTACTAGACAAGCAACATTCCCTAATCTGCATCTCTTCCACCCCCCGATGGTTTTTGTGTTTGACTTGATTTGATTGTCAATACTCAATAGCGGAGCACAACTGATGATGCAGCAACCTGCATATGACGTCACACACATATTTGCTTCAGGAATTGACATTCATTGTCCTCGGAATGCGCCATTAGGAGGAACTACTGCTTGAAGAATTGAGGATCATTGGTAGAGGGGGTTACAGTCATCAGTCACACTAAGTTTTCAAACCATTTGGCCTTGTAGTTTCAAAGAAGATTTTCTTGAAAATGCACACATTTATGAATTCTTTGTCAACAAAAAAAAAATCAGTAAAAGAAGGTTAAATATTTTGAAAATTACAATTTTCTCAGACAGTTTTCTCTTTCAAAATAGCTTTGGATAAGTAAAGGGTTACAGGAAACACATTTTACTCCAATTTTGTCAGATCTTAAAAGATATATAAATTACTGTCATCTAAGCTGACATGATGGGAAGTGAAAATAAACAAAAAAAACTTTCCTGGTTTTCCAAACACTTGTCATCACTCAGTATTTTCTGATAAGTGACTTGACACTAATAATCAACATACAGTTGCAATTGTTTACAGTAGTGCAAGTCAAAATAAGTTGTGTAGGATAATCCTATAAACTATGTATCTTTCATTCCTACACTGATAAGACCAGAAGCTGACATCATTTTTCTGGAAAGCTCTCACTGATAGCTTTCCAGAAAATGTCAGATTCTGATCTTGTCAGGGCAGGAGCAGCAGTTTACTAAGTTTATTGCAGTTATGCTACAGCTTATTTTGACTTGTACTGTATACACAATATTTGGAGTTTTTTTCCCAGTTCTCAGTGGAGAAAACTGGAACCAACCCTTACCAGATTCTCAAAAAACAAGTATTTTGCTGACAGTACCGATCTTCGTGCAGTCAGGAGAGGCATTGGGTTAATCATTAGAATATAGCCTCTGGTGGCCACATATTTCCATCCTCTCATAGACCATTCCTGCGAAGTTTGGTCCATGTCGGCTCAGTAGTTCCAGAGAAGAGAAGATGAAAATGTGATTCCCCATAGGGTTTCTATAGTAACTATAAGCCACAATTGTGGCCATGTTTACAACCCGATCAACATTAAATGAGGATCGTTGGTAGAGGGGGTCCCAGTCATCACTTAGGTGAAGTATCAAAACATTTGGCTTGGCAATTTCAGAGAAGATTTTTGAAAATCCACCAATCAGAATCAAAGAATGCCTCTGGCGGCCATGTTTTTCAACCCACGGGAACAAAATGAGGATCGTTTGAAGAGGTCCTCCCATAGACCATCCTTGCCAGGTTTGGTTCACATCGGCTCAGTAGTTCCGGAGAAGATGAAAATGTGATTTCTCATAGGGTTTCTATGGTAACTATAAGCTGCAATTGTGACCATGTTTGCAACCCGATCAACATTAAATGAGGATCATTGGTAGAGGGGTCCCAGTCATCATTTATCTGAAGTATCAAAACATTTGGCCTGGCAGTTTCAGAGGAGAATATTTTTGAAAATCTACCAATCAGAATCAAAGAATGCCTCTGGCGGCCATGTTTTTCAACCCATGGGAACAAAATGAGGATCGTTTGTAGAGGACCTCCCATAGACTATCCCTGCCAGATTTGTTTTCACGTCGCCCCGGTTTTTCCAGAGAAGAAGAGGAAAATGTGATTTCCCATAGGGTTTCTACAGTAACTATAAGCTGCAATTGCGGCCACGTTTGTGACTCAATCAACATTAAATGAGGACCGTTGGTAGAGGGGGACCCAGTCATCATTTATGTGAAGTTTCAAAACATTTGGCCTGGTAGTTTCAGCGAAGGTTTTTGAAAATCCATGAACCAGAATCAAAGAATGCGTCTGGAAGCCATGTTTTTTATCTGACGGGAACAAATTGACGATCGTTTGTAGAGGACCTCCCATAGACCATTCCTGCCAGTTTGGTTCACACAGGCTCAGTGGTTACAGAGAAGATGAAAATGTGAAAAGTTTACGGACGCCGGACGCCAAGTGATGAGAAAAGCTCACATAGCCTTTTAGGCCAGGTGTGCTAAAAATACAATACCAGAAGAATTATGGTAGTTTTTAGGCAGCAATCATAATACATTTATATGGTTAGTTTAGGGTTAATTATCCACAGATCTTGATGTCTTTATGTCATCCTTCCATACCGAGTACACTTGACAAGCTATACCAGTACCAGAAGAATTATGGTAGTTTTTAGGCAGCAATCATAATACATTTATATGGTTAGTTTAGGGTTAATTATCCACAGATCTTGATGTCTTTATGTCATCCTTCCGTTATTTCTATGACCTCATTGTCATCTCAGATTGGGTTGGTTTGCACGAGTTAATTATGACAGCACTCCAGACATGTGTGCTTGATTTCTTGCTGTGTATTTGTGATCAGTCAGAGTCAGTCTGTGAATTACATTGAAGCAACTGGGTCAGGTGGTGAATTTCCAATCAAAATTCCCCCCGCCTCCCCTACCAACACCTTAGTAAATTCATTGCACTGGTATAGCTTGTCAAGTGTACTCGGTATGGGTACAGTTTAGGTTGTGTGGGTGTTTTTTTATACCGCCCACAATGTAGGCAACATTTTCCAAAATGAAACTCCACATAGAGCAGTCATAATTATTCTACTACTCCTTTACTGGCTACACTGTACTTATGATACATATATCAAACAGTAAAATCTACATTAGTGATTTAGTGTAGTCCTAAAACACATACATCAGTTCTTATTCATTGCTCATTGCAGGTGGGGTTTTCCAGTCCATGATGGCAGCATAAAAAACTTTCCAGAATCCATTCCAATGAGGAGGCGTAAGCTCAATTTAAATGCTTCCTGAGAATAGTGCTGACTGGTTTTGGCTATTACTTTGGTCAATATTACTCAGTTATTAACGTAAATTTTTAATAACCAGAAAATGTGACTAACCTTGAGCAGTGCACGTGGTTAGTCAAACTTTCTGGTTATGAAAAATTGTTAACTGTCGTATCACACACTACATGAAAACTGACATTCACTAAGGCTGTGCAATGCACAGGATAAATCGCATAATAGATATGATATTATTTATAACTGGAATGAAAAGCATGACTAACCCTGTGCATTGCAGAATTAATTGGTAAGCTTACATGCACCAGCTGATCATAGGCATTGCACAGGATCAGTTGATAGGCTGCTATATCACCCAATACACAAAAATATACACTGACAGAGGCTGTAACAAGAGGCCCCAGGGTGCCTGAGGGCACTCACCTGACATGGTAGTCTAAATATCAAACCAGGGACTTGACTTGAATAAGCTGCATACGCCCCTCCTAAGAAAAGGATATATCAACTAAATGAAGCATTTGTGCGCACACAATACAAAGGATTTTCCTTCTATTTTCAGTTCCTTTACGTCCCAAAATTGAGATAAACACATAAAAAACAGATTTTTTTCCCAAACAAAATATTTTCAGCCTAAATTTTTTTTTTTTTCTTAAAACGCATAAAAAACCAAAAAACTAAAGTCCCACCTGGACCCCAAATTTTCTGTGTAAAAAAGAAATTTTTTTTTGTCTTAAATTTGACTGAAATGCATAAAAACAAAAAAAAATTCCGGATTTTGGTCCAAAATTTCTAAGTCCGGAACGGGCTCCCAAATTTTAAGCCTAAATATGAACCCAGGGACTTGGCTTGAACAAACTTGAATCTCACCCCCCCCCCCCCCCCCCCCCCCCCCCCCAAGGATGCTGCATACCAAATATCAAAAGATTCTTATTAGTAGATCTGAAGAAGAAGATTTTTAAAGAATATTCCTCACACTGCACTAATTTAAAAATTTGGGTTCCCATAGAGAGCCCAAATATGGACCCAGGGAATTGATTTCAATAAACATGTGAAACAATCTTCCAAAGATGTTATATGTGAAATTTGAAAGCCTTTGGAGCAGTGGTTTGGGAGAAAAGTAGTCTTACATGTTTTTCCCATTACCCACAAGTGTTAAAAAATGCTGACTCAGCACTTTTTCAAAGTCCCCAAAAAGTACCCATGATAAAACCGATAGCAATTTTTTTTTACCATTCCATTCTGTTGGTCCTAAGGAAGCTTCACACCAAATAAGAATTCTCAGTGCAGTGTAGTTTTGGAGATATGGGCGTTTTAATTTTTTTCTATTTTTAGCTCCTGCGGTTCCCATGGGACGGGTGAAAAAAATTTGGGCATAAATTAAGTACTTATGACCCAATAAGCCCTATTATCAAATTTGGTTCAAATCTGCCTCTCGGTTTGGAAAATATAAATTTTGGGACTGGCAAAAATTCTTGCCCCTCCCATAACGAAGGCAAATAATGCCCAACAAACTTCTCTTGAACAAACTTGATTCTAAACCTCAAAAGGACTCTGTATACCACATATCAAGTCTCTGCTACTGGTGGTTCATTAGAAGAAGATTTTCAAAAATTTGGCCATTTTTTCCCCACACCTCTGCTCAATGTGAGCCGAAACCTAATTTGCATAAAAATCAAAATACCCCTATATAACCACTACTTACATGAAATTTAATTAAAATGTGGCCAGTGGTTTAGGAGAAAGATGCTCAAACACCACCTTCACGCAGGATGACAGACGACGGCTGGACGGACGGATGATGGAGGAAGAGTGATAAGAAAAGCTCACCCTGACTTTCAGTCAGGTGAGCTAAAAATACACAGGGTTAGTTGGTTACATGTTACATAGAGTGCAGGATTCTGATAGAAATACTTATACTGGATTGTGAAAATTTTTTAACTTGAATTCCAAAAGGGAAACCATATTATATTTTCAATTAATTTGCTTGTTTTAACCGGTTGAGTGCTAGAGACCACTATCATGGCTCTTTTGAAAAGTGCTGGAACCCACTTTAGTGGCTTTACACTGTACGCATTAGCCTGATGTTCGTTCAGCAGTATAAGAAAAATATAAAATTGTTTGGTTACAATTTATTGGAGAGTGCTATTGGCACTCTCCAATAAATTGCAACCAAACAATTATGAACAAAATCTTGCTAAACTAAGGCTACTCTTGCTGATAGCATGTATCTTTGAGAGAAAAAAAATGCCCATGTTTCAAATCACTTTTAAAAAATAATTTACCACTCAACCAGTAAAACATTGTTGCTGTTTGTGGACTCTAAAGATCATCGTAACTAGATGTGTCATTCGACATAAATGCTCCCATGGGGTAGCATAATTGAGTATTGGATTTAAATCCCTGTAGCATAATTAACTGTTTAAATATCTCCAAATATAGGAGAAATAATAGGAAATAGGAGAAATAAATAACCAAATGCAATATCTCCATCTCCTAGAGTCTGGGAAAAATGAAATTCTAAATACTTTATAGTTTACCACTTTTGCTGCCAAAAGCAGCTATTTTCACCTATTTTATGATGATTATCTGAATGTTCTGGTATGCGCAGATCAAATCGACCAGAGAGCTCTTTCCAACAATATATCAGATGATAGTGTTTCAAGGATGTTATAATTTTTATTAAACTTGCACGAATAAAGGAATACATAGAGGTTAAAGTGGGCATGGCAGTGAACGGGTTATATTAAAGTTAAGTAACTTTGAAATTAAAATCAGTGGAAAGCGAAAAAAGTTAAAACTAAACTTGAAGGTAAGAAACGCTGCAAAAAAATAATGAAATAAACTAATTAGGAGGCCATAACTCTGACCATAACCATCGGACTGGGCTGGTTTTCAAACTTGACCTGTAGATTCTTCGGTTAAACTCATAAACCAAAATATTGATTCAATCAATTAATATTTGTTGATTTTATTGTGCTAATGAACAAAGAATTGTTAAATTGACTAATTAAGTCGAAACGCTGCCCTTAATTATCGGACTGTAGGTTCCTCAGTTAAACTTAAATATCGAAAATTGGCCCAATAAATTAATATTTGTTGAAATCATAACACTAAAGAATGAAATTTTGTTAAAAATGACTAATTAGGAGTCATAACTCTGCCTGTGATCATCGGATTCAAACTTGATCATAAAAGTGTTAAGAACAACTCAAATATCAAAGCACAGAGAGTAATCGCTTGACTGGACTGGTTATGTGAAATAATTCATGAGAGGCGAGGGACACTGTACAAACACGAATGTGCATGAGTGTTTTACAATATAGTCCCTTGCCTCGAATGAATTATTTCACATAACCAGACCAGTCAAGCGATTACTCTGTTCATTACTTTTCATTATTAACGATAATTATATTATTTAACCCTTAACTTAACATAACTCCTGAACAGGCCAGCGCTATTCTAAAAAATCGTCAATTAATTTTCGTTATTTTTTCATTTTTTGTCTCTAAAACATAGGTTATGACCCCTCATGGAACGAGCTCATCGAGACAAAAAAATGAAAATAATAGTTATTCAAGAATTTTTTTTGCAAGTGTGGTCTGCTTTTCATGTTAGGTGAAGGGTTAAAAAAAACAATGAAGTCCCCATTACACCCACGGCAAAGCATCTTCTTTTGCATGCGCGGATACATGACGCAATTGTTGATTGCATAATTCACATGTGAAGTTATCGTTTATTATCAAACCCAGAAATCTCAGTAAATCACACTTTGGAAAGTAATAAAATGTGATAATACTTGTTGAAGTTATTGTGCTAACAAGCACATTGTTATGGAATGACAGAATGATGGATGGACAAAGGTAACACTATATGTCCCCGGCTATGTTATGGTGGGGGCATAAAAATATGGTTTCCATGGAATAAAATAAAGTAATGAAATTGCACTTGTGAGGTATACTCACCTGTTCAGTGTATAAATCTAAAACATGATAAGCATGAGGTGATGAAGACTGGTGATGGCGATGATATTCACCACTGTCTGGTATAGCACTGAAAAAATAAAAAAAATTAACCCTTTACCCAACGTAATGGCCAAAACCGGCCAGAGCTATTCTAAAAAATCGTCAATTAATTTTCATTATTTTTTATCTTTTTGTCTCAAAAACATAGGTTATGACCCCTCGTTGGAACAAGCTCATTCCAATGAGGGGTCATAACTTATGTTTTTGAGACAAAAGATGAAAAAAATTACTTATTGAAGAATTTTATTTTGCAAGTGTCGTCTGCCTTTCATGTTAGGTAAAGGGAAAATACTTGACATGATCAAGAAAACCATTACTGATATTTTATATCAATTTCATCAACTAAGGCAATATTTTTTTATTTTTATTAGGGTTTAACAACACTTTCAGTAGCCTGGGTCACTGGGTGAAGGATGCCCGAGTACCCAGAGACAACCACCGAGCAGCGGCGACAAACTGTCAGACTCCCCAACATACTTACTCCACCACGCAGGGTTAGCAGTGGTTGAAGACAAGTGCACCACTGACGTGCAGAATGCCTTAGTACGCAGTGCCACGATGCCCTCATATGAGCAATCAGGATTAAGTCCCTTAACCAAGGACGCAACTCACTTACCCCTGGTGGGTATCGAACCGAGAACCTTTCAGTTTCAAGTCCAATTTCGTAACCAATGAGCCACGTGCACCACCCTAACCCTCACAAAATATTCAGAGCCCACTCAACTGGATATCTTTTTATTGAATTACCCTGTTAAATGAATATACCTTCCAAACACAAAACCATTTACCATACTTGAGTATCAACTTTGCCTGTTAATTGCACATAGGGTATAGAAAAAAGTCTGTGTAATGAATAAAACATCTTATTCCCAAAAGAAACAAAATACTGCATTTTGATTGGCTGAGAGGTACGGTGTAACTTGCAATCCACAGTGGCATTTCTTACACCGTGTTTAACCACGGTGTAAAAACAAGAATATACAAGAGCAAGTTATATGGCTAAAAAAGTAGTACCCATTTTTATTATTAATTCATACTTTCTGCTCGGTTTTGTTAAAAGAAAAACTAAAATACAGGAAATTAAATATGTATGAGCAAAAAAATATTACAGATATGGATGTCATTGGAATTGGCTCATTGAGCCAGTTCCAATGACATCCATATTTGTCTGGTTTTATTTAAGAAACTTGCAAAGTACAAATTTTCTGTCAGTTTTTGACCACAATGTAGGTTAAAGTATTAAGTACACCAAAATTCTTGGAAATAAATCTGTTATCCTTGTGTTTTCCAGAGTGTATGGGAATTTACACCAGTACAACCCGGTGCTTCATTAATTAAATTTTTGCAGATAATTTTTATTACCTGGTCAACATATGCATGGACGTCACGGACTATGCGTGAATTACGATAACTCCGCAGCAACTGTACTGCAAATGCTCAGTTTATCTCAACAACACTGCATTATACAGGAAAGTGATCAAATCCCCATTAATTGAATACTCATGTTAATTGAATAATTTTCACTTGCAAAGTGGCTATTCAATTAACAGGGTTCCACTGTATTAAATAGTTGAGTGTTAAATTATTTTTCAAAGGTGATTTGTAACAAGACTATTTTTTTTCAATGATACAATGCTGCCAGTATGGGAAGTCTAAGTTTAAACAAGTTACAATGAAATCGCTTCATAAATATGAACTGTAGACTGTGCTAAACATGTCTAGGTCATATGGCATTCTCATCTAGACATATTGAGTCATCTGACAAATTTGCAATGAAATCCCTTCATAAATGCAAGCTGCAGACTGTGCTCAAGGATCTAGGTAACGTGCCCCTGTGGCCATCAGGGTTGACTGAACCAAACCAAAATAGGACATTCTCATCTAGACATTATACAGTCATCCTAGGAAGTTACAATAAAATCCCTTCATAAATACGACCTGTAGACTGTGCTAAAGGTTTTTGGGTTTCGGGCCTGTGCAGCCATCATGGTTGACTGATCGTGACCAAAAGGGGACGTTCTCATCTAGACCTTATACGGAGTCATCCTACAAAGTTACAATGAAATCCCATCATAAATATGACCTCTAGACTGTGCTAAAGGTTTTCGGGTTTCAGGCTCGTGCAGCCATCACAGTTGACCGATAGCAACCAAAAGGGGATGTTCTCATCTAGACAAGACCTGGAACCTGCATATGAAATTTCGAGATGATCGGACAAGGACTACACGTGAAGCCTGTGCTAAAGAAAATGTGAACAGACTGACAGACTCATAGGCTTCCGCACATGTGATGACAACAGCTTATCTTGACTTTGTCAAGTTAAGCTGAAAAGATTTTGTTCATCAATAATTGTTTTGTTACTAATTATTGGAGAATGCCTTGGCACTCTCCAATAAATTGTAACAAAACCATTTTATATGAACATTTCTTTATCTGCTCTGCACAAAAGACAAGCTAATGTACTAGGTGTAAAGCCACTAATGTGGCGTTCGGCACTTTTCAGTTGAGCTCTGATAGTGGCTTTTAGCACTCTCCCATTTAATCTGTTGTGATTAACTTAAGTACATCTCAATGAAGAAACAGTAGCTTGAACAGCGCTCACATTAAATATGTTGGAGAGGTCTAAAACCATTACACAATCAGCCCGGAAATGAAGCTGGGTGGTGTCACATATATAAAATGAAGTATTTTTATTTCGCCAATACTAATTTATTGTACATGTACTGAGGAAATCTTAACCCTTTGAACCTTAATGGTACTGACCATGCTGGTTCAAGGACATCCACTGGGAAAAGTAGTCTTACATGTTTTTCCCATTACCCACAAGTGTTAAAAAATGCTGACTCAGCACTTTTTCAAAGTCCCCAAAAAGTACCCATGATAAAACCGATAGCAATTTTTTTTTATTGAATTACCCTGTTAAATGAATATACCTTCCAAACACAAAACCATTTACCATACTTGAGTATCAACTTTGCCTGTTAATTGCACATAGGGTATAGAAAAAAGTCTGTGTAATGAATAAAACATCTTATTCCCAAAAGAAACAAAATACTGCATTTTGATTGGCTGAGAGGTACGGTGTAACTTGCAATCCACAGTGGCATTTCTTACACCGTGTTTAACCACGGTGTAAAAACAAGAATATACAAGAGCAAGTTATATGGCTAAAAAAGTAGTACCCATTTTTATTATTAATTCATACTTTCTGCTCGGTTTTGTTAAAAGAAAAACTAAAATACAGGAAATTAAATATGTATGAGCAAAAAAATATTACAGATATGGATGTCATTGGAATTGGCTCATTGAGCCAGTTCCAATGACATCCATATTTGTCTGGTTTTATTTAAGAAACTTGCAAAGTACAAATTTTCTGTCAGTTTTTGACCACAATGTAGGTTAAAGTATTAAGTACACCAAAATTCTTGGAAATAAATCTGTTATCCTTGTGTTTTCCAGAGTGTATGGGAATTTACACCAGTACAACCCGGTGCTTCATTAATTAAATTTTTGCAGATAATTTTTATTACCTGGTCAACATATGCATGGACTGGTATTAAATAGTTGAGTGTTAAATTATTTTTCAAAGGTGATTTGTAACAAGACTATTTTTTTTCAATGATACAATGCTGCCAGTATGGGAAGTCTAAGTTTAAACAAGTTACAATGAAATCGCTTCATAAATATGAACTGTAGACTGTGCTAAACATGTCTAGGTCATATGGCATTCTCATCTAGACATATTGAGTCATCTGACAAATTTGCAATGAAATCCCTTCATAAATGCAAGCTGCAGACTGTGCTCAAGGATCTAGGTAACGTGCCCCTGTGGCCATCAGGGTTGACTGAACCAAACCAAAATAGGACATTCTCATCTAGACATTATACAGTCATCCTAGGAAGTTACAATAAAATCCCTTCATAAATACGACCTGTAGACTGTGGGTTTCACAAAGGTTTTTGGGTTTCGGGCCTGTGCAGCCATCATGGTTGACTGATCGTGACCAAAAGGGGACGTTCTCATCTAGACCTTATACGGAGTCATCCTACAAAGTTACAATGAAATCCCATCATAAATATGACCTCTAGACTGTGCTAAAGGTTTTCGGGTTTCAGGCTCGTGCAGCCATCACAGTTGACCGATAGCAACCAAAAGGGGATGTTCTCATCTAGACAAGACCTGGAACCTGCATATGAAATTTCGAGATGATCGGACAAGGACTACACGTGAAGCCTGTGCTAAAGAAAATGTGAACAGACTGACAGACTCATAGGCTTCCGCACATGTGATGACAACAGCTTATCTTGACTTTGTCAAGTTAAGCTGAAAAGATTTTGTTCATCAATAATTGTTTTGTTACTAATTATTGGAGAATGCCTTGGCACTCTCCAATAAATTGTAACAAAACCATTTTATATGAACATTTCTTTATCTGCTCTGCACAAAAGACAAGCTAATGTACTAGGTGTAAAGCCACTAATGTGGCGTTCGGCACTTTTCAGTTGAGCTCTGATAGTGGCTTTTAGCACTCTCCCATTTAATCTGTTGTGATTAACTTAAGTACATCTCAATGAAGAAACAGTAGCTTGAACAGCGCTCACATTAAATATGTTGGAGAGGTCTAAAACCATTACACAATCAGCCCGGAAATGAAGCTGGGTGGTGTCACATATATAAAATGAAGTATTTTTATTTCGCCAATACTAATTTATTGTACATGTACTGAGGAAATCTTAACCCTTTGAACCTTAATGGTACTGACCATGCTGGTTCAAGGACATCCACTGGGAAAGCCTAAATTCATACTTTGGTGGTAGATCAATTAAGATTTTCAATGTGCCGCCTTGAGGGCTGCACATTGAAAATATTGATTAATCTAATCCCACAATTTCACTGAGCAACTATTTACTTTATGTGATTGGGACACATTGTGAACCTGTCCCGAAAGGCAGTCTTACGAGTCCAAAAGATTAAACTGCAAAAATTTCAATTGTAAAAATTATGCCTGTTGCTAGCTAAAAATAGTGCAAACAATTAACTCAAAATGAGACAAAAAGAGGGTGTGGACTACTTATTTTCTCAGGCTTTGCCATCTGCAATTTGATGTCATAAATATGGGTTATTACCACCCAGTGGGTTTCCAAGATGGTGTATTGAAGTCAAGACCTTGACTCTGGGCATACAAGTCCATTAGGACGAGTTGATATATGACCTAGTGCTGAGGTTGAGACTTCAATACACAAACTTGAAAATCTACATGGTGGTAATAACCAATTCATCTTACAATATTCCTCCCTCAATTGACTTGTTCGCATAAAGAATGGATTTGACACAGTTTTAATGGCGTCTGTTTTGACACTCATTCAGCATCCAAAAATTTATTTTTATGACTGAAGATCAGGACGTCATGGTATTGTATTCTTGATCTGGGCATGATGCAATCCCCATTCATTGTTCTACTTGTACTATAACCGCTGTTGTTTATAGTAGTGTGTCAGCTGTTTGTTTCTTTGGGGTTTTTGTCATGTTTAACACAACATCAGTGGTAGACCTGTAGGGAAATAGCATCACAGTAATTTCATTTCAATGAGCTGATGATTTAGTTATCATGGTGGTCTCGACATGTGTAATAACTCGATGCCAATTGAGGGCAGGTAAAAAAACATTCTCTTTCTGTATCGAATATTTATTTGTTTATTTATTTATTGGTGTTTAAGGTCACATATTTTTGCACAATGGCTAATCATGACCACAACATGAGTATCAACTCAAGACCAGGGGTGAGTGTTAATAAGCCATGTTGCCCATTTTAGAGAGGGTTTCCACATCCCAAGCATTGGTGACTGGGTCCTATTTTATCAGTAAACAGAGCCTGTTTACCACAGTGAACAGTTCTGAATCGAATGATCACACATGTGATTGCTACCCTCAATACAGATTTTTATTTGTCTAGACATTTTTAACCCTTTACCCAGCACAGACGATTTCAAAATTTACTATTTTAAATATAATTTTTTAATTTTTTTCAAAAAATTTCAACAAAACCATTTCATGTGACCCCTCTTTGGAACGAGCTCGTTCCAAAGAGGGGTCATATGATATGGTTTTGTTGAAATTTCTCGTAAAATAATATTTTTTCAGCTGCTGAATTTGCAAATTATGCGGATGGGTGCGGGCGATTCGTTGGGTAAAGCGTTGAATGTATTTAGGGAAATATGTTCTTGTTGTAAAATTAAAAAATTCTGGAAGAAAATATCCTCAGAATATTAATTCTGCATTAATAGCCTCCTTCATCATGCAGATTTCTCCGGTTAGCTGTCAACATATAATTCTTGCAAATAAGAAATCTTTTGAAGCTATGTTCCACGGCTCCAGTTAGCATTTACATTTTGTGAAATAAAATATTACAGAAGCATAAGGTCTTCTCAATGAAAATAAATTATGCTTTCCAACCTGTTCCATCATTTAAACTCCATTCTGAAAACAATCTGATCGAGAATTGAAAATATACAATAAATTTAGGATTTTCTTTTTGGCATGCAATACCTTTTTCATATTCATCTGTCTCAACATTAGAATTTCAATAATTTCTCTGCAATTTATTTTAAAAATACCTGGTCTCCTGACTTTTTTTCATTTTTCACAACTCAAAATCATATTTTTTAAAAATTTAATAAAAAAATATTGGGTTTAACCCTGTTGTGCCACTTTTATAAGACCATTTTGAGGGCTGTATGACAGTATAACACATTCCTCGTGTCTGTGTTCTGCTTGTATTATAAAGTGCCATCTGCTGCTAGAAAAGAAAATTAAAAAGAGAGGATTCATTAAGGTCAGTATAGTAATGGTGAGGGTTAGCAGGCCACCAGGTCAGAAAATAAGCACCCTGACATCTCCAGAATGAGGTTCCTATAGGGTGAATTTGGTGATATTACCCTACACAGCAGGGTAGCTTCACTAAATTTACCCTCAGTGAACCTCAATCTGTATCAAGGACTCGGGCCTGAACAGAAAGAGGTACCCAGAGGATAAATTGGCCTACTGTATGGGACAGCATCAGCAAATTATCCCTCTGGGGACTTCATTCTCCAAATGACAAATTGCTTATTTTCAGGCTTGCAGGCCACTGATAACCCTTACTCTCATTGTAGTTCACTTTAAGATGGAGATTTTGTTTCTCAGTGTGTTAGGTTTATAGCACGAAAAGGGTTAAAATAATTAATCAATAAGATATTGCTAACTCGAAACAGTTATTAATTGTTGGGAACATAACGTGAAATAAAATAACTGCAGAAAAATGGAGGAGATAAGGTATTTTTTAAAATAAATTGAATAGGCCCCTATTCTTCAGCTTTCCCAAAATTTCATGACCAGGTTAGCTTCCCCATTCCCACCCCCATCTGACACTCAAAGTCTTCAGATATTTTTTTATAAACAAAATCAAAGTTTTGTGGTGTGTGACCTTGACCTTGAAGATATGGCCTTGGATAAAAGTCACTACACACCATAGAGTCCTGAGCAATAACTGTACTAAGTATGAACAACATCTGTCAATCAGTTCAAGACAAAAAGTGACAGTGAAATGTCAAGTTTTTTCGGTCACCCTAACATAGGGCCTGTGACCTTGACCTTGAGGGGTACGTACCATATTATAATTTGTGACACAATGTCTTTTAATAGCATGTATTGTTATATAGTTTTGTCCAAAATTATTCAGTGGTTAAGAAGTTATTGTCCAGACAAAGAAAATGTTGATGACAGATGGACAACTGACAGATGAGAGACAGTGGACAAATCATTACCAAAAAAGCTCTGCTTACACTTGTCAGGCAGCGCTAAAAACCTTTCATTACTGTGATCTACTCACTTGGTTACCATTCCTATTTATTTACCAGTAAAACAGTCCTTCTTTATCATAGCAAACAAGCACTACGCAACTTCCTGGGCATACCATGTGAATGAATTAATTCAATGACAATTCAAGGGCAAATGATCAGTAACACAGTTAAGCAGATTGATGTTAAACCTCGCAGTTCAGTTTACACATTCAAACAACCAAATGAAAGAAGAAAAAAAATTCATTTTCATATAAAAGAAGCATACACTCACTGCAAAAATCAAAATAATCCATGTCCCCATAAAGCCATAAGGCCCTACAAAGTAGATCTTCTGTTTCTCTGACTATTTTTTTTTAAAATTGCATGTGGACAGGCGTTTTTTCATTTTATTTTTGAAATTATTTCTTTGCAATCAAAAGCTCATGCTCTTAGTTTGTTTTAGGTTTTAGGCCTCATAATTTACAGAATAGCATGGGTGGTGGTGTAGTTCATCCCTTGAGTGCAAGAAGGCTTTGCAAAGCCTTGTTGTACTCAAGGGACAAATTTATCAAATTTATCAACTTGGGTAAAATATCAGACATAAACCATTTAATTTTTATTTTGTTACGTTTGTACTGGTCATAAAAAGAGACCACAGGGCAGCCAAAAGGATCATGCGGGAGGGCCTAAGAAACAGATTTTAACATTTTTAGGCCTAAACTGCCCATTTATATGGCTCTAAAAAATGTTGTTCCAAGTGTATTCTTCCTTGATAACACTTCTAGAAGGATGCATTTATTTTGACAGTGTTTTTATATCATTGTTGGCTGCCTGTACAGGCAGCCAACAATGATGCAGAAACACTGCAGCCATCTGCAGCTGCGTTAGTGTATTATTTATTTATTTATTCGTGTTTTAAGGTCACATACTTATGCACAATGGCTAATCATGACTGTGACAGTTTTACGGGTGGAGGAAGCCGGAGTACCCGGAGAGAACCACCGAGCAATTAGCACTTAGTACACGGCGTCATCGTGCCCCCATGTGGACAATGGGGGTTAAGTGCCTTGCCCAAGAACACAACACAGGAGTCAGAATCGATCGCTCAGATGGTCACACATCCGAGGAGCAACCGGGCTCGACGTTGCTTAACTTCGGTGATCTGACGAGAATCGGTTACCACAACGCCACCGCGCCCCCTTGCGTTAGTGTATATACGGTAGTTATTAACATGAAATTAATCTGAGGATTTAAGGGTTAAATCAAAATTTATCATTTTGCATAAAAGAGTCAAAACAACACACGACAGACAACATGCAAAAAAAACACACGCAAAATCACGGTTGACTGGTAGAGTGCTCAATTACATTTGAATGATCATTTGTGAAATGAGTAATTTTTTTTCAAAGCTATAATGCAGCCAGAAAAGAAGCCTTGATACATACAGATTATCATGATAATGTGCATGTCCTGTGATCTGTATCAGATTCGAGGTGGTGTCCAGAATGGGATCTCAACGAGCCAGCTTTGCCGGCGAGTTGTGATCCCATTTTTGGACACCACCGAGAATCTGATACAAATCACAGGACATGCACATTATCATGATAATTCCTTTATCTAACAATTCTGTCACATAAACAGATTAAATCTTAACCCTTTACCCAATGTAACGGCCAAAACCGGCCAATGCTATTCTAAAAAAAAATCGGAAATTAATTTTCATTATTTTTTTATTTTTTGTCTCAAAAACATAGGTTATGACCCCTTGTTGGAACGAGCTCATTGAGCTCGTTCCAACGAGGGGTCATAGCCTATGTTTTGAGACAAAAAGTGAAAAAAATTAGTTATTCAAGAATTTTTTTGCAAAGTGTCGTCTGCTTTTCATGATGGGTAAAGGGTTAAATTATTTTCAAACATTTTTGGGACATAATGGTCGGCCGACCACTGAAACGCATATAGAATCTATCTATGTGCCTGTTATGATAGCCTGTAGCGCTACCGGAAATGAGTCATCTATATGATACGGAATCAGAATGAGTTGTCTGTATGATACAGAATCGGAACACATTATGTGATACGTACCGTTTCTCGTGGTTTTCAGGCCAAAATCTATGTGATTGTTAGATAAAGCAAGACATTGCCCATAAATAATTGTTTTGTTGTAATTTATTCAAGAGTGCCAGTTGGCACTCTCCAATAAATTGTAAATAAAAATCAAATTTTATATTAATAATTTTTTCAGCTGCTTAGCCAACAACAAACTAGGGCAAACAATGTAAAGCCACTATAGTTGTTTTCAGCACTTTTCAGTAAAGCCCTGATAGTGGCTTCTAGCACTCTACCAGTTAAAAGATAGAAATTGAAAATGTAGTGGAGTTATAGTTTAGTTAAGGCTCACTTCATACTGCAGTCGAGCTGACTTGCTTAAAGCAGTGAGAAATTTTTGGTAAAAATACGCTATAATGTACATGCCCTGTACAAAAAAAAATAATCAGCAGTAATGGTGGGATGTGATCAATTTCGTCGGACATGAGCCCACTGACAAAACTTTGGTTTGAGATACAGTGTTTCTTTCCCCACTTCCTATGCAAGATATGCGTGTCTCATGTGAGAAGGCCATGTGAGAAAGATATCTATCTCACATGACCCATGTGACCGTATCTTATATTTCGTCAGTGTTCAAAGTATTGTTGTTTATTGTACTTGATGTTAATAATAACAGTATACTCTATACAGTTTGTTCAATTTCTTCACTTAATTCCTATCACTACAGCATCCATTGATCGACTGATGCACGTGCCCACCTAACGTCATCGGAATACGTCAATGTTTATTTCGCTACAAATCTTTAACCCGTCTTGCCAGCATTGGAATTCAATTGCAGGTATATACCTGAGGTATATACATAACTTTTGTGCACTCTTTCCGATAATCAAATCAGTTTTTTTCAAAAATGGGCAACAAAATTGTTCGATATAGCTGCACGAGTCCCAGGATTTCTTTTGATGATGTCCAAGTGTTTTAATGGGGAAAGAAAAATTATCCCTGATGGGGTGAGTGTGAGAAGGGGAAATCTCAACCCTGGGGACAAGATATTTGGTCCAGACACTTGGCAAGCCTCGTGTCTGGCCCAATTAACTTGCCCTCAGGTGAGATTTCCCCATCTCACACCCTCGACCATAAGGGATAATAATATTCTCCTTCACAAATAGGGAGACTTGACTTGCCTTCAAAGTCACATCACAGTTTTAGAACTACCAGTGATTAATACCCATACTTTTGGCTCTCCAGAAAGCATCTTTGAATTTGCTACTTTGGAAATTTGGAATATAGCGATTACGTTTGGGCATGTCTGAGAAATTTCATCAAAATCATTTTGTAAGTGCAGAAGTTGTGCACCATAAAATTTCATACATAAATTTACATTAAGCTGTCAATAAATTAAAAATCTAGAATGTGCACATATTCACTTATAAGTGACCTTGTCTGAGAAATTCCCTCAAAATTCCCACATAAATATAGGGTTTTTCCCACATAAAGATCTGTATTAAATCTTTTCAGTTCAAGGAGAGATAATTTGGTTGACGACATCATAAATTAAAAGTTTGAGAATATGCACTTGCTTACTTATTAGTGGTCATGTTTGAGAACTTTCATTGAAATTGGTTCTTGATAGAGATGTGCACACAAAACCTCACATAAAAATCTATTTTAAATGTACCTAGGTCTGAGGAGAGATAAGTTTGTGAAAATCATCACAGACTAAAAATTAAATAAGTGAAAAACCCTGGAATGATCAATCCGGAGCCAGTCAAGTCCAACAAGGGCAATAACTCTAGGAGAAATACATGGACACCGCTAGTTCACAATCTCTTCATGATATTATCACCAAAAAGCTATACATTAAATGAACTACAAAAAAAAAATCCTGAACAGTTTTCTCTGAAAACTGGTGACAAGAAATGGTAAAGAGGCAACAAGAAGTTGCATATCCAACAAGGGCAATAATTCTCAAAGAAATACTTGGATATACCTGGGCACAATCCCATTCATTGATATTATCAACCAAAGGCTGTATATTAAAATTGGAAATAAAATCTTGAACAGTTTTCATGGCGGTGACAATAAATTGTGATGAGGTGAAAAGAAATTCTAAGTCAAACAAGGGCAGTAACTCACCAAAAAATATTTAGGCATGGCTGGTGCACAATCCTCTTCATGATATCATCACCAAAAAAAGCCATATATTAAATTTGGAAAAAATCTGAAACGGTTCTCTTTGACAAGAAATGGTAATGTGATGACAAGAAAATCCAAGTCCAACAAGGGCAATAACTCTTAGATAAATACTTAGACACAGCTAACTCACAATCCCATTCATGATATCATCACCAAAAAATGTCGATAGGATCACCGATCCAATGTCGAGTTGTGACAGCACAAAAGTGGGTTTAATCATTATCAACATATCATCTGGAAACCAATTGTTTACAATTTACTATGTGAAGGGTCACTGTGACCTTGACCTTTGACCTAGCAAGTCCAATATAATAGGGGTCTTCCACTCATGTAGGCCAGCCTACCTATGAAGTTTTCGTGAATGTGGGTCAAAACATTATCAAGTTATCATCCAGGAAACAATTGTTTATGGTTTACTATGTTCAAGGTCACTGTGACTTTGACATTTCATCTACCAAGTCCAAAATAGATAGAGTAAGGTTCAACCTATATATGAAGTTTCATGAATGTGGGTTGAACCATTGTCAAGTTATCATCTGGAAACCAACTGTTTACGATTTACTATGTTCAAGGTCACTGTGACCTTGACCTTTCACCTAGCGAATCCAATATGCAAAGGCTTCTTTCTCTCACCAAGGCCAAGCTATCTATGAAGTTTCATGAATGTGGGTTGAACCATTGTCAAATTATCATATGGAAATCAAGTGTTTACAATTTACTATGTGACCTTTGACCTTTCACTAGCAAGTCCAAAATTCATAGAGTTCTTCCTCTCGCTGATGCCAACCTACCTATGAAGATTTATGAATGTGGGTCGAACCATTATCAAGTTATCATCCAGAAACCAATTGTTTTGATTTACTATGTTCAGGGCCAGTGTGGCCTTGACCTTTGACCTAGGGAATCCAAAATAAATAGGGTTCTTCCAATCACGAAGGCCAACCTACATATCAAGTTTCATAAATGTGGGTTGAACCAGTGACCGTTGGGAACGGCGAGCGATCGCGCCAGCGCACCATCGCGCACCGCTTTTTCGTATACCGCAAGTAATTAGTCGCGCACGTTTATCTTCCGGTCGTGTTCAAAGTCTTCGTCGGAATCTCCGACGAAGGCTTTGAACACGACCGAAATTCAAGTCGCCCTCCCAAACTTCCTTGGGAGACATGGCAATTTAATGTATTTTCTTATGTTTTATTTTTTAAAAACACACGCTTCCGCAAAAAACAGTAAACACGGTTGCTGTTAAAGTCCGTCACACGGCTATGAAAATAGCCTAAACTAGCCCAATTTTATATTTCTGAAAAGAATTGCAATGGCGTAGTCGTTCGAACAATTCGCCCCAACTGATAGCAACCAGCACAAAATGGCTATTTAAAAACAAAGTACCAGACAAAACAACGAATCACACAAGACACGCATCGAGTTAATTAGAATTTATTAAAGTTAACCACCGTTTCAAAACCAAAAAAAATGTATTGGAGACAGTTCGTCCATATCGAAATTGCTTGCGGTTATGCTCTGTTCCACTGAAAAATTGGCTGCATTGAAATTCGCCCCGCAATACATTGAATGTTTTTCTTTGAAAACTTGTGAAGTTTGTTGGAAGGGGGTTAAATGTAATAAGGCTACAATAGAAATCACAGGTATTTGGATGGATAAGAATGGCAGACCTTCAAAGCACCAATCGCACGTGTCAGTGAAAGATGGTTGGCAGAAATTGTCAGTTTTCTGAACAGTGTATTATTACACAGCGCAGCCGGGAAGGGAGACAACTGAAATGTTTTGTCATTTACCAAAGAAATTAATTAACTCAAATTGTTAATAACGCTTAATTTACGAAGGATATCGAAAACTTTTTTAACTACGCTTTTCAACTCAGTTAGGGTATTCAGAAACCATGAACGACCCAGCTTCTTATATGAACTTGAAATTTATTTTAAACACTTTAAATATTTTTTTAAAAAGAATATACCTTCTGTTACAGAGAAGAACACTCTCACCATGGGTCATACTAAATTTCAAATCCACATCGTTGACGCAAATACAAAATCAACTGCACGGTAACCTTAGTCATCACTGTTCGGCAAAGAGTTAGGGGGTATTCAGAAACCATGAACGACACAGTTTTTTGTGGGGTGGGGGTGGGGATTTTAACCTACATTCTGTTATGTAACCATCTGACTTAGTTTTGTGTGTGTTTGTATGTTTGGATAACTTTTATTTATTTTTTTCTCCACAATTGTGTCCTCTATGTTCATTTATTTTGTCACGATGACATATACGTTTTATGTTTTTTTTCTGATTTCTCCTTCATGTCCACTGACTTCTCCCTCCTGGGTCCTGACTTCTCCCTAAAGTCTCTGAAGGGAGAAGTCACTTCTCCCTAAAATCAGCTGCCAGGCTGACCCCTGGTCGGAGAAGTGCAAAGTACAGAAGAACCTGTCATGAGCGACCACCCTTGGGACTTGCCAATTTAAAACTCCACAAACCCCTCCACACAATCACATCTAAAAAAGAATTACCGAATGTGAAGACGTTTCGGCCCAATTTCTAAGACGTTTTGGCCTCTTAGGGCCGAAACGTCATAAAACCAATTATTTTGGAAATCGCGCGTTATTAGGCCTACTGATTTCTCAACAGCAATCACCACCAATCCTCATTATTCCACCTGGGGGCGAATTGGCCCGAGGCATTATTTTTTATTTTAAAAATCACTCTCCTAAAATTTTTCACTCTCGTAAAATCTAAAAGTGGAGAGTGAATTTCCACTCTCCTGCTCTCCCGCTCCCAACGGTCACTGTTGAACCATAGTCAAGTTATCATCCGGAAACAAATTGTTTATGATTTACTATGTTCAAGATCACTGTGACCTTGACCTTTGACCTAGTGAGTCCAAAATAAATAGATTTCTTCCTCTCATCGATGCCAACCTACCTATGAGGTTTAATGAATGTGGGTCAAACCATTATCAAGTTATTGTCCAGAAACTAATTGTTTACAAACGCTCTCCCGCCCAACTGCCATTCATCAAACTATAAGTCGAGTTTGACTTTGTCACAACTCGACTAAAAAGCTATTTGTCAAATTTAGAAATAATATTTGGAACGGTTTTCTTTAAAATGTGATTACAAGATGTGGGGAAGGATGAACAGACTCAAGGACAAATGGAATGATGAATGAAAGGTTGAATGGAAGAATGAACAGGACAGATAGAAGCCAATCCTATATCCCCCTCACACTACGTAGTGGGGATAAAAATATGTACCATTACGTGTACACTCCATATAAAAAAATTATTCCAATGTCGACTGAGTGCGTTATGTAAGATTATATAACAGCAGGTATTTACTCATTAATCAGTGTTGATTGGGAAAACACCTCGCAATTTACATAATAAGTTTTCTTCACTAAATCCTTTTTCTGTGCCTGAAATATTATTGGAGAGAATTTTCTGGATCAAAAGAATCCTTTAAATGTGAAAATCGGTCCAATAATTCACGTTTTGTGTTCTAATAAATCTTTTAAAAAAATGTGAATTTTGACGATCCCGTGAAGCAGTGTGGCTCTTCCATCTATTGGATTTACATGATATAAAATAGTCTGAACTCGCTTAATCGAGGTCATTGTTGTTGAAAAAAACATTCTGATTCTCAACCGAAATGGACGGGTACAGATAACTACACATTTTTCTTTTTGAACATACTGGCAATTTATCTGCTTTTCGTCCGGGATATAACATGATAATCCCCCCAAATGTAAAAATTAAAACACATTTTTTATTCTATCTGACAGCCGCTATGGAACCCCAAACCCGGGGGGAGATTATCTTCAAAACACGGATCAGATCCAATTTGGGTAAACCCGATCCATGCTTCTCTCATCTTTTTCCTGGAGCTACTTCAAAACACGGTATCATAATTCAACTCGGGACCATTCCGATCGATGAAGTGTGTCCCCACGGGAACGAAATGACGCCACCCAGGAATACATTACTTGAGTTTATGGTCATGAGAACAACGTTGTGACATCTTATTCAACCCGGGGAATCGGTCATATCAGCGGTGACTGATATTGGTGATAAAACGAGTTTTGGCTCCCATTCTTTTTTTTGGAGGGGGAGGGGGGGCTGATTTTGAAAAGATTAGGGCCAAAACGCATGCTCTATTCAATTCGGCGAAACTCAAACCGTTCTCACCCTAACTCGGTGGTAGTGTTGCGGCATCATACTATGATGTGGATAATGAAACAGTCCACCAATAATATTAGCAACAAATAATAAAAAATAAATAAAGCTTGATGAGACGCGTGTTCATAGCTAATATTATTGGACTACTTGATCAAGACATCGTGTTAAGCACTAAATATCCAAAGTTTCAACTAATGAAGTCTCTTATTTGAAGCTAATATCATTGGACTCCAGACCGCGCAAGCACTAACTTTCAGGAGATTTTAAAAATGTTTCCTGTGAATATTTTTATATTTGGGGGGTGTGATATGATGAAACATAGCAAGTGTTTCGTTTCTTTTAACATTTTCTTGGGGATTAACAACAAACAAAGGATTTAATTTAACACGCCACTGAACAGAAGTAGCTAATTGAGCATAATTGTATACTGGTATGTCATATGTTCAACACCTTTTCTAAGGCTAATTTACTTATTAATCTGTCAAAGGGCCGAAGCATTTGAAGCATCTATTGAAAAGAAACCCATGCTAGCTGGGGAGAATTATTATTACCAAAACACCAACATACAGACGACAGCGTCTGGCCAAAATGTTATCAGTCTACCCAGTTTCCAGCCACGAAAATAAACATACTATTTCCAAGAAAAAACGTACCAAATGCTAGAAAGATAAATCCGGTGATCCAATAGACTCCACCCGCCTACAGGACCAGGTGGCACTTGCAAGATAAATTCTTTAATAACAACTAAAAATTTGAATTTTTTTGTCTCAAAACAGAGCTTGGGACCCCTCAATGGAAAGACTCAAAATCCACTAGCTCGTTCCAATGAAGGGTCATAAGCTATGTTTTTGAAACAAAAACTTAAAACATAATAAAATTTGAATGCAGATTTTTGTATAGCCTGAGTGCTGGCCAAATTCGGCCATTGGCGTTGTGAATTTAGTGAATTTCCATATTTTGTTTCAGTCACATAGTTTATGGCCCCTCATTGGAATGCTCCCCTCCCCCGTTAATGAGGGCCACAAGCTGTAAAAAAAAGGAAAATATATAAAATTTTAAGGGAGAATTTTTCCAGGCGCGGCGGATCAGATTTAAAAGTGGAGAGATTATACTGTCGATCGTTGACTCACGGGAGGCGTGAATACGCCATGGTTACGGGGGTGGGGTGGGGGGGGGATAGAGACAGAGAGAGAGAGAGAGTTTGTGTGTGTGTGTGTGTGTGTGTGTTATGGACGTGGGAAGCAAATGTGGGCAAAATCTGTGTTTAAGGGGCAAATACCTACCCCTCCCCCGGCCCCCAGTGACGCCACCAATTTTTCATGCCTTTTTCAGATATTGGAAGTTGACAAGAAAATCCCATTGTGGGTGCCTTCCACTTCCTAAACTACACTATAAATTTGTTTACCGTAGGCCATGATTCGTATGTCTCTTCTTCTAAAATTTCATGATTCCGAAGACTGAAAATAATTTGAAAAAATCCACCCGAGTTGTTACGAAAATGACCGGAAGGAGCTGATGGATTTATTTATTAATTCTGTTTCATTCTCAATTTAGTTCGTCAAAAATAATTACTGAGGTAAACGTGAAGCAGCTTATCTGCAATGATATTAAATCATATGCCGAGTTCGTAATGATTCCGAGTCTGAAAAATAGGGGCCGCACTTCGTAAAGACAGGATGTATCGCCGAGACTGTCACATTATTGTTCTAAAAAAACATAGCAACGCACAGAATTTGTTTTATTTTAAAATACTTCCTCTATTCGGTAATTTTATTTAAAAATGTCTCGATGAAATGTTTCGAGAATGAAGGTGGACAAGATCATGTTCGATGGCGATAAACTTACCTTTAATTATACAGGGGGGAATCCAAATGACATATCGGCAAAACATTTTATTTTAATACGGAAACAAGTTAAATATCTCGAAAAATATTGGGCGAATCGTTTAAAAGCGGACATTATTCCGGGGTACAATGATCTGGAAAAGACAGATATAATATTTTTATATCATTATTTTATGAAATGCAGGTTTTAGAAAGTCACTGACTGAAGACTAATATTACTAATCAGGTTCAGACTCTGGAAGAAATTTCTCGTCGAGCACTAATTGATTATGTAATGCTTCTCTCCTAACCGCACTTGGGTACCCCACTTTTCTACACAAAAAGTGGGGTACGCGAAGTGCGGTTTTATATGGAGTGTACACGTAATGCATCTTCATTGGTAGAATGTCATGTTTGAGGAGTGTCATTGAAACTGGTTCAAAAATATAACAGGAGTTCAAATTTTACTGAAGAAAATAAACTCAACAAAAGAGAATTACAAGGTGAGTCAAGGTAATGCATAACACTTTGTTTTTAATGGCCCATTCTGATTTTGTCTAGAGCAGAAATGGTTAACTGATTAATTGATTAACCAATGATCAATGTCTTGATTGAGCAAAAAAGTAATGGATCGATTAATCCTTACTTTTGACCTGCAGTATAGTATTGGTTAACAAAGGAAGAAAGTTGCTCCAAAACAGGCAAATATTGTCACACATCAATTATATGACATAGATTGAGGCATGCCAGTTACGTGCTGTTCACTTGCATGATCATTATACTATATCATTAGCTGGAAATGGTTATTCTTAACCCTTTACCCAATGTGGGTAACAGACGAACATGCAAAATAAATTCTTGAATTACTAAAAATTTTCAATTTTTGTCTCAAATAATAGCTTATAGGGGTCATAAGCTATGTTTCTGAGACAAAAATTGAAAACATAACAAAATTTTAATGGAGATTTTTGTATATAACGCTGTCAGTTTTACAAAACTGACGGCTACGTTGGTAAAGGGTTAATGCTGTAAATCATCAACGATGTGGCAGTTATTCAGCTACCTATTATGGTAAGTGATTAATCGATTAACCAAGATTAATCTATGTGATTAATCGATCAAGAAATCCCTTTAACCATTTCGGCTCTAATTTTATCAATCATTTTTACCTCAGAACAAATTCAACATATAATAATAGTGTAGCTTTCCACTAAAAATAAAATAACCTAAACAGAGAGTTCTATTCAAGTCTTTGGCTGCCTGTATTATATAGCAGGTAAGACTTCACTAAAACCATGTCACAAATTTATGTTTGGTAATCATGTGAAAAAGTTCAAATCCTAAGCAACATGCCACTTAACCAGTCTAGTGCTGAATTTAAGGCACATGGCACATGGAAACTGAAAACCATTATGTACATTTACAGACCCCAAAATACATCTGATCCTAGATTCAGTGATTCAAATTACCTCCCCATTATATATTTTGCAGGAAATGTTCTATGAAAACATGAAAGTGGCTGCAATTACACCTAGAAACTAGGAAATCTTTGGGTATATCTAGACCCTGTTGAAACATCTGGCCATGGTTTCACAACCTCGAATTACATACTCTAGAGCCTGAATCACAGACCACAGTAGCCTTTTAGCACTTGAAAAAATTGTAAATTTCTGTGTACATTGGCACACACCCTATTGCAACACCTTGGTATAGTTTTGGAGTTTTAAAATACATAACATGAAATATTTCAACAAGGAACAAGAGCACCGCCAGGCATGGCTAAATATGCTCGTTCTAAGTTAAAAAAGGGATGTAACTCATGTAGAAATAATTGGACGGAACCCATATTCAAACTTGGTCAGTATTATTAGCTGGAAAATACACATACCAACTTTGGTTGGGATCAAATAATCCAAACTGAAGTTATTGGTTGGATACCAAAAATGTTAATAGATGGTTGAATTCCAAGTCAAAAAAGGGTCGTAACGCATTTAAAAATACATGGATGGAACCCATAATCGAACTTGGCCTGTATTACTAGCTGGGCAATACACATACCAACTTTGGTTAAGATCAAATGATCCAAACTGGAGTTATCAGTCAGAAACCAAAAATGTTGATAGACGGTTGAATTCTAAGTCAAAAAAGGGCTGTAACTCATGTCAAAATAATTGGATGGAACCCATATCCGAACTTGGCTTGTAGTTCTAGCTGGGTAATACACATACCAACTTTGGTTGAGCTCAAGTAACCAAATTGGAGTTTTAGGTCGGAAACCAAAAATGTTAACAGAAGGTCAAATTCTAAGTCGAAAAACGGCCATAACTCATGTAAAAATATTTGGACAGAACCCATAATTGAAATTGGCCTGTATTATTAGCGGAGAATACACATATCAACTTGGGCTGAAATCCAATAATCCAAACTGGCATTATCGGTCGGAAACCAATTGTTTACGGACAGACAGACAGACAGACAGACAGACAGACAGACAGACAGACAGACAGACAGACAGACAGACAGACAGACAGACAGACAGACAGGCAGGCAGACAGACAGACAGACAGACAGACAGATGGATGGACAGACAAACGGTTGGACAGACGGATGAATGGACAGACAAACAGACTGTCACCATTTACATAATACGACTGTTTTCACAAACAGGAGTATAAAAATGTAGAAAATCAGTTTTTTTTGTATTTTCAAAGTTTTTTTTTGGAGGGGGGAGAATATAAAGACCCTGCAAAACAACTGTAGGAGGTTTCAGCATTGCGAAGTTAAAAAACAGCTGTACAGATATAAGCAAGTACACATATGGTATTACAATATCAACAAGATTTTTCAAATGCATGGATAATGAACTTATGCCTCAGGATACATCATCCCTGTGATGAAACCTGCAAGATTATGTGAGGTGCATGTGGTTACAAAACGTAAGAAAAATAAAACTGTTTGGGGTTTTTATTTTTAATTGTTTTCAATATATCATCATCATCAGTAATCAATTATTATTGGGTCAGGTATAATCATTTATTTTATTTCATAAAAATTAGGCTTATTCAATACAATGATATGTGTACAATATTTTCCGGCAACATATAAACGGCCTTAACAGTTTGCTGAGGAATCTGCCAAGGATGCTAGGGCCCTGTGAAGCTTCAAAACTTGATTTGTTTGGAAATTGTCATGAGCATTTGATTCAATTTGAATTCAGTTACGCCAATTTGGACATTTTGCATTGTGGAGATGATTTTAAAGTTCTACAAAGTGTTTCCTCTTGAACTCTTCTTCTATCGTCAGAAGACTTCAAGGAAGTTTCACTTCTGAAACTATTTTGATTCTGTTCTGTAGGGCTACAACGATACGTTTTCTCACGATACGATGCATATCATGATACAATCTCCGCGATTCGATGTGTATCACGATACACTCGCCAATCATCAAAAAGTGAAGACACAAAAAGCAAATCTGCAGTTATGGACCACTTGAGTCCTCACATTTCTACTGGGCTGGAGAGTAGAGGGAAAAGTTTAATATGCACCCACACAATGGCCAAATAACAAATCATCATACAGTTTTGCGTCAAGCAGCTTCATTTCAATGAATTTAGAGTTCTCAAACTTCTTGACAACAAAACATTGTGACACACACTTCTGTTTCATTGGAATTTGTTGGATCATAGTGTATAAAGATTCAAGAGCAAGGTTAATGGTTCGTGATATTCAATGCTAACAAATACCAGAGAGCAATGTAAATTCAGACTTCTACAATCCCGATTTCAAAGGAAAACTACATATAATGGATGCGGAAAGTCAACAATGAGGCCATTTTTGTAGTGTCATTAACAAAATATTGATGAAATTTTGGGTCCACGTGTATCATGATACAGTGCAAGTTAATCGTGATACATATCGTCAGAGAATGAATCACTATACATTTGTTTCACGATTAATCGTTGCAGCCCTACCGTTCTGGAATGTTTTGCTTTTTCATTTATTTGCCCAAACAGACGAGTCACCATTGAATATAGTACTTCTTGAGTGGAGACTGACAATATTTATGGTTGTTAGAAGGTGCAATATCTACAACTTAAAAAGTAGTGACAATAAATTCGAGCTTTGATTTGATTTGATTCGATTTGAATCGAAATCTTAAGTCCAATTCAATTTGGCCTGAAATTTGAGATTTGCAGGACATTACCGTACAAGTCAAAATAAGTTGTAGTATAACCATTATAAACTATGCATCTTGCTCTTCCTACACTGATAAGACCAGAAGCTGACATCATTTTATGGAAAGCTCTCACAGAGAGCTTTCCAGAAACTGATGTCAGATTCTGATCTTATCAGTGCAGGAACACCAGTATACTTAGTTTATTGCGGTTATGCTACAACTTATTTTGTCTTGTACTGCTCCTACAATACTCAATAATTTTGAAATTCTACCAATTTCTCTTCAAAACTATTGCTCATAGGCCTTCATTAGGATGAGCACAGAAAGCTTGTTGCAATGACAGATGACAGGCTGTACTTTGAGAGGAAACATATGTCGTAAAAGATAAAAATGGATACTGCTCGATTCATCTGAGCTGGTAAACATCCAATAAACCAAGTAGTACTCTATATCCCCAGTTTTAATTTGATAAAAAATTCAAGAAAAGTTAAGTTGAGAACTGCTTAAAAGAAAGAGATTCAAATTACCAGGATGTAGATCATGAGAAAGTGTTTTAGTCCTACTTCTACTGGTAAACCATATATCGCTGTTCAGTGCAGAACATTCTGCCAACAGCATGCAAAAATTTAACTCTAAAAATAAGTAAATGCAAAACACAAAATGAAACATAAAAACTAATCAACTCTCAAACTGAAAAAAACTTTTCCAACTATTTAGTTCACAAAATTTTATTGGCAACTCAACAAACTGAAAAAACTGAAGCTTGTCTTACCTTCCAACAGCTTTTCCCCGAAGCAGACTGATTGCATAAAGTAAGTTTAAGTTAAATATGTTGAAAACTTGAATGTTTCATTTATTGTTAACATTATACTCAATGCCAGGGTCAATTTCATCTGCGAACAGAGCTGTCCAATCAAACTCTTTATTAAATGCCTATTACTTTTCCTCCAGTTCCATGTTTACAAATCTGTATGGAATGCATGTTCCATAAGGATTTCCACTGACTGGCTATTTTTCCACTTGACATCATGGATCCATCAAAACAACTAAACACCGCCCATTTTCATAATTGGCCAATCAAAAAGTTGCATTCTGACCAAGATCAATGTGGAAGCTACGGTGACAGCCCGGAAATCAAATGTCAAATGGAAAATGTTCAAATCCACCAAAATTAATGAAAAATAAAAGGTGAAATAATTTTATAAACACGCAAGTTTTTACTTTGAATGATCAGATAACATCAGCTAATTTCTGAAAGATATGAACAAATAACCTAGCTATTTGGCCACAATTTTCATTTATATTTTTTCCATTAACATATTGATCTGTCACACCTGTTTGCCAATCACACCTGAGTTTTGTTTTTATTTCATGCAGCTGTCAGAACTGTCAAATTCTACAAACAAGACCGAATTTGTCACAATGAATTTAGAAAATGATAATTATCATAGAGGCATGTAATAAACACAGAATGCCACAATGTGTGAATGCGTTCATCAATATGGCACTCATGCCATCATGGAAGGATAGAACTCAAGGCTGCGTCTTTCGTTCTATGCTTCTACGCTGGCACTCGAGCCATTTGATGAATGCATTCACACATCGTGGCATTCTGTGTATTTCTTTACCATTTACCCAAAAAGAAACATTCTTCAATGACTAAATATTTTCATTTTTCTGCCTGAATAATATAGCTTAAGATCACTCACTGTAATGAGCTAGCTCGCTCATTGATCTAATAAGGTGTCACAAGCAATGTTTTCAAGGTAACAATTGAAAAAAATAATGAAACTTGAAAAGTCTGTTACGTTAGGTAAAGGATTACCAAAGGAAATAGTGCAGAAGACTTCTGGAAATCTAAAATTTAAGTGTAACCCAAAGGATCTGCATAACATTTTTCCAGTGTTTTTTTTAACAATATCTGTAGCAAGGAAACTTCATCACCAGTCTGCTTTTGCAACAAGTGTAGCTAGCCTAAAAAACCTCGCTGCATCAATCAAGTAGATGTGATAACACACACACCCTGATATGGCACTCCCCACACGCACCCCAGTAGATGGGTATCGAGCAAAACAGATCTTAGTTCCATTGATACTTAGCAAATTTCCAGTGTACCCAGCAGTCAATGAATTAAAAATCTTCCTTTTTTTTCTATAAAGCACTACTGAACATCCCTCTAAACCAGAATTTATCAAGCACATTCCAAGGTTCAGTGTGAAAGGGAATGTGTAAACTGTAATTGAAGAAGTTTTATTGGCAATAAAAGGTTGGCATAAGACAGCAGAAAGTTAACAATGCGTTTCTCAAGTTTTTCGTACATGAGCATTTTCAATGCATGTGCAACTTTCTTTACCTTTTTAATTTCAATTTCTGTGCTACTTTGGGAGAAGTTTTTGAGAATTCCCCCCCCACCCCCCAAAACAGCATTGGTACTGTCACTGAAGATAACATAAAAAATATCCAAATGTTTTTCAGTGCTTATTTTAACTGCCAGTACATATCTTGAAATTTAAGATTTTATTTTATGAGAATGTGCTTTGCATCAAATTAATAACAGCCCACATATGGAGCATTAGAAGGGTCAAGTCTTGGTTTGCCAGCACCCGGACTTTTAACAATTCTCAATCTTCAGGCTAGGTAATTAATTATTTTCTCAGTTTGCCTGCAGCTCATAGAAAGCATATCTATAGTTTGTTTTAAATAAGTAAACAGTGTAAGCCTGTGGGCACTCCCCATAAATTAAAACATGTGAATAAATTTTGATGACCAAGAATAATTTAGCACCCTACCCGTTGATGCATACATATATGCACACATGCATGTTGGGTATTTTTTTGCTCACTGTTTGATGAAAATAATATTAAGAATTATAAAAACAAAATCCTCCCCTCCACCCAACTTTAAACAAAAAAAATTGATAATAATTCAGGTATTAATTTTTTATGGCCTAACACGTCTGCATATTTTAATGCAACTTCATAAAATAAAAAAATCAACCTTACCCAAAATAGATATCAAATTATTGATATCAAATTATTTGTGAACAGTGATTTATTCCATTGAAAATTATTTACCAAATCATTTTTCAAATGAAGGAGTAAAATGAAAACAAAAAAAATTTGCATGCTTTTTTGAAACAAAGAAAATATATTGTCTTTACTTTTGATCAGAATAACTTGTGAAGTTGATTAGTTTCTAACTTAAGGGATGTCAACATGTATTATAGACAAATTTAGTTCTATTTTTCCAGAAATACTTGAGCATACCTTCTGTTCTGAGGCAAAATTATGATCAAAACCAGAAATAGATCCATAAGAATAAATCTGTCAGTTCACCATTGCTGCAGTCCATAGCAACCTTGATGTAATGCCATATTAAGTTAAGTTTAAAGAAAGATTAAACTGCTAGGAAACCACTGGTAAAATAACAAATAAATTATTTAACCCTTTACCCAAGGCAGACGATATCAAAATTTATTATCTTAAATATTATTTTTTTAAATTTTTCAAATAATTTCAACAAAACCATATCATGTGACCCCTCATTGGAACGAGCTCAACAAGCTCGTTGCAATGAGGGGTCACATGATATGGTTTTGTTGAAATTTTTTGAAAAATAATATTTTTTCAACTGCTGAATTTGCATATTAAGTGGGCAGATGCAGCTGATTCGGTGGGTAAAGGGTTAACATTATTCAAGTTGTTCATCCTCCGGCAATAATTCGTATTGAAGCCAGGCTCTATTTACCAATATATAAGATAACATAAATAATTGCAAATTTGAAAGAAAGTCTTACAAAAATATTTGACTAGTTTGAAAGAATAGATGGGGATCTTTTGAACAGAATCTTCGACTTGTCCCAGTTTATAATAAAATTTACAAAACTCAACCAGTATACTAGGTTTGGCTCTCACAAAAGGCAAGGACCTGCCCCAATTTACTGAACTTGTCACATAAATTGCTAAATAAACTGGGGACCCACTGGGAAATCCTTTATTTATTGGATAGCAAACATGATAAAGGAAATAAAAACAAGGAGATTTTCTACAAACAAGTATCCAGTCTGATTGTTGGTTTTCAGGGGTTAATGACACTTTCAACATCCAAGATCATATCGTATGAGACAATTTTTCGGTGGAGACAAACTGAACAAATCACAGAATATGAAACCGTCTGAATTTTCAAATTTTCCTCCACTTACTATTTATAAGGCCTTGTTGATGCTTGACAGTTGCCGCAGGGTTCATTTTCATGAAAAAAGGCCTAGGCAATTGTCCTGAATTCTAACTAGACCACAAACTGGGACTTACCTAGAGCTGAAATGGTTAAAGGGTTTTCTTAATCGATTAATCACATGGATTAACTTTGGTTAACCGATTAATCACTTGCCCTAATAGGTAGTGGAATAACTGCCGTACCGTTGATGATTTACAGCATTAACCCTTTACTCAACCTAATGTACAGAACCAGCCAGCGCTTTATACAAAAATCTTTATTCAAAAATTGGAAATTTTTAGAAATTCAAGAAGTATTGTCTGCTACATGCATTGGGTAAATGGTTAAGAATGACAAGTTCCAGCTACTGATATAGTGTAATGATCATGCAAGTGAACAAGTAAATCAGCACGTAACTTGCATGCTTTACTCTGTCTCATATAATTGATGTAAGTCAATGTTTGCCTATTTTGGAGCAAGTTTCTTCCTTTGTTTGCACACACATTACAGTAGTTAAAAAGTAGTGGTTAATCGATCAATTACTTTTTTGATCGATCAGTACAATGATTGTTGGTTAAGCGATTAATCGGTTAACCATTTCAGCTCTAAACATATCTAGTTTCTAGGCTGTGATTTCTACTCAAAACAAGCTATTAATTGAAAATAGAATATATTTTCATTTTTAGAATTCACTTCAAAAAAATTTCCACTATCCAGTAGAAGTATTTCCAATAGTTCCTTGAATCCTGCACCTATGTAACAACATGTAACCAACTAACCATGTGCATTTTTAAGCCTTTATCAGTGTATATTTTCATGTAGCATGCTATATGGCAGTTACCAGTTTTTTATAACTAGAAAGTGTTTTTTTTTTTAACCAAGTAATTAACCCTGTGCACCAAACAGGCTTATATTTATTTTTTTATTTATTGGTATTTAAGGTCACATACTTATGCACAATGGCTAATCATGACCGTGACAGTTTTATGGGTGGAGGAGGTTGGAGTACCTAGAGAGAACCACCAGCAACTGTCAGCTCCTCAACATTCTAACTCTGTTCAAGCTCCACTCAAGCAGGGTTACAGCGGTTGAAGACATGTGTGCCATCAACGTGCGCCTTAGTACATGGCATAATCGTGCCCCCATGTAGGCAACCGGGATACAGTGCCTTGCTCAAGGCCACAACGCGGGTCATCCCAGACAGGGATCGAACTCGGGACCTCTAGCATAGAAGTCCAACAGTCTACCACTGAGCCACCACGCTCCCACTGAACAGGCTTAGTGTAAATCTCATCTATATCAACCCTTTACCCAACATAATGCCCAAAATAAAAAACAGCCAGTACTATTCAAATTAGATAAGACCCCTCATCATTTTTTTTTTAGTGAAATCCAAATATGAAAACATATTCTATTTTCAATTAATAGCTTGTTTCAAATAAAGTCTAAGCTGCCTTGACTGGCAGTCAAGACTTGACTAGAAATCACTGCCCTGGTGATTTGTATATTTTTAGCAGGACCTCCTACCTAGGTAATGGCACATGATCCAAGATCACAAATGCCTTGATATAGGCTTTTAAAGGTTAAGGTGTACTTAGAAGTCCCAAAATTACTGTAGATATGATTTGAGTTGGCAAAAGAATGCCAAGGTTGAACTCAATGGTAGTGGTATTTGCAGTGCTGCAGTAGAATGATCGAAGAACTTTTCCTGAATTTTCTTCATGTTAATTCCCGTTTCATACTATCAATAAATCTCAGTCAAGTTAGATACCGAATACCAAACTGATATCACAGTATGCACCCACTAAAAATACCAAAATCTATACTGAACTCAAAATATTGGCCATCTCTAAGGATCCTATCCAAGGTTATCATGGAAAGAGCATGAAATCATCTGAATATTCTGTAGATTTCCAGGAAAACAAACTATGGAAATGTCCAAAACCTCTGTGGATTTTCATGTACACCATTGATAAGTTTTTAACCCAGAACCTGCAGAGTATTTTCAAGATATTTTTTCATCAAATCTAGTCATGGCTGCTGTAAAGCAGCCATAACTAGAGTTGATGAAATATTAATCTAAATATAACAAGAAATCATTGGTGAAAAAATCCATTCAATTTACAAGGGAAAATATGTTTAAATATGCCCAAATTATACTTATATCAGTGACAAGAGAAACCCTGTGCTGGACAGGAATATCCGCCAGCAGCATGCAAAGTTAAGAATATTAAACTTTTTTAGTAAATTTTGTTTGTTAACATACCGACCACAATTGTTTACAATTGGCTGTAACGTAAGTGCAAGCCCTACTTCGGAACTAACTCAAGCTTTTAGAAACTTTTCCAAACAAGCTGGAAAAGTAATCGAGTGCAAAAGCACGAAAAAGATCGAAAAAAGGGATAGCGAGACCAGCGCTCGAAATTACAGGTACTCTCTCTGCACACCTCTTGAGTTTACCAAGCGCATGCACAACAACCGTGACGTCAATTCCGTATTTCCGCCAATGAGAAGTTTGTGATTTAGCGAGGAGGCATCGATGTCAAAGATATCCCCAAGGAGGGTGGGTCTCCGGTAAACAATTGTGGTAGGTATGTTAAGAAACAAAATTTACTAAAAAATTTTAATTTCTTTTCAACCTACTCACAACTGTTTACAATTGGCTGGATAAACAATAGGATGTGGTGAATCACATAACCAATACCAACAAGAGCAGCAGAAAGAAAAGTAAGGAAGGCAGAGAACAATAGCGAAACCTGTAATGAAGATAGAGAGAAGGCACCTGAAAAGAACAAGGCTGAGTGAAGCACAACCTCGATAAAAACAATTTTAACACGGGTGCACAACAGCCTGAGCAGCAACGAGAGGGCCTAAAGAATAAAGGTCCTCAGATTGCTGCTGTAGGTGGTGGAGATAAAAGGAGGAGAAGATAGAAGCATTCCTCCAGTAAGCTGCATTCATAACATCCCGGAGCGAAACAGAATTAGAGAACGCCCAGGATGTAGAAATGGCACGAACCTCATGAGCATTAAACCGGTTCGAAACAAGATCCGAAGCAGACAAGCGTGAATAAGCCAGCTTGATTGCAAGACAGATCTACCTGGAAATAGAATGGGAAGAGATAGACTGCCTCTTAGGAATGAGAGACAGAAAGAATCTCTTCCGACCCCTCCTAATGAACTGAGTGCGAGAAATGAAAGTCTTGATCGCACGAACAGGACAAAGAAGAGGTCTCCGACGATCGACAGCGGGGAGAGCCCGAATGCAGATAGGAGGAGGTACCGAATCAGGAAGTTGATTCTTAGCCAGAAAAGAGCAATCAGTAGTGAAGGTGACACTGTTAGCCTCATTTCTGAAGAAAGCAGAATCAACAGATAGCGCATGAAGCTCACTGACTCGTTGAGCAAAAGCAAACGCTAGAAGGAAAGCCGTCTTATAGGTAAGAAAACGCATATCGGTCTCAGATAAAGGCTCAAAAGGCGCCCCCTCCAAACAGTGCAACACCCATGCTAAGTTCCACTTGGGTGTAAGACGCAAAACTCGAGGCCTCTTCAAAGAAAAGTGCCAAATGAGTTTGGAGAGAAAAAGATTATGACTGATGCACCACTTTCCCACATAAGAGAAAGTATCAGACAGCATAGACTGATAGCCCTTTATCGTAATAGGCTGGAGGCCCTTGGAGTCAAAAAGATATACCAGAAAATCCGCAATTTGAGCGATTGACGGATCACGGGAATCCACATTGTGATCTGCACATCAGTGGCAGAAAACCTTCCACTTCGCAGCATAAGTCATGCCAGTGGAATGTCGCCGCGATGCAGAAATGCACTCCACTGTTCGTCCCGAAAAACCTCCACGTCCAGGGGAAAAATTTCGTAATTTTTTGGGCGAATCAAGTTGGATTCGCATGGGAACCACCCTACGCGAATCACGGGAATCCAACTGTTGGGGCATGAAGAATAGCCATGATTTTGTTGAAAGCCTATAATCTGTAAGAACTTTACTAACGTCTGTTCTCCGCCACACATAAAAAACATTCAACTCGAAACTGAAAGTTTAAAAGAATAGAATTAACCAGTTCGTTACCTCTAGGGCTGCAACGGTACACTTACCTCATGGTTCGGTACGTATTGCAGTTTTTCGGTGGCAGTACAATACGTATTGCAGTACATTTTTTCTAACATTAGCCAGACACCATTCTCATCTTTGTATGAGGGAAAGCCAAAGGGTTTCCAGACGAGATTTAAATTTTGCAGGTGGGCTGATGATACCTTCATTGTTATTGGCAGTATTTCTGTCACTCATGTTGTTACATTTGGATGTACTTCAGATCTGACATGTATGCACGAAGGCGAAACAGAAATACTCAAATAAGCAACGCAAAATGTGATTGGCGAATTGTTGAATAATCAGCCAATAAATAATCATCTTACTTCTTCTGACACACATTCGGAATTACCCAAAGCTCAAGTGACGTCAAGTCGGTTATTTTTGATGCACGACATGCTGTTCTGTTTGTTTGCAAACTGTTTGCTTGTGTCGACACTTACAAATTTTCATACAAACCCAATTCCCAACAGCCGTCCATTAAAACTAACAGCATGCTTCTATGCACCGCATATTTGGTAGATTAAAGCTGAAATGTTGCAGCCGGGCAGCCCATTAAGCTGATGTAGAAATATGCACTCTTGACTTGGCAAAACAGGACAGAAAAAACACATGGTTGACCACGTGCTAAATGTGTGACGTCAATATGAAAATGAGTGTTCTTTGTCACAAACCAATAGAAACGTATCCCCAAATCACATGATCAACATGGTCATGAATATTGAATATATTTCTCGCTTGTCTGAACTGCACCAACTTCGTGCCACCACATCCGATTGTTTTATGGACTTGAAATTCAACACTTACTTTGTGATTTGAATAAGAAAAATTTTTAAAATGAATGTTTGAAATCGTGTGTATAAAGTTTTTTTCTATTTGAACACTGACCTCACCAACTATTACAAATATTATCCACCAAGATTATATGCCCCAATTTCCCAATAAATTTTGATGATTCTTGGTCAGTACAATTGGGTGAGTTACTGTGTGTGTGTGTGTGTGTGTGTGTGTGTGTGTGTGTGTGTGTGTGTGTGTGTGTGTGTGTGTGTGTGTGTGTGTGCACCATGGGGGAGGGGGGGAGGGGATAGGGGCAAGCCCCTTCTATTTTTCAGAGAGAGAGAAAGGGAGAACAGTTTGATCCTACGGAGAGTTTCCTTGAAATTCACATCTGACTTCATGGGCCCTCTTTTGGGGGTGTTGGAATTCTCCTGCTGTGACCGCTGTACCGTGAGCGCACCGAAAATTAGGTTGAATGAACCAAGTATTGTACCGTGGAAAAATACAGCGGACGGTGCACCGAGACCGTGGTGAACCTTTGTAGCCGTAGTTACCTCTGAATCATTCTCAATTTCTGTGACGATGTCCGAAGTGCACTGTAACCTCCAAAAGTTCGAATTGTAAATAATAATTTACAGGAAGCTCTCGTAATGACATTTGCTCAGCTGCAACTTCGATTCAATCCGCATCTCTTGATGAATCATAGAGCGATTATTTGGGAGTTGAAATTTGCAGTTAATCAGGTGTCTACATGTTTGCGATGTTTTAGATGAAAATGCAAAAAACCAAAACTTTATTCCCAATTTTTGCGCGAATCCACCGAGATTTGCACACTTGGTATTTTAGGCGAATCTTCACACAAATCGATTTGCGGATTCGCGTCAAAATTCTGCCCCTGACGTCGGAGATTGGACCTGATAAAAGACAGGCATGAAGGGACAGGCTCGCCAGGTTGTTGTGATACTTCCTGGGATGACCCTGGGAAAGAAGATCGGGACGTAGAGGTAGAGGTAGATGAATCGGCCGATCTGCCAACAGAGGCTGCAGCAGATGGATCCACATCCTCTGTGGAGAGAGAGGTGCGATCAGAATGATCCTGCAACTGCAAGCACGAATCTTCGCTAATACTTGAGGAAGAATCGGTGCAGTGGACAGACCGAGAGGATCCAACGTCGCACCCCAGCCCCGATCGCTGGCATCCGCAGTAAGGATGCGATCGGCCAAAGGAAGATCCAACGGAACACCCTGTGTCAGCCAGGGAACATCGGCCCAAGGGTGGAGGTGACAAAGCAGGGACCGAGGAATAGGAAGTCCCAGGTCCAGCGGATCTACATTCGGATGCCAATGATCCAAAAGAAAGTGTTGGAGAGGTCAAACAAGCGACCGAGCGGAATGAGATCTGTCACCGAACCACAAAGGCCCAGCATCCGAAGGAAAGTCCTGGCCGTGACCGAGGAAGATTGAAGCAGGTTCTGAGTCAAGGCAGAAAGAATCGTCGCCCGAGCATGGGGACCGACACTACATTGTGAAGAGGGTCGAAATCCATGATGGAATCACTGAGAAGGAAGGAGATCCGACTTCTTGCGATTGACTCTGAAACCCAGCGACGCTAGCAGGCAAAGAAACTGCCGGACATCTAACTCTAGAACAGCAGCATCGTGGTGCCGTTGGAGGATGTCGTCTAGGTAGGCTGATGAAGTCACAGCCGACTGAGTACGGTGAAAAGCAAGCACGTCAGGTGAAGGCCCAAGGAGCCAGGTTCAAACCGAACGGGAGAGCTCTGAATTGATAGACTCGATCCCGAAACGAGAACTGAAGGTATTTCCGTGACGCCAGATGAATGGGTACATGGTAGCAGGCATCCTTCAGGTCGATACTGGCAGCAAAGTCGCCCTGATGAATTGAACGTCGAACCGACCGGAGAGTCTCCATACTGAAACGAGGAACTATTATGTACTCATTCAGGATACTCAGATCGATGACAGAACGAAATTGATTGTTTTTCTTCAACACCAAGAAAAGTCTCAAGTAAAACCCTGGTTGGTGAAAGGGTGTTTCTTACCACCTTGAACGCCCCTTTGGAGAGGAGATTGTCGATCTCCTGCACCAGAAGGTCCCGATGCAGAGAATTGGAAGGGACCCGAGTCGGGAGGGGCACCCGAGATAAACTGAGGTGCCGATGGAAGGACAGTCGCAGACCAGATTGTATGACGTCGAGGACCCAAGTGTCCCGACGCTATGTCTGTCCAATGGTCGTAAACAGCGACAGCCTTCCCCCGACTGGAGGCGAATCAAGGTGAGAACCATCACTTGCGGCCTCGACAAGGACCCCGAGAGGAGAAACCACCACCTCGGGTAGTGACAGAGTCCTGAGACTTTCCTGCCCGAGGCTGCCAGCGAGCCTGGCTGCGTCGGCGCTTCTTCTGAGCAGAAGGAGCAGACGGAGCCGAAGGTGTGGCCGACGAGGCAGACGCAGCAGTATGCTTGGCGGGCCTGGAACGACGACCACCCGCAGCAGCAGGCTGGTCCAGCTGTCGCAGCAAAAGCTGGTCCTTCGAATGACGAAGAACTTCGCCACGGACATCTTCCACGGAACCATGGAACAACTGAGGTCCAACCAAAGAGGCAGACCTCAGAACAGCACGCTGCTCAGAAGGAAGGGATGGAGAAGAATCCAACACCGCATCCCGACGTGCCAGCTCCAAATCAGCCGTGTTACAGGCGTGAGCATGTGTCAAGTTCATGAGAGCCTGTGACAAAACGCGAAAAGGCACCTGAGCATCATCAAACTCCCCTGGTGGAAAATATTCAGTCAGGGCAGCGACGACATGGTCTGCGAGAGATAACATACTCAGCATCTCTCGGGACAGGCCCACCATATATTCAACTACCGACATTGGGAGAACTGCCGACTTGGGCTTAGTTAACCCGAGGGAAGAAGAATCCTCATCCACAGTAGTCATCCCTTGGAAGACTGGTGGACAGACGGAATCGTAAACACGAAACCGCGATGGAGGCAGAAAGGCATCAGCTCTAGAAAAGAAGGAACCCTTGAGGGCCTTAGAACGCATTTTCGCGTCTAAGCCCTGGAAGGACTCAACAACCTGAGCCGATTGCAGAGGACGCAAAGCCCCAGAGCTAGAAGGCTCAACAGGGTTACGGCGCTCCACAGAGGAACGCGGCCGGACGGTCACAGATGACTGGTCTGAAGGTTGAATGTCCGGCAATAAGCCAAAGACGAAATCCAAAGCCTGCCCCAAGAATGACGAGGGGGCCCATCACCTTCCAGAAAATCATCATCCTCTGTTGCAGAGGAGACGTAGCCCAACTCGGGCTGACCAGCAGAAACCTTCTGTGAATACTGTGCAGTATCCAAGGGGCCAGGCGAGACATCTCGGCGACCGACCAAAGGAGGTTGTGCCTCAGGAGGCACAGGGCGGCCAACTTGACTGTTGCCAGAAAGCAACCGGGTGAGCGCCAAAACAGCCTGATGCAGGTCACCCTGAGAATCTGTCGCAGCAGCATCGCCCGACAGAGTGTCCTCCCAATGGACCCTTCTGGAAGAAGAACCCAAATCCTCAGAAGAGATCGACGTCGATCGGCAGACAGAATAGGGAGACGGTGAGAAGACACCGGAGGATAGTCCCGATTGTGATGCCCAGGGGCCATCACTGACCTCTGCAGAACAGAAGGTCCTGCCTGCAAATCCTCTAAAGAGACCGACGATGCACGTCGATCGGTAGCTGGGCCTGGGACACGGTGAGAAGACACCGGAGGATTGTCCCAAGAATGACAGGAACCTGTCATTGGCCTCTGCGCGGCAGACGGCTCCAACTGCCCATCCTCTGAGACCGACGGCAAGCGTCGATCGACATCCAGACTCAGAATCACCGGAGAAAGGTTCTGAGAATGACAGCTAACCGGGGCTATCACTGACCTCTGCCGAACAGCAGGCCCTGGATGCCAATGTCCCAACTCCATCCTGCTAGTCAGCACACTAGCAGGGGAAGGAGGAACAATAAACGATTCGCTCGAGGGGCGAGGAATCGCTGCCAAAGCGACCGAGCGGCTCAACCGACTAGGAGCAAACTAGCCAGATGAGGCAGAGCAGACAGCAAACCTGCACAGCTTCGCCGCAAAGCCAGGGGAGGCTGAGAGCTCACAGACACACCAGCAGATACAGCCTCGGTCCCCCGAGACTGTATACCATCCCCAGAGGAGATGGAAGAGCCACCATCATACAGAATAGGATCTGTAGTAACAACTTCCTCAGCAACTGTCGACGGCGTAGGAGGCAAATCGGAGAGGGTCACCGACTGACCTCGGAGAAGCTCTCTACGAAAACAGACGGCTCAAGAAAACAAAGAGACCACGGTCTCCACATCAGGTATCACTGAACTAGCACCGTCAACAGTTGCAGAGGAACTCCCCACAGAAAAAGACAGATCAGAATCCTGTGTGACAGAGTCACCACGTGTACTCACAGAAATGTCTGCTACGGCACGACTTCCCTTACCCCAAGAATGAGGGGTTCTAGCTCTGGACAGAACCACCTTGTTAACAGAAGCCCAGAATTTTGAGGACCAAACCACACAAATACCACATGATTGGGCCTGAGTGCAATTGTTGCAAGTGACACATGTGGAATGAGAGTCATCCACATGTTTCACTTGCAAGCAAGAGGTACAAGGAATAGTCTTTGGCATAATATGAATGAGAATAATGGAATCAAGTTTCCCGCCAACGGAAAACAGAACAAAAGTTGTGTTCACACGTGGGGGAAAAACAAGACTAAGTGTGAAGAAACAAGCAACAATGATCAAAAATAACATTAATTAATAACAATTTTGAAAGCTTGAAAAAGGATACAATCCACTTGCACACAATTAAATGCAGATAGCACATACAATAAGTTGTTCATGAAGAAAACAGCTAAGTATAGCACGAGTCACAAAAATTTCCGACCATGTACAAATGGCGGAAATAAAAGGAATTGACGTCACGGTTGTTGCGCATGCGCTCGGTAAACTCAAGAGGTGTGCAGAGAGAGTACCTGTAATTTCGAGCGCTGGTCTCGCTCGACCCTTTTTTCGATCTTTTTCGTGCTTTTGCACTCTATTACTTTTCCAGCTTGTTTGGAAAAGTTTCTAAAAGCTTGAGTTAGTTCCGAAGTAGGGCTTGTACTTACGTTACAGCCAATTGTAAACAATTGTGAGTAGGTTGAAAAGAAATGCATATGTCTAGTTGGCATTGATCATGTGTAAGAACCATCAATGAAGTCGGTTCATAATCGAAGGAGGAGTTGGGCAAAGAAGAATTTCACATAGAAACTAATAATAAAACCATCATCAAGAGGTGATAATTTCATAATTTCATTGAACAAGTGCCCTAACATAGAAATTAGACAGTATGTGAATGTCTACTTGCTGGTGATCACATTTGTGAAGTTTTAATGAAGGCGGATCACAATTTTACGAGCTGCCTACACATAAGAGTTTTTATCGCCATATAGAAGTACAGACAGATAGATGGACATACAGATGAACTGACAATAGACAGGGTGATAACAAGACACTACAACTTCTTAAAGCAGGGGTATTATGCAATCACACCTAAGAATCCTATAAGATTGGGTTGTAATAGAAAATAATTCACTCTGAGTTACAGATCGCAACTGCATGCAAATTATTTTTCATACTGAACCATTTTGATTGGTTCCAACTTTGAAAATGTGGAAACTTAAGTAGACAAGTTAAATTACATGTTCAAGATTGGTTAGAAAAGGTTGAAAGAATTGAAAATGGGATCACATCACAGACGTTACATAAATAGTTAATGGTGGCCAAAAAGAGTGTGTTATATCAATATAAGCACCAAACAGTGTCATTTATACAAACACAATTCTAGATAAAATTCACCCTGGCACACAAATTTTTTTTCTCATTATTTCCACCTAGTTATATTTTTTTGTGCATAATCCACACTTACCTCTCTTCTGTTAACAAATCTGTAGACTTTTTGAGTCAATGTATCACTCATTAGTCATTACCGATTTAACTTAATAATCAAATCATAAAGGAATAATTTAATCACATAATTGTTTTTCTCTTTAGTAAAGCCATTAGGCAATTTAAAAAAAAATCTTTTTCCCAGGCTGCGGAAATTTTCCTGAATGTTTCAGGGAGAGAGGTTCTTTTCTCTACTCCATTTTCCAAACGAATCAGCCACATCTGCCCGTGTAATAGGCAAATTCAGCAGCTGAAAAAATATTATTTAAAAAAAAATTTCAACCAAACCTTATCATGTGACTCTATGATATGGTTTGGTTGAGGTCACATGATATGGTTTGGTTGAAATTTTTTGAAAAATTAATAAAAATGATATTTAAAATAATAAATTTTGATATGGAGTATGTTGGGTAATGGCTTAATGACCTTTTCCAGTCCAGGAACATGCTAGGTCATAATTTCATAAAGTATGATGGCTGCTAAGTGAATGTGTGGGCTAGACCAGTCAATATTGAGGTTGCACGTTGAAAATATTAATTGGTCTACCCACAAATAATGAATATGGACTCTTCCAACTGCTTCCAGTGAACAGACATGGAAGATACCACCATGGTTCAAAGGATTAAAACAATACTGAAAACAGATTGAAATCTCTCCGAAATTTGAAATGTTTATTTTCCTGGAAATTATTAGTCATTCAACTTATAAGTTATCATGATGAATTGATGGTAACTTGGTCTGAGGTATGCAGCTTAGTTATGTTCAATCGAGAGGCAAAGCATCGAGATTGATCATTAACGCCGCGCTGCAATCTCTGATCATATTAACCAGGGCAGAGGCAAGTACCAGACCTGTTAACTCTCCCGGTTTCACCGTGAGTCTCCCGGTTTGAGGCACAAACTCACGCTCTCACGGTCACACCCTATTTTCTCCCGATTTGACACTTTTCAAAATAGTTGTCCTGTTCTATTTTCAAAATTAAACATTTTGGTCGCGATATATAAATTTATAACGCAGAATGCTTGTTGGAAACGATAATTTATCAAAGATACACATTGAGTTTTCCCAATGAGTTCCGAGAATTCCCATGTTGTTGATGGAAAAGTCATGGAAATCGAAAGTAGCTTTTCGAAAACGAGTGTATTATAGTCTGTTTTTAAAGACGTTATTTTCGTAAAGCTATGCTGGACTGGGACGTTTTGTCCCAAGGTTTTTGGAGCAAGGACGAAGACCCAATTATTATTATTACCTGATGTGATCCCTGCAAAAATAGATGCTCAAAAATAAATATCAATTAATACCCCCGAGTTGTAATATCCAGTTTGATCCATGCTACATGAAAGACTGTTTTGAAAACAAAACAAGGGAGAGTCATATTGTTTACAACAATGGGGACACATTATGTGCTCCAGGGCGGTCAAATTAAATATAGTTTGTGTTTTTATCAAATGCATTGTATGCCAAATATATTCTCATATATATATGGTTACATGAAATTAAAATTTTATAAACTCGAAATATAAATTAAATAAAAACTTAATCTCTCAAGTATAATTAACTTCAGCTGACCTATTATATATACTATTGTTCTGGTTCATACCAAATTCATCCGTTTTGTGTAAAAAAAAATATAATTGAAAGTTTCTTGAAAACTGAAAAAAATCTGTTGTAAGATATCATAATTAAGTTACCTCCCCTTACTTATATACAAACAAATTGAGAACATGTCAAGCAGAGTATTTTGTCTTCATTTTGAACCAACAGGATTATTTTGTTTCACAATGGGAGTTTTGAATACTGAGGGCACCTTCTCTAACGTGAGTAATACAAAAGACAGTTCAAATATTTTTTTTGATAAAAAACAAAAATGAAATTACCACAACCACACACAACTTCACTGTACCGGCAACAACAGGTGGTTTTTTTTAAACAAAACGATATGTATTGTTAGCACTGAGTAATTTTTATTGTACAATAAAACCTGTCAAAAGATAATAAGAATGAATATTTTCTCACCAAAAATGTACAGATTGAACAAAGAATTTACATGAGTAAATGGCATGAGTGAAGAAGGAATGCTTGTGTTGGTTCTTGAACGTTTTGGTACTGAGACGTTTCGGCCCAAGATGTTTCAGCCTCCATGAATGGAAGCACCAGGATGGGCTTGCATGAGCAAGGAAAAATGGCCAATCTGGGAGGGGGGGGGGGGGGGGGGGGTGTACAGGCAAAGGCTAGATAGGCATCCACTCACATTTGTGTGTGTGTATTGGGAAGAGGGGGGGGGGGGGGGGGGCATTGTCCCTAGGGGAGGGGAGGGGGAGCTTGGACCAGTGATATCCATATTTGTATGCTTTTACTGACAAATACCATTAAGTGTTAAAATAAATTATTAAAATGAAATATAATGCATTTGGGTTGGGGGGGGTGGGACCGTGGGGGGCATAACAAGGAAAATACTGATGTAATGGCCGTGCGCAATCTCACTTGACAAGCATCCAAATCTCACTGAAAACTCTTCAAAATCTCACGGACAGTCACCTTCAGAGGTTAACAGGTCTGGCGAGTACCAGACTCCAGTACTTGAGTATGAATACTCTGAAAATGTGGGAGTAAGTACATGTATGAGTAAAAGTACTGGGGAAAATGTATGAGTACGAGTACGACTAAAATGAACTTTATAATACTGGCTATTGTATACTTAGCTAATTAATCAGTACAAATCAGGATAAATCAAAACAAGACTTGATATTAATAGCTTAAATGTCATTGAACTCTTATATTGATAAACAATGCTGCTCTATGTCAATGAAAGAATTCATTCATTTCATTCAGTGAAGAAACTAGGGGACATGCCTCTGTTGAACTGAAAGTGATATACATAGCTGGTAGAACATGGCATAATTCTGAAAAAATTTCCAAATATTTACAAAGTACTCATAAAATACTCATAAAATACTCAGGAGTACTGACCATTTTTTTTAAAGTAATGAGTTCTGAGTAAAAGTATTTGAAATAATATGAGTAAAGTACGAGTATTGAGTACCTTGTTAAAAAAGTGGTACTCGAATACTATGAGTATTGAGTACTTTGGGCCCAGCCCTGATATTAACATCAATTCATCACAGTAATGTATATGTTCCAATAAGGCCCTACCCACAGCCCAAAACTACATCGTGGCAATTTAGTCATGGCTGCTTCGAATCATCGAAAAAATCTTACAAAGTGGGTATAAATATACAGAAAAAATTTCTTGAAATACTGAGTTTCTTGGGAGAATCAACATTTTTCATTCCATCTGAATGGATGATTCACACACATGACTTATACATTCAAGGTACAAATTATTTATTTATTTATTTATTTATTTATTTATTTATTTATTTATTTATTTATTTATTAGTGTTTAAGGTCACATACTTATGCACAATGGCTAATCATGACTGTGATAGTTTTACGGGTGGAGGAAGCCGGAGAACCTGGAGAGAACCACCGAGCAATGACGAGCAGCTGCCAGCATCATAACTCTGCACTGCAGCACAGGCGATGTGCAGTATGCCTTAGTACATGGCGTCATCATGCCCCCATGTAGACCATCGGGGTTAAGTGCCCTGCCCAAAGACACACGAGGGAGTCCGAATCGATCGCTCAGACGGTCACCCATCCGAGGACTAACCGGGCCCGACGTTGCTTAACTTTGGTGATCTGACGATAACCGGTTACCGCAATGCCACCACGCCCCCTTCAAGGTACAAAGGGAACAAAAAATGTCAGACGAGGATATCATAGTGCATGAGGTTCAAAATGTTAATTGCAGAGGAAAAACAGTTGCTAACAAATTCAAAGAAGTCAGCCTCTTTTTGAGTCTCAGTTGTGAATGGAGAGTTGGGAGGGGGGGGGGGTAGTCAATCCTCTCCTTTACTCTTAACCCAGCGAGTGTTTTCAAGATATTTTTCATCAAATTTAGTCATGGCTGCTGACTAGATTTGATAAAAAATTCCTCACAATTTAACCCTAAGAATCATTAGTGAAAAAATCCATTCAATTTACGAGTGGAGGGGTTTGATTAAATGTACTCAAATTATACTTATCTGAGTGGCAAGAAAAATCCTGTCCTGAGCAGGAATATCTTCCAGCAGCATGGAAGGAGTTGACAACACTTTTAACAGATCATATCATGGAGGACAATTTTATAGGTGGATGGTTGAGGCACTGAGTGAAGGGAAGTATACCATTGACATGCAGTATGCCTAAGTACATAGAGCCACTGAAGCCAGCTTTTGGCCATTCAGGAATGAATGAGTATCTTGTACAAGGACACAATGCAGAAAATGCACGTTAGGATCGAACAGTCACTTCCTGTATTGCAATCATCAAAAGCTAAACCAGTGATGAAAACACTCGTACTGTTCATGCAGTGATAAAATAAATGAAAACACATCCAATCATAAATTGACGTTTCCTTGAATATATATTGTTTATCAACAATGCACTGACTTACTTTGTCGGTAATTTGTACAGGTATCCTTTCCCCTCATTGCTCCATACAATCACTCTATCGACACTGATAAAATCTCCACCGGACCATCTCTCTCCACAACGATTTGATTCAGAACAAAGCAATGTGAAATCACCTGCATCATAAATCTGAAAATTATAATTATAATTCATTCTAAAAAAAAACAGGCTGCACCAATCAGAAATTGAGGTAACCTAAGATAACCTAAACTATTTTTCAGTATATCATGCATACTTTTCGATATCCTGTGACCCCCTCATTGGAATAAGCTCGACAAGCTTGTTCCAATGAGGGAGCACATATGGTTTTGTTGTTGAAACTGTTGTAAGAATTCGGGAAATAAAATTAACCCTTTACCAAACATGAAAAGCAGATAACACTTGCAAACAGAATTCTTGATTAAGTAATTTTCTTGAGTTATGAACCCCAAAACAAAGGCCAAACTGTGTAAATGGGAATAGCCCATTTACACTGTGTTTGGCCTTTCTTTTTTTGAGGTTTATAACTCAAGAAATAGTCAGAAACAAACGATCATTCCTTATAATTAAACATGGGGAGCAACAAATGTAAACACTCTCCACTTTGTGGAGTTATAATAAAAACCAGGTCACATCATGATTCCTATTGAGAACTGAACAAAAAAGGCATAGTTTTTCAAATTCTGCTTGAAATGGTGACACATTTCACTGAAAGATGTTTTGGTGTCATTAAAAATTTTATTGACCAATGAATTGCATAAGTTAAAAGAAATGCCATAGGGGATGCCCACACAAAACTTCAATTTTCTTTTCCACTTGACGGGAAGATGATGTCATTCAAAGCAAGGCTGGGTTAAATTTAACTCTGACTTTGATCATTTCCTGAGAAACTGAAAACACAGTTGTTAAATGTGGAGTTCGATATAAACCCAGATGACATGAAGTTGGCTGAACTTTGTCTCAAAAAGAGTTAATTCAGGTTATTTAGAAAATGGAAAGTTTTGATTGTGCAAGTTTCTTTGTGGATGCCCTCGACGTCAGTGATGTAATGTTTTGTTCATGTTGACATTGTTGTGCATGAGACTGAATTGTAACGGAGGGCAGTTTTTGACTGATATTTTGTTTCTTTAAAGTGGGACATTCCCTATGAACTGCGGACGGAACCTTCATTTCTATGTCCACTCGCGTACATAATGTGTCTTAGTTTAAATTCAACATCACGCATTCTCTGGATACTAGTTGCACGTAAACAGTGTGTTGTGTATGTTGTGCTACAATGCCTACATTCTGCATTTCATGAAATATCAGACATATAAATTTTGAGAACTGATATTCTTTTACAAATTATGCTCTTGTCAGTGAGCCACATGCATTCAGTTGATGGTGAAGGGAAAGCACTGCAGGTAGGTAGCAATTTTATTTAAATCAGTCTGATCAATTATATCTTTATGACAGGTTGGTAATAATTTTGACCGGCCATTGTTTGGGTTTGATTTGGATAGACAATCATCTTTTAATTTTAATTGTGTATAAAAAAATTACCATAGAATAAACAGAATGATAAGGATTTCATTGTTTATTTGATTTTATTTTGAAAGTATTTTTAAAATGGTGAGATAAATATTAATCACTTTTCATTTTGAAACAATATGAGCAAGCAGGGGTTCTTTTCTATTCACACTATGCAGCGTAATTTTAACAACTGGCATTGGGGCGTGGTTTATGACGGGCCTAAATGCATTTCTTTCAGTTCATTGTGATATGAACAGAAAAAAAAAGAAATCATTTTGACTATCATTTTGCCTGAAAATGCATGAACAGAAAAAAGGTTTAATTATATGAAAGTTGAAAGTGTAACAAATAAATAATTTAAAAATCTTGCTGAACTAAGGTTCTCCTTGCTGGTAGGAATATGAAAAAAATACACGTTACAAACCACCTTTGCAAAATAATTTAGCACTCTACCAGTTCAAGTTCGCTGGACCTGTGCAGACAGTAAAATTTAGGGCGAACGATTTTACCGTTCCTCTGGTGGTTATCTAAATGAACAAGAGCGCACGTATCGCTGAAGCAATACAATGTCCCCTACCGGACTAATGAGCATTAATAATTATACAAATGTTATAACCTAGATATGATCAGCATGAATTCCGTTGAAGCATTTCCAAAAAAAGTCCAGAAAACTGATATTTTGGCGCTTTTCCATATTTCCAAGGGGCATAATTCACACAAGAATAATGCAGTCAGCATGAACCTCAAACTTGATCTGTAAGTCATCGTTCTATAGTAGGTTACCAAGAATGAAATCATTCGGTTGAAGCATTTCCAAAAAAAGTCCGGAAAACTAAAGTATGACTGGCAGACTGACTGACAGACTGACGGATGCACAGAGTGTAAATGAAACTTGATCCGTAAGTCATCGTTCTATAGTAGGTTACCAAAAATGAAATCATTCCGTTGAAGCATTTCCAAAAAAAGTCCGGAAAACTAAAGTATGACCGACAGACTGACTGACAGATTGAAGGATGGATGGACAGAGTGTAAATGAAACGTGATCTGTAAGTCATTGTTCTATAGTAGGTTACCAAAAATGAAATCATTCCGTTGAAGCGTTTCCAGAAAAAGTCCGGAAAACTGATATTTTGTCATTTTTCCATATTTCCAAGGGCAATAACTCACACAAGAATAAAGTAATCAGCATGAAACTCAAACATGATCTGTAAGTCATCGTTCTATAGTAGGTTACCAAAAATGAAATCATTCCGTTGAAGCGTTTCCAAAAAAAGTCTGGAAAACTGATATTTTGGCACTTTTCCATATTTCCAAGGGCCATAACTCACACAAGAATAATGCAATCAGCATGAAACTCAAACTTGATCTGTAAGTCATCGTTCTATAGTAGTTTACCAAAGATGAAATCATTCCGTTGAAGCGTTTCCAAAAAAACTCCGGAAAACTGATATTTTGGTGCTTTTCCATATTTCCAAGGGCCATAACTCACACAAGAATAATGCAATCAGCATGAAACTCAAACTTGATCTGTAAGTCATCGTTCTATAGTAGTTTACCAAAAATAAAATCATTCTATTAAAGCGTTTCCAAAAAAACTCCGGAAAACTAAAGTGTGACTGACAGACTGACGGATGGACGGAGTGCAAACCTATAGTCCCCTCTGGCGATGCCGGTAGGGGACTAAAAAACAGGTAACCGAAAAGTTGTTCGCAAGGAACTACAAACAGTTCATCAAAAAGTTGTGTCTCTTCACCTTATTTGATGGCACTGTTTCAAAATGTTCCTGTAGGAAGACCCCTCTCTTCAAAGCTCATTACTACCTAAGACATCTGACTCCCCCAGTGCTTGCTGCAGATGCTTTCGAATCTGTGAACAGTCATATAGGAAGGCCATTGTTGACAGGTCAGATTCCAAGGGTTGCCATTTTTTCCACACATATAATTCAGAGATGATCCGCTATGACACCTAGCAAAATTTCGACCAATGAAGCACCGGGATTACCCTGGTGCTTCATTGGTAGAAATTTCACTAGGTGTCATAGCAGATCATCTCTGAATAACATGTGTGGAAAAATACCCACCCATAGATTTTGACCCCAATACGATGGCTGTAATGTAATTGGTCCTCTTTTTTTCACCCATATGAATGGTAAATAGGTTATCTCAGTTTTCAAGATTTTTTACAATGCCTGTGTAAAAGAGATGTACAGTTATTGTTCAGAAATCATTTATTTATGACCACCCAGACATCTGACTGCTTTTAATCACACTGTGACTTTGTTAGTGCAAGAATGATGTTAGTCTGTCAGCAATTTAAAATTACAATCATGAAGCACTCCAACACACACAAATTAGTAATTCAATCTTAACTCTTACCATTAACTCTTAACCCACTAATTATTTTCAAGGTATTTTTCATCAAATCTAGTCATGGCTGCTTTGTATTAGCCATAACTAGACTTGATGAAATATTCATCTAAATTTAACTCAAGAGCTCATTGGTGAAAAAGCCATTCAGTTCAAAGAAGTAAAATTTGATTAAATGTGCCAAAATTATACTTGTTTTAGTGGCAAGAGAAGTCCTGTAATGGGCAGGAATACCCTCCAACACTGCCCACATAACTGGATATCTGAATTTGATCAACATAACTGTTAGTGAGTTATTTTAATTTTGAAATGCTAAATGAAAGCATGGATATTAATTAATGTTCCAATAAGACTAAAATCCTGGCCCCTTTGATTTGACGAGAGCTTGCTTAGTTTTTTCTATGTTTGCGGATCCAGTGGCTATATTATCGTCTGACATCACCGCATGAAATATTTGACAAGATAACAATGGGAGGAGATTCAAAGTGCATACTACTTATAAAATCGTATTTTTTGAGGTCAGTGATCATTCTATGAAAGTATACTCACAACCCACTTATAAAAAAGTTGAGGGTTCTCTATCTCAGTTCAAATCATGAAATCAATCAAGGATAGTTCATTCCCTTATTCTTCAGAAGCATACTATATGACCTTTTATTTGAATGAGGAGTCAAGCTTGTTGCCAAATGAAACAGCACATGCTTAATTTTTTGAGAGGAAAAATAAAATCTAACAAGACAGTCTAATGACATCCATATTCCCCACTGATTTTTATGTTATGATAGGAATAATCTAATTATCAACCTGGGCATGTATTCATACCCAATAATGTCACTCACCGAATATCATTTAATTTCTTTAATCGCAACTGAAGATATCTTCCAATGAAAGTGTCAATGACACTGTAGCTTAACTTGAATGTGTGTTGTGTTTGATGAAAAGGATAATTAATGTTCAATGTTTATGAAAGGTTTATGAAATAAGACAAGAATTGTGATAATTAGGAATATGTTAATTTCTGTTCCCTGTATGACATGTTTTCAATAAAAATAATATGAGGTGTAGACTGTACTAAAGAATTGACGGGTAGGTTAATGTGGCCCTCACAGTTAAAGAATGTCAACCAAAGTTACAAAGTTACAGTGAAATTATTCCAAAACGAGTCATCCTATCAAGTTACAATGAAATCCCTTCCTAAATACGGCCTGCAGACTGTCCTAAAGGTTTTTGGGCTTTGGACCTGTGTAGCCATCATGGTTGACCAATCGCAACAAAAAGGGGAATCCTCATCCAGACATTATACTGAGTCATCCTACCATGTTACAATGAAATCCCTTCATAAATACGACCTGTAGTCTGTGCTAAAGGTTTTCGGGTTTTGGGCTTGGGCAGTCATCACAGTTGACCAATCGCGACCAAAAGGGGATGTCCTCATCTAGACATTATCTGGAGTCATCCTACCAAGTTACAATGAAATCCCTTCATAAATACGACCTGCAGACTGTGCTAAAGGTTTTTGGGCTTCGGGGTCATGTAGCCGTCACAGCTGATCAATCACAACCAAAGGGAACGTTCTCATTTAGACATTATACAGAGTCATCCTACCGAGTTACAATGAAATCCCTCCATAAATATGACCAGCAGACTGTGCTAAAGGTTTTTGGGTTTTGGGCTTGGGCAGCCATCACGGCTGACAGATCGCACCCAAATGGGGACATTCTCATCAAGACATGACCTCAAACCTCCATATGAAATTTTGTGACGATCGGACAAGAACTGCAGGGTGTAACCTGTGCTAAAGGAAAATGTGAACAGACTCACAGACTAACATACTCACAGACTAACAGACTTCCGCATGCGTGATGAAAATAGCTTATCTTGACTTTGTCAAGTTAAGCTAAAAACCTGCAATTTTGGTAAATTCAAAGTTGAGAAGGGCTATAACTTTGGTAAAATTATATCAAATCAAAACTTCCTTTCAATATGCACATGTTCACATCATACTCAGACTGCACACAAAGTTTCGTAAAATCCAATGAAAAATGTAGGAGTTGAGCGAACATGCATTTGTGATGGAAATATTGCTACTACCAAGGTCCATAACCACACAAAATTTATCGCATTGATAATTCCTGACCACATGCACATCTATACTTGATACTGATACTTCAGACCAAGTTTCGTAAAAATCCAATAAATGAAAGTTTCAATGACACTGTAGCTTAACTTGTGTGTTTTGTTTGATGAAAAGGATAATGTTCAATGTTTATGAAAGGATTATGAAATAAGATAAGCATTGTGATAATTGGGAATATGTTCATTTCTGTTCCCTGTATGCTATGTTTTTGATAAAAATAATATGAGGTGTACACTGTACTAAAGAGCTGAGGGGTGGGTTAATGTGACTTCACAGTTCATGTATGTGGCCCTCACAGTTAACATATATCAACGAAAGTTACTAAGTTACACTGAAATTATTCCAAAACGAGTCATCCTATCAAGTTACATTGAAATCCCTTCATAAATATGGCCTGTAGACTATGCTAAAGGCTTTCAGGCTTCAGTACCCTGTAGCCGTCAGTTTCCCAATTGCCTTTGGACGTTCTCATCTAGACATTATATGAAGTCAACCTACCAAGTTACAATGAAATCCCTTCATAAATATGACCTGTAGACTGTGCTAAAGGTTTTTGGGCTTTGGGCTCAGGCAGCCATCATGGTTGAATGATCACAACCAAAAGGGGACAACTTCATCTGGGCATCATCTGGAGTGATCCTACAAAGTTACAATGAAATCCCTTCATAAATGTGACCTGTAGACTGTGCTCAAGGTTTTCAGGCTTCGAGCCCCTGAAGCCGTCACAGTTGACCAATCACGACCAAAAGGGGATGTCATCATCTAGGCATTATATGGAGTCAAACTAACAGGTTACAATGAAATCCTTCCATAAATATGACCTATAGACTATGCTAAAGGTTTTGGGGTTTAGGGCTAGGGCAGCCATCAAGACCGAATCATCGCAACCAAAAGGGATGTTCTCATCTAGACATTATTTGGAGTCATTCTACCAAGGTACAATGAAATCCCTTCATAAATATCACCTGTAGACTGTGCTAAAGGTTTTTGAGCTTCAGGTCCCTGTAGCCATCAAAGTTGTCTAATGGTGTCCAAAAGGGGCTGTTCTCATCTAGATCTAGACATTATATGAAGTCAACCTACCAAGTTACAATGAAATCCCTTCATAAATATGACCCGTAGACTGTGCTAAAGGTTTTCGGGCCTCGGGCTCGGGCAGCCATCATGGTTGAATGATCGCAACCAAAAGGGGACATTCTCATCTGGAGTGATCCTTCGAAGTTACAATGAAATCCCTTCATAAATATGACCTGAAGACTGTGCTCAAGGTTTTCGGGCTTCAGGCACCTGTAGCCATCACAGTTGACCAATCACGACCAAAAGGGGATTTCATCATCTAGGCATTATATGGAGTCAACCTACCAAGTTACAATGAAATCCTTCCAGAAATATGACCATAAGACTATGCTAAAGGTTTCTTGGGCTTGGGCAGCCATCAAGGCTGAGTGATCGCGACCAAAAGGGGACGTTCTCATCTAGACATTATTTGGAGTCATCCTACCAAGCTACAATGAAATCCCTTCATAATTATGACCTGTAGACTGTTCTAAAATTTTTCGGGCTTCGGGCCCCTGTAGCTGTCACAGTTGCCCAATCGTGTCCAAAAGGGGATGTTCTCATCTAGACATTATATGAAGTCAAACCTACCAAGTTACAATGAAATCCCTTCATAAATATGACCTGTAGACTGTGCTAAAGGTATTCAGGCTTTGGGCTTGGGCAGCCATAATGGTTGAATGATCGCAACCAAAAGGGGAAATCTCATCTGGGCATCATCTGGAGTGATCCTACGTAGTTACAATGAAATCCCTTCATAAATATGACCTGTAGACTGTGCACAAGGTTTTCGGGCTTCGGGCACCTGTAGCCATCACAGTTGACCAATCACGACCAAAAGGGGATGTCATCAGCTAGGCATTATATCGAGTCAACCTAACAGGTTACAATGAAATACTTCCATAAATATGACCTTCTGCCTATGCTAAAGATTTTTGGACTCAGGCACCCATCAAGGCTGAATGATCGCGATCAAAATGGGACGTTCTCATCTAAACATTATTTGGAGTCATCCTACCAAGTTACAATTAAATCCCTTCATAAATATGACCTGTAGACTGTGCTAAAGGTTTTCGGGCTTCGGGCCCCTGTAGCAGTCACAGTTTCCCAATCACGTCCAAAACTAAAGGGGACTTTCTCATCTAGACATTATATGCAGTCAACTCACCAAGTTACAATGAAATTCCTCAATAAATATGACCTGTAGACTGTGCTAAAGGTTTTTGGGTTTTGGGCTCGGGCAGTCGTCACGGTTGGCAGATCATGCCCAAATGGGGAAATTCTCATCTAGACATCATAAAGGAGTCATCCTACCAAGAAACTAGAGGTCACCCTAAATAAGCATACCAGGTTTCAAAGCAAGCAAATCATAAATGTACCCTGTAGGGTGTGCCAAAGAGAAATAATGTGGTTTGACTAAACTAAGTTCTAAGAACGTTGGCCGCGGCAACATTTTTAGACGGAAATTGAAGAAAATCGATAGCTCCCATCTAGAGGTCACCCCAAACAAGCATGCCAGGTTTCAAAGTAATCCGATCATAAATGTACCCTGTAGGGTGTGCCAAAGGGAAATATTGAGTCTTCTGACTAAACTAAGTTCTAAGAACATTGGCCGCGGCAACATTTTTTGACAGAAATTGAAGAAAATCGATAGCTTCCATCTAGAGGTCTCCCCAAACAAGCATACCAGGTTTCAAAGCAATCTGATCATAAATGTGCCCTGTAGGGTGTGCCAAAGGGAAATATTGTGGTTTGACTAAACTAAGTTCTAAGAATGTTGGCAGCGGCAACATTTTTTGACGGAAATTGAAGAAAATCAATAGCTCCCATCTAGAGGTCACCCCAAACAAGCATACCAAGTTTCAAAGTAATCTGATCATAAATGCGACCTGTGAGGTGTGCCAAAGGAAATTGGGGACGTACGTACTAACGTACGTACGTACGCCGAAAAATGAAATCCCTCCATATTAAACATGAATTGCAGACTGTGTTAAAAGTTTTTAGGTTTTGGGCTTGGGCAGCCATCACGGTTGACACGCCCAAAAGGGGACGATCTCATCTAGGCATTAAATAGAGGCATCCTACCAAGTTATGATGAAATCCCTTCATAAATACGACCTGTAGACTGTGCTAATGGTTTTCGGGTTTTGGGCTCGGGCAGCCATACCGGTTGACCGATCGCGACCGAAAGGGTTCTCATCTAGACATGACCCCAAACATGCATATGAAATTTCGTGATGATCAGACAAGAACTGCGGAGTGTAGCCCTTGCTAAAGGAAAATGTGAACAGGCTCACAGACTAACAGACTTCTGCACACGTGATGGCAATAGCGTATCTTGACTTTGTCAAGTTAAGCTAAAAATGTAAGAGGAGTTAAGCGGAGAAAGTTTGTGATGGAAGGATGGACTGATGAACTGACAGACTGATGAACTGACAGATGGACGAACACCATTTCAATATCGTCAGCGGGGGATAACAAGAGGTGCCCATAGGAGATGCAGGCATTGAGTTGGGTGGCAATCGGAGAATGTTGCAAATCCATAACCTGGTTATCAATCATATGCCGGTTGTCAAATCGGAGACTGTTTGTTCAAGTTATTGCACTAACAAGCTCAAAATTTGTAAGAATTGACTAGTTAAGGCCCATAACTCTGTAACAAAAAATCAGGCTGAGCCAGTTTTAGAACTTGCTTGAGATATTATTGCAAAAGACCTGTATGGCAAATATTAGTCAAATTGGAGAACTTTTGTTCAAGTTATTGCACAGACAGTGCAAGGATGCCCTGATGCTGCCTGGACGCACACCGACAGTTACCAAACCATAGGTCTCGGTTGTCAACACAACTCAACCAAAAATACACTACTGATCAAGAGAGAAGTGCAGGAGATGAGTCTTGACTTCCAGACCTTTAGTACACCAAATAACAGATTGCATTATTGGAAACAAATTTTGCTTTTCCAACATCCGTGTGCAGAGGGTTAACGCTTTACCTAACAAACTGGAAGCATCCACCCATGTAATATACAAATTGAGCAGTTGAAAAGAAGTTATTTTTTCAAAAAATTTCAACAAAATCATGTGACCCCTCATTGGAACAAGCTCCTTTCAATGAGGTGTCCCATGGTATGGTTTTTCTTGAAATTTTTTGAAAAATTTGAAAAAATATTTTAAAATAAATTTTGATATTGTTTGTTGGGTAAGGAATTAAATGGTTCATGTTCCTGGAAATACAGAAAACATACCATGGAGTACGTCCTTGTAACATTCTGTCAAGTCAATGTAATGAGCACAGTTCAAATTTCATTAGTCACATTATCAAGACATTTTAGTACAAGCATCAGATTAATCTGTAAGTTAAACATAGAATTCAAAAAGTCTGGTTATATGCATCTATTTTGAAAATGTTTTCTTCAAGAGCTGTGTATACAATACTTTATCCTGTCATCTATTTTTAGTAGGACACGAACAAATACCACACAAAATTCACTTTGGATACGCACTGTTATTCAAATTAACTTGTAGAGTGCTGAATTTATTGGACACAAAAAATCTGCTTACTTGTCTTTGCCTTGTTACAATTATGGGCACTCTCCCATAAATTGTGACAAGGTATATCTGCATAGACTTAATAATTTCACTTCAAAGAGAATATGGAACACGTCCAGAGAATATGAAACCTTAATTCTGTATCACGTACACTTCAGAATAAAGCCTAAATATGGGCTTCCAGCACTCAACCAGTTAACATCAGTCGCTATGGCTGTTCAATGGAAATAAGTGACATCGAAATTTACAATTAACAAACTCCTACAATCAAGATGTCATCCTAAACTGTTCAACAGGTTGAAACAAAAATAAGTTTTAAAAAATCACATAGATTTGTCAGTTAAAAGCAATCTGTGTCAACAATATTTAGTGATTTAATTAATGGTGTTTCAATTTTCAACATCTATGGCTATATCTAGAACACAACAAGTATAAAGTCAAGTTAATCCAATCATTTATTTGAGGGATATCCATGTCATAGAGGGAGTGTGGTAGCTCAGTGGTAGACTGTTGGACTTCTATGCTAGAGGTCCAGAGTTTGATCTCCGTCTGGGACGACCAGCGTTGTGTCCTTGGGCAACAGCACTTTATCCCTGTTGCCTACATGGGGGCACGATGACACCGTGTACTAAAGCGTACTGCACGTCGATGGTGCACATGTCTCTCTTGAGAGGAGCTTGAACAGAGTTAGAATGTTGAGGAGCTGACAGTTGCTCGTCGAGGCTTGGTGGCTCACTCCGGCTTCCTCCACCCGTAAAACTGTCACAGTCATGATTAGCCATTGTCCATAAGTATGTGACCTTAAACACCAATAAATAAACATAGTGATACCCCCCACGCCTGAAATGTATAAGTTAGATTATCTCCCCTTGGAAATGTCAGAACGGAATTATATTGCTTCATGCACATTTTCATATGGAGTTCTTCCACTGTGTAAAGTTTCATGAAAATTCTTCAAACGGTTTAGGAGGAGTTGCGCTTACAAGAATGGACAGACGGTATAAGTTAGATTACCTCCCCTTGGAAATGTCAGAATGGAATTATATTGCTTCATGCATATCTTCATATGGAGTTCTTCCATTGTGTAAAGTTTCATGAAAATTCTTCAAACGGTTTAGGAGGAGTTGCGTTTATAAGGATGGACAGACGGTATAAGTTAGATTATCTCCCCTTGGAAATGTCAGAACGGAATTATATTGCTTCATGCACATCTTCATATGGAGTTCGTGTAAAGTTTCATGAAAATTCTTCAAACAGTTTAGGAGGAGTGGTGCTTACAAGGATGGTCAGATGGACAGATTATCTCCCCTTGGAAATGTCAGAACGGAATTATATTGCTTCATGCACATCTCCATATGGAGTTCTTCCATTGTGTAAAGTTTCATGAAAATTCTTCAAACGGTTTAGGTGGAGTTGCGCTTACGAGGATGGACAGACGGACAGACGGACAGATAGACAGACGGACGGACAGGGTGATTCCTATATACCCCCCCCCCCCCCAAACTTTGTTTGCGGGGGGTATAATAAATATATAAATCCATGTCATAAAACTTCTGCCCCAGCATTGGTTACTATTGTGTATACAGAAGTTATAAAATAAACACAAATTCAGAAAAGTACTTCCTAGTGCAGTGGAGCCCACATAACTGGATATCTCTTACCTGGATGACCCTGTTAATTGAATATAATTTCCCAACACAAAACCATTTACCATACCTCCAGCACAAATTTGACCTGTTAATTGAATATTGGTTATAGAGTAAACTCCTGTTAATTGAATTAAAAAAAAAATCTTGTACCTGTCAAGAAATTACCCTCACTCTCCCCAGTTTTCCTTTGTTTATAGACTTATTTGGCCTCAGTAATCCAATACAAGCATTTAATCTATTATATCTTGTTTGACAAGAGCTCATGGATACAAGATACAATAGAACAAGTGTTTGACCACCGAGGTGGTATTAGTTCCCTACGGCGCTTTTGTGACATAAGGTGTTTTTGTCATATAAGACATTGGGGACGGTTCAGCCTGGGGACGGTTTGGCCTGAGGACGGTTCGGGTTTCATGACAACAGTCAACAGGAGTGTCAGACCTGGGGTGTGGTTTGGGTAAATTACAGGTTATCAGACAGGATTTCAAATGTGAATGGAATCTAAAAATTGAGAATTGAGAGAAGTGTAGCTTGAACCATGTTGGAGGGAGGGGTGGTAACATAAAAATAGAGAAAAAAAGCTTAAAAAACACAGCAAAAATGGCTGTCATTCCGCCATCTTGGATTTTGAAAAAAAAATTAAGCGTGCATCATCCCTTCAGAACCATTTATCCACGTATCAAATATGAAAGGTGTAGCTTAAAGCATGTTGGAGGGAGAGGTGGTAACATAAAAACAGATAGACAGACAGACGAACAGACAGACATACAGACAGATCTTAGATTTTGAAAAAAAAATACTGAGCGTGCATAATTCCCTCACAACCATTTATCCATGTACCATAAATGAAAAGTGTAGCTTGAACCATGTTGGAGGGAGAGGTGGTAACATAAAATAGAGAAAAAAGCTTAAAAAACACAAAAATGGCTGCCATGGCGCCATCTTGAATTTTGAAAAAAGAATATTGAACGTGCATCATCCCATTACAACCCTCTATCCATGTGCCAAATATGAAAAGTGTAGCTTGAACCATGTTGGAGTGAGGGGTGGTAACATAAAATAGAGAAAAAAGCTTAAAAAAACACAACAAAAATGGCCGCCATCTTGGATTTTTAAAAAAAAAATATTGAACGTGCATCATCCCCTCCCAACCCTCTATCCATGTGCCAGATATGCAAAGTGTAGCTTGAACCATGTTGGAGGGAAGGGTGGTAACATGAAAATAGAGAAGAAAGCTTAAAAAAAACACAACAAAAATGGCCACCATTCCGCCATTGAGCGTGCAGAGACAGACAAACAGACAGACAGACAGACAGACAGACAGACAGACAGACAGACAGACAGACAGACAGACAGACAGACAGACAGACAGACAGACAGACAGACAGACAGACAGACAGACAGACAGACAGACTTCCCGTAGGGGACTAATAAATGCTAAATTTATCTATCTCTAGAATACAGGAAAGTGAACAATCCCCATTAATTGAATACTCTTGTTAACTGAATAATTCTCAATGGCAAAGTGGCTATTCCATTAACAGGGTTCCACTGTATAGTAAATGGGAGCATGGTGGCTTAGTGGTTAATGCACTGACCTTCAACTAAAAGGTCCACGGTTTAATCCCCTCTAGGGATAACTGCATTGTGTCATATGGCAAGGCACTTCATCCCAATTGCCCATATGGGGGCACGGTGGCACTGTGTACTAAGGTGTAATGCACATCGATGGTACACTTGTCTTCAACCAATGCTAACCCTGCTTGTGTGGAGTTAGTATGTTGGGGAGACTGACAGTTGCTTGCCATTGCTTGTTGGCTCTCTCCAGCTTTCTCCACCCGTAAAACTGTCTGACATGCGGTAACCATAGGTGTCAAAAGTGTCATTAAACCCCCAAAAATATTAAACAGGATAGGAAATACAACACAATAACAGCCTCTGACTGATATGAAGTTACCTCAGGTTGATATCCTGGCCGATTTGAAACTAACCAAGTGATAACTAGAGATGATCAAATTATTAAGGGTCGCTATTATTTTTTCTCGATTTTACTGAACAGCAGACATACATACGTGCGAATTTGTTTTTGTTTACATGAACATCGGTGGGCGGTGCTTCCACTGTCAATTTTATTACCGAAACAAAATGGAAAAAGAAACTGGGCCTTTTTCATTTTAATAACACAACACTATTTGGAGCTATGGATGCTTTAATAACATGAGACAATGCATGTTTGTTAATTTTTGGTGTCTTATAGGGTAAACTCATTAAAAAAAGTAATAAATAATTGTCACTTTCATTTCACTCTTTAGGAGGTCAGGTGACGTGCGATAAATTTAGACAAGTTCGCATTCAGGTCGACGTCACCAAATTCCACTGTAGGTGTAAATTTTAACTATTGAAATCCCATTGCTGTCGTGTTCACCACGGTTGGTGTGTAAAGCTAAAATTTATGTTATAGGCTTTTTATATATAGTAGAATAGGTAATCATGGTATAAAGAAATGATACATTTGCACAAACATTCTACTGTTTAATTTCTTCAGATTACTTGGGAGATATTTTGGAGTTTCCATTTTATCTCAGCACAAATGTGTATACATAGATCATCAGTTTTAAATTTGCAAGTATATTAGGGATTGCTGAATTTATTGACAACCACTATTAATCAACTATTCGTTGTCTAATGGTGGCAAATAGTCGTTTTCAAAAATTGCTAGTCGCGACAGCCCTAGTTTCATCAACAACATGGAATATTATAACCAAGATCACCTGACCATTGTACTAATGTGTATACACATGCTCTGTTAAAAATGGCTGGAGCTGCACTAAATTTAGAATTCAAATTTTTGGTTGTGATTCATAATGAAGTAGAAGCTAAATATATTTTCTGAGATTTTGTTTTGTTTCTCTACGTTTTGTAACAAAATACATGTTTATGACGAAATTCAAACTACTACAATTAATCTACCAGCCTACCATCTACTTAGTTTAGTACTTCAGAATATTTTAGTGCTAAATTACTTTTTAAAGGTGATTTGCAATTTTTTTTTTAAAATATCATGCGACCATCAAAGGAAACCTCAGTTGAGTAGATTTTATTCTTAAGTAATTATTTTGTTACAATTTATTGGAGTGCCTAAAGGCACTCCAATAAATTGTTACAAATCAATATATTATTATAAACATCTTTTTTTCTTACTGATGAGAAAACAACAGCAATGCAAGCAGTGTAAAACCACTACAGTGGCTTTCAGCACTTTTCAATAGAGCCAAGATTGTGGCTTCTAGCACTCAACCATTTAAAACTAAAGAAAAATATCAGCCTTCATCATGAATTTAAATTATCTGAAATTCAATTTGAAATCCTCACCAGAACAAGAGGCCCCACGGGGCCTGAAGTGCTCATCTTGAACAACACAATATGAACAGAGTCCAAGAATGAGTCTACATTAAGCAATCCATTTCCACAGGATGCACTGTCAATCCTTGAGCCCCGCAGGATTGATAAAAATAATCCGGGCATCATGCCTTTTCTTCAGTTGATCATAATGTAAAATGTAGAGCTCACGTATGAAGCCCCTCGATACAATCTATGTGGATTATTCTTAGACACCTCTAGAGGGTGCCGAATACAAAATTTCTAATTCTTCAGCTACATGGCCAATTCAGGTTCCCATTGGGAGCCCAAATATTAACCCAGGCTCTCGATTTGAACAAAGTTGAATCTGACTTCCCTAGAGATGTTGTGTACCAAATATGAAAGCATTCTCACTGTTGGATCTGAAGAAGAAATTTTAAAGAAATTTCCTCATATTGCACAAAGTTAAAATTTGGGCTACCATAGCGAGGCCAAATATATACCTGGGGATTCAATTTGAACAAACTTGAATCTGACCCCCCCCCCTCCCCCCCCCCCAGAGATGTTGCATACCAAATATGAAAGCATTCTGACTGGTGGATCTGAAGAAGAAGATTTTTTAAAATTATCTCCCATACTGAACTAAGTTACAAATTGGGCTTCCGCACTAAGCCCAAATATTAACCTAGGGACTTGGTTTGAACAAACTTGAATCTGAACCTCATAACAATGATGTACACCAAACATTAAAAGATTCTGATTGGTGGTTCTTAAGAAGAAGATTTTTAAAGCATATTCCCCATATTAGTGCAAGTTAAAAATCCGGGCTCCTGTATTGAGCCCAAATATTAACCAATGGGCTTTATTTTCATAAACTTGTATCTGACCCCCCCCCCCCCCCCCTCCCCCCCCCCCCCCCCCCCCTCTACGAATGCTGTATACCAAATATCAAAAGATTCTGATGATTGGTTCAGGAGAAAAGATTTTTTTTAATTTTTGCAAATATGCTGACTCAGCATTTTTTTGATGCCCATTACAGAACACCCTAACATAACCGATGGCAATTTTTTTTTACCATTCAATTCTACTGGTCATAAGGATACTTCATACCAAATAAAAGCTCTCTGTTCCGTGGGGTTTGGGAAATATGGGCATTTGAAAATATTTCTATTTTTAGCTCCCAGGGTTCCCATGGGGATGCGGGAATTTTTTTTTTTTGCATGGGTCAAGTACTTATGACCCAATACTACCACAAACCAAATTTGGTTCATACCGGACCATCGGTTCAGAAAATACAAATCTTGGGCGGGGCCAAAAATCTTACCCCTCCTATAACAAAGCCAAATATTACTTTACGAACTTCGTTTCAACAAACTTGATTCTACACCTCATATGGAAGCTCCATAGCAAATATCAAGTCATTGCACACACTGGTTCTTGAGAAGATTTTAAAAATATTTTGGAGCATTTTCCCCCACTCCCTCCCTATGGGGCCGGGCATACTGAGTTGAACAAAAATGAAATGCCCCTTTGGGACCATCACTCACACAAACTTTCACTTGAATTGGCCCAGTGGCTTTGGAGGAGAAGACCAAAACATGGTGTTGACGGACGACGGACGGGAAGCGATTAGATTAGCTCAGCTTGACTTTGTCAAGATGAGCTAAAAATAAACTAGCCCCCAACCAAAAAAAATTCTTGAATTACTAATTTTTTTCATTTTTTGTCTCAAAAACATAGGTTATGACCCCTCGTTCCAATGAGGGGGTCATAACCTATGTTTTTGAGACAAAAAAATGAAAAAATAATGAAAATTAATTGGCGATTTTTTAGAATAGTGCTGTCCGGTTTTGGCCATTACATTGGGTAAAGGGTTAATGTCTGAGAGGAAACTCTATTCTTTGAATGTTTTGCATTCTCAGTGTCGACAGAGGCTAAGCCATCTGATAGGCTGGGAAAACGATTCTAATTTTCATTCCAACTAAGGTTAAATACATTTATGATAGTATAGATCAGCTGAGTTCTTTCAAGAAGTCACTCAACGAAGAGACATAAAAGTAAAGGTAAAAAATAACAAGAAATAAATACAATCCAAACTAATCCTGTGGTGTGTACATCAAAATACACATCTACAAGAACTTTAAGTTACATCTAGTGAGTCAACATTTTTCAGCTCAATTTTACACACCAAGGCCACTTCTCGATATATTTCACCATTTTTCAAGGTTCTGCAACAGCCAAATTCAAGGATTTTCAAGGCTATACCTTACTAAGACTTCCGCTAATACCCCATCTTCCCACTTCCCTACAAGGAGGTAATAACTTGGGGGGGTGCATAATTTGACAAGAACACTCATTTCGTTCGTGTGGTGATTACGCAAATTTAAATCTATGCGAACGGATGACCGGTTAGCCAAAAGTTGCATATTGAATGGTCACTTAACTGGTGCTAAAAAATTTTTCAGCCTCAAGATTTGTTCTCACACTTGTTACAATTCATGGGAGAGTGCTTTTTGGTACTCTCCCATAAACTGCAACAATGCAAATTAATGGAGATGAAGTAATTTTACTTACATGATAACATGAAGGATATCCACAGAATATGAAGCCTTCAACTTTAGGGGCCTGCAGTTCAGCATAAAGCCCAAATATGGGTTTCTAGCACTCTACCAGTTAAACAGCCTTTCTTGTGTCTTGATAGATTTTTAGACTTTTGCCGTAAGAGGGTATATATATTTCAATTCCATGCCATATATGAATACTTGTTAATAATAAAAAAGCAGTTTCCCTAGAACTTTTACAAAGCCGAACGCTCGGTTAGCCATATCCAACCCAGGTGAACGGTCATCAGTCAGAGTCATTTTTTAAATTTTGCGCACTGAGGGGGGAGGGGGGGGGGGGGGGGGGCTAGAACTATCATTCATGATCTCTGGTATATAAAACTACATAGTTATGATTATGTGGTTTGGCAGTATTTTTATTTCCTGAATATTCAGGGTTTTCAAGGCCTCCCGATCAAGCCTGAATAAAAGCAACCTGTCATTTGCAAAATGAGGTCCCCAGATGGTGAATTTGCTGATGCTATCCCATACAGTGGGCCAATTTATCCTCTAGGTACATTTTTCTGTTTTGGCTTGAGACCTTGATTCAGACTGAGGTTCACAGAGGATAAATGTTGTGATGCTACCCTGCTGTGCAGGGTAGTATCACCCAATTCACCCTCTGGGGACCTCATTTTGAAAGTGACAGTCTTGCCAAAATGAATAGGTGAATGAAACAAGAGGGATAGGTGAATACACAAAACAGAATGGTCGGCACTCATTACATTATAATTTATTTGAGCTGTGGGTATAATGACATCACCTAAAAGGGAGGTACAACTACACGTGTTACGAAACAAATGCAAAATATATAATAACTGACAATAATTAAGCTAGCAAATAAAAAATGGGCATTCCATATTAAATGATAGAGTCGCAAATTAAATGTAATGTAAGCTGATAGGCAAGATACAAGAAAATGTGAACAAGGCAGAACAGAGATATACCTGCACAAATTTGATTTTGTGCGAGATAAGCAGGTTTTATCCATGCAATGGTCAACTGTACAGACTTAATTGAATGCATCCTAAAAACATACTGACACCATCGTTGGTCAAGCTGTGAATGAATCCACACTTACTTGGGCCTGTTGAACCAAATTCTAGCTTCTCAGGCAATTTTATTCAATTATATGATGAGAGAGGGAGGCTTTTTTCAGGAGGTGGGTAAGGAGGGTTAATCCTCAAAATCGTCCAGAAAATTTCACACTATTCTAAGACAAAATCAATGTTTTTGGTGTGCAAATTTAACCAACTATATCGTGTTACAGAGCTCAGTGAGCTCTGTCAACCATACCAGAAAATAAGTGGTCAGACAAGGACAATGTCAGGCACAGGAAGGCCAATGTCTGACTGAGGTTTAAAATTATTAGTCAAAATGTCTGATGACAAAGTTATCAAAGAAGTTCAGTGATCAGTACATCATGCATGCTGGAAATCATGTACATAACTAGCAAGCCTAAAATTAATGATTGTTGTTATTTATGATCCTAGCAAGTTGGGAAGTGTGAAGAAAGTGACTGTACAGCTCAACAGTATTAACAGCATGTGAAGGAATCCAATTTGACATAGCCATACTTGTATCTAAATTATATCTGAAGGGTAATTCAGTTCCAATTCAGAATGAAACCAATCATACCTTGTTTCGCAGGGCTCACTGAGCCCTGCCAAACAAGGTATGGTTGGATGAATTCTGAGTAGTTTTGAGATGAAGGTACACGTATACCCAAAACACATTATTTCGAATACTCAAACTCCATTTTGTAATATGTCAGATATCATTCTTAAATGACAGACATGTTTCATTTGGTATCTGACATTTTGTTTGGAAGTGCAATGAAAATTATTTTCAGGCTTGCTGTCATTCAAGATATAGTTTGTTAAATTTTAAGTCCTACAAGTGCAAAGTATAGAACTGAAGAGATTTTCAAGTAAAAACAAAAACAAGTGATGAGGCAGATTTTCAGTGACAAGGGTGGTGCATGAGAAACAATATTTTTTCTTTATTAGCCTTAGGTTATAAAACTGAACTGCAGCCATCCCTATTACACAGTGACCAAAGTATTACACACAATTAACATCTGCTACTTCAAAATTATACAAATGATTCAGCAGTAATAAGGTGCTTAACTTATCACAATGAGAGTGTCAATGGCACTGTAGCTTAACTTGTCTGTGTGTTATGTTTGATGAAAAGGATAATGTTCAATGTTTATGAAACATTATGAAATAAGACAAGAATTGTGATAATTGGGAATATGTTAATTGCTGTTCCCTGCATGCGATGTTTTCAATAAAAATAATATGAGGTGTAGACTATACTAAAGAGGGGGGGGGGGGGGGGGGGGGTTAATGTGGCCCTCACAGTTTATGTATGTGGCCCTCACAGTTAATGTATATCAACGAAAGTTACCAATTTACAGTGAAAGTATTCCAAAACGAGTCATCCTATCAAGTTACAATGAAATCCCTTCATAAATACGGCCTGTGGACTGTGCTAAAGTTATTTGGGCTTCGGGCCCCTGTAGCCATCAGGGTTGACCGATCGCAACCAAAAGGGGATGTCATCGTTTAGACATTATCCTGAGTCATCCTACCAAGTTACAATGAAATCCCTTCGGGTTTTGGGCTCAGGCAGCTGTCACGGTTGAATGATCGTGACCAAAAGGGGATGTTCTCATCTAGGCATTATCTGGAGTCATCCTACGAAGTTACAATGAAATCCCTTCATAAATATGACCTGTAGTCTTAGCTAAAAGTTTTTGGACTTCGGGCCCCTGTAGCCATCACTGTTGACTAATTGTGACCAAAAGGGGGACATTCTCATCTAGACATTATATGGAGTCAACCTACCAAGTTACAATGAAATCCCTCCATAAATACGACCTGTAGACTGTTCTTAGGGTTTTGGTCTCGGCAGTCGTCATCTAGACATCATCCGGAGTCATCCTACCAAGTTACAATGAAATCCCTCCATATTAAATATGACCTTTAGACTGTGCTAAAAGTTTTTGGGTTTTGGGCTTGGGCAGCCGTAACGGTTGACAGATCATGACCAAAAGGGGATGTTCTCATCTAGATATGAAACAGAGGAATCCTACCAAGTTAAAATGAAATTCCTTCATAATCGGGTTTTGGGCTTGGGCAGCCACCACGGTTGACCAATCGCGACCAAAAGGGGATGTTCTCATCGAGACATGACCTCAAACCTGCATATGAAATTTTGCCCATTTTAGAGGACTTCCATCCCAAGCATTGGTGACTGGATCAAACTTTACCACAGTAAACAAGCAGCACTTCACTTCCCGGGGTTTCCATGGGGGAACGTTACTGACGTTACTGATAAATTGTTCAAGCGATGCTAGGTAGACTGTGGATAGTCTACATAAACAATTCTCAAAACAGTCACTGCATAATTATGCTACTTCTGGGATTTGGGGTATTAACACATAGAGTGCCAAATTATTTTTCAAAGGTAATTTGAAACAAGAGAAATTTTTTCAAAGATACAATGCTACCAAGGAGGGTAGCTTTAATTCAGTAAGATTTTGTTCATAAATCAGTTTTGGTACTAATTATTGGAGAGTGCATGTTGGTACTCTCCAATAAATGGTAACAAAGCAATTTTATATGAACACTAGCGGGTGAATACCCGGCGTTGCACATGAAAATATCATCAGCTCAGCCGTTTTTGAAATAGAACAAGGTCACCAATTTCAAGGTTAAGGTCACCCCGAACGGGCACCCCGATAAAGTCAAAATGAACAATGGGTCAATATACCCGCACACATGAAATTTCATCCCGATCGGCCCAGCCGTTTTCGAAACGTCAGGGTCACCAATTTCAAGGTCAAGGTCACCCCGCACAGGCACCCCGATAAAGTCAAAATGATCGATGGGTCAATATACCAGCACATATGAAATTTTAGCCCGATCGGCCAAGCCGTTTTCGAAATTAAAGGTCAAGGCCATCAATTTCAAGGTCAAGGTCACCCTGCACAGGCATGGCACCCACCCCATGTAACTCGCAGGTACAAATTACCCCCGTGTTCAAATTTGAGATTGATCGGTCGAGAAATGGAGGAGTTCACCTGGAACAAAGATAGAGAGATAGATGAGTGATAGATAGATAGAGACATACAGACATTCGCATTTATATATTAGATTTCTTTTCCTATTACTGCATAAATAACAAAACAATGGTACAGTTTAAAGCCACCTTTTCAGTAGAGCCATGATAGTGGCTTCTAGCACTCAACCAGATAATTTTGCCGGAAATTTTCAACTTAAGCAAGTGTGTCCATGAACTTTTATTTATTAATTTATTTATTGGGGTTTAATGACACTTTTGACAGCCAGGATCATCTCACCTCAAACACTTTTACAGGTAGAGGAAGCCAGAGTACCTGGAGAGAACCACCAAGCATTGGCAAGCAAATGTCAGACTCCCAACGAACTAACTCTGCACAAGCAGGGTTAGCAGTGGTTGAAGACAACTGTACCATCAACGTCCAGTATGTCTTAATACACAGCACCACTGCCCCCTGTCCATGAACTAAACCAACAAATAATATGGAAGATTAGTAGAAACTGCATGTGATAAAAGGTTTCAATAAAATATCTTCAAGAGTACAACAGTTTTCATAAAATGTGATACCCATTCAGACTGAAGTCATATTTCTTAATCTCTTTGCAACCCTGATTAGCACCACTGTAGTGAACAGATTCCATTTTGTGTATTTATTTTTTTGAAATATAATTTATATTTCGGGTTTTATATAACGAGCTATTAATTGAAAACAGAATATGTGTTTATACTGAATTTATTTAAAAAAAAATGTCCACAATCCAGCATTAAGTATTAGTGACTTGAATCCAGCACCCTATGTAACAAACATGTAACCAACTAACCCTGTGCATTTTCACAGCCTCTGCCAGTGTATATTTTCATATAGTGTGTGATTTCGCAACCCATCAACTAATCCTGTGCAATGCCTATTGTTAATCAATGTATGTATACTAGCAGAAAAAAAGTTTTTTTTTCTGTGGTAAATATTTCAAATGTGTTATGGATGATTATTTCATTGTTTGGATTTTGATTGATATTATTTCTTCATTACTGATTAAATTTTGACGAGTTTTGTTGTCTCAACACAGAGGGCGTTTGCATGGATAACGTTCAAACGTGGATACACTACGCAATTTCCTGATCAAAATCAATAGAGGTGTGTCCACCCCAGGTTTCAATCGCTGCTCTAACTCTCCTTGCCACTGATGCCATCAAGTTGTATTATGGTCCTTTGTGAGATGTTATTCCACTCCTGAAGAAGAGCCTGCATGAGCTATGAGACATTGTTTGGGACGTTGACGCACTTCCTGACCCTTCTGTCCAGCTTGTCCCACAAATGCTCGATAGGGAACAAATGTGGACTGTAGAGTGGCCAATCAAGAACTGGGTCATTGTTTTGGTTGAGGAAGTCACGACAAAAAGTCACGAGAAACCCTAGCAACATGTGGCCTCACATTATCCTGCTGCAACATAAGGTTATGCGCTTGGATAAGTTGAAGGATGTGAGGCATGAGGACCTGATCCTGTAAGATAGCCCTGGATGATCACGGGAGGTGTTTTCACGCCATGAGAAATCCCCTCCCAAAACCATAACAGACCCTCCCCGAATCTGGCAATTTCCTTAATGAAGAGACTTCTCAGCAAACGCCATAAGCTATTCTAAACAAGGGGCCCCAGGGGGCCTTAGGCACTCACCGAATGTTCCATACTGTTAAGACACAAATTTTATCAAAAGCTATTCTTAAGGTTTTACTGAGTAAATCTATACTCTCTGTGGAGCTAAAACATCAGCAGGACTGAATGGGACAATGCTGCTGGTCAAATATCAAAAGATTCTGCATGATGGTTCTGAAGAAGATTTTTAAAGAATTTTCCTTGAATTGCACAAAGTAAACATTCACGCCCCCATAGTGAGCCCCAATATTGATCAAAAGACTCAATTTGAACAAACATGAATCCAACCCTACCAAGATGCTGCATACCAAATATCTAAAGATTCTGCCCACTGGTTCTGGTGAAGAAGATTGTTAAAGATTTTTTCTTAAATTGCACTAAGTAAAAATTCACACCCCCATAGTGTTCCCCAATATTGAACAAACTTGATTCAGACCCATACCAAGATGCTGTATACCAAATATCAAAAGATTCTGCCCATCGGTTCCGGAAAAGAAGATTTTTAAAGAAATTTTCTTAAATTGCACATAGTAAAAATTCGCACCCCTTTAGCGAGCCCCAATATTGATTGAGGGACTCAATTTGAACAAACTTGAATCAGACCCATACCAAGATGCTGTATACCAAATATCAAAAGATCCTGCCCATTGGTTCTGGAGAAGATTTTTAAATTTTTTTTCTTAAATTGCACTAAGTAAAAATTCAGGTTCCCATAGTGAGCCCCAAAAATGATCATGGGACTCCATTTGAACATACTTAACTCAGACCCATACCAAGATGCTGTATACCAAATATCAAAAGATTCTGCCCACTGGTTCTGGAGAAGAAGATTTTTTCCTTAAATTGCACTAAGGAAACATTCATGCCCCTATAGGGAGCCCCAATATTGATCAAGGGACTCGATTTGAACAAACTTGAATCAGACCCATACCAACATGCTGCATACCAAATATCAAACAATTCTGCCCATTGGTTCTGGAGGATTTTTTAAAGAATTTTTTTCTTCAATTGCGCTAAGTAAAAATTCACGCCCCCATAGTGAGCCCCAATATTGGTTGAGGGACTCGATTTGAACAAACTTGAATCAGACCCATACCAAGATGCTGCATACCAAGTATCAAAAGATACTGCCTACTGGTTCTGGAGAAGAAGATTTTTTAATAATTTTTTTTTCTATAATTCATACGGTGCTATCAGAGTTATGCCCCATACAGAGCCCCCAAGGGACGTGGCCATTTCATTTGAACAAACATGAATTGCGACATAGTAATGAACATCCACATGAAGTTTCTGTGAAAATCGGACCAGTGGTTTCAGAGGAGAAGTCGTTTGAAAAATGTTCACGACGACGGCGAACAACGGCGGATGACGGACAGCAAGTGATAAGTTGAGCTTCCTTCGGCGAGCAAAAAATTCCTTATATTTACTAAGTTATAATTCGGGCTCCCACAGGGAGCCCAAATATGGACCCAGGGACTTGGCTTTAACAAACTTGAATCTCACCCCCCTAAGGATGCTACACACCACAGATCAAAACATTCCGACTGCTGGATCTGAAGAAGAAGATTTTTTAAGAAAATTCCTCATTTCGAACTAAGTTACAATTCAAGCTCCCAAAGTGAGCCCAAATATGGACCTAGGGACATGGCTTAAACAAACTTGAATCTCACCCCCCTAAGGATGCTGCATGCCAAATTTAAACATTCCGACTGCTGAATCTGAAGAAGAAGATTTTTAAAGAAAATTCCTCATTTTGAACTAAGTTATCATTCGGGATCCCACAGTGAGCCCAAATATGGACCTAGGATCATGGCTTGAACAAACGTGAATCTCTCCCCCCAAGGATGCTGCATACCAAATATCAAAACATTCCAACTGCTGAATCTGAAGAAGAAGATTTTTAAAGAAAATTCCTCATTTTGAACTAAATTATAGTTCGGCTACCACAGTGAGCCCAAATATGAACCCAGGGACTTGGCTTGAACAAACTTGAATCTCACCCCCCTAAGCATGCTGCATATCCAATATCAAAAGATTCTGCCTGTTGGATCTTGAGAAGAAGATTTTTAAAGAAATTTGCCTGAAATGCACTAAGTTCAAATTGGGCTCCTATACTGAGCCCAAATATAAACCTAGGGGGCCGATTTGAACAAACTTGAATCAGATCCACCCCACAATGTAGCATATCAAAGATCAAAAGATTCTGCCTGCTAGATCTGGAGAAGAAGATTTTTTTAGAAAATTGCCTGAAATGCACTCCTGAAATGCACTAAGTTCGAATTCAAGCTTTTATAGTGAGCCCAAATATGAATCCAGGGGGCTGATTTGAACAAACTTGAATCAGATCCACTCCACAATGTTGCATACTAAATATCAAAAGATTCTGCCTGCTGGATCTTGAGAAGATGATTTTTTAAGAAATTTGCCTGAAATGCACTAAGTTCGAATTCGGGCTTCTATACTGAGCCCAAATATGAATCCAGGGGGCCGATTTGAACAAACTTGAATCAGATCCACCCCACAATGTTACATACCAAATATCAAAAGATTCTGCCTGCTGGATCTGGAGAAGAAGATTTTTTAAGAAATTTGCCTGAAATGCACTAAGTTCGAATTCGGGCTTCTATACTGAGCCAAATGTGAATCCAGGGGGCCGATTTGAACAAATTTCAATCAGACCCATACCAAGATGCTGCATACCAAGTATCAAAAGATTCTGCCCACTGTTTCTGGAGAAGAAGATTTTTTAATAATTTTTCTATAATTCATACAGTGCTATCAGAGTTATGCCCCATACAGAGCCCCCAAGGGACGTGGCCATTTCATTTGAACAAACTTGAACTGCCATATAGTAATGAACATCCACATGAAGTTTCATGAAAATCATACCAGTGGTTTCAGAGGAGAAGTCGTGTTCATGTTCATGACAACGGATGACGACGACAGAAAGCAAGTGATAAGTTAAGCTCCCTTCGGTGAGCTAAAAAAAGAAAAAACAAAGAAGAGCTGGGCCATGGCCTAGTGCATACCCCACCTCGTGCAGTAATTCAAAATTTTGTGGCAAATATGGGAGTGTTCTGTTATCATGTTTATGTGATATTTTTAATCACTTGAGACACATTATTCAGGCAAGAAAATGTGTTCCTGCTAGAGTAATTTATTTTGTTCATATTACTTTGGTCCATATTTTCAAATAATGGTGTGAGAAATTCTGTTCAACATGTGCCAGAAGCAGGTCATCGCAAGGATATTGCATACCAACTTCCGTTGAAATACATCCACTCACTGCTGAGATATGGATTCAGATGGACGGACGGACAAACAGACAGATGGGTGGATCCATGTAATCCAGCAAACCCCCCCCCCCCTTCGATTCTATTCTAGAGTGGGGGTATAAATATTGGGCAAAGACAGTATTTCAGGTTTCAGGCAAATCTAGCCATTTTACTATGTGAACTGTTAAATTAATCAGTCCAAACACATTGCAAACGTCCCTCATCAGAAACAAACCCAAAATTAAACAAGAGGCCCCAAGGGACCTTAATCACTCACCTGCCAAAGTGGTTCAAAGAAGTATTTGGGGTCAAATTCAGTTAGACATGGTCCATCAACACTACAAAGGAATGAAGTCATGAAAGGCAAATTTTATCAAAAAACGCCGAGGAATGGATTTGAACAAACCTGAACCTAACATGCCCCCCTCCCCCATCACACCCATAGAGAGCCCAAATATTAAGCCAGGAACTCAAATTCAACAAACTTGAATCTGATCCCCCTTGAGATGTTATATGCCAAATGTGAAAGAATTCTGACTGGTGGATCTGAAGAAGAAGATTTTAAAAGAAATGCCCTCACATTGCACTAAGTTAAACTTTGGGCTCAAATAGGGAGCCAAAATATTAACCCAGGGACCCGATTTGAATAAACTTTAATCTGACCCACCTAGATATTGTATACCAAATATGAAAGTATTCTGATTGGTGGATCTGAAGAAGATTTTAAAAGAAATTCCCTCATATTGCACTAAGTTAAAATTCAGTTGGGCTGGGCAGTTTATAACTCTAAATCTTTCAAAATATATTTTGCAGCCAAACATTCTGTTACATCTAACTGCCACCTCCCCCTACCCCCCCCCCCCCTCCCCCAGACAAGGAAGGGAGGAGAGGACATTTTCACATAAAACCACTCTAATTCATCTAGGAACTCGATTTTGAAAAGAATCCAAAAAGAAATTTCCGAATTTTGGTCCAAAATTTCCAAGTCGGAACCAGACCCAAAATTTTCAGACCAAAATTGTTTTTTTTTTTTTCATCTCAAAATTGAACAAAATGCATAAAAAATGAAAGTGTCAATGACACTGTAGCTCAACTTGACAAACTTGAACTTGGTAAGTTATAAATGAAATGGCAAAATTGAAGATCATTGGTACCAATGTCATTTTCTTTTGCCAGTGGCAACATTTTTTGACAGAAACCGAAGAAAATCGATAGCTCCCATCTAGAGGTCTCCCCAAACAGGCATATCAGGTTTCAAGGCAATCAAATCATAAATGTGCCCTGTAGGGTGTGCCAAAGGGAAATATTGTGGTCTGACTAAACTGAGTTCTAAAAACGTTGGCAGCGGCAACATTTTTTGACGGAAATTGAAGAAAATCGATAGCTCCCATCTAGAGGTCACCCCAAACAAGCATGCCAGGTTTCAAAGCAATCCAATCATAAATGTACCCTGTGGGGTGTGCCAAAGGGAAATATTGAGTCTTCTGACTAAACTAAGTTCTAAGAACGTTGGCAGCGGCAACATTTTTTGACAGAAATTGAAGAAAATCGATAGCTCCCATCTAGAGGTCTCCCCAAACAAGCATACCAGGTTTCAAAGCAATCTGATCATAAATGGGCCCTGTAGGGTGTGCCAAAGGGAAATACTGAGGTCTGACTAAACTAAGTTCTACGAACGTTGGCCGTGGCAACATTTTTTGCCGGAAATTGAAGAAAATCGATAGCTCCCATCTAGAGGTCACCCTAAATAAGAATACCAGGTTTCAAAGCAATCAAATCATAAATGTGCCCTGTAGGGTGTGCCAAAGGGAAATATTGTGGTTTGACTAAACTAAGTTCTAAGAATGTTGGCCGCGGCAACATTTTTTGACGGAAATTGAAAAAAATCGATCGCTCCCATCTAGAGGTCACCCCAAACAAGCATGCCAGATTTCAAAGCAATCCGATCATAAATGTACCCTGTAGGGTGTGCCAAAGGGAAATATTGAGTCTTCTGACTAAACTAAGTTCTAAGAACGTTGGCCGCGGCAACATTTTTTAACAGAAATTGAAGAAAATCGATAGCTCCCATCTAGAGGTGTCCCCAAACAAGCATACCAGGTTTCAAAGCAATCTGATCATAAATGTGCCCTGAAGGGAGTGCCAAAGGGAAATATTGAGGTCTGACTAAACTAAGTTCTACGAACGTTGACCGTGGCAACATTTTTTGCCAGAAATTGAAGAAAATCGATAGCTCCCATCTAGAGGTCACCCTAAATAAGTATACCAGGTTTCAAAGCAATCAAATCATAAATGTGCCCTGTAGGGTGTGCCAAAGGGAAATATTGTGGTTTGACTAAACTAAGTTCTAAGAACGTTGGCCGCGGCAACATTTTTTGATGGAAATTGAAGAAAATCGATAGCTCCCATTTAGAGGTAACCCCAAACAAGCATACCAAGTTTCAAAGTAATCTGATCATAAATGTGACCTGTGAGGTGTGCCAAAGGAAATTGTGGACGTACATACTAACGTACGTACGTACGTACGCCGACGGACGAGAAGTGATGGCAATAGCTCAGCTTGATCGCCAAAAAATTTTTTTTCTCAAATTTTGGTCCTAAATTTCTAAGTCTGGACCAGACTCAAAATTTTCACCCCAGGGACCTGATTTCAACAAATTTGAATCTGCCCCCCTAGAGATGATGTGTACCAAATATGAAAGGATTCTGACTGGTGGATCTGAAGACGAAGATTTTTAAAGAAATTTCCTCATATTGCACTAAGTTAAAATTCGGGCTCCCATAGGGAGCCCAAATATTAACCGAGGAACTTGATTTGAACAATCTTGAATCTGGCCTCCTAGAGATGATGTATACCAAATATGAGAGGATTCTGACTGGTGAATCTGAAGAAGATTTTTAAAGAACATTCCACGTATTGCACAAAGTTAAAATTTGGACTCTCATAGGAAGCCCAAATATTAACCCAGCGACTCGATTTGAACAAACTTGAATCTGACCCCCTTATCGATGTTGTATACCAAACATAAAAGGATTCTGACTGGTGGATCTGAAGAAGATTGTTAAAGAAATTTCCTCAAATTGCAACAAGTTAAGCTTTGGGCTCCAATAGAGAGCCCAAATACTAACTAAGGGATCCGATTTGAACAAACTTGAATCTGACCCCATTAGAGATGTTGTATACCAAATATCAAAAGATTTAAACTGGTGGATCTGAAGAAAAAGATTTTTAATGAATATTCCACATATTGCACTAAGTTAAAATTCAGGCTCCAACAGACAGCCCAAATCTTAATCCAGGGACTCGATTTGAACAAACTTGAATCTGAGATGTTGCATAACAAATATGAAAAGATTCTGACTGGTGGATCTGAAGAAGACTTTTTTGAATTTTTGAAAAAATGTATGGGTGCTGTAAGAGTTATGCCTCTTGTATTCTGTGGGTGTGGCAAGTTTATTTGAACAAACTTGAATTAACATATGATAGGGAACATGCACACCAGATTTGGTTCAATTTGGTCCAGTAGTTTGGGAGGAGAAGTCGATAATGTAAAGTTCACGACGGATGACGACGACGGACAGCAAGTGAAAAGTTAAGCTCCTTTTGGTGAGCTAAAAAGGAAGTTTGAAATGATTAACTTCTTCCAAGTATCATACTCTAAGCACAAAATAAATTGAAGAGAGCAAGATTGAATAAGGAGTGAGATATAAGATTCCAACATAGATTCGAATACCACAAAAAGCTAGATAGATACAAATCTGTTAGCAGCGTATTTTTAGAGCACCTGTAAAGTATTTCGTGAAAAATTAATGTTAAAATAACAAATGCCCATCGGGAACCCTTTTAAGCAAACAATACCCATCACATTCTGCATTTTTATTAAAACATAATCATCAATGCAAGGAAGTCAATGCTACAAAAAGCTAGAAAGATACAAATCTGTTAGCAACGTATTTAGATGGCACTTGGAAAGTGTTTGTGAAAAAATAGTATTAAAATAGCAAATACCTATAAGGTACCCTTTTAAGAAAACAATTTCCATCACATTTTGGCTGAAACAGGCTCAAATTATATTGTAATTATATTTAATTTGTACAAGTTGCTGAAAATCTGTGCTGAAGCTCTTGAAAGAATGGTTAGATAAGTCCATTTGGCATTAAAAATTAAAGATCTAAGGCCTAAAAAAGTTAAAAATCTGTTTCTCAGGTCCTTCTGCCTGGTCCTTTTGGCTGCCGCATGCTCATTTTTTATAACCACTGCAAACTTAAAAAAATAAAAAATTAAATGGTTAATGCCTGATATTTTACCCAAGTTAATAAAATTGATAAACATGTCCCTTGAGTGCAACAAGACTTTCGCAATGCTTTAGCATTGCAAATCCTTCTTGCACTCAAGGGACAAAATACACCACCACAGATTCTACTCTGTAGATAAAGAGGCCTAAAACATAAAACAAACCAAGAACATGAACTTTTGATGGCAAAGAAATAATTACAAAAATGAAAAATAAAATAAAAAACCGCCTGCCCACATGCAATTTTATAAAAAATGGCCTGAGAAACAGAAGATCTACTTTGTGGGGCCTAAAGCTGAGAATTTTTCTATGCTAAATAGTGATAGTGACAACAGCTTTTTCTATTTTCTATGCCAAGTCTTTTGACCTGATCATCATGTGCAGGGCTAATGTTTATACACCTCTCCTTTCAGCTGAATGATATTTAAACCCATCCTACTTGTGAGATATCCTCTTGACCTTTTACCTAACCAATCGCCCGCATCTGCCCGCGTAATATGCAAATTGAGCAGTGGAAAAAAATTAAATTTTTCAAAATGTTACCACAAAACCATATCATGTGACCCCTCATTGGAACGAGCTCAATTAGCTCATTCCAATGAGGGGTCACATGATATGGTTTTGTTGAAATTTTTTGAAAAATTTAAAAAAATGTTATTTAAAATAATAAATTTTGATATCGACTGCGTTGGGTAAAGGGTTAACTAGTGAAGTGCTATATTAATTTTGTGATCAATATATGTTCATTAGTAGGTTTGTAATAATGTACAGGAGTGTCCAAGGATATTGTAACAAACACAATATAACCACGCTGGTCATCCGATTCCCACCTTTGCAGTGCAGTACCTCGTTTGCGGTTTAAAAAACACCAGATTGTTGCGCATACAAGTTGGAAAATTGGTAAGTACACGCATTTCAACAAGCCTACTTGTGTTGCAAACTCTTTCAGGGTAGGTATTAATCACCAATACTTTCATCCAAGAAATATTTTCATGACAGAAATAAAAAACAATTTTTTTGAAGTATTTTAAAGTAGAAATATGGAGATAAAAATTTCAGTTGTTGGGTTTGAACTGCGAATTATATTTAAAATATGCTATTGTGAGTGCTTGGAGCAGCATTCGTATAGAGAATTGTCTTATTTTAGCCAAATGCGTAAGTTACGTTTGTGAGCCTTTTGTGAAAACATGTTTAAACGGCATTTATCGAGGGGGGGTAATTGATTTTTATGAATACCTTATTTGCAGTGTAAAGTTACCACCTTTTGCAGTTTAGACAACACCGCAAATCAAGTATTCTAAAAGTTCAACACCTCTCGTCGAAGCTGCCAAATAAGGCGATTGCAGGACTTTTTATGAAAGCTGAAGCTGACCTAAACTCAAAGACAAAAGTCTGAAGCAACAATGGAGCGAAGGTTTGAACTTCTATGTCCTTGATATTCACGTAGAGAACAAATTTTGTCGAAAATTTCCAAAAGAATGAGGATGAACGCAAATGTATTTTCAATAACAGAGCTCAATTACTTCATAAAACACACCAACACTATGTACAAGAATGCACTAACAAATTCCATAGATCGCCAGATTAAATTTTTTTTAGTGATATACGCAAGTTAATAGCAGTTATACCATATTTTATGAGACCTACCTTCAACCGTTTCCATCTTTTTTAAACCACAAACGAGGTACTGCACCGCAAAGGTGGTAATCGGATGACCAGCGTGATAACCCTCTGCCTAACAAATCAGCTGGATTTGCCCACGTACAAATTGAAAAGTTGATAAATTATTATTCAAACAAGAGCAATGCAAAGCGTGGCATATGCCATCTTGGATCAGCTGACTGGTCCAAAATCAAAAGGAAGCTTCCTCTAGACACCAAAAATGCATAATTAAAAAATAAAAATGATTCGAGTCAGCTTTTACTAGTTATTGGACGGAAAACAAATTCAATATGGCTGTCATGGCAGCCATATTGAACTGGCTAGCTGGACCAAAATCGGAAGGAAGCTTCCTCTAGATACCAATAATGCATCACCAAAAACTGAAATTGATTCGAGTCAGTATTCATTAGTTATTAGTCTTAAACCAAATTCAAGATGGCCACCATGGAAGCCATAATGAATTGGCCACTGGCAGCGATCTTCGATCTGCTGACCGGTCCAAAATCGAAAGGAAGCTTCTTCTAGACACCAACAATGCATAATTAAAAAATAAAAATGATTTGAGTCAGCATTTACAAGTTACTGGACGGAAAACAAATTCAATATGGCTGTCATGGTGGCCATATTGAATTGGCTAGCTGGACCAAAATCAAAAGAAAGCATTGCCTAGTCATCCACAAGTTACCCTAAAATTATGATTTGATCAAATAAGCGGTTCTTTTGTTATTTGAAGGAATTTATTGGTGTTTTTAAGGTCACATACTTATGCACAATGGCTAATCGTGACCGTGACAGTTTTACGGGTGGAGGAAGCCGGAGTACCCGGAGAGAACCACCGAGCAACGACGAGCAGCTGTCAGCTCTCCAACATCGTAACTCTGAACTCTGCACCACAGCACAGGCAGGGTTAGATTGGTTGAAGACATGCGCACCATCGACGTGCAGTACGCCTCAGTACACAGCGTCATCGTGCCCCCATGTAGGCAATCGGGGTGAAGTGTCTTGCCCAAGAAAACAACGCGGTTGCCGCAGGTGGGATTCGAACCGAGGACCTCTCGGCTTGCAGCCTGCACCTCTACCAACTGAGCCACCGCGCCCCCGGTTATTTGAAGGAAACCAAAAGTTAATGAATGGAAGCTGGGCGACGGACGGATGGACATGGTGAAAACATAATGTTCCCAAGAGAATCTCTCGGGGGCATAACATTTGTAATAACATCATATCATGTAACCCCTTATTGGAATGAGATCTTGGGGGGGGGGGGGGGGGGGGGCAGGGAGGGGGGGTGGGGGTCACATATGATTTTGTTGATATTTTTTTTTTAAATTTAAAAAAAAAATTACAATAACAAAATTTGATATAGTGTATGTTGGTGTTGGGTTTATTTGTTTAATGGGTTTCATCAACACTTTTAGCAGCCATGGTCAAAGATAGTGGTAATGATGGAGGACGCCGGGGTACCTAAAGAGAACCACCAAGCTGCAGCGAGCAGCTGTTAGACTCACCAACATATTAACTATGCACAAGCAGTGGTTGAAGGCAAGTGCGACATCAACATGCAGTCCAGAGTGCCAGTGGCCCACATAGGCAACCTGGGTAACTGGGGAGCGCTAAATTATTTTTGGTCATCAAATTTTGTTCACAGGTTTTTGCCTTGTTGCAAGTTATGGGAGAGTGCCTACAAGCACTCTCCCATAAATTGTAACAAGGCAAATATCCTAACAGACAAAATTAATTAACTTTGAAGATTTATATATTTACTGGGGTTTTAACGACACTTTTGACAGCCATCATCACCTCGTATCGGACAGTTTTATGGGTGGAGGAAGCTGGAGTACCGAGAGAACCACCAGGCAACAGCGAGTAACTGCCAGTCTCTCCAACGTAGTAACTCTACACAAACAGCGTTAGCATTGGTTGAAGGCAAGTGCACCATCGATGAGCAGTATGTCTTAGTACACAGCGCCACCGTGCACCACATGGGTGATCAGGATGAAGGGCCTTGCCCATGGACACAATGCAGTAATCCCCGCTTGGCTGAGATTGAACCGTGGAGCTCTCGGTTTGAAATCCAAGCCGTAACCAATGAGTCACCACCGCACTCCAACTTCAAAGATAATACGCCCAGCAGCAGATATGATACCTTCAAGTTTCAGCAACTGAACTTCAGAATAAAGCCTGAATATGGGTTCCCGCACTCTACCCGTATTTGCCCAAGGACACAATGCCATTACTGCTGGCCAGGATTGAACAGTCAACCATTCTGTTTTAAAGTCCAATGCTCCAACCAATGAGCACCCCCCCCCAACCCCCAAAATGCATTGGATAAAGGGTTAAACAAAATGTTTGTATCTGACTGAATACAAGGTACACTTTACGTAAGAAGTTATTGTTCTACTCTCAATAATTTTTAACCCTTTGCCTGAAAAGACCCAGATTTATTTATTTATTTATATATTTATTGGTGTTTAAGGTCACAAATTCAGTACAGTGGCTGATTGTGAATGCAACATGGATATAAAGTCAAGTCCAGCCAATTGTTTATACCCATGGTTCCCATTTTAGAGGACTTCCACCCCAAGCATTGGTGACTGGGCCCTATTTTACCAGCAAAACAGAGCTTGTTTTCCACAGTAAACAAACACTGCTTCACTTGCTGGGGTACCCACAGGTAGAAACAGCAGAAAACGCTTGCAAAAACATTTCTGGAATAACCAAACATTTTCGGGGTTTTTTGCCTCACAAAACTAGATGTTATGCCCCCCTCACTGGAATGAGCTAAGGACACCCCCCAATTAAACTTCCCCTTGTTTAACTCTTTCAGGGGCTAAAATTCATAAACGATTGTAGAAATACAATCTCACAAGAAAATCAGTGAGATCCAACTATGATTGTCGCAAAATGACAATTTGATTGTCATGGATTCCTCAAAGGACTGGAGAATTCTACTTGCATGTATTTTTTGGCTCCCTTATCCATTATGGCTGCCATGGACTAGTCACTTTCCACGCATGGGCAATATTTCCATGGATGCAATAATATTAGATTCCAAACACTATTTATAGGAATAATCATCAAAAAGTTAATTAATGAAGCACCGGATATAACCCAGTGCTTCATTAATAAAAATTTTTCTGATGATGTCTGTTACCTGGTAAAAGCATGCGTGAATTATAACAATCCACGGCCCATGTTCTGTAACAAGGTAACACTTTAGACTTTGAAGTGCTGTGTAGTGAAGTCTTGGCTGTTTATACAGACAGAGAAGATTTCACTAGAAATTACTGCCAAGGACACCAAAAGCCTGCAGTAGAACATGTGTCCTAAATGTATACAATACAGTCACCATGGATTGGTCATAATCCACGCGAGGGCAGTGATGTCCACACATGTGTTTACCAGGAAATAAAAATGATCAGCAGCAAAATTTTAATTAATGATGTACCCGGTGCTTCATTAATTAAATTTTTGATGATTATTCCTATAATTAGTGTTTGGAATCTAATATTATTGCACCCATGGAAATATTGCCCACCCGTGGAAAGTGACCAGTCCACGGTGGCCGTACTGTATGTAAGACAAGAAACTAATGAAAATCTGAACTAGGTTCTCATTAACCCTTTACTGAATGTAGATGATATCACTAATTTCTAATTTTAAATGCTTATCTTTACAATTTTTCATAAATTTCAAGAAAACCCTCATCAGGTGACCCTTTCATTGGTCGACTGTTATACCTCTAAGAGAGCAACCCGCACATATTCTATAGTTAAAAGCAAACCTCTAGTTATATATAAACAAGAGTTGAACCCTCTCACCTTTCATCTAACAAATGAGCCATATCTGTCTATGTAATATACAAATTATCGCTACAGTGAAGTGATCTAGGTCGTCGTTTCACGTTGAGTTGAGGAGGTCAGACTGTTGGATAAAACGAGTTCCCGCAGGCAGCGAGTTTGATCCAGCGATCTGACCTCCTCAACGAGACATGATGCGATGACCCAGATCACTTCAATGTAGCGATGAAAGGTTTGTTATATGATTTATAGTTCAACAATGCATGCCAATGCTAGCATTAACAATTTTCCCAACCTTTTTGGGGTAAACTGGATTGAAGTGAAAAAGAACTATTTTTGTTTACACTTATTCTTGCAACAGGTGCACACTTCCAAGGAATCCCCCAATGCACATAAATTGCGATAAAAAAATATCATGAATACGATAAAAAACACGGACCGCCGTTCGAGCGCACCCATTCCAGCTCGGAGTAAAGTACTCTCTGAGGCCCAAACAGCTAATTATGCGACTTCGAAAGCACCCGTAAATAGTTCCCTGTCATACTATAGTGATACGAAATCAGATTCCACATTGTGGATTTTCCAGGGACCGGGAAAAGATCATCAAACAACAGTGATATTTAGCAGTTAAATTACATGGCCATATAATATACAAATTGAACTGAGCAGTTAAAAAATATTATTCTTCAAAATATTTCAACAAAACCATATCATGTGACCCTTCCACTTGGGTTTCTTATCATAATTTACAATGGAAAGACATCTTGTAAAAAAAATAATAGCCACAAAACATGATCAGCTTCTGTGAGGAGAGCATGCAGTATCAGCCCTGACATATTGTGGGGTTAAAAGACAATTTTTCTACATTCTAAGGCAGCTCTTGAAAGAAAACATCTTGATACATTCCACATACATTAAACATTCCAGCGTGAAACCTAAAATAGCTGTGCAAATCTTACCCCATCATCATTATACACACCAGCATCTACATCAAATCTATAAACCTTCAATGTTAGAAAGGAACAGTCAAAGTGGACAGTTTGTTAAGAAATAATTAACCCTTTACCTAACGAATTGGCGACATCCGCACAGGTAATTATTTAGGGCTGAAACGGTTGGCTCATTTTCACAACCAACTAACCGCGAGCTATAACTAGATAATATCCGGTTATCCGTAGCCATTATTTCACCGAATCTGGGATCAAAACTATAGGAACTGGAAAGCAGTATTCTCAAACTATTCCGTAGTGTGTATACAAACGAACGTTGTCGAGTACTCGACAACGTTCGTTTGTATACACACTACGGAATGGTTTCTGCGATTACTCATTACTTGCAGAAACTGCCGATCATTCACGAAGTCTTGAACGCAAAGGTCGATTTTTTTTTCAAAATATTCAACGCGAATTCAATGTGTAATCTGTCACAAAGGAGAAGCAACAGATTTACTGTGTTTTAAACGTGGAATGACGATCACTATCAATATCGAATCCTGCAATGACCAAAGTAACTATACTCCTCTGGTCCTTACCTCCTTGTCCCATTCCCTTCAAGGGTGGGAGGAGGGGGTAATGATGAGAGGGTCCTAGTTAGGAGAACGCCTTCACGAACTCGAGCATATAAAACTATATAGCTATGATTACATACCCTGTCAGGATTTTTATTTCATGTATATTCAAGGCTGTTCAAGACCTCTTGGCCCATCTTCCCAGATGTCATGCAAGGCCTTGAATGGCCTCAAATAAAATTCAAGGCCATTCCTTGAATCCAAGACATCGTGGGAACCCTGTGAAAAAAAATCTTTTTTCAAAACATTTTATCAAAACTATATGGTGTGACCCCCCCATTGGAATGACCTCATTGAGCTCATTCCAATGAGGGATCATATGATATGGTTTTGTTGAAATTTTTTTTATTTTCTTTAAAAACACTATTATTAAACAAAAAAAATTTGATATCGTACACATCGGGTAAAGGGTTAAGGAATTTCAATAATTAACATTCTTCATCTACATACAATACAAATCAAAGAAAATAATAAATTGACTTTTCATTCACTGATAATGTGACTGGAATGCACTATAATTTTCAGCATCCAGTCGAAAGCACCATTCAAAACAAGGTGAAGGTTTAACACATGAAAGTTTCTATCAGAATTCCAAATTAGATTTTTGGTATGTCATGTCAGAGTTGTTACACATGCAAAAAAATTCAATACTTTTTCCATACTTATTTTTCAGCCACCTGTACACGCCAATTAGACTACAAAGCATTCAAGGCATACTCTACTGTTCACGCTGAAAAGTTTCAGACAATACATTTTTCTTTTTGTAAATTGAGAGGTTTTTTTTTTGGTGTTTTGATGTATTTTTTATTATTTAAAATGATTTCAAGTTTATTCAAAATATTATTTTCCTAACTTTTCCAATACCCTCGAGACATTTTTTCCCCATACTTTCAAGACCTTTTCCAAACTGACAAATTTCTATATTTTTTCACGATTTCAAACTGGCGTAAGAAACCTGAAGGGTGTTTTAACCCTTGATTTCTTTCAGGGATTTTTCTGCCCTCTTTGGGAAAGGGTCTTCTGTGCCCCATGCAACTGGGAAATTTTGCATTATGAAGGCTCCAACTGGAAATTTGTTTTGGCTGAGAAGAAACTCACAAAGAATAAGAAATATTGGCTTCAGAATAAACATAGAACACTTTGATAGACCACATTCTGTGACTTCGCAGTTCGGTCTAGACAAGTCTTGGCTCCGTATTTAGACACACAAGACTTTCCTAGAGAAAATGACGAGGTTCTTAGAATGTAACTTGCATCTAAAAACTGCCTCTTAGGGCACATGTTTTGTTGCAGTAAAAAGGGGTCAAAATCGGAATTAGGCATTTAAGAATTCAAGAAGAACCTGCTGTTTGCCCTTGAATTTAGACGCTTTGTTAGGTTGTATATATTGGTATTCCAAGAGTTTATGTCCACTAAGTTCAGGATACCAATTGTGAATTAAATTTTTGTTTCAAAGGGGAATGAGACTGGGAAATTTTGGTTTGAACTGAGAAAAATCAGATCAAAATACCATTGGGAAAGGGCCCCATATTCAGCCCATGTAGAAATCCAAAATAATCCATGTCTTTGCAAAGCATATTTTGTCCCTTGTAACCTTCCTTTTGCAAAGTATTTCTTAACCCATCTCCTAACATGACCAGATGACATTTGCAAAAAAAAAAAAATGTCTTGAATAACAAAAAATTTTCATTTTTTCCATCCAAAACATAGTTTATGACCCCCTCACTGGAATGAGCTCATAAGCTATGTTTTGGAGGCAAAATTGAGGAAACTTAAAAAATTTATAGTAATTTATATATTTTTTATTCTTACCAATGACCCAGACATAGCTGGTGCTAACTCTTAAAAATATAGGGCCAAACACAAATTTTGCCCCCCAATCCCCAAAATTTGCATCTAAAACCAAAGAAAACATGTCCTGAATGGCCCCCAATACTTCACCTCCACTGCGCATGCGCAGTGTCAAGGACGTCCCGAAATTGGCGCCATTAATCATTCTTACCAACAGTGCCTCGTTAGCGCTATGTCCTCAGCGGGGAGGTATGAGTTCCCAACTCCTGGGAGGGCCATCCCCGTCTGGGTCATTGGTAAGTATAAAAAATATATAAATTACTATAAATTTTTTAAGATTTTTATACTGTACCAATGACCCAGACATAGCTGAATAGTAAAAAGGCTGGAGGGCCCAGGACATAGAGGAAAATCCAATAAGCTCAACTATATAAAATAGAGTCATCTCCTGGAGGAGAAAAGGAGAAATAGGCTTCACATGTATCTTTCTTATTTATGACAAATTAGAAAGACACAATACCTTCTATAATTGAGCATCATAACATCCATGTTCTCTATTAATATGCAGTATAATTCTTATACTAATTATTTTTAAAGTAAGCCAATAAATAAAGTTAGTCCAAAGAATTGAGACTCTTTATACTCTTTTAAAAGTGACCAAGGATAGTATAATAACATCCGTTGGACTAATGACATATTCAAATGCTATACTTTAAAACTATGACATGAATGAATTTAAAAACATAACTTTCACTTAAGAAACCATCCCAGTAACCACTCAGAATTACTAACTCCGGAGGAGGTATCCCCTTGTTTTCATAATAAAACAGGTGACCCAAGGGAACACCCTCCCCCCCCCCCCTTTTTCTTGCCCTGGGTCAAATAGCCCAGAGCGAAGAGGGCAGCAGGACGGAGTCACTGCCGGAACATAAAGTCTACATAGCTAGAGTTGCAATTGTTAAGTGATCGACTTTCTGAGCAGCTGATAATGGACCTAAATAATGCAGGTCTCCAGAAATGGATACAATATTTCTGAGATAAAAATTCGTGAATGTGGATGGCTGAGACCAATATGCAGCCTACTTAATCTATAATAGCAAAACTATACGTCAGCCCAAGATGTAGAAGAGCTCTTACTTCATGAGTCGGAATCTTAAGCACAGACTGCTGAGTAAAGGATAGATTATCCTAAGCAGTACCGATAGTTAACTGAATGCATTAAGTAATAGAATGGACCGTAATGACCCTTCTATTAGGCATCAGAGCCAGAAGAAGCTTTACGTCCAACTGATAAACTGAGATCTGTTAATAAATACATAAAGGTCTATCCAGACAGAGTCAAGGCCTATGCCCGCTCGAAGACGGAAGGACCTTAAGAACAATAGGTTCCGGATATCATTAGGAGCCTGATTCTTAACCAAAAATACAACATTAGTAGTAAAGGTAATAGACTTCCCGATACTACGAAAGTGAGAATCGTCCACCGATAGTGCATGAAGCTCACTGACTCTTCAGCAAAAGAGAAGACTAAGAGAATCGCTGCCTTAAAAGGCCAGAATTGAAACTGCTGTCTCAAGGGGTTCAAATGGTTGCTTTTATTAATAAGAACCCAAGCTAAATTCCGAATAGGAATTAATCTAACGATTCTAGGTCTCTTATCGAAAAGTTTCAAACTAACTTAGATAAAGAGACATTAGGCTCCATTGTAAACTATCATGGTGTGCATTGGTATCAGATAACATAGACCTATAACCTTTAAAAGTAACTGGCTGCAGATGATCTCGTTAAACAAGTTTTCTAGAAAGTTGCAAGGTCTGGTAAGGAGGGATCAAAAATATCAACATAAAAATCCCTACACCAACGACGGAAGACCCTCCACTTTAGCCGCATAGTATAGCGAAGAGGAGGTCCTTCTACAGTTAGGAATCGCGTCCACTGCTCGTCCTGTACAATGCTTGCCATGCAAGAAGGACCGCACAACGGAATATGTGAAGGTCGAGACCTTGCGGGTTGTGATAGAGTTGACACGATTTCCCCAGCGAAAAAAGATCCTCTCGTAGAGGAAGTATCCGCGGTAAGTCCCACAGTAGACATCTAAGAAAATATATCCACCGTCTCTGTGGAGACAGAGATGCTACCAACAGAATTATATTGTGAATGAATAATCCTAGCAATACTTGCTGAATCAACAGCGCTGGAGGATACGCATATCCTATCATCGCGTCCTACTAGATCGATAGAGCGTTAACTACATATGCTCAGAGATCCGGACACGGTGACACATACGTCTACAATTGATTGGAGAGTTGTGTCACAAATAAATTATCACTGGGCGCTCCCATTGATAGCAAATCTGATTGAATACTTGTTTGTTGATAGTCCATTCCGACGGCAACAAACGACCCTTACGTGAAAGGGAGTCTGCTAATACGATCCGACGACCGAGAATATGACGAACCGAAACAGAACTTGGTGTTCTATAACAAACAGAAGGATTCTTTCCGTTAAAATTAATAACGGAACCGAATGAGTGCCTCCCTGGTTCCGGATATACGCAACTACTGTCGTATTATCGGACAGGATTGAACATGCGTTTCTGAATAAAATTCATCCAATGACGTAGTGCAAGCCAATATAATATTCTTCCTTGGAAGTAAGGAGCTTGCCTAAAAACTGCGGAACCCAAAGACCCTGGCACTTCGAATCCGTTGGGATCAAAATTGTGTCCCAACCTGTTTGACTGACATCCGTCATAATCGAAAAACTCAGATCCGGCAACTACAGTGGAACTCTCTGAGTCAACCACCGAATGTTTGCCCACGTCTGAATCTCTTGTTACACTTGATAGACAAGAGAACGTGTATATCAAGCAATTCAAGATTGCTGAAAGGTTGCCGTCGAAGAGAAGCTTCTCGGAGACCGAAGCGACTCTGAGAGAGTTCTTCACCTTACTATCCATTCGCGTGGATGTAGCTAGGGCTGCGTCACGTCTAACCAACTCCAGGTTGCCACTGAAGGGTGGAGTTATACGTGGAAAAACTACTGCCCCTGAAAGAAATCTCATTGAGGATCATATCCTGGAATTCTTTCTCTTGAAGACGTAATGATAAACGTCACAGTAAGGTGGTATACGTATGATAAAGCGTCTAAGTTAAGTCTATTATACATCATTGTCGTTTCCAACATCGTGGTTGGAATTGACACAGACGGCGAAAAAGATAATTTGCAGTCTTCAGTCTCGCCGTCTTAGACGCAAAGGAACTCTCGGTAAGCTCAGTTCTGCCAATAAACAATTATTTCCTAGAATTCACGGGAGGTAGAATAGAGAATTGCGGACAAGAAACTATACTAGCATGTTGATAGCAAGCTTATATATATATAGCGTCGTTTAATAATTCAAATGTTCTAAAGACACTATTGGACTGCGTTGGCAACTCAGGGACAATGTCCCTGAACCGATCCAAAACTCCGTGTCCAATGACGCTATTAGTCTCTTATCCAGCATCGCAGCAATGTAGTCCGACGGAACAACCTCTGGAAGATAATGCCGGAAGAAATGTATGGCAGCTTCTGTTGTTCCGAAAGGGAAAGCTCGAAATCATCCGAATCCCTTTCGCCATCCTGTCAGACCCTATGAAATATTCGGTCGTCCGTACCTGATGCAACAGCGGAGCGTACCGACCCAGCGCTGTCGGATTATTCCTGATCCGACCGAGAAACTGTCGTTTGCTGGGATGCTACGATAAGCTGTGCTCCGTGTTCGTTACCTCGTGCATACTTCTATTATGCGAGCGACCGGAGTGTGCAGGCCTCGTGTCCCTTAGCTACCGGATGGCGTGACCTGTTCGCCATGGAATCACTGAATGCCGAAGCTGGCCGGATATTCAAGGTCACGTAGCCAATGTGCGGTCGTGAGCGCTGCTGTGAGGATGAGGAAGCATTATCGACAGTCACTCGGACTGTCTATATAACGGAGCGTCCCGAGTGGCGGAGGTGAAATGTCTGTACCACAACATCTGGTCCCATATGTTGTTGCACGAGAGAGGGACCTCTCTCGCTCGCCGCCCGGACGGACCGGACGAGCTAGGAACCGGACTAACAGGCTTCCTCCGATCTCTCCTCTAATCCGTCGTCACTGGGTGTGTACTAAAGTCTATTATAGTGCTCGCATCACCCAAATCTCTATCCTAGACCGCAACGGACGAACCCGACTGCCGAACCATTCGATGGATGGACGCTACACCGGGTGAGCTAGCGAATGTCAACTCCGTCGATCCTACTAGGGACCTCTTAGGGGATTGACGTAATCCATGAGCACTAATTGCCGCTAGCTCTTCATTAACTATGACGACAGAGGCACACTTTTGAAAGACATCTCAGTAATTTTGCGAACAAGAAACCAGATATGCTTGTACATAGCAAGCATATAAAAAATATAAATAGCGTCGTTCAATAAATCGAACGTATCTGAGACATTATTGGACTGTGTCGGAACTGAGGGACGATGTCCCTGAACCGAACCAAAAATTTCTAAGTCCACCGACACTATCAGTTTCTTATCCGGTATCGCAGCATTCTGGTCCGACGAAGAACCTCTAGAAGATGAAGTCGGATGACATATACGGCAGCTTATGTTGTTCCAAAAGGGAAACCTCGAAAACCTCCGAATCCCTTTCGGCATCCCGTCAGACCGTATGAAATTTTCGGACGTCCGCACCTGATGCTTCCGCGGAGCGTCCCAACCCAAAGTCGTCGGATATTATATTATGCGACATAGATTCTGTCGTTGCTGGGATGCTGCGATAAATTGTGCTATTTGGGATAGCACGTCCGTCACCGAGGCCTGTGCAGAAGCGGTCTTACGATGCTTTGCCACTCGAAGCTCCGTGTACGTTGACTCTCGCATACTTTCTTATGCGAACGTCCGGAGTCTGCAGGCCTCGTGTCCCTGGCTATCGGATGGCGTGACCTGGTCGCCGAGGATTCTCTGATTGGCGAAGTTGACTGGATATCGGAGGTCACATAGCCAAGGTGCGGTCGTGTGCGCTGCCATGAGAATGAGGAAGCCTTATTGACAGTCTCTCGGGACTGTCTATATAACGGAGCGTCCCGAGCGGCGGATGTATGCTCCGAATGCGAGACATTTTGTACCACAACATCTGGGGCCAGATGTTGATGTACGAGAGAGGGGCCTCTCTCGCTCGCAGCCCGGATGGGCCTGGACGAGCTATGAACCGGACTAAAAGGCTTCCTCCGTTCTCCCTTCTAATCCGCCATCACTGGGTGTGCACATGGATATTTATAGTGCTCGCATCACCCAAAACTCCTTTCTAGACCGCAACGGATGAACCCGGCTGCCGAACCATTCAATGAATGGACGCTACACCGGGCGAGCTAGCGGACGTCAAAGGCCGTCGAACCTACTGGGGTCCTCTTAGGCAATTGACGTATTACCTGAGCACTTTTCCGCTAGCTCTTCATTAATTGTGACGACGGAGGCACACTTTTTGGAAGACATCACGGATACATCACCCTGATCATGATCGTCTGAAATAGAGATTGATAAAGTAGAGTGACCCTGCAGGGAAAGGACCGGAATGGCCAATTCCCCACTAACATACCGTGACACACGCTTCCCATGTTGTCATCGTAATCAACACATACATAACAGGAGTTAGTGCGAGTACACTGACTACATTATACAATGATTATGAAAGTCAGAGGAAGATTTCCTCTTATTACAATTGAACAATATCCTTTCAATGTGAAAAGAAAACAAAGTCCTAGTACTCGCACCAACCCCTGACAATCAAAATACACAATAACAAGATCCATTAACATAGAAAAAATAATTGAATCAAAAACTTTTGAAAAAATATTTTTTCAGAACAGCCCAAGTTTCTGAAAAGTAACGTTGAGCCCCAATGGATCCCAAGTCTAAGTGTGGACAAAAATTCTAAAAATATTTTAAACAATTTATGCAACACTTACGAACAATAATAATGTGTCTAGTTATGATTAAATTAACATCAAGATATTATTTTCAAGAAATCCCCCCTCACACAGAGGGCTGTTGGAAATGTAAACAATAAGTGTAAAAACACTAGATCAAGACTCCAGGCACCCTGGCCCGAAATCAGTTACCAATAATACACTATCTGATGCAAAACAGAGACTACCAGGGAAGAAACTGCAGAACATCAGATGGTAGATGCAGAACACTACGCCTAACCACCCATAGGTGAAGACGTAAACATGGGGAAAAGAACAGAATACATTCTGTTATCCAGCTAAAACTCCCAAGAAATTTTAGTAATAATATTACAGAAAATATGCCAAAAGCATGGGAGAATAGCAAGAGGGGACTTAAAGGAAAGGGAGAGAGGAAAACACTGAATAAGCAGTGTAATCTTGATAACAAGAATGACCACAACAGGCAGTTGCCTCGAAAATAGGTAACTTAACATAATTTCATCAAAAAATTTTAAGTTACAGCCCTGATTATTTTCTGTCACACATTTTTCCTCTCCTCCTTCTATATCCTCCTTAGAATCACCATTTCACTAATATTTATGTGTCTGGCATCATTTAAACTGAGATTTACAAGCACAAAGATCAGTCAGATGTTAACTGATGAAGGGCCAAACAAAGAATGATTAATGGCGCCAATTTTGGGACATCCTTGACACTGCGCATGCGCAGTGGAGGTGAAGTATGGAGGGCCATTCAGGACATGTTTTCTTTGGTTTTAGATGCAAATTTTGGGGATTGGGGGGCAAAATTTGTGTTTGGCCCTATATTTTTAAGAGTTAGCACCAGCTATGTCTGGGTCATTGGTACAGTATAAAAATATAGAATTTCAATAGCAATTTTTGTGAAAAATGATGGACGGTTCAAGGCCATTTCATTGGGTCAAAGGTTGTTAAGACATTTCAAAACCTAAAACGTACTTCATCAACATACAGTACAAATGAAAGTAAATGGTAAATTGATTTTTCATTCACTGTTATTAAAATTGGGATACACTATGACTTTCAGTACTATTCAAAATAAATTGAAGGTTAACCATTTACCCAATGACCACGTTCTCAAAATTTGTTACAGCACAGCTGTCGTGGACTGGTCACTTTCCGGTTGGGCAATATTTCCAAAGACACAACAAAATTAGATACCAAACACTAATTCTTGGAATAATCATCAAAACTTTAATTAATGAAGCACCGGGTACAACACAGTACAACCCGGTGCTTCATTAATTCAAATTTTACTAATGATGATTTTTATTGTCTGCTAAATGCATGCATGGACATCATTGCCCACATGTGGATTAAGACCAGACCACGGCGACTGTAAGGCCACACAAAGTAGATCAGCAGTTTTTTATTTTATTTTTTATTTCTGTAATTATTTCTTTGCCATTAAAACTTCATGTCCTTGGTTCAAGTTTTAGACCTCATAATCTATAGAATAGCATGGGTGGTGGTGTATTTCATTAACTTGGGTAAAATATCAGACATAAACCATTTAATTTTTATTTTCTAAAGTTTACATCAGTTATAAAAAGAGAGCATGCGGCAGCGAAAAGGACCATGCGGGAGGGCCTGAGAAACAGATTTTTAATTTTTTTAGGCCTAATGTACTTTAATTATATGTTCTTCCAGTTTTTCAAAAAATTTCAAACAAACCATCTCGTGTGACTCTTCATTGGAATGAACTCATTCCAATGTGGGGTCACACTATATGGTTTTGATGAAAATGTTTGAAAAATGATAAATTTTAAGTGATTTGTATATTTTTTATACTTAACAATGGCCCAGACTAGCTGATGCTAACTCAATATCATTCAGGGCCAAACACAAATTTTGACCCCAATCCCCAAAATTTGCATACAAAACCGAAAAATTCAAGTCCTATCTGGTCCTCCATACTTTTGTTATCTGCACTTGCGCAGTATCCAGGAAGGTACCGAAATTGGCGCCAACCATCATTCTTTCTACAGTGCCTGCTAAATGTTATATCAGCGGGGAGAAATGAGTGCCCACTCATGGAAGGGCCATCCCCGTCTGGGACATTGGTAATTATAAACAAGACCAATACCGGGTCTGGACCTGCGTTGCTGCATGCAATTGATTATTGCATACATGATACAACTCAACATTATCAAGCTCTAGGTGAAATATTGAATGAATCCGTCGCATAGAAGCCGAGAAAAGTGTGACGAAAAATTTCAATGTTCAGTGAGTACAGTCAAATTTCAAAGTATCGGCAAACAGGAAGTGGCTGCACAGCAGATCTGAAAATTAGATACATGATACAACTCATCATTATGAAGCAGCAGAACAAATATAAAATCATTCCCTTTCATAGAAGCCAAGAAAACTTTGATGGAAGAAGTGTTTTGGACGGACTGACGGATGGACTGATGGACGGACGGACGGACGGATGGACGGACGGACGGATGGATGGACGGATGGATGGACGGACGGATGGATGGACGGACGGACGGACGGACGGAGTCGAGCGGTTACTAGACCTGCTCTGCCGCTGGCGACGCAGGTAATAAAACTATACAAAGTACTTAAAATTTATCATATTTTTATAACACAAGCAATGGCCCAAACTCGCTGAATCGTAAAAAAGGCTGGAGGGCCTAGGACTTAAAAGGAAAATCCAATCTCTCAATTACTTCAATAAAGGATAGCTCCTACAGAAGAATAGAAGACATAGGAATTACATATGTCCTTCTCTTTTACAGAAAAGAGAATGGCATAACACCAACAATGTAATTGGGAATTACATAATTTCCCCATTTAATGCCAGAATAACCCGTTATGCTAATTCGGTGAAGGAAACCAATATATAAAGCTAATCCAGAGAATGAGATGCTTTGTACTCATTTAAAAGCGTCCGAGGATTGTATATTAACACTTGTATTACGAGTAACATATACAAATGCTTCACAGTGAGCTACACTTTAAAAACAGTACATAAATGAGACATAGTTATTGCTTCACACCGAGCTACACATTAAAACCACCCAGCACAGACGCTGGACTACTGTCTCTGGAGGAGGTATTCCCTTGCTTTTCGCCATAAAGCCAGATAACATAAGGGAAAAACTGCCCCTCCCCCCTGTTCTGAGGATAAATTCCTCAGAACGAAGAGGGCGGCGGAATGGTGTCAGTGCTTGAGCAGACTGCCTAAACACCTTGTAGATGTAATATTAATGGACGACATTCTGTGCAACAGAAAGAGGACCCAAAGATCTAAGTTCACTAGAGATGGACTCTAAATTTCTAAGGTAAAACTTGGTAAATGAAGAGGGTGTGTCCAGTATGCAGGCTTCATAAGATCAGTAATGGCTATACTGTTAGAATAAGCCCAAGAAGTGGACAGTGCTCTAACCTCATGCGCCGAAATCTTGTTGACAGAACGTTGATCCAAAGATAGACTTTCATTGGCAATACATATTGCCAACGGAATCTATCTAGCAATAGAATGAACAGATATATCTTTTCTGTAAGGAATCAGTGAGAGAAAGAATCTTATCTTTTTCTTCCCTTTCTAATAAAATCCGATCGACGTTTAAAAAATGCGCATTGCTCTAACTGGACACAGCATAGGTCTATGGTTATCTGAGGACATTAAAGCCTTAATGACAATAGGCTCCGGCTGCTTATCCGGAATCTGATTCTTAGCAAAGAATCCCACTTCCGTAGCAAGAGTAACAGTATTACCGACACTACGGTAATGGGAATCATCAACAGATAATGCTTGAAGTTCACTCACTCTTCTAGCAGATGCAAAGGCTAAGAGAAACGCCATTTTATAGGTCAAGAATTTGAACTCAACATCGTCTAACAGCTCAAAAGGAGTTTTTTGAAGCTTCAACAGAACCCAAGCCAAATTCCATTTAGGAATTAATCTGAGGGTTCTAAGTCTATTAATAGAGAAATTTCTAACTAGCTTGGATAAAGAAGTGTCTGAACCAAAAGCCAAGTTATCATGAAGAGCGTTAGTGCCCGATAACATAGACCTATAGCCCTTACTAGTGACGGGCTGCAGTTTGAGTACGTCAAACAGGTAGAAAAGGAAATTAGCAATCTGTGGAATCGACAGATCATAGATGTCTACAGACTGATCTGTACACCAATGGAAGAAAATCCTCCACTTCTCTGCATAATTCAACAAAGAGGAGGTCCTCCTACATTTAGAAATTGCGTCCACTGCTCGTCCTGCAAAATGTTTTTTGTGCAAGAAGGACCGCAAAAAAGAAATACGTGAAGGTTGAGACCTTCCCAGGTTGTGATGCAGTGCGCGTGACTTCCCCTGATATAGAAGATCCTTTCGAGGAGGAAGCTACCGGGGAATGTCACATTACAGACACCTGAGAAGATTGATCCAAGGTTTCTGTGACGACAGAGGTACTACTGGCTGGATTTTGCAGTGAGACTGTTTGATCTTTAATCTGCTGAATCAACGGAGCAGGAGGATATGCATATCCTATCATTCCGTCCCATGAGATCGATAGAGCATCTACTGCGTACACTCGATGATCTGGACATGGTGACACCAACATCGGTAACTGATTGTTTAGGTGTGTCGCAAAAAGATCTATCTTGGGACAATCCCAATGGTAGCAGATCTGACTGAACATTTGCTTGTTGAGAGTCCACTCCGATGGTAACAGGCAACCTTTCCGAGAGAGCGAGTCTGCTAGTACGTTCAGACGACCCGGAATATACGGATTGAGAGATGAACATGATGATTCAGAATGAATAGGAGAATCTTCTCCGTTAATTCGCATAACGGAATCAAATGAGTGCCACCTTGGTTCCTGAGGTAAGCTACTTCTGTCGAGTTGCCCGACAGAATCTGAACATGGACGTTCGCTATTTGCCGAATCCAATGTTGCAGTGCTAGCCAGATTGACATCATCATCATGTTTATGTGCTTCTCTAGGAACCAAGAGTCCCAAAGACCCTGACACTTGAAGTCTGCGGGATGCACCCCAGCCTGCCTGACTCGCATCCGTCATAATCGTGAAAGCCAGATCCGGCAGTTGAAGCGGAACTCCCCGTGTCAACAACTGAAGATCCGCCCAAATCTGAACCTTGTGTTTTACTAGGTCCATTAAAACAATCCTGGTTTCGAGCGAATGCGTCTTCACACTCCAGTTCTGAGTAAAGAATATCAGGAGGGGACGCGTGTGCAGACGGTCCATCGGAATAAGTTCTGCAGCCGCTCCGCACAGCCCTATCAGTCACATAAACTCCGTCGCTGTTACTGTGGGAGAGTTTAGACAAAAGTGAGCATAACAACTGGCTAATTTTGCTCTGGGTAACGGCAGATGAACCAGATTGTTGTGAGTCTCAAAGCTCATTCCCAAGTGAATGAATGACTTGGACGGAGCTAGATCCGACTTTTCTCGTTTACTATGAAACTGAGACGTCGGAACAATTGAAGCAGACTCTGAACATCGTTCTGAAGAATAATTCTGTTGCTGTATCTCTGAAGAATGTCGTCCAAGTAATCCGACGTTACTACAGACGAATGAGCTCAGAAGTATGACATTACCAAGTTCATTATTAGAGTTAAAGCCCAAGGAGCTAGGTTCAGACTGAAGCACATTTTAAAACTCTCCTTGCACAGCAAACCGCAGGTACATTCTGAATGCCAGATGTACCAGGACATGAAAGTAGGCATCCTTTAGATCTATGCTTGCTGCACAGTTGTCCACTTGAATGCTAGCTCTTACCATCCAAATGGTTTCCACATAGAACTTTGGAGCTACGATCAACTTGTTTATCCAGCTCAAGTCTATTACCGGTCGGAACGAGCCGTCTGACTTCGGTACGAGGAAGATGTGACTGTAAAAACCTTGAGAATTTTGATTCTCAACGACCTCTATTGCTTCCTTTAATAAGAAAGCCTGTACCTCCACTAGGAGAGACTCTCTTTTGAAGGGATCCTCCAGAAGATGGTCCGGAAGATGGTTCAACTACACGGGCAAAGACTGGTTCCGTCTTCGCGTAGCTGGCTGGATATCCGAAGTTGGATAGCTAGCATGAGGTCGTGTGTGCTTTCCTAATGTAGCAGTCTAGACGGAGCGTCCCGAGCGGCGGGGTGGGGACGTATGCTCCGGCTTATGCAAGTTTCTCAAAACAACATTTGGCCCCAAATGTTGCTGGGTTTGAGAAGGCTCTCACGTTCGCGGTCTATCAGACCTCACCGAGCCTCCTGAAGAGAAACTTGCTGACTCCCTCCCTATTTCCGTCATCACTGGGTGGGCTTTAGTTTTGAGGTGCTTGCTCTACCCAAATCTACATTTCCCTCGACCGCAATGAACTTATCCGGTGTGACGGCTCCCACAAATGGAGTAAATGCTTCACCGGTCGAGCTAGCTGCTTGCAAAGGATTAAGAACACTAACTAGAGGCCTTATCCCTTGCTTAATATTCATGAGCACCTTTGCAGCTAGCTCTCTTTGCTCATCAGGGCGCGACGATGGTAGCACACTTTGGAAGGCTGTCACAATACCATCACCATGTTCTTGTTCCTCTGAAAAAGAAATTGAAAAACTTGAATTATCTTGCAGTGAAAGCTCCGGCATAGGAACCTCACCGCCAACAATGTACCACGACACCCATCTCCAACGTCTGTTATCCCAATGTATACATGTAGGACAAGAATCCGTAGGAGTGCATCGACTACAAGCAAGGCAGCAGGCATGTAAATCCAAAGAAGACTTCCTCGCCGTGCATTTAGAGCAGAAAGCGTTCATAATTACAATCAAAATACAAAGTCGATAGCACTCCTACAAACTCCACAACAAAATATATGATAAAGATACATGAATAATAGCAAGCAAAATTAAATTCGAAAAAACTATAAAAAAATTTCGAAAATTTTTTTGAGAAAATGCCTAAGTTCCCAAAGGGAACATCATGAGCCCAAGGGCACCCCGATAGAGCCTAAGTGTGGCCCAAATCCAAATTTTTTGAGCTACACTACCGGAATCTTAATCAATGTATCCAACAGTAATTCTACAGTAATATAATATTAAATACTACATATATTTGAGGACGTTGCCAATGTAAACAACATCAAAGGAAACAAGAGCACTGCCTAGCGGGACATTATATGCCGGTTTTGAATTTTTGAAGGGTTGGGGTAAGGATGGGAGTGAGGGTGAAAATTGTTCGGACCAACCCCATATTCGAACGTGATCTGTATTTTGTTGTGATTAAACAACATACCAAGTTTGGAACCAATCGGAAAACAAATATTAAAAGTTATCATCCGGAAACCAAATATTTGATGCATTCTATGTCCAACAAGGGCCATAATTCAGGGGAACTTCGAAGTTCGAACTGACCCCATATTCGAACTTGGCCTGTCTTTTGTTTTGATTTAACCACATACCAAGTTTAGGAGTCAATCGAAAAAAAAATACTAAAGTTATCATCTGGAAACCAAATGTTGACAAACAGACAGACCGACGGATGGACAAATGGATGGACAAATGGACAGACAGACAGACAAACTGATTCCATAATTTGACGGTTTTTCAACAGGCGTATAAAAAATCAGTCAGGCCAAACTAAAGTTATAATCCGGAAAACACAAAATGCACAAATTCAAGAGGAATAACTCTGGAAAGGTACATGCGATTTTGGCCGAAAGTGAACTTGAGCTGTGCTTTGTGGTCATAAACAAAATCTGAGAATTTGAAACAAATTAGTCAAGGCAAACTTAAGTTATCATCCGGAAACCACATAATTTACAAGTTTGCAATCATTCAAGGGGAATAACTATGGAACGGTACATGCGATTATGGCCAAAGGTGAACTTGAGCTGTGCTTTGTGGTTAAAAACAAAATCTGAGAATTTGAAAAAAATCGGTCAAGGCAAACTAAAGTTATCGTCCGGAAACAAGAAGTTGGGCTAAATTCCCATAAATAAAGGGCCATAACTCTACTGCAAATGGGCTGCTAGAAATGGAAATCGAACCCATCCTGTATTTTGTCATACTAAATCCACATGCCAAATTTAACTCACTTCAAACCATTACAACTACAGTTATCATCCGGAAACGAAATGTGTCCATGGACGGACAGACAGACGGGTGGAGAGACCATTCACATAATACATCCCATTTTTCAAACGGGCGTATAAAAACAACATCTGAAAAATTTGGTGTCAATCCGTCAAGGCGTTCGGCTTTAAATGAATGGAAACCAATTGTTTTTCTAAAATTGTGTTTTCAAAAGGCCATAACTCTGCAGCGGAAGGACTGAGAAACACCAATATCGAACTTGACCTGTATTTTAATGCTAAAAACAACTTCTGAAAGTTTGATGTCGATCCGTCAGGGCGTTCGACTTTAAATGAACGGAAACCAAATTGTTTATGGACCAGACGGACGGACGGACGGACGGACGGACGGACGGACGGACGGACGGACGGACAGACAGACAAGACAGACAGACAGATAACATAATACGTCCCGTTTTTATAAACGGGCGTATAAAAACTGGAAAGAAGACATCAGGCACACAAACAGGCCCAAAGTCAGTAACCAATTTAAATGCTACCAGATGCAAAGCTTGATCTTCATACGAAGAAAAAACAATACATTGGATAGAAGATGCAAGACCAAAACGAACTAACACCCCTAGGGTGAGGACGTAACCATGGGGATAAACAGAATAAACATTCTATAATACACGTAAAACTCCCAAGAAATTTAATAAAAAATTTCAATAAAAAATAGCAAAAAAGCTTAGGAGTTTAACAGGAGGGCTTCAGGGAAGGATAGGGAAGGAACTCTTAACAAACAGTGGATTAATCATTAGCAAGAATGATGACGTCAGGCGTATGTCCCAAAAATGAAAAAATTTAGAGTATTTTATATATTTTTTGTACTTACCAATGACCCAGACTTATCTGGTGCTAACTCTTAAATATTGAGGGCCAAACACAAATTTTGCCCCCCAAATCCCCAAAATTTGAGTCCAAATCAAACAAGAGGCCCCACGGGGCCTGAAGCGCTCATCTTGTACAGAACACAATCTAAACAGAGTCCAAGAATGAGTCTACATTAAGCAAGCCATCTCCATAGGCTGCACTGTCAATCTTTGAGTCCCTCAGGAGTGACAAAAATAATCTGGGCATCATGCCTTTTCTTCAGTTGCTCATAAGTAAAATGTAGAGCTCCCCTATGAAGCCTCTTGATACAACCTATGTGGATTAATCTTAGTACCTCTAGAAGGTACTGAATACAAAATTTTTAATTCTTCAGCAAAATGGCCAATTCCGGCTCCCATAGAGAGCCCAAATATTAACCCAGGCTCTTGATTTGAACACAGTTAAATCTGACTTCCCTAGAGATGTTGTGTACCGAATATGAAAGCATTCTGACTGTTGGATCTGAAGAAGAGAAATTGTAAAGAAATTTCTCCGAATTGCACTAAGTTCAAATTTGGGCTACCATAGCGAGCCCAAATATTGACCTATGGATCCGATTCGAACAAACTTGAATCTGACCCCCCTAGAGATGTTGTATACCAAATGTGAAAGCATTCTGACAAGTGAATCTGAAGAAGAAGATTTTTTAAGAAATTCCCTCATATTGTACTAAGTTAAATTTCATGTTCCCATATGGAGCCCAAATATTAACCTAGGCACTCGAATTGAACAACCTGGAATCTGACCCCCCTAGAGATGTTGTATACCAAATATAAAAGTATTCCGACTGGTGGATCTGAAGAAGAAGATTTTTAAAGAAATTTTCTCATATTGCACTAAGTAAAAATTTGGGCTACCATAGTGAGCCCAAATATATACCTAGGGATCTGATTTGAACAAACTTGAATCTGACCCCCATAGAGATGTTGCATACCAAATATCAAAGCATTCTGAATGATGGATCTGAAGAAGAAGATTTTTTTAAATTACCCTCCATATTGAACAAAGATAAAATTTGGGCTTCCGTAGGAAGCCCAAATATTAACATAGGGACTTGGTTTGAACAATCTAGAATCTGACCCTCATAACAATGATGTATACCAAATATTAAAAGATTCTGACTGGTGGTTCTGAAGAAGAAGATTTTTAAAGAATATTCCCCAAATTACCCTATGTTAAAACTTCGGGCTCCTGTAGAGAGCCCAAATATGAACCAATGAGCTTTATTTCAACAAACTTTTATCTGACCCCCTATGAATGCTGTATACCAAATATCAAAAGATTCTGATGATTGGTTCTGCAGAAAAGATTTTTTAAAATTTTTGCAAATATGCTGACTCGGCATTTTTTCGATGCCCATTACAGAACACCCTAACATAACCGATGGCAATTTTTTTTTACCATTCAATTCTACTGGTCATAAGGATACTTCATACCAAATAAAAGCTCTCTGTTCCGTGGGGTTTGGGAAATATGGGCGTTTGAAAATATTTCTATTTTTAGCTCCCAGGGTTCCCATGGGGATGCGGGAATTTTTTTTTTTGCATGGGTCATGTACTTATGACCCAATAATACCACAAACCAAATTTGGTTCATACCGGACCATCGGTTCAGAAAACAGAAATTTTGGGCGGGGCCAAAAATCTTACCCCTCCTATTACAAAGCCAAATATTACTTCACAAACTTCGTTTGAACAAACTTGATTCTACACCTCATATGGAAGCTCCATAGCAAATATCAAGTCATTGTACACACTGGTTCTTGAGAAGAAGATTTTTAAAATATTTGGGTGCATTTCCCCCACTCCCTCCCTATGGGGCTGGGCATGCTGAGTTGAACAAAAATGAAATGCCCCTTTGGGACCATCACTCACACAAACTTTCACTTGAATTGGCCCAGTGGCTTTGGAGGAGAAGACCAAAAGACGACGGACGACAGACGACGGACGCCGGACGACGGACGGGAAGCGATGAGATTAGCTCAGCTTGACTTTGTCAAGATGAGCTAAAAAACTGATGTCCTATATGGTCCTCCATACTTTTGCCTACTGCACATGCGCAGTGTCAAGGAAGTACCGAAATTGGCGCCAAGCCTCATTCTTACAACCAGTGCCTGCTAAATTTTATATAATCAGCAGGGAGGTATGAGTTCCCACTCATGGGAGGGCCATCCCCGTCTGGGTCATTGGTAAGTATAAAAAATATATAAATTACTTTAAATTTTTTCATATTTTTATACCATAACCAATGACCCAGAAAAAAGGCTGGAGGGCCTAGGACATAAAGGAAAATCCAATAGGCTCATTATGTATAAAGAATTATCCCCTCAAGGAGAAACGGAGAGAAAGGATTTACACATGTCTTTCTTGTTTATTAAAAATAAGAAAGACACATCACCAATCAATAATTGAGCACAATAACATCGATGATCTCTATTAACATCCAGTATAACCCCTTATACTAATTCCTTAACTGGTAAAGTGCTGAGTTTTTTCTGACAACAAATCAAAGCTCATCATATACTGCTCTGTTACATTTAATTGGATAGTGCCTTATAGGCACTATCCAATTAAATGTCAGAGAGCAAGGTATTGTATAAAAAATATCAGGGACAATAAAGGCTTCCTCAGGCAGAATGTAGCTACAGAGTTATTGCCTGTCACTTTTAGTAAAGCCCAAAATAGGGCTTCCAGCACTCTACCAGTTAAAGGAAAGCCAATAGATAAAGACAGTCCAGAGAATGAGACTCCTTATACTCATTTAAAAGTGTCCGAGGATTGTATATTAACGCTCGTATGACACGTGACATATACAAATGCTTCACACCGAGCTACACTTTAAAAATATTACATAAATGAGACAGACATTAGCTTTACACTTTAAAACCATCCCAGCACCGACTCGGAATTACTGACTCAGGAGGAGGTATTCCCTTGCTTTTCACTACAAAGCCGGTGATATAAGGGAACACCAACCCCCTCCCCCCCCCCCCCCCCATCGCCCCTTCCCCTTGCTCAGGGTCAAATCACCACAGAACGAAGAGGGCAAAGGACAGAGTCACTGTTGGAACAGAAAACCTACATAACTATAGCTGTAATCCTTTAATGGACGACAATCTGAGCAAACGATAACGGACCTAAACATCTAAGGTCGCCAGAAATAGACTCAATATTTCTAAGACAAAAATTAGTGAAAGTAGAAGGCTGCGACCAGTAAGCAGCCTTCATAAGATCAGTAGTAGCAATACTATTAGAATAAGCCCAAGATGTTGACAGCGCTCTAACTTCATGCGCTGAAATCTTAAGCACGGACTGCTGATTGGAAGATAAACTCTCATAAGCAGTACGAATAGCTAACTGAATCCATCTAGAAATAGAATGAACAGAAATGTCCTTTCTATTGGGAATTAACGACAGGAAGAAGCGTTTTCGCCCATTTCTGATAAACTCTGATCTGCGTTTATAAATACGCATAGCTCTAACTGGACACAGAAAAGGCCTATGGCCATCTGAGGATGGAAAAGCCTTAATGACAATAGGCTCAGGATACTTATTAGGAGCCAGATTCTTAGCCAAAAACCCCACATTAGTAGTTAAAGTAATAGTATTACCAATACTACGATAATGAGAATCATCAATAGACAGAGCATGAAGCTCACTAACTCTTCTTGTGGAAGCAAAGGCTAAGAGAAAAGCTATCTTATATGACAAGAATTTGAAGTCTACAGTGTTCAGAGGTTCAAAAGGAGCTTCTTTGAGCTTCAGTAGAACCCAAGCTAAATTCCATTTAGGAATTAACCTAAGAGTTCTAGGTCTATTTATTGAAATGTTTTTTACTAACTTACATAAAGAAATATTAGATCCAATCTGTAAGCTATCATGATGAGCATATGTGACTGATAGCATAGACATATAACCCTTAATGGTTACTGGCTGCAGTTTGAGTTCGTCAAACAAGTAGACCAAATGGAAGGATCAAAAATATCAACAGAATGATCCTTACACAAACGAGAGAAAACCTTCCACTTTGCTGCATAATTTAGCGAAGAGGAGGCCCTCCTACAGTTAGAAATTGTGTCCACTGCTCGTTCTGTAAAGCACTTCCCGTGCAAGAAGGACCGCACAACGGAAATACGTGAAGGTTTTGAGACCTTGTGGGTTGTGATGCAGTGTGCAAGATTTCCCCTGAAAGAGAAGGTCCTCCCATGGAGGAAGCTTCCATGGAATGTCCCATAACAGACACCTGAGTAGATTTATCCATGGTTTCTGAGACGACAGAGATGCTACCAACAGTATCTTGCAGTGCGATTGCTTGATCTTTAGCAAGATCTGTTGAATAAATGGAGTTGGAGGATATGCATATCCTATCATTCCGTCCCAAGAAATTGAGAGAGCGTCTACTGCAAACGCTTGAGGATCTGAGCATGGCGACACATACGTTTGTAACTGATTGTTGAGTTGTGTCGCAAACAAGTCTATCATTGGTCAATCCCATTGGTAGCAAATCTGATTGAATACTCGCTTGTTGAGAGTCCATTCTGACGGTAACATGAGACCTTTCCGAGAGAGCGAGTCTGCTAGAACGTTCAGACGACCCGGAATATGACGGACCGACAGAAGAACGTGATGTTCTAGAACAAACAGAAGAACTCTTTCCGTTGGGTCGAATAACGGAATCGAATGAGTGCCTCCTTGGTTCCGAATGTATGCTACTACCGTCGAATTGTCTGACAGTATTTGAACATGTGAATTCTGAATTATGTTCATCCAATGACGTAGCACAAGCCAAATTGACATCATCTCTTTGATGTTTATGTGCTTATTCAGGAACACCGGATCCCAAAGGCCCTGGCACCTCGAATCTGTTGGGGTCAATGTCACGCCCCAACCTGTTTGACTCACATCCGCCATAATCGTAAAAACCGGATCCGGCAGCTGCAGTGGAAATCCCTGAGTCAACCACTGAATATCTGCCCAAGTCTGAATCCTATGTTTTACATGGTCCGATAAATCGATATTTGTTTCGAGAGAATGAATCTTCACACTCCAAACTTGAGTGAAAAATATCTGGAGTGGACGTGTGCACAAGCGGCCGTCGGAATGAGATCCGCCGCCTCTCCGCACAATTCCACCAGTTGCATGAATACTCTCGCTGTAACTACGTCTGAGTGTAGACAAAAACGAGCATAGCAACTGACTAACTTTGCTCTGGGTAACGGAAGATGAACCAGATTGTTGTGAGTCTCGAAACTCCTTCCCAAGTGAGTGAACGACTTGGACGGAGCCAGATCCGAATTCTTTTCGTTTACAATGAAACCGAGATGTCGGAGCAATTGAAGCAGACTCTGAACATCATTCTGAAGAACTGTTTTGTTGCCATACCTCTGAAGAATGTCGTCCAAGTAGGCTGACGTTACCGCAGACGAATGAGCTCGGAAATAAGCCATTACCGAGTTCATTATTCGAGTGAAAGTCCAGGATGCGAGATTGAGTCTGAAGCACATCGCTCGGAACTGATAAACGACTCCTAGGACGGCGAAGCGAAGGTACTTTCTGAAGGTCGCATGTACCATGACATGAAAGTACGTATCCTTGAGATCTATGCTTGATGCATAAGCGTTCACTCGAATGCTCGCCCTCACTGATCGAATGGTCTCCATATAGAACTTTGGAGCCACGATCAACTTGTTTATCCAGCTCAGATCTATGACTGGACGGAACGAGCTGTCTGGCTTCGGTACCAAGAATAGGTGACTGTAAAAACCCAGGGATTCCTGGTTTTCCACGACCTCTATTGCATTCTTCTCCAAAAGAGATTGCATCTCTGATAGAAGTGAATCTCTTTTTTGAAGATTGGACAGAAGCTGAGTCCAGCAGGGACTTCGTGTTAGCAGAGGTTTTTCTCGGAAAGATAGCTTTAGGCCATCTGAGATGATCTCTTTTGTAATTGGCAACCAACTGATCAAAAACTTTGTCAGCCTTCTGCACTCCAGACCGCAATAGCGGTCCTGACCATCACCTCCTGGACCTGCGAGGCCTAAAGGAAGAGAAACTATGTCCTCCCCATCCAGCGCCTCATCCTGTCGACCTAGGGGCATCTGACCGGTTGTCTCGACCAGAACCACGTCCCCTACCTGAGTCGCTACTCTGACGGTCTCTTAGAGTAAGTAAGAGACTCGAAGAGAGTTTTTCACCTTTGAATCCACTATAGAGTTATACATGGAGAATGCAATAGGGAGAATAGAAAAAGACAAAGGCAGGGACAAATCTAAGTCCTCAGCCTGGTCGTCTAAATGCAGAGGAACTCTCGGTATGCCCTGTCCTGCCATTGCAAATCTATTCCTACTATTGATGAACGGCAGATCCAGAGCACATGATGATAAGAAACTGTTCTTGCCTGTCTTTGAGGCTAAATTAAAAATAGCGTCATTAAGCAAGTCAAACGTCTGGGAGACATTGCTGGACTGGACCGGATAATCAGGAACATCTTCCTTAATCCGGCCAAAAAAGTCAGTATCCAATGACGCCATCAGTCTGTTATCCTTTGTCGCAGCAACCTGGTCTGATGGAACAACGTCTGGAAGGTGTTGACGGATAAACTCCATCGCCACCTTATGTTGTTCCAAAACGGAAAAATCCAGCTCCGTAATTTCTCTTTCACCATCCGACTGGACCAGATGAGAATCTCGGTCGTCCCTGTCTGACCTTGCATAGGAATGAACCGACCCAGCTTCATCCGACAGTTCCTGATCAGAAACTGTTGAAGGATGTTCCGTAGGTTGCTGGGATGGTGCGATGAGGTGCGCTATCTGCGACAGCAAGTCCGTGGATCTGCAGTCCTCTGTTGCTTAGCCACTGGAAGCTCCTGGGATGGTGTGTCTGACATAATCCTTTTATGCGAACGTCCCAACTGTTGAGGCCTTGTGTCCCTGGTTACTGGATGTCATGGCCTAGACGACATGGAATCCTTTGTCGATAAAGCAGGCTGGATATCTGAGGTCACAAAGCCAAGGTGCGGTCGTGTGTGCTGATATGCTGAAGAGGAAGCCGATAGACTAGCCGGCTGTCTATAATACAGAGTGTCCCGAACAGGAGTGTGGACGTATGCTCCAACTGACGAATGTTTTGAACAACAACATCCGGCCCCAGATGCTGTTGTAAGAGAGAGGGACCTCTCTCGCTCGCGGTCTGGGATGACCTGAACGAGCTTACTACAGAAATGACTGGCTTCCTCTGATCCATCCTCCGTTCCGTCGTTGCAGGGTGTGCGTGATCCGAGATTATAGTGCTCGCAACATCCTTTTTCTCCTGGACCACAACAGACTTACCCGGCGTCACAACACCCATATACTGAGTGATAGATCCGCCGGTCCAGCTAGCTGGCGACAAGGCCATAAATCCCTTTTGGGACCCAGGCACTTGTCTAATTTCATTGAGCACTTTTGCCGCTAGCTCTTCATTAATTTGCGACGACGGCAGCACACTTCCAGACGACATCATGGAAACATCACCATGTTCTTGTTCCTCTGAAAAAGAAACTGAATGAAAGTGTCAATGACACTGTAGCTTAACTTGTGTGTTGTGTTTGATGAAAAGGATAATGTTCAATGTTTATAAAAGGATTATGAAATAAGAATAAATAAAAAAAAATAATATGAGGTGTACACTGTACTAACGATCTGAGGGGTGGGTTAATATGACCTCACAGTTAATATATGTGGCCCTCACAGTTAACATATATCAACAAAATTACAATGAAATTATTCCAAAATGAGTCATCCTATCAAGTTACATTAAAATCCCTTCATAAATATGGCCTGTAGACTGTGCTAAAGGTTTTTGGGCTTCGGGCCCCTGTAGCCGTCAGTTTCCCAATTGCGTCCAAAGGGGACGTTCTCATCTAGACATTATATGAAGTCAACCTACCAAGTTACAATGAAATCCCTCCATAAATACGACCTGTAGACTGTGCTAAAGGTTTTCTGGGCTTCAGGCAGCCATCAAGGCTGAATGATCGTGACCAAAAGGGGACGTTCTCATCTGGACACTATTTGGAGTCATCCTACCAAGCTACAATAAAATCCCTTCATAATTATGACCTGTAGACTGTTCTAAAGGTTTTCGGGCTTTGGGCCCCTGAAGCCGTCACAGTTGCCCACTCGTGTCCAAAAGGGGACGTTCTCATCTAGACATTATATGAAGTCAACCTACCAAGTTACAATGAAATCCCTGCATAAATATGACCTTAGACTGTGCTCAAGGTTTTCGGGCTTCGGGCTCGGGCAGCCATCATGGTTGAATGATAGCAACCAAAGGGGACAATCTCATCTGGGCATCATCTGGAGTGATCCTGCGAAGTTACAATGAAATCCCTTCATAAATATGACCTGTAGACTGTGTTTAAGGTTTTCGGGCTTCGGGCACCTGTAGCCATCACAGTTGACCAATCACGACCAAAAGGGGATGTCATCATCTAGGCATTATATGGAGTCAACCTAACAATGTTACAATGAAATCCTTCTATAAATATAAACTTTTGCCTATGCTAAAGGTTTTTGGGCTCGGGCACCCATCAAGGCTGAATGATCACGGCCAAAATGGGACGTTCTCATCTTGACCTTATTTGGAGTCAACCTACCAAGTTACAATGAAATCCCTTCATAAATATGACCTGTAGACAGTGCTAAAGGTTTTTGGGCTTCGGGCACCTTTAGCCGTCAAAGTTGCCCAAACATGTCCAAAAGGGGACGTTCTCATCTAGGCATTATATGAAGTCAACCTACCAAGTTACAATGAAATCCCTTCACAAATATGACTTGTAGACTGTGCTTAAGGTTTTCGGGCTTCGGGTTCGGGCAGCCATCATGGTTGAATAATCGCAACCAAAGGGGACAATCTCATCTGGGCATCATCTGGAATGATCCTATGAAGTTACAATGAAATCCCTTCATAAGTATGGCCTGTAGACTGTGCTCAAGGTTTTTGGGCTTCGGGCACTTGTAGCCAACACAGCTGACCAATTACGACCAAAAGGGGATGTCATCATCTAGGCATTATATGGAGTCAACCTAATTGGTTACAATGAAATCCTTCCATAAATATGACCTTTTACCTATGCTAAAGGTTTTTGGGCTCGGGCACCCATCAAGGCTGAATGATCGCGATCAAAAGGGGACGTTCTCATCTAGACATTATTTGGAGTCATCCTACCAAGTTACAATGAAATCCCCTCATAAATATGACCTGTAGACTGTGCTAAAGGTTTTCGGGCTTCGGGCACCTTTAGCTGTCACAGTTGCCCAATCATGTCCAAAAGGGGACGTTCTCACCTAGACATTATATGAAGTTAACCTACCAAGTTACAATGAAATCCCTTCATAAATATGACCTGTAGACTGTGCTAAAGGTTTTCGGGCTTCGGGCAGCCATCATGGGTGAATGATCGCACGTTCTCATCTAGACATTATATGAAGTCAAACCTACCAAGTTACAATGAAATCCCTTCATAAATATGACCTGTAGACTGTGCTAAAGGTTTTCGGGCTTCGGGCTTGGGCAGCCATCATGATTGAATGATCGCAACCATAGGGGACAATCTCATCTGAGCATCATCTGGAGTGATCCTAAGAAGTTACAATGAAATCCCTTCATAAATATGACCTGTAGACTGTGCTCAAGGTTTTCGGGCTTCGGGCACTTGTAGCCATCACAACTGACCAATCACGACTGAAAGGGGATGTCATCATCTAGGCATTATATGGAGTCAACCTAACAGGTTACAATGAAATCCTTCCATAAATATGACCTTTTGCCTATGCTAAAGGTTTTTGGGCTCGGGCACCCATCAAGGCTGCATGATCGCGATCAAAATGGGACGTTCTCATCTAGACATTATTTGGAGTCATCCTGCCAAGTTACAATGAAATCATTTCATAAATATGACCTCTAGACTGTGCTAAAGGTTTTCGGGCTTCGGGCTCCTGTAGCCATCACAGTTGCCCAATCACGTCCAAAGGGGGACTTTCTCATCTAGACATTGTATGAAGTCAACCCACCAAGTTACAATGAAATTCCTCAATAAATATGACCTCTAGACTGCGCTAAAGGTTTTCGGGTTTTGGGCTCGGGCAGTCGTCACGGTTGGCAGATCATGCCCAAATGGGGAAATTCGCATCTAGACATCATAAGGAGTCATCCTACCAAGATACAATGAAATCCCTCCACATTAAACATGACCTGCAGACTGTGCTAAAAGTTTTTGTGTTTCGGGCTTGGGCAGCCATCACGGTTGATAGATCATGCCCAAAAGGGGACGTTCTCGTCTAGGCACTATACAGAGGCATCCTACCAAGTTACAATGAAATCCCTTCATAAATACGACCTGTAGACTGTGCTAATGGTTTTCGGGTTTTGGGCTCGGGCAGCCATACCGGTTGCCCAATCGCGACCAAAAGGGGACGTTCTCATCTAGACATGACCCCAAACCTGCATATGAAATTTCGTGACGATCAGACAAGAACTGCTGGGTGTAGCCCGTGCTAAAGGAAATGTGAACAGATGTCACAGACTAACAGACTAACAGACTTCCGCACGCGTGATGGCAATAGCTTATCTTGACTATGTCAAGTTAAGCTAAAAACTAGAGTGACCAGGTGGTGAGAGAACAGGCAACGATCTATCACCACTAACAATGTACCGTGACACACGTTTCCAATGTTTATCATCCCAATTGGCACAAACTGAACAAGAGTTAGTGTGAGTACAATGATTACAGCAAACACAATGAGCATGAGAACCCGAGGAAAACTTCCTCGATTTACAATTTGAACAAAATTCTTTCCTAATTATAAGAATATTCTTAAGCCGTAGTACTCAAACTAACCTTCAATATTACAAGGATACATAATAATAATACAATCCATAACAAACTTTCGAAAAATAATTCATAAAAAAAAAAAATTTCGCAAAAATTTTGACATGAGCCCAAGTTCCCAATTAGAACGATGAGCCCAAATGGATCCCCAAAAAAGCCTAAGTGTGGACAAAATTTTTTAAACAAACTAAAAAATTAACGTTACACTTACGGAGTATACAAATGTATCTGACTACATATCTAACCTATTAAACAGATGACAAAGGAATTACTAAAAGAAAGTAACTGTTGTCAACGTAAACAAAAGTCTATAAAAACCGGAAACAAGACTCCAGGCACTGAAAAACACGGCCCGAAGTTAGTAACAGATTCTTAAAACTATCCGATGTAAAGCAGAATCTTCATCAGAAGAAACTGCAATACATCAGATGGTAGATGCATGACCAAAAATGCCTAAACACCCCAAGGGTGAGGACATAACCATGGGGATAACAGAATAAACATTCTGTGACCAAGTTAAACTCCCAAGAAATTTTCAAGAAAAAAAATTCAAATGAAAGTGTCAATGACACTGTAGCTCAACTTGTTAAGACATGTACATGTATGGTATGTGACACAGCAATGACAAACATCTAGGTAATGACCTGATAACAAAGGTACATATAAAGTATTGTAATGGTCTGTACATAAATACTGACCGTAGCCTGTAACAAATGTATAGGTAAAGTATTGTAAAGGTGGGTGACAGTCAGATGCTAAACTGGAAAAGAAATCTGTGAGTCCCAGAGTGGGTCTGAATGAACCCCAAAATATTTGTTCTCATAGAACAGTGATAACAAAGGCACCTCAAAACACACTCATTCCTGTCCCAAGGTGATAACAAAGGTACCGAAGAAATTTTGTGAAGATAAGTTCGTAAATACGAGCCGTATAGAAGTTGTGACAAAAAACTGATTGGACCTAATTTCAGTACAAAATGGCCACTGGCAGCCATCTTGAATTTTGGACCGCACCCAGAAACACTCGTTCTCGTCCCAAGGTGATAACAAAGGTACCCAAGACGTTTTGTGAAGATCGGTCAGAAGTACAGACTCTAGCCCGAGCCGTATTGACATGTGTACTTACTGTGTGTAAGTAGCACTGAAAAAATCAAAGTTCATCTAATTTACATAATTTCTGCACGAGAAAAAACCCCGTATTATACGTGATGTATCCCATGGTACTAAACATTCACACAAAAAATTATTCAAATCAGCGCTTTCATATGGAAGTTCTGCGCAAAAGTTAAAAAATTTATAGTAATTTATATATTTTTTATACTTACCAATGACCCAGACTTAGCTGGTGCTAACTCTTAAATTCTAGGGCCAAACACAAATTTTACCCCCCAATCCCCAAAATTTGCATCTAAAACCAAAAATTGCACGTCCTATATGGTTCTCCATACCTTTCCTCCACTGCGTATGCGCAGTGTCAAGGAGGTCTCGAAATTGGTGCCAAAAGTCATTCTTACAAGCAGTGCCTGGAAAAGCGTTATGTACTCAGCGAGGAGGTATGAGTACCCAACTCATGGGAGGGCCATCCCCGTCTGGGTCGTTGGTAAGAATAAAAAATATATAAATTACTATAAATTTTTTAACATTTTTATACTGTACCAATGACCCAGACTTAGCTGAACAGTAAAAACGTTGGAGGGCCTAGGACATAAAGCAATCCAATAACTCAACTATATATATACAGAATTATCCCCTCAAGGAGAAAGGAGAAATAGGCTTTACATGTATCTTTCTATTCTGCATCAAAACGAGAAAGACACAACACCATTCTGTACTTGAGCATAATAACATCACCGATGTCTATTAACCTCCAGTATAATCCATTATGGTAATTATTTTTAAAGGAAAGCCGCTAAATAAAGTAGTCCAGATAAATGAGACTCTTATATTCATTAAAAGTGATTGATAATTGTATATTAACGTCTGCATGATATGTGACATATACAAATACCACACACCAAGGTACACTTAAAAATATTACATGGATGAGTAAAAAGATTATCTTTACACTTTAAAAATCATCTCGGTACCGACTAGAATTACTGACTCTAGGGGAGGTATTCCCTTGCTTTTCACTATAAAGCAGGTGACCTAAGGGAACACCCCCCCCCCCCCCCCCTCCCCTTGTCCTGGGTCAAATACCCCAGAGCGAAGAGGGCGGCAGCACAGAGTCACTGCCGGAACCAAAAGCCTACACAACTATAGTTGCAACCATTTAGTGGATGACATTCTGAGCAACAGATAACGAACCTAAACAATGCCGGTCTCTAGAAATGGACTCAATATTTCTGAGGTATAAATTCGTGCAAGTGAAAGGCTAAAACCAATATGCAGCTGTCATTAGAACTGTAATAGCAACACTATTAGCATAAGCCTCTGAAGTAGAAAGAACTCTTACTTCAAGAGCTAAAATCTTAATCGCAGACTGCTGTGTTGAAGATATTATCATAAGCAGTACTGAAAGCTAATAGAATCCATCTACATGTAGCTATAGAATGGACCGTAATTTGGAGGAAGCTTCCACAGCATAAGCCACAACAGAGACCTGAATAGATTAATGCACGGTCTTTGTGGAGACAGAGGTGCTACAAACAGAATTGCATTGAGATTATTTAACTTAAGCAATATCTGCTGAATCAACGGCGCTGGAGGATACCCATATCCTATTATCCCATCTCACGAGATGGATACAGCGTCAACTGCAAACGCTCGAGGATCCAAACATGTTGACACATACACTTGCAACTGATTGTTGAGATGCGTCGCAAAAAAGTCCATCATTGGCCGCTCTCATAGGTAGCAAATCTGATATAAATACTCGTTGTTAAAAGTCCATTTGACTGCAACAAGCGGCCCTTTCGTGAAAGGGAGTCCGCTAATACGTTCAGACAACCCAGAATACGACGGACCGATAGAACTTGATGTTCTAGTACCAACAGAAGGATTCATTCCGTTACAGTGAATAACAGAATGGAATGAGTACCTCCCTAGTTCCGAAAATACACTTATACCATCGAATTGTCGGACAGAATTGCCTGTGGGCATTCTGGATAACATTCATGCAATGACGTAACGCAAACCAAAATAACATCAATTCCTGATGTTTATGTGCTTGATTAGGAACTACGGACCCCAAGGACCCTGGCACTTAAAAACCGTTGGGCTCAATGTTGGGTCCCAACCTATTTAACTGGCATCCGTCAAAACTGTAAAACTCGGATCCGGCAATTGCAGTGGAAGTTATTTCCCTGAATAAACCACTGAAAATCTGCCCAAGTCTGAATCTGTTTCACTTGACTTACAAGAGGATGTACGTAATGAGCGAAAGAATCTTCACCCTCCAACTCTGTTCTTTTTGAGTCAAAAAGATTTGGAGAGGACAAGTGCGTAGCCGCCCCATTGGAATAAAATCCGCGGCAGCTCCACACAACCCTATCAGTCTGATGAATTCTCTCGCTGTAACTTTGTCTGAGTGAAGACAATAGCGAGCGTAACAATTGATTAATTTCGCTCTGGTTAACGGCAGACGAACGAGATTGTTGAGCGTCTCGAAGGTCATTCCCAAGTGGGTGAATGACTTGGACGGCACCATATCCGACTTCTCCTCGTTATTATAAAACCGAGACGTCGGAGTAATAGAAGCAGATTCTGCACATCGTTCTGAAGCGTTAACTCGTTGACGTACCCCTGAAGAATGTCGTCCAGGTTGGCCGACGTTACCGCAAACGAATGAGCTCGGAAATGTATCATTACCGAGTTCATTATTCGAGTGAAAGCCCAGGGCGCAAGGTTCAAACCGAAGCACATCGCTCGGAACTGATATACAACTCCTAGGACTGCGAAGCGTAGATACTTTCTGAATGTCGGATGTACCATGACGTGAAAGTACGCATCTTTGAGATCTATGCTTGTAGCATAGTCGTTCACCTGAATACTCGCTCTGACTGATCGAATTGTTTCCATATAGAACTTCGGAGCGACGATCAGCTTGTTAATCCAGCTCAAATCTATGACTGGACGGAACGAGCCGTCTGGTTTCGGAACCAGAAACAGATGGCTTTAGAAACCCGGTGATTCCTGGTCTTCTACGACCTCTACCGCATTCTTCTTCAGAAGAGACTGTACTTCAGATGAAAGAGCGTCTCTTTTCTGCGGATTTGACGGAAGCTGAGTCCATTTTGGACTTCGAGTTAATGGAGGCTTTCGTTTGAAGGATATTCTTAGTCCTTCCGAAATTACCCCTCGAACCCAGGGGTCGTCCGTAATTGACGCCCAATCGTTTATAAAACTCGAAAATCTTCCGCCTACCGGAACACGATAGAGGTTCAAATCATCACCCCCTGGACCTGCGAGGCTTGCGGAAGGAGAAACTAAGTCCTCCACGACCCGCACCTCGCCCCGTCGACCTAGGGACGTCTGACCGGTTATCTCGGCCAGAATAACGTCCCCCACGTGAGTCGCTGCCTTAACGGTCTCTAGAATAAGGCCTAGAGGATGCATAGGAACCTCTACAGGAACTTCTCTTGGGCGTACTTGTCCCAGAAGTGCCTGTCTTACTCTTTTCTGCTGTATCCGACTTTTTAGAAGCGGATTTGAATAGCAGAGAATCCAAAGCTTTCTTAGTTATCTTATCATAGATTGCTGAAAGCTTGCCATCGAAGAGAAGCTCTCCGGAGACCGAAGCGACTCTGAGAGAGTTTTTCACCTTACCATCCACGCGCGTGGATGTAGCTAGGGCTGCGTCACGTCTAACCAACTCCAGGTTTGCCACTGAAAGGGCGGAGTTACACGTGGAATAAACTATTGCCCTTGAAAGAACTCTTAATGAGGATTGTATATCCTGGAATTCTTTCCCTTGAAGACGTAATGATAACACCTTAGTAAGGTGATCTGCGTATGATAAAGTGTCTAAGTTAACTCTGTTATACATTATTGTCGTTTCCAACGTCGTGGTTGGAAATGACATAGACGACGGTATAGACAATTCTAAGTCTTCAGCCTGGTCGTCTAGACGCAGAGGAACTCTCGGTATGCTCTGTCCTGCCGTTTCGAATTTATTCCTTGAATTGATGAAAGGCAGATTTAGAGCATTTGCGGACAAGAAACCAGCCTTGCTCGTTTTGGTAGCAAGCTTATATATAGCGTCATTCAATAATTCAAATGTTCTTGTGACATTATTGGACTGTGTCGGAAACTCAGAGACGATGTCCCTAAACCGATCAAAAAATTCTGTGTCCAATGACGCTATCAGTCTCTTATCCGGCATCGCAGCATACTGGTCCGACGGAACAACTTCTGGAAGATAATGCCGGATAAAATCTACGGCAGCTTTATGTTGTTCTGAAAGGGAAAACTCCAGATCCTCTGAATCCCTTTCGCCATCCTGTCGGACCCTATGAAGTTCTCGGTCGTCCGTACCTGATGCTTCAGCGGAGCGTACCGACCCAGCGTCGTCGGATAATTCCTGATCCGACAGAGATTCTGTCGTCTGCTGGGATGCTGTGATAAGTTGTACTATTTGGGATAGCACGTCGGTCACTGAGGCCTGTGGAGTAGCGGTCTTACGTTGCTTTGCCGCTGGAAGCTCCGTGTAAGTTGACCCCTGCATACTTCTTATATGCGAACGTCCGGAGTCTACAGGCCTCGTGTCCCTGGCTACCGGATGGCGTGAACTGGTCGCCATGGAATCCCTGATCGGCGAAGCTGGCTGGATATCCGTGGTCACATAGCCAAGGTGCGGTCGTGTGCGCTGCCGAGAGGATGAGGAAGCCATGTCAACAGTCTCTCCAGACCGTCTATATAAAGGAGCGTCCCGAGCAGCGGACGTATGCTCCAAATGTGAAACATTTTGTACCACAACATCTGGTCCCAGATGTTGTTGTATGAGAGAGGGACCTCTCTCGCTCACAGCCCGGATGGACCTGGACGAGCTAGGAACCGGACTAATAAGCTTCCTCCGTTCTCTCCTCTGATCCGTCGTCACTGGGTGTGCACTTTGTCTTATTATAGTGCTCGCATCACCCAAATCTCCTTCCTGGACCGCAACGGATGAACCCGGCTGCCCAGCCATTCGATGAATGGTCGCTACACCGGGCGAGCTAGCGGATGCCAATGCCGTCGATCCTACTAGGGACCTCTTAGGCAATTGACGTAATATCATGAGCACTTATCCGCTAGCTCTTCATTTGACTGTGACGACGGAAGCACACTTTTGAAGACATCACAGAAAATCACCGCATTCTTATTCCTGAATGAGGCCTGTGGAGCCGTGACTTACATAATATCCACTGTCAGCTCCAGGGACGTTCATTCTTGCATTTATATAATATGCGAACGTCCCATCAAGAAAGACCTCATATCCTTGGCTAACAGATGAAGTAACCTGGTCGACAATATTCCCTGGTCGGCAAAGCAGGAGCTCTAGGAACGTTCATTCCTGCATTTATATAATATGCGAACGTCCCCTGAAACTCTGTGGTCACAAGCCAAGGTGCGGTGGTGTGTGTTGACATGAGGATGAGGAAGCCCATAACACAGCCAGTTCGGACTGTGTATGTGACGGAACGTCCCGAACAGGAGGACTGGACGTATGTTCCGACTAACAAACAAACATACAACAACATTGCGGCTCAAATGTAGTTGTAAGAGAGAGGGGGCCTCTCCCGCTCGTGGTCTGGATAGACCTGGATGAGCTAGCTACTAGACTGACAGGCTTCCTCCGTACTATCCTCGGATCCGTCGTTGCTGGGTGTGCATGTTCCAAGTTTATAGTGCTCGCATCACCCACACTGCTTCCCAGAACCTAACGGAGAAACCCGGCTGTCGAGCCATTCGATGAATGGTCACTACACTGGGCGGACTAGCGGACGATCAATGCCTTCGATCCTACTAGGGACCTCTTCGACAATTGTCGTATTACCCTGAGCACTTAGCCGCTAGCCCTAACACTGCAACGACGGAGACACACTTGTTGAAGACATCACGAAAACATCACTCTGAATTCTGAAAAATAAAATGATAATATAGAGTAACCCTACGGAGAGAGGACCAGTATGGACCCCTGCCCGCAAACACAATATCGTGACACACGTCTCCAACGTTGTCATTTCAATCAACACACACAGAGCAGGAATTAGTACGAATACATTGAACCTGAGAATTAGAGGAAGATATCCTCGCATTATAAATAAATTTTTTTTTTTTTTTTTTTTTTTTATCAATAAAAAAAATACAGAGTCATATTAGTCGCACTATCCCTTGAAATAAAGATACATAATATAACATAATCCATTTTATCACATAATCACACCATTCTATAGTGTATTAAAGCCATGTAATAAATTTTCATATTACACTAGTGTAATAAAGGTAAAAAGTCTCCAAATGGAATGTCAGCATCTGAGTGAATCACATGCTGACATTCCATTTGGAGACTTTTTACATCAGTGACTGTATTACTACACTACTAATGTGTTCAAAACAAACATGGCCGCTGCAGTAAACTTTCCAGAAAACTGTATTGTAAAAATTGATGGAAAGGGCCAGGGAAGAGTACTTGGGCAAACAAATCATGGTGCTGATGTTTACATCACAGTGAAATTGAAGGAATTGACTTTATTGTAGATATTCAACCTGAAAGGTTAACTCTCATTCATAACCCATGTACTGAAGCCGAGTCAATACAGCAGACGTCAAGTAACAATGTCAATGTTGAGACCAGTGAAAATAATAGATTTGCTGCTGCTGAAAGTAATATTGATGAATTTATATCAATGCAGAGTAATAGGAACACTGCTTCAAAAACATTTTATGACTTGAAACTGTTCTATGCTTACCTTGAGCATTCAAACAACAATGATAAACGTGTAATCCATGAAATTCCTCCCAGTGAACTTTCTGAATTGTTGTGTAAATTTCTCATCAGTATTCGTAAAGCTGACGGTTCTGAGTATGAGCCCACTACTCTCCGGGGGTTTATCTCCAGTTTTGATCGCCAACTTCGGAGGCAAAGGTATGGGTACAGCATAATTAACAGTGTGGAATTTTGCCAGGTCCGAGATGTCTTAAAATGTAAACAAATGGCCTTGAAGCGCGATGGGAAAGGGAATCTACCAAATAAAGCTCAGCCAATATCAGATGATGAAATAAAAATTCTCTGGGAAACTGGTCAGTTTGGATCGTCAACACCACAAAGCATTATAAATACCCTGTGGTTTTATTTCACAATTCACTTTGGTCTGCGTGGTACATCTGAACATCATGAAATGTGCTGGGGTGATATTAAACTTTGTGAAGAGTTCAACCAAGGTGCATATCTTGAATTCAATGAACGCCAAACAAAAACTAGAACTGGGTCAAATCCAAGAGATGTGCGTCGCGTGAAACCTATGTTGTGGGCAAATACAGCTGAGCCCGAAAAATGTATAGCAGAAATTTATAAAACATTTTCAAGTAAGCGACCAAAAGACTTCTGTGATGCAGATCGTCCCTTTTATATTGCAACACACACTGGAATTCCTAAATCTGGTGAATGTTGGTTCAAGCGGCAACCAATTGGTGTGAACAAACTTGGCTCTTTGATGAGAAGAATGACGACAGCCGCTGGTATCGCAACCACTGACAAAAAATTGTCAAACCATAGTGCCAGAAAGCACATGATACAAAAGTTGAATGATAGAAATATACCAACAAACCACATTGTTCAAATCAGCGGACATCGCAATATTCAATCAGTGAACAATTATTCCACCCTAAATGAATTTCAACATCAGAAAATATCACGTGTTCTCTCCAGTTCAAATGTACCTGAAGTTCCACCAGTTTTGAATTATCCTCCCTCAGAAAGCACATGTTTAAACCAAATTCCAGTATTGTCAGTGAATAATAACAATAATTCCAATGATAACAAATGCTCAATGCAGCTCCACGGTACAATAAACTCAATCTTTTCTAACAACAACATACACGGTGGTCATTTTGAAGTCCACGTACACCATGCATGTGATCGAAAATTCCCGACTGAATCAGCTGAATTACCAAACTTTGCAAAGCGTCGACGAGTTGTTATAGAAACAGATTCTGACAGCGATTGACACAAAGGGATTTTTATGAAATATTGTTGCATTAAAAGGTGTTATTTATTGTTATTAAATCCATATGTGGTGGAATATTGAAATTTTATATTTTCGTGATGAAAGCATGCTGCAAATTTGAAGAATGTAGCGAGTTTATTAGGAACTATTTTCTGCAGCGTACACAATATGGGAGCACAGCGTCACAGCCAGAATCGCAACAAGAAGGCTGTACAGAGTTATTTGTTTGTTTTTAGTAGTTAACACCGGCAAAAAATGACAATATCGGATTATGTGATAAAAAGAATCTCGAACTCGTTCCCGTTTAATATTGAAATTTAGGAAACTCATCAAATAGATTTCATTTGCAACTCGCTAAAGCTCGTTGCAAATGAAATCTACTTGACTCGTTTCCTAAATTTCAATATTAAACGGGAACTCATCTGAGATCCTCTATATAATCTATGAAAGAAAATAATTTTCAAAAAAAAAAATTTTTTTTGAAAAAATTTTTTCAGAAGAGCCCAAGTTCCCAATGGGAACACCGAGCCCAAATGGATCCCCAAAAAGCCTAAGTGTGGACAAAATTTTTTAAAACATTTCAAAAAATTAATGAAACACTTACATACAATATTAATGTATCTTGCTATGTCTGAACTAATGTAAAGACAAGAAATCACTATCAGCAGTAACCGTTGTCAATGTAAACAAGAAGTTGTACAAAAACTGGAAACATGACTCCAGGCACTGATAAACATGGCCCGAAATCAGTTACCAATTTAAACACTATCTGATGCAAAACAGAGATTTCCATAGAAGAAACTGCAGAACATCAGATGGTAGATGCAGATCACAACGCCTAAACACCCAAGGGTGAGGACGTCAACATGGGGAAAAGAACAGAAATTCATTCTGTTACGAAGCCAAAACTCCCAAGATATTTTAGTAATAATTATTACAGAAAATATGCCAAAAGCATGGGAGAATAGCAAGGGGGGAATAAAGGAAAGGGAGAGAGGCAACACTGATCAAGCAGTGGAACTATCATAGCAAGAATGATAACAACAGGCTCATGCCTCGAAATTAGGGAACATAACATAATTTCGTAAAAAAAATTTAAGTTACAGCCCTGATTATTTCCTGCCACTGAATTTTCCTCTCATCCTTCTATTTCCTCTTTAGATCCACCATTTCTCTCATATTTATGTGTCTGGCATCACTTAAACTGAGATTTACAAGCACAAATATCAGTCAGATGTGAACTGATGAAGGGCCAAACAAAGAATGACTTTTGGCGCCAATTTCGAGACCTCCTTGACACTGCGCATACGCAGTGGAGGAAAGGTATGGAGGACCATATAGGACATGCAATTTTCAGTTTTAGATGCAAATTTTGGGGATTGGGGGGTAAAATTTGTGTTTGACCGTAGAATTTAAGAGTTAGCACCAGCTAAGTCTGGGTCATTGGTACAGTATAAAAATATCTGATTGCACCTAATTTTGTACAAAATGGCTACCATCGCTATCTTGAATTTCAGACCGGACCCCAAAACACTCGTTCTCGTCCCACGGTGATACCAAAGGTACCCAAGAAGTTTGGTAAAGATCAGTTTATAAATACGGCCTCTAGCCTGAGCCGTATTGGCATTTGCACTTACAGTGCTGAAAGTAACACTAAATACATAAAAGTTAGTCTAATTTGCATAATTTACGCACGAGAAAAAAACCCGTATTATATGTGATGTATCCCATGGTACTAAACATTCATACAAAAAATTATTCAAATCAGAGCTTTCATATGGAAGTTCTGTGCAGAAATCTGATTGCACCTAATTTTGTACAAAATGGCTGCAAACGGCCAATTTGAATTTCGGATCGGACCCCAAAACACTCGTTCTCGTCCCACGGTCATAACAAAGGTACTCAAGAAGTTTTGTAAAGATCGGTTCATAAATACGGCCTCTAGCCCGAGCCGTATTGATTTGTTGATGGACAGATGGACGACGGACGATTGGCCATGGCATAAGCTCAAATTTGACTTACGTCAAAAGTCGAGCTAAAAATGTTCCAAAAGCATTGGAGATTAACTAAGGGGGATTCAAGGAAGGAGAGGGAGGAAACACTTAACAAACAATGGAGATTTCATAGCAAGAATGAAAATATCAGGCCAATGTCCCGAAATTAGGGAACATGAAATAATTTATAATAATGAAAGTGTCAATGACACTGTAGCTCAACTTGTTTAAGACACGTACATGTATAGTATGTGACACAGCAATGACAAACATCTAGGTAATGACCTGATAAAAAAGGTACATGTAAAGTATTGTAACGGTCTGTACATAAATGCTGACCATAGCCTGAAAAAAATGTGTAGGTAAAGTACTGTAAAGGTGGGCGACAGTTAGATGCTAAACTAGAAAAGAAAAGATCGGTTCATAAATAGCCCGAGCCGTATTGGCATCTGTAGTTACAGTGCTGAAAGTAACATTAAATAGATCAAAGTTAGTCCAATTGGCATAATTTATGCACGAGAAAAAAACCTGTATTATATGTGATGTATCCCATTTTACTTTCATTATTATAAATTATTAGGACAGAAAATTATTCAAATCAGTGCTTTCATATGGAAGTTCTGCACAAGAATCTGATTGCACCTAATTTTGTACAAAATGGCCACCAGTGGCCATCTTGAATATCAGACCGGGCCCAAAAACACTTGTTCGCGTCCCACGGTGATAACAAAGGTACCCAAGAAGTTTCATAAAGATCGGTTCATAAATATGGCCTCTAGCCCGAGCCGTATTGGCATTTGCATTTGCAGTGCTGAAAGTAACACTAAATAAATCCAAGTTAGTCTAATTTGCATAATTTAAGCACGAGAAAAAAACCTGTATTATATGTGATGTATCTCATGGTACTAAACATTCATACGAAAAAATGATTCAAATCGGAGCTTTCATATGGAAGTTCTGCGCAAAAATCTGATTGCACCTAATTTTGGTACAAAATGGCTGCCAGTGGCCGTCTTAAATTTTGGACCGGACCCAAAAATACTCGTTCTCGTCTCACTGTGATAACAAAGGTACCCAAGAAGTTTCGTAAAGATCGGTTCATAAATACGGCCTCTAGCCCGAGCTGTGTGAACGGCACAATGGACGGACAGACGGACGACGGGCCATGGCAATACCTCAAATTTGGCTTCGCCAAAGTTGAGCTAAAAATGTTAAAAAATTTATAGTAATTTATATATTTTTTATACTTACCAATGACCCAGACATAGCTGGTGCTAACTCTTAAAATATAGGGCCAAACACAAATTTTGCCCCCCAATCCCCAAAATTTGCATCTAAAACCAAAGAAAACATGTCCTGAATGGCCCTCCACACTTCACCTCTACTGCGCATGCGCAGTGTCAAGGACGTTCCGAAATTGGCGCCATAAATCATTCTCATAACCAGTGCCTGGTAAGCACTATGTACTCAGCGGGGAGGTAAGAGTTCCCAACTCCTGGGAGGGCCATCCCCGTCTGGGTCATTGGTAAGTATAAAAAATATATAAATTACTATAAATTTTTTAACATTTTTATACTGTACCAATGACCCAGACATAGCTGAATAGTAAAAAGGCTGGAGGGCCAACGACATAGAGCAAGATGGAATACGCTCAATAATATAAAACAGAGTCATCCCCTGTAGGGAAAAAGAAGTATTAGGCCTTACATGTATCTTTCTTATTTATGATAAATTAGAAAGATACAACACCTTCCAAAATTGAGCATCATACATCCATGTACTCTATTAATATCTAATATAATCCTTATACTAATAATTTTTAAAGTAAGCCAATAAATGAAGTGAGGCTAGAGAAGACTCTTTATACTCCTTAAAAGTGTCTGAGGAATGTATAATAATGTCCGTTGACACATGCTATATTCAAAAGCTATACTATAAAAACTAAGACCTGAATGAATTTTTAAAACATAAACTTCTCACTAAACAACCATCCCAATAACAGCTCAGAACTACTAACTCCGGAGGAGGTATCCCCTTGTTTTCATAGTAAAACAGGTGACCCAAGGGAACACCCTCCCCCCCTCCCCTTTTCCTTGCCCTGGGTCAAATAGCCCAGAGCGAAGAGGGCAGCAGAACGGAGTCACTGCCGAAACAGACAGCCTACCTAGCTATAGTAGCAACTGTTAAATGAATGACATTCTGAGCAGTAGATAACAGACCTAACAATAGAGGCCTCCAGAAATGGACTCGATATTTCTGAGATGAAAAATTCATGAATGTGGAAGGCTGAGCGCAATGAGCAGCCTTCAAAAATCTATAATAGCGACACTATTAATGTAAGCCCAAGATGTAGAAGAACTCTTACTTCATGAGCCGAAATCTCAAACACAACTGCTGAGTCAATGATATACCATAAGCAGTATTTATAGTTAATTGAATCCATTAGCAATAGAATGGTGCGTAACGTCCTTCTATTAGGCATCAAAGACAGAAGAAGCTTACGCCCGTAGTAATAAACAGATATCTATTTATAAATACATAAACTCTAACTGGAGAGAGTAAAGGCCTATGCCCGTACGAAGACGGAAGGACCTTAATAACAATAGGTTCCGGATATTAATTAGGAGCCTGACTCTTATGCCAAAATCCAACATTAATAGTAAAGGAAATAGTGTTTCCGATACTACGAAAGTGAGAATCGTCCACCGATAGTGCAAGAAACTCACTGACTCTTCAGTAAAAGAGAAGCCAACAGAATTACTGTCTAAAAGGTCAGAATTTGAAAACTACTGTTTCCAGGGGCTCAAATGATTACTTAGCTAAATAAGAACCGAAGTTAAATTCCGTATAGGAATTTAATCTAATGATTCTAAGTCTATTTATCAAAAAGTTACTAACTGACTTAGATAAAGAGACATAAGACTCAATTGTAAACTATCATAGAGAGCATAGGTATGAGGTAACATAAACCTATAACCTTAATAATAACAGGCTGCAGTAGATCTTGTCAAACAAGTATACAAAAAAGTTGCAATGACTAGTATGGAGGGATCCACAATATCAACATAGTGATCCCTACACCAACGACGGAAGAGCCTCCACTTTAGCCGCATAGTATAGCGAAGAAGAGGTTCTCCTATAGTAAGAAATCGCGTCCAAAGCTCGTCCAGTACAATGGTTACAATGCAATAACGACCACACAATGGAATACGTGAAGGTTGAGACCTTACGGGTTGTGATAAAGATGACACGATTTTACCCAGCGAAAAAAGATCCCCTCATGGAAGAAGATTTCGCGTTAAGTCCCACAGTAGACATCAGAGTAAATTTACTCACAGTCTCTGTGAAGAAAGAGATGCTATCAACAGAAATGTATTGTGGTTGTTTATCTTAGCAATACTTGCTGAAACAACAGCGCAGGAGGATACGCATATCCTATCATTCCGTCCTATTAGAACACTACTGTCGAATTAACGGACAGGATTTGGACATGCATTTCTGAATAATGTTCATCCAATGACATAAAGCAAGCCTAAAAAAAAACATTATTCCATGGAAGGTAAGTGCTTGCTTAGAGACTGCGGAACCCAAAGACCCTGGCACTTCGAATCCGTTGGGATCAATATTATATCCGAACCTGTTTGACTGGCAACCGTCATAATGATAAAACTCGGATCCGGCAACTGCAGTGGCACTCTCTGAGTCAACCACCGAATGTTTGCCCCAGTCTGAATCTCTTGCTACACTAGATAGACAAGAGAACGTGTAAATCGAGCAATTCATGGATTGCTGAAAAGTTGCCGTCGAAGAGAAGCTTCTCCGGGAACGAAGCGACTCTGAGAGAGTTCTTCACCTTACTATCCACGTGCGTGGATGTAGCTAGGGCTGCGTCATGTCTAACCAACTCCAAGCAGCCACTGAAGGGCGGAGTTATACGTGAACAACTACTGCCCTCAGAAGAAATCACATTGAGGATCATATCCCGGAAATCTTTCTCTTGAAGACGTAATGATAACGCCTCAGTAAGGTGGATTACGTATGATAAAGCGCCTAAGTTAAGTCTATTAGACATCATTGTCGTTTCCAACATTGTGGTTGGAAAAGACATAGACGGCGAAAAAGATTATTTCCAGTCTTTAACCACGCCGTCTAGATGCATATGAATTCTCGGTATGCCCTGTTCTGCCAAAATAAATTATTCGTATAAATGATAAAAGGCAGAAATGAGCATTGCGGACAAGAAAGTAAACTATCATGCTTGGTAGCAGGCTTATATATATATAGCGTCGATAAATAATACACATGTTCTAATGACATTATTGGACTGTGTCGGTAAGTCAGGGACAATGTCCCTGAACCGATCCAAAATTCCGTGTCCAATGACGCTATAAGTCTCTTATCCAACATCGCAGCAATGTAGTCCGAAATAACAATCACCGGAAGAAAATGCCGGAAGATATATATGGCAGCTTCCGATGCTACTAAAGGGAAAACTCGAAATCTTTCGAATCCCTTTCGCCATCCCGTCGGACCCTATAAAGCGTTTGGTCGTCCGTACCTGATGCAACCGCGGACCGCACCGACCCAGCGCCATCGGATAATTCCTGATTCGACCGAGAAACTGTCGATTGCTGGGATGCTGCGAAAAAACTGTGCTAACTCGGATAGCACGTCCGTCACTGAGGCCTGTGGAGAAGCGGTCCTACGATGCATTGCCGCTGGAAGCTCCGTGATCGTTACGCCGTGCATACTACAAATATGCGAGCGAACGGAGTGTATAGGCCTCGTGTCCCTTGGCTACCGGATGGCGTGACCTGTTCGCCGTGGAATCACTGAATGACGAAACTGATCGAATACTCGAGGTCACATAGCCAATGTGCGGTCGTGTGCACTGCTGTGAGGAAGAGGAAGCATTATCGACAGTCTCTCGGACTGTCAATATAACGGAGCGTCCCGAGCAACGGACATATGCTCCGAATGTAAAATATCTGAACCACAACATGCGGTCCCCTATGTTGTTAGACGAGAGAGGGACCTCTCTCGCTCACAGCCCGGACGGACCTGGACAAGCCAGGAACCGGACTAACAGGCTTCCTCCGATTTGTCCTCAATCCGCCGTCACTGGGTGAGTACTAAAGTAATTATAGTGCTCGCATCACCCAAATCTCCAACCTAGACCGCAACGGACGAACCCGGCAGCCGAACCATTCGATGAATGTACGCTACACCGGGTGAGCTAGCGAATGTCACTCCGTCGATCCTACAAGGGACCTCTTAGGCGATAGACATATTCCATGAGCACTTATTGCCGCTAGCTCTTCATTAACTATGACGACAGAGGCACACTTTTGAAAGACATCTCCGTAACTTTTGCGAACAAGAAACCAGAAATGCTTGGTAATAGCAAGCATATACTAATAAATATATAGCGTCGTTCAATAATTCGAAAGTTTGTGTGACATTAGCAAGTCCACCGATGCTAACAGTTTCTTATCTGGCATCACAGCATTCTGGTCCGACGAAAGAACCTGTAGAAGATCAAGTCAGATGACATACACAACAGCATATGTTGTTCCGAAAGGGAAAGCTCGAAATCCTCCGAATCCCTTTCGGTATCCCGTCGGACCGGATGAAATTTTCGGACGTCCGTACCCGCTTCCGCGGAGCATCCCGACCCAGCATCGTCGGATAAAACATTATGCGACAGATTCAGTTGTTGCTGGGATGCTGCGATAAGCTGTGCTATTTAGGATAGCACGTCCGTCCCCGAGGCCTGTGCAGTAGCGGTCTTACGATGCAATGCCGCCGGAAGCTCCGTGTACGTTGACTCCCGCACACTTTCCTATGTGAACGTCCGGAGTCTGCAGGCCTCGTGTCCCTGGCTACCGGATGGTGTGACCTGGTCGCCGATGATTCTCTGACTGGCGAAGCTGACTGGATATCCGAGGTCACGTAGCCAAGAGCGGTCGTGTGCTACCATGAGAATGAGGAAGCCTTATTGACAGTCTCTGCGGACTGACTATATGTCGCAGCGTCCCGAGCGGCGGACGTCTGCTCCGAATGCGAAACATTTTGTACCACAACATCTGGGGCCAGATGTTGTTATACGAGAGAGGGGCCTCTCTCGCTCACCGTCCGGATGGACCAGAACGAGCTATGAACCGGACTAAAAGGCTTCCTCCGTTCTCCCTCTAATCCGCCGTCACTGGGTGTGCATTTGGTTGATTTATAGTGCTCGCATCACCCCAAAACTCCTTCTAGACCGCAACGGACGAACCCGGCTGCCGAACCATTCAATGAATGGACGCTACACCGGGCGAGCTAGCGGACGTCAAAGGCCGTCGAACCTACTAGGGTCCTCTTAGGCAATTGGCGTATTAACATGAGCACTTTTCCGCTAGCCCTTCATTAATTGTGACGACGGAGGCACACTGTTGGAAGACATCACAGATACATCACCCTAATCTTGATCGTCTGAAATAGAAATTGATAAAGTAGAGTGACCCTGCGGGGAAAGGACCGGAATGTCCAATTCCCCACTAACATACCGTGACATACGCTTCCCATGTTGTCATCGAAATCATCAGATACAGAACAGGAGTAAGTGCGAGTACACTGACTACATGTAGGATGATTATAAAAGTCAGAGGAAGACTTCCTCTTATTACAATTGATCAAAATCCTTTCAATGTGAAAAGAAAACAAAGTCCTGGTACTCGCACCAACCCCTGACAATCAAAATACATAATAATAATATGATCCATTAACATAGAAAAAATAATTAAAATCAAAATATTTTGAAAAAATATTTTTTCAGAACAGCCCAAGTTTCTGAAAAGTAACGTTGAGCCCCAATGGATCCCAAGCCTAAGTGTGGACAAAAAATTAAAAAATATTTTAAACAATTTATGCAACACTTACGAACAATAATAATGTATCTAGTTATGATTAAATTAACATCAAGATATTATTTTCAAGAAATCCCCCCCTCACACAGAGGGCTGTTGTAAATGTAAACAATGAGTGTAAAAACACTAAAATAAGACTCCAGGCACCCAGGCCCGAAATCAGTTACCAAAAATACACTATCTGATGCAAAACAGAGACTTCCAGGGAAGAAACTGCAGAACATCAGATGGTAGATGCAGAACACAACGCCTAACCACCCATAGGTGAAGACGTAAACATGGGGAAAAGAACAGAATTCATTCTGTTATTCAGCTAAAACTCCCAAAAAATTTTAGTAATAATAATTACAGAAACTATGCCAAAAGCATGGGAGAATAGCAAGAGGGGACTTAAAAGAAAGGGAGAGAGGAAAACACTGAAAAATCAGAGAAACTAAATAACAAGAATGACAACAAAATGGCTGCTGCCTCGAAAATAGGTAACTTAACATAATTTCATTAAAAATTTTTAAGTTAAGCCCTGATAATATTCTGTCACACATTATTCCTCTCCTCCTTCTATATCCTCCTTAGAATCACCATTTCACTAATATTTATGTGTCTGGCATCATTTAAACTGAGATTTACAAGGACAAAGATCAGTCAGATGTTAACTGATGAAGGGCCAAACTGAGAATGATTAATGGCGCCAATTTCGGAACGTCCTTGACACTGCGCATGCGCAGTAGAGGTGAAGTGTGGAGGGCCATTCAGGACATGTTTTCTTTGGTTTTAGATGCAAATTTTGGGGATTGGGGGGCAAAATTTGTGTTTGGCCCTATATTTTAAGAGTTAGCACCAGCTATGTCTGGGTCATTGGTACAGTATAAAAATATTATAAGTTACAGCCCTGAACACATCCAACCACTGTTTCTTCCTCTCATCTTCTTATTGCATCCTTGGATCCACCATTTCCATCATGATATTGTGTCTGGCATCATGTTAATTGAGATGTATAAGCACAGAAGTGAGTGAGATGTTACTGATAGAAGGGCCAAACAAAGAATGAGGCTTGGCGCCAATTTCGGTATTTCCTTGACACTGCGCATGCGCAGAAGGCAAAAGTATGGAGGACCATATAGGACATCAGTTTTTTTTATTTGGATGCAAATTTTGGGGATTTGGGGGCCAAAATTTGTGTTTGGCCCTGAATATTTAAGAGTTAGCACCAGCTGAGTCTGGATCATTGGTTACAGTATAAAACTAGAGGTACTGTGAGCAAGCTCACAAAGTGATACCCCCCGTGCCTCAGTAGTAGCCTTTTTGGTACATTAAAATGTATAAGTTAGATTATCTACCCTTGGAAATGTCAGAACAGAATTATATTGCTTCATGCACATCTTCATATGGAGTTCTTCCATTGTGTAAAGTTTCATGAAAATTCATCAAACGGTTTAGGAGGAGTTGCACTTATAAGAGTGGAGCCTTTTTGGTACATTAAAATGTATAAGTTAGATTATCTCCCCTTGGAAATGTCAGAATGGAAGTATACTGCTTCATGCACATCTTCATATGGAGTTCTTCCATTGTGTAAAGTTTCATAAAATTCTTCAAACGGTTTAGGAGGAGTTGCGCTTATAAGGATGGACAGACAGACAGATGGACAGACAGATAGACGGACGGATGGACAGGGTGATTCCTATATACCCCCCCAAACTTTGTTTGCGGGGAGGTATATGGGAAGCATGAAAGAATTTTTACAATTATTATAAAGTTGCAGCCCTGAACGTTTGAAACCACCGTTGTTCACTTCCATCATCCATTTACAGTCTTGGATACAGCAATTCTTTCATTGATTTGTGTCTGGCATCCTCAAAAAAGGAGATTTTAAAGCACAGATGTCAGGTCATTGTTAATGACTTTAGGGCCAAACAAAGAATGAAGATTGACGCCGATTTCAATACCTTCCTGGATACTGCGCATGCGCAGAAACAGGACTTGAATCTTTTGGTTTTGTATGCAAATTTTGGGGATTGGGAAGCAAAATTTGTGTTTGGCCCTGAATTATATTGAGTTAGCACCAGCTAGTCTGGGTCATTGGCTGTGGTATAAAAATATAATATTTTTTCAACTGCTCAATTAGTATTATGCGGACGGATGCAGCAGATTCATTAGGTAAAGGGTTAACAGGATGAAAGTTTCTTTCCAAGCTGCAGATAAGATTTTAGTGAGGTGCAGGTATTTTACCATAACTTTCATTGCAAAGCATATTTATCCCTTGAAATCTTCCGTGGGGTGGATCTTTACCCTTTACCCAGCACACCCTGGGCAAGGCACTTAATACAGACTGCCCACATGGGAGGCATGGTGGCACTGTGTACAAAGGTACAGTGCATGTTGATGGTCTACCTGCCTTCAACCAATGCTAACCCTGCTTCTGTGGAGTTAGTATGTTGGGGAGTCTGACTGTCAGACAGTTGGTTCATCGTTGCTCGATGGTTCTCTCCAGGAATTCCATCTTCCTCCACTCCATAAAACTGTCCAACATGAGGTGATCCTGGCTCTCGTAAGTGTCGATAAAAATAAATTAAATAAATTAATAAATTACCCAGCATGACTAGCAAATGTCTTTTCCAGAGGTGTGATCATTTGGTGAGAGCATTGGACTTCAGATCAAAAGGTCACATGTTTGATCCTGACCAACATCATTTGTGCTCTATCAGTCTTTCGATCTTAAGGTGTGCTGTCACTCTTGCATAAGTTTTTTTTTTCAGAATAGACAATAATGCACCTCGGTTCCACCAAGCAAGCAATTAACCCTTAGTTTACGAATCAGCTGCATCTACTGTATAACATACAAATTGTGCATCAAGAAAAATGTTTTCCAAAAATTTCCACAAAGCCATATCATGTGACAACCCCCACTCCCCCACCAGCACATTGGAATGAGCATAATGAGCTCATTCCAATGAGGGAATCACATTAAGAATTGGGGGGTAAAAACTTAAAATAACAAATTTTGATATTATATGTTTTCTGTAATGAGTTAAAATTAGGGTTTAATCCCAGGAATGGGAATTCCTGGTTCAGAAAGGCGGCCCCAATACCTGGGAAATCTACAGCATGGAACCGGGAATGAAGCGTAGGACTGTTTGTGTACTGAACTGAAGTTTTCTGAATTGAAACTTTGTAGGATTTTGTCAGCCCTTCCACACCTAAACTTTTTACAGTCTTGATTCCTGACGAACCATTTTCAACAAATCACTGTAGCTCTCATTCAATTCTGGAGGACACCCCCCTCCACTTCAAAGTTTAAACTCATCTTCATTTTCAGAATTACTGGTATCACTGTTCATTACTTCCTCCAACATCAACACCCTCTTCACTGCCGTCACAGTCTCCTCTGCTTAAAGCAGTGGAGACTCGTGATGGCAGTGAAGAGGAAGGTGTTGATGTTGGAGAAGGCAGAGGTGATAATGCGAGTTATTCTGAAAATAAAGACGAGATTGAAGCGGGTTTGGGTTTTCATACCTATCTTAGGAAAAGAACTTTTCCGTTTGGAGATGGGAGATTGCCAATGAAATATGCTCATTATCATTAAAATAAATGCGTCATGTTACCCTCGTAAATTTGCTTGATATTACCCGGGAAATTTCCTGGTTCCTGGTTCTGAGAGTAATTTCATTCCCGTTCCCGGTTCCTAGAAATCCGGGGAATGTTAAAAAATTTATAGTAATTTATATATTTTTTATACTTACCAATGACCCAGACTTAGCTGGTGCTAACTCTTATATTCTAGGGCCAAACACAAATTTTGCCCCCCCCCCCCCCCCCCCTATCCCCCAAATTTGCATCAAAATCCCAAAACTTAAAAAATTTATAGTAATTTATATATTTTTTATACTTACCAATGACCCAGACATAGCTGGTGCTAACTCTTAAAAATATAGGGCCAAACACAAATTTTGCCCCCCAATCCCCAAAATTTGCATCTAAAACCAAAGAAAACATGTCCTGAATGGCCCCCCATACTTCACCTCTACTGCGCATGTGCAGCATCAAGGACGTCCCGAAATTGGCGCCATTAATCATTCTTACCAACAGTGCCTCGTAAGCGCTATGTCCTCAGCGGGGAGGTATGAGTTCCCAACTCCTGGGAGGGCCATCCCCGTCTGGGTCATTGGTAAGTATAAAAAATATATAAATTACTATAAATTTTTTAAGATTTTTATACTGTACCAATGACCCAGACATAGCTGAATAGTAAAAAGGCTGGAGGGGGCATAGAGGAAAATCCAATAAGCTCAACTATATAAATAGAGTCAGTTCCTGTAGGAGAAAAGGAGAAATAGGCTTCACGTGTATCTTTCTTATTTGTGACAAATTAGAAAGACACAATACCTTTTATAATCGAGCATGATAACATCCATGTTCTCTATTAATATCCAGTATAATTCGTATACTAATTATATTTAAAGTAAGCCAATAAATAAAGTTAGTCCAAAGAATTGAGACTCTTTATACTCTTTAAAAAGTGTCCGAGGATAGTATAACATCCGTTTGACACATGACATATACAATTGCTATACTTTAAAACTATGACATGAATGAATTAAAAAACATAACTTTCACTTAAGAAACCATCCCAGTAACAGCTCAGAAATACTAACTCCGGAGGAGGTATCCCCTTGTTTTCATAATAAAAACAGGTGACCCAAGGGAACACCCTCCCCCCCCCCCCCCCCCCTTTTTCTTGCCCTGGGTCAAATAGCCCAGAGCGAAGAGGGCAGCAGGACGGAGTCTCTGCCGGAACATAAAGCCTACATAGCTAGAGTTGCAATTGTTAAGTGATCGACTTTCTGAGCAGCTGATAATGGACCTAAACAAAGCAGGTCTTCAGAAATGGATACAATATTTCTGAGATAAAAATTTGTGAATGTGGATGGTTGAGACCAATATGCAGCCTATTAAATCTATAATAGCAAAACTATACGTCAGCCCAAGATGTAGAAGAGCTCTTACTTCATGAGCTGAAATCTTAAGCACAGACTGCTGAGTAAAGGATAGATTATCCTAAGCAGTACCGATAGTTAACTGAATGCATTAAGTAATAGAATGGACCGTAATGACCCTTCTATTAGGCATCAGAGCCAGAAGAAGCTTTACGTCCTACTGATAAACTGAGATCTGTTAATAAATACATAAAGGTCTATCCGGACAGAGTAAAGGCCTGTGCCCGCTCGAAGACGGAAGGACCTTAAAAACAATAGGTTCCGGATATCATTAGGAGCCTGATTCTTAACCAAAAATACAACAGTAGTAGTAAAGGTAATAGAGTTCCCGATACTACGAAAGTGAGAATCGTCCACCGATAGTGCATGAAGCTCACTGACTCTTCAGCAGAAGAGAAGGCTAAGAGAATCGCTGCCTTAAAAGACCAGAATTTGAAACTGCTGTCTCAAGGATTCAAATGGTTGCTTTAGTTAATAAGAACCCAAGCTAAATTCCGAATAGGATCTAACGATTCTAGGTCTCTTATCGAAAAGTTTCACACTAACTTAGATAAAGAGACATTAGGCTCCATTGTAAACTATCATGGTGTGCATAGGTATCAGATAACATAGACCTATAACCTATAAAAGTAACTGGCTGCAGTTGATCTTGTCAAACAAGTATACTAGAAAGTTTGCAATGTCTGGTATGGAGGAATCAAAAATATCAACATAAAGATCCCTACACCAACGACGGAAGACCCTCCACTTTAGCCGCATAGTATAGCGAAGAGGAGGTCCTTCTACAGATAGGAATCGCGTCCACTGCTGGTCCTATACAGTGCTTGCTATGCAAGAAGGACCGCACAACAGAATACGTGAAGGTTGAGACCTTGTGGGTTGTGATAGAGTTGACACGATTTCCCCAGCGAAAAAAGATCCTCTCATGGAGGAAGTTTCCGAGGCAAGTCCCACAGTAGACATCTAAGTAAATTTATCCACCGTCTCTGTGGGACAGAGATGCTACCAACAGAATTGTATTGTGAATGAATAATTCTAGCAATACTTGCTGAATCAACAGCGATGGAGGATACACATATCCTATCATAGCGTCCTACTAGATCGATAGAGCGTTAACTACATATGTTCAGGGATCCGGACACGGTGACACATACGTCTACAATTGGAGAGTTGTGTCGCAAATAAATTATCACTGGGCGCTCCCATTGATAGCAAATCTGATTGAATACTTGTTTGTTGATAGTCCATTCCGACGGCAACAAACGACCCTTACGTGAAAGAGAGTCTGCTAATACGATCCGACGACAGAGAATATGACGAACCGAAACAGAACTTGGTGTTCTATAACAAACAGAAGGATTCTTTCCGTTAAAATTAATAACGGAACCGAATGAGTGCCTCCCTGGTTCCGGATAAATGCAACTACTGTCGTATCATAGGACAGGATTGAACATGCATTTCTGAATAAAATTCATCCAATGACGTAGTGCAAGCCAACATAATATTCTTCCTTGGAAGTAAGGAGCTTGCCTAAAAACTGCGGAACCCAAAGACCCTGGCACTTCGAATCCGTTGGGATCAAAATTGTGTCCCAACCTGTTTGACTGACATCCGTCATAATCGAAAAACTTGGATCCGGCAACTACAGTGGAACTCTCTGAGTCAACCACCGAATGTTTGCCCACGTCTGAATCTCTTGTTACACTTGATAAACAAGAGAACGTGTATATCGAGCAATTCAAGATTGCTGAAAGGTTGCCATCGAAGAGAAGCTTCTCGAGACCGAAGCGACTCTGAGAGAGTTCTTCACCTTACTATCCGTGCATGTGGATGTAGCTAGGGCTGCGTCACGTCTAACCAACTCCAGGTTGCCACTGAAGGGCGGAGTTATACGTGGAAAAACTACTGCCCCTGAAAGAAATCTCATTGAGGATCATATCCTGGAATTCTTTCTGTTGAAGACGTAATGATAAACGTCTCAGTAAGGTGGTATACGTATGATAAAGCGTCTAAGTTAAGTTTATTATACATCATTGTCGTTTCCAACATCGTGGTTGGAATTGACATAGACGGCGAAAAAGATAATTAGCAGTCTTCAGTCTCGCCATCTTAGACGCAAAGGAACTCTCGGTAAGCCCAGTTCTGCCAATAAACAATTATTTCCTAGAATTCACGAAAAGCAGAATAGAGCATTGCGGACAAGAAACTATACTAGCATGTTGATAGCAAGCTTATATATATATAGCGTCGTTCAATAATTCAAATGTCCTAAAGACATTATTGGACTGCGTCGGCAACTCAGGGACAATGTCCTTGAACCGATCCAAAACTCTGTGTCCAATGACGCTATAGTCTCTTATCCAGCATCGCAGCAATGTAGTCCGACGGAACAACCTCTGGAAGATAATGCCGGAAGAAATGTATGGCAGCTTCTGTTGTTCCGAAAGGGAAAGCTCGAAATCATCCGAATCCCTTTCGCCATCCTATCGGACCCTATGAAATATTCGGTCGTCCGAACCTGATGCAACAGCGGAGCGTACCGACCCAGCGCTGTCGGATTATTCCTGATCCGACCGAGAATCTGTCGTTTGCAGGGATGCTACGATAAGCTGTGCTATTTTGGATAGCACGTCTGTCACTGAGGCCTGTGGAGAAGCGGTCTTACGATGCATTGCCGCTGGAAGCTCCGTGTTCGTGACCCCGTGCACACATCTATTATGCGAGCGACCGGAGTGTGCAGGCCTTGTGTCCCTTGGCTACCGGATGGCGTGACCTATTCGGCATGGAATCACTGAATGCCGAAGCTGGCCGGATATTCAAGGTCACGTAGCCAATGTGCGGTCGTGTGCGCTGCTGTGAGGATGAGGAAGCATTATCGACAGTCACTCGGACTGTCTATATAACGGAGCGTCCGGAGTGGCGGACATACGCTCCGAAGGTGAAATGTCTGTACCACAACATCCGGTCCCATATGTTGTTGCACGAGAGAGGGGCCTCTCTCGCTCGCCGCCCGGACGGACCGGACGAGCTCGGAACCGGACTAACAGGCTTCCTCCGATCTCTCCTCTAATCCGTCGTCACTGGGTGTGTACTAAAGTCTATTATAGTGCTCACATCACCCAAATCTCCAACCTAGACCGCAACGGACGAACCCGACTGCCGAACCATTCGATGAATGGACGCTACACCGGGTGAGCTAGCGAATGTCAACTCCGTCGATCCTACTAGGGACCTCTTAGGAGATTGACGTAATCCATGAGCACTAATTGCCGCTAGCTCTTCATTAACTATGACGACAGAGGCACACTTTTGAAAAACATCTCGGTAATTTTGCGAACAAGAAACCAGATATGCTTGTACATATCAAGCATATAAAAAAAAAAAATATATATATAGCGTCGTTCAATAAATCGAACGTATCTGAGACATTACTGGACTGTGTCGGAACTGAGGGACGATGTCCCTGAACTGAACCAAAAATTTCTAAGTCCACCGACGCTATCAGTTTCTTATCCGGTATCGCAGCCTTCTGGTCCGACGAAGAACCTCTAGAAGAAGAAGTCGGATGACATATACAGCAGCTTATGTTGTTCCGAAAGGGAAAGCTCGAAAACCTCCAAATCCCTTTCGGCATCCCGTCGGACCGTATGAAATTTTTGGACGTCCGCACCTGATGCTTCCGCGGAGCGTCCCGACCCAGCGTCGTCGGATATTATATTATGCGACAGAGATTCTGTCGTTGCTGGGATGCTGCGATAAGTTGTGCTATTTGGGATAGCACGTCCGTCACCGAGGCCTGTGCAGAAGCGGTCTTACGATGCTTTGCCGCTGGAAGCTCCGAGAACGTTGACTCCCGCATACTTTCTTATGCAAACGTCTGGAGTCTGCAGGCCTCGTGTCCCTGGCTATTGGATGGCGTGACCTGGTCGCCGAGGATTCTCTGATTGGCGAAGTTGACTGGATATCGGAGGTCACGTAGCCAAGGTGCGGTCGTGTGCGCTGCCATGAGAATGAGGAAGCCTTATTGACAGTCTCTCCGGACTGTCTATATAACGGAGCGTCCCGAGCGGCGGACGTATGCTCCGAATGCGATACATTTTGTACCACAACATCTGAGGCCAGATGTTGAAGTACGAGAGAGGGGCCTCTCTCGCTCTCAGCCCGGATGGGCCTGGACGAGCTATGAACCGGACTAAAAGGCTTCCTGCGTTCTCCCCTCTAATCCGCCGTCACTGGGTGTGCACATGTATGTTTATAATGCTCGCATCACCCAAAACTCCTTTCTAGACCGCAACGGACGAACCCGGCTGCTGAACCATTCGATGAATGGACGCTACACCGGGCGAGCTAGCAGACGTCAAAGGCCGTCGAACCTACTAGGGTCCTCTTAGGCAATTGACATATTACCTGAGCACTTTTCCGCTAGCTCTACATTAATTGTGACGACGGAGGCACACTTTTTGGAAGACATCACGGATACATCACCCTGATCATGATCGTCTGAAATAGAGATTGATAAAGTAGAGTGACCCTGCGGGGAAAGGACCGGAATGGCCAATTCCCCACTAACATACCGTGACATACGCTTCCCATGTTGTCATCGTAATCAACACATACATAACAGGAGTTTGTGCGAGTACACTGACTACATTATACAATGATTATGAAAGTCAGAGGAAGATTTCCTCTTATTACAATTGAATAATATCCTTTCAATGTGAAAAGAAAACAAAGTCCTGGTACTCGCACCAACCCCTGACAATCAAAATACATAATAACAAGATCCATTAACATAGAAAAAATAATTGAATCAAAAACTTTTGAAAAAATATTTTTTCAGAACAGCCCAAGTTTCTGAAAAGTAACGTTGAGCCCCAATGGATCCCAAGTCTAAGTGTGGACAAAAATTCTAAAAATATTTTAAACAATTTATGCAACACTTACGAACAATAATAATGTGTCTAGTTATGATTAAATTAACATCAAGATATTATTTTCAAGAAATCCCCCCTCACACAGAGGGCTGTTGGAAATGTAAACAATAAGTGTAAAAACACTAGATCAAGACTCCAGGCACCCTGGCCCGAAATCAGTTACCAATAATACACTATCTGATGCAAAACAGAGACTTCCAGGGAAGAAACTGCAGAACATCAGATGGTAGATGCAGAACACTACGCCTAACCACCCATAGGTTAAGACGTAAATATGGGGAAAAGAACAGAATACATTCTGTTATCCAGCTAAAACTCCCAAGAAATTTTAGTAATAATATTACAGAAAATATGCCAAAAGCATGGGAGAATAGCAAGAGGGGACTTAAAGGAAAGGGAGAGAGGAAAACACTGAATAAGCAGTGTAATCTTGATAACAAGAATGACCACAACAGGCAGTTGCCTCGAAAATAGGTAACTTAACATAATTTCATCAAAAAAAATTTTAAGTTACAGCCCTGATTATTTTCTGTCACTCATTTTTCCTCTCCTCCTTCTATATCCTCCTTAGAATCACCATTTCACTAATATTTATGTGTCAGGCATCATTTAAACTGAGATTTACAAGCACAAAGATCAGTCAGATGTTAACTGATGAAGGGCCAAACTAAGAATGATTAACGGCGCCAATTTCGGGACGTCCTTGACACTGCGCATGCGCAGTAGAGGTGAAGTATGGAGGGCCATTCAGGACATGTTTTCTTTGGTTTTAGATGCAAATTTTGGGGATTGGGGGGCAAAATTTGTGTTTGGCCCTATATTTTTAAGAGTTAGCACCAGCTATGTCTGGGTCATTGGTACAGTATAAAAATTTAGATGTCCTATGTGGTCTTCCATACTTTTATCCACTGCGCATGCGCAGTGTCCAGGAAGTCCGAAATTGGAGCCAAATCCTCATTCTTACAACCAGTGCCTGGTAAGTGTAATGTTAACAGCAGGGAGATATGAGTTCCCAACTCATGGGAGGGCCATCCCTGTCTGGGTCATTGGTAAGTATAAAAAATATATAAATTACTATATATTTTTTAACATTTTTATACTGTACCAATGACTCAGACTTAGCTGAATAGAAAAAAGGCTGGAGGGCCTAGGACATAAAGGGAAATCCAATAGACTCAATTACATGTCAACAGAATTATCCCCTCCAGGAGAAGAGAACAGGCTTTCTTGTTTATATCAAAAAAGAAAGACACAATACCATTCCGTAATTGAGCACAATAACATCAATGATCTCTATTAACATCCAATATAACCCATTATACTAATCTTTTTAAAGGAAAGCCAATAAATAAAGATAGTCCAGAGAATGAGACTCTTTATACTCATTTAAAAGTGTCCGAGGATTGTATATTAGCGCTCGTATGACACGTGACATATACAAATGCTTCACACCGAGCTACACTTTAAAAATATAACATAAATGAGATAGAAATTAGCTTTACACTTTAAAACCATCCCGGCACCGACTTGGAATTACTGATGCCAGAGGAGGTATTCCCTTGCTTCTCGCTATGAAGCAGGTATTATAAGGGAACACCATCCCCCCAACCTTCCCCTTGCTCTGGGTCAAATACCCCAGAACGAAGAGGGCAGCAGGACAGAGTCACTGCCGGAACAGAAAGCCTGCATAACTATAGTTGCAACTGTTTAGTGGACGACATTCTGAGCAACAGATAACGGACCTAAACAACGCAGATCGCCAGAAATGGACTCAATATTTCTAAGATAAAAATTCATGAACGTGGAAGGCTGAGACCAATATGCAGCCTTCATCAAATCGGTAATAGCAACACTATTAGCATAAGCCCAAGATGTAGACAGCGCTCTTACTTCATGCGCCGAAATCTTAAGCACAGACTGCTGAGATGAAGATAATTTTTCATAAGCAGTACGGATAGTTAATTGAATCCACCTTGCAATAGAATGGACCTTAATGTCCTTTCTATTAGGCAGCAGAGACAGAAAGAAACTCTTACATCCCTTTCTGATAAACTCAGATCTACGTTTGTAAATACGCATAGCTCTAACTGGACAAAGCAAAGGCCTATGGCCGTCTGAAGACGGAAGAGCGGAAGATGGAAGAGCCTTAATAACAATAGGTTCAGGGTACTTATTACGAGCCTGATTCTTAGCCAAAAATCCAACATTAGTAGTCAATGTAATAGTATTACCAACACTACAATAGTGAGAATCATCAACAGATAGTGCATGAAGCTCACTAACTCTTCTAGCAGAAGAGAAGGCTAAGAGAAAAGCTGTCTTATGAGATAAGTATTTGAAATCCACTGTATCAAGAGGTTCAAATGGCGCTTCTTTTAGCTTCAGAAGAACCCAAGCTAAATTCCACTTAAGAATTAACCTAAGGGTTCTAGGTCTATTTATCGAAAAGTTTTTCACTAACTTAGATAGAGACATTAGATCCAATCTGTAAGCTATCATGATGAGCATAGGTATCCGATAGCATAGACCTTTTACCCTTAATAGTTATTGGCAGCAGTTTGATCTCGTCAAACAAGTAGACCAGAAAATTAGCAATGTCTGGAATGGAGGGATCATAAATATCAATAGAATGATCCCTACACCACCGATAGAAAACCTTCCACTTAGCAGCATAATTTAGCGAAGAGGAGGTCCTCCTACAGTTAGAAATTGCGTCCACTGCTCGTCCTGTAAAATGCTTGCCATGCAAGAAGGACCGCACAACGGAAATACGTGAAGGTTGAGACCTTGCAGGTTGTGATGCAGTGTGTGCGATTTCCCCTGCGAAAGAAGGTCCTCCTGTGGAGGAAGCTTCCGCGGAATGACCCACAACAGATACCTGAGCAGATTTATCCATGGCCTCTGGGGTGACAGAGATGCTACCAACAGAATCTTCAGACGACCCGGTATATGACGGACCGATAGAACTTGATGCTCCAGGACAAACAGAAGGATCCTTTTCGTTACATTGAACAACGGAATGGAATGAGTGCCTCCCTGGTTCCGAATATACGCTACTACTGTCGAATTGTCGGACAGAATTTGAACATGCGAATTCTGAAGAATGTTCATCCACTGACGTAGCACAAGCCAAATTGACATCATCTCTTTGATGTTTATGTGCTTGTTTAGGAACTGCGGATCCCAAAGACCCTGGCACTTCGAATCTGTTGGGCTCAGAGTTGCGCCCTAACCTGTTTGACTCGCATCCGTCATTATCGTATAACTCAGATCTGGCAGTTGCAGTGGTACTCCTTGAGTTAACCACTGAATATCTGCCCAAGTCTGAATCTCTTGTTTCACTTGATTCGACAAGACGATGTTCGTTTCGAGCGAATGAGTCTTCACACGGCATTAGATCCGACTTCTTTTTGTTTACTATGAAACCGAGACGTCGGAGCAGTTGAAGCAGACTCTGAACATCGTTCTGAAGCGTTAACTCATTGCCGTACCTCTGAAGAATGTCGTCCAAGTAGGCAGACGTTACTACAGACGAATGAGCTCGGAAATGAGTCATTACCGAGTTCATTATTCGAGTGAATGCCCAGGAAGCTAGATTCAGACCAAAGCAGATCGCTCGGAACTGATAAACGACTCCTAGGACAGCGAAGCGAAGATACTTTCTGAACGCTGGATGTACCATGACGTGAAAGTACACACCTTTGAGATCTATGCTCACAGCATAATCGTTCACTCGAATGCTCGCTCTGACCAATCGGATGGTCTCCATATAAAATTTTGAAGCCACGATCAGCTTGTTTATCCAGCTCAGATATATGACTGGACGAAACGAGCCGTCTGGTTTTGGAACCAGAAACAGGTGACTGTAGAGACCTGGAGATTCCTGGTTTTCTACGACCTCTATAGCGTTCTTGTCCAGAAGAGATTGAACTTCTGATAGAAGTGATTCTCTCTTCTGAACATTTGACGGAAGCCGAGTCCAACGTGGACTTCGAGTTAACGGAGGTTTTTCCTTGAAGGACAGTTTTAGACCTTCTGAAAGCACCCCTTGCACCCATGGGACATCCGTAATTGACAACCAATTGGTTAAGAATCTCGACAGCCTTCTGCCGACTGGAACGCAATAGAGGTTTAAACCATCACCTCCTGGCCCTGCAAGGCTTGCGGGAGGAGAAACCACGTCCTCCACGACCCGCACCTCGTCCAGTCAACCTAGGGTGTCTGACCGGTTATCTCGGCCAGCATAACGGCCCCTACCTGAGTCGCTACTCCGACGGTCTCTGGAGTAAGACGTAGAGGCTTTCTTAGATCCTCTATAGGAACTTCCCTTGGACGTATTTGTCCCCGAAGTGCCTGCCTTACTCCTCTCTGCTGAGTCCGACCTATGTTTTTGAGACAAAAAATAAAAATATTTTGAAAATTAATTGGCGATTTTTTAGAATAGTGCTGGCCGCTTTTGGCCATTACGTTGGGTAAAGGGTTAACTGAAATCAGTTGAGTGGTTCTGGAGGAGCAGGAGCGAACACCATGCTCACGGACGACGGACTGTGAGTGATCACAATAGCTCATCATGACTTTCTGTCAAGTGAGCTAAAAAAAAACTGATTAAGTAAGGGCCGTAACTCTGGTAAAAAATATGCGGCAACATGAGCAGAAGCGGCTTGTGACAAGGATCCCTCATACCATATTACATTGAAATCTATGAACTCATTGCTGAGATATCGCTGCAGATGGACGGATGGACAGATGCATGCACAGACACATGCACAGATGGATGGATGGTTGCAGGGACAGACAGATTCTTGTAATGCAGTACACACCCCCATTCTCACCGAGAGTGGGGGTATAATAAAGGGACATTAATGAGTTGATGATAATATTCAACAGAGTTTTAAAATGAAGAGGTTTCTGGGTTTTTGTATTTATTTATCTATATTGAAAATCTGTCTCTTTACCATGATATCAGCAGCAGAAGAATAAAGTCAAATTTATTCTATAACTTAAATCATGAAGCCATCCCGACACATGGGTGCCAGAAGCATCTGCTTTTGCATTGCAGATGGTGCCTTATTATATTCAAGGCCAGCCAAGGGACGATATGAAGCTTTAGAAGTTACCCTGCAGATTGTTTAGCTATTTTGTTTGATGATTACTGAGCAGCATCCATCATTATACCTGATCATCCCTTCCCCCTGCACCCATTGCCACAAGCACACATAAAATACATTAGAAAAGCATACTCAATAGCATCTCAGTTACAGTTCTTGGAAAGTTAAAAAATTTATAGTAATTTATATATTTTTTATACTTACCAATGACCCAGACTTAGCTGGTGCTAACTCTAACAAAACCAGGGCCAAACACAAATTTTGCCTCCCAATCCCCAAAATTTGCATCCAAAACAAAAAGAAATCATGTCCTAAAGGACCTCCATACTACGCCTCTACTGCGCATGCGCAGTGACACAGACGTCCCGAAATTGGCGCCAATTATCATTCTTACTGGCAGTGCCTGGACAGCGCTATGTACTCAGCGGGGAGGCAAGAGTTCCCAACTCCAGGGAGGGCCATCCCCATCTGGGTCATTGGTAAGTATAAAAAATATATAAATTACTATAAATTTTTTAACATTTTTATACTGTACCAATGACCCAGACTTAGCTGAATAGTAAACAGTCTGGAGGGCCTAGGACATAGAGGAAAATCCAATAAGCTCAACTATATAGTAAAGAGGTAACCCCTTAAGGAGAAAAGGAGTATTAGGCTTTACATGTATCTTTCTTATTTAATATTAAATTAGAAAGATACACTACCCTTAATAATTGAGCACAATAACATTCATGTTCTCTATTAACATCCAGTATAACCCTTATACTAATTATTTTTAAAGCAAGCCAATAAATAAAGTAGTCCAGAGAATTGAGACTCTTTATAGTCATTTAAAAGTGTCTGAGTATTGTATATTAAAGCCCGTTTGACACTTGACATATACAAATGCTTCACACCGAGCTACACTTTAAAAATAAGACATGAATGAATTTTAACATTAATATTACACTTTAAAACCATCCCGGAAGCGACTCAGAAATACTGACTTGGAGGAGGCATTCCCTTGCTTTTCACTATAAAGCAGGTGACCTAAGGGAACACCCGCCCCCCCCCCCCCCCTTCACCTTGCCCTGGGTCAAATAGCCCAGAGCGAAGAGGGCAGCCGGACAGAGTCACTGCCGGAACAGAAAGCCTGCATAACTATAGTTGCAACTGTTTAGTGGACGACATTCTGAGCAACAGATAACGGACCTAAACAATGCAGGTCTCCAGAAATGGACTCAATATTTCTGAGATAAAAATTCGTAAATGTGGATGGCTGAGACCAATAAGCAGCCTTCATTAAGTCTGTAATAGCAACACTATTAGCATAAGCCCAGGAAGTAGAAAGAGCTCTTACTTCATGAGCAGAAATCTTAAGCACAGACTGCTGAGAAGAAGATAAATCTTCATAAGCAGTACGGATAGTTAACTGAATCCATCTAGCAATAGAATGGACTGAAATGTCCTTTCTATTAGGCATCAAAGACAGAAAGAAACGTTTCCGTCCCTTTCTGATAAACTGAGATCTCTGTTTATAGATACGTAATGCTCTAACAGGACAGAGTAAAGGCCTACGCCCGTCTGAAGACGGAAGAGCCTTAATAACAATAGGTTCCGGATATTTATTAGGAGCCTGATTCTTAGCTAAAAAACCCACATTAGTAGTGAAGGTGATAGTGTTCCCAACACTACGATAATGAGAATCATCCACCGATAGTGCATGAAGCTCACTGACTCTTCTAGCAGAAGAGAAAGCTAAGAGAAAAGCTGTCTTATAAGATAAGAATTTGAAATCTACTGTCCCAAGAGGTTCAAATGGCTTTTCTTTCAATTTAAGAAGAACCCAAGCTAAATTCCACTTAGGAATTAATCTAAGAGTTCTGGGTCTATTTATCGAAAAGTTTCTAACCAACTTCGATAAAGAGACATTAGATCCAATTTGTAAACTATCATGATGTGCATAGGTATCAGATAACATAGATCTATAACCCTTTATAGTAACAGGCTGCAGTTTGATTTCGTCAAACAAGTATACTAGAAAGTTTGCAATGTCTGGTATAGAGGGATCGAATATATCTACAGAATGATCCCTACACCAACGACGAAAAACCTTCCACTTAGCCGCATAGTTTAGCGAAGAGGAGGTCCTCCTACAGTTAGAAATCGCGTCCACTGCTCGTCCTGTAAAGTGCTTGCCATGCAAGAAGGACCGCACAACGGAAAAACGTGAAGGTTGAGACCTTGCGGGTTGTGATGGAGTTGGCGCGATTTCCCCTGCGAAAGAAGATCCTCCCGTGGAGGAAGCTTCCGCGGTAGGTCCCACAACAGACACCTGAGTAGATTTATCCACGGTCTCTGTGGCGACTGAGATGCTACCAACAGAATCTTGCATTGAGATTGTTTTATCTTTAGCAATACTTGTTGAATTAACGGCGCTGGAGGATACGCATATCCTATCATTCCGTCCCAAGGGATCGACAGAGCGTCTACTGCAAATGCTCTTGGATCCGGACACGGCGACACATACGTCTGCAACTGATTGTTGAGATGTGTCGCAAATAAGTCTATCATTGGCCGTTCCCATTGGTAGCAAATCTGATTGAATACTTGTTTGTTGAGAGTCCACTCCGACGGCAACAAGCGACCCTTTCGTGAAAGGGAGTCTGCTAGCACATTCAGACGACCCGGTATGTGACGGACCGAAAGAAGAACGTGATGTTCTAGCGCAAACAGAAGGATTCTTTCCGTTAGATTGAACAACGGAACTGAATGAGTGCCTCCCTGATTCCGTATATACGCCACTACTGTCGTATTGTCGGATAGGATTTGGACATGAGCATCGTGAATAATGTCCATCCAGTGACGTAACGCAAGCCAAATTGACATCATTTCCTTGATGTTTATGTGCTTGCACAGGAATTGCGGATCCCAAAGACCCTGGCATCTCGAATCCGTTGGGATTAATGATGCACCCCAACCTGTTTGACTGGCATCCGTCATAACGGTAAAACTCGGATCCGGCAACTGCAGCGGAACTCCTTGAGTTAACCACTGAATGTTTGCCCAAGTCTGAATCTCTTGTTTCACTTGATCTGACAAGAGAACGTCTACATCGAGCGAATGAATTTTCACACTCCAATTCTGAGTCAAGAAAATTTGAAGAGGACGTGTGCGTAACCGCCCCATCGGAATGAGAACCGCGGCGGCTCCGCACAGACCTATCAGTCTCATAAATTCTCTCGCCGTGACTTTGTCTGCATGCAGACAATAGCGAGCATAACAACTGACTAATTTCGCTCTGGTTAACGGCAGACGAACGAGATTGTTGTGCGTCTCGAAGCTCATTCCCAGATGAGTGAATGATTTGGACGGCACCAGATCCGACTTCTCCTCGTTTACTATAAAACCGAGACGTCGGAGCAATAGAAGAAGATTCTGAACATCGTTCTGAAGCGTTAACTCGTTGCCGTACCTCTGAAGAATGTCATCCAGGTAGGCCGACGTTACCGCAGAAGAATGAGCTCGGAAGTAGATCATTACCGAGTTCATTACCCGAGTGAAAGCCCAGGGTACTAGATTCAATCCAAAGCACATCGCCCGGAATTGATACACCACTCCTAGGACTGCGAAGAGTAGATACTTTCGGAATGTCGGATGTACCATGACGTGAAAGTACGCATCTTTGAGATCTATGCTCGTTGCATAATCGTTCACCCGAATACTCACTCTGACCGATCGAATCGTCTCCATATAAAACTTCGGAGCGACGATCAGCTTGTTTATCCAGCTCAAAACTATGACTGGACGGAACGAGCCGTCTGGTTTCGGAACCAGAAACAGATGGCTGTAGAATCCCGGAGATTCCTGGTTTTCTACGACCTCTACCGCGTTCTTCATTAAAAGAGACTGCACCTCTGATAACCGAGCGTCTCTTTTCTGCGGATTTGACGGAAGATGAGTCCACTTTGGACTTCGAGTTAATGGAGGCTTTCGTTTGAAGGATATCTTTAGACCTTCCGAAGTCACTCCTCTCACCCAAGGGTTGTCCGTAATCGACGCCCATTCTTGTGAAAAGCTCGACAACCTTCCGCCAACCGGAACGCGATAGAGGTTTAAGCCATCACCTCCTGGACCTGCGAGGCCTGCGGTAGGAGAAACCACGTCTTCCACGACCCGCACCTCGCCCCGTCGACCTCGGGGCGTCCGACCGATTGTCCCGGCCTGAAGGACGTCCCGAACGAGAGTCGCTATCCTGACGGTCTCTCGAATAAGACCAAGAGGACGCACCGGAACCTCTATAGGAACCTCTCTTGGGCGCATTAGACCCAGAAGTGCCTGTCTTATTCGTGTCTGCTGTATCCGACTTCTTAGGAGCAGATTTGAACAACAGAGAATCCGAAGCTTTCTTTGTAATTTTATCATAAATAGCGGAAAGCTTGCCGTCAAAGAGAAGTTCTCCTGAGACCGAAGCGACTCTAAGAGAGTTCTTCACCTTAGAATCCACTAGTGTGGATGTAGCTAGGGCTGCGTCACGTCTAACCAACTCCAGATTTGCCACTGAAAGGGCGGAGTTACACGTGGAATAAGCTACTGCCCTTGAAAGAAGTCTTAAAGAGGATTGTATATCCTGAAACTCTTTCCCCTGAAGGCGCAGTGATAACGCCTTAGTAAGGTGATCTGCGTAAGATAAGGCATCTAAATTGGCTCTGTTAGACGCAATAGCCGTTTCCAACACCGCGGTTGGAATAGAAGCTGACGACGGTAATGATAGCTCTAAGTCTTCCGCCTCGTCGTCCATACGCAGAGGAACTCTCGGTATACCCTGTCCTGCCATATCGAATTTATTCCTTGCATTAATGAAAGGCAGGTTGAGAGTATTAGCGGACAAGAAACCTGCTTTCCCCGTCCTGGAAGCAAGTTTAAATATAGCGTCGTTCAATAATTCAAATGTTCTTGCAACATTATTGGACTGCGACGGAAACTCGGGAGCGATGTCCCTGAACCGCTCAAAAAATTCAGAGTCCAATGACGCTATAATTCTCTTGTCCGGAAGCGCAGCAGTCTGGCCCGACGGAACAACTTGAGGGAGAAAGTGCCGGATAAAGTCCACGGCAGCTTTATGTTGTTCCGAAAGGGATAGCTCCAAGTCATCCGTATCCCTTTCACCATCCGGTCGGACCTCATGATGTTCCCGGTCGTCCGACCCCGATGCTTCGGCGGAGCGTACCGACCCAGCGCCATCAGATAATTCTCGATCCGACACCGTTTCTGTCGGCTGCTGGGATGCTGCGATAAGCTGTGCTATCTGCACAAGAATGTCCGACGTCGAGACCTGCGGAGGCGCAGTCTTTCGCTGCTTCGCCGAGGGCAGCTCCGCATCAGATGGCTCCCGCATACTTTTCCTATGCGAACGTCCGGAGTCCATCGGTCTCGAATCCCTGGCTGCCGGATGGTGTGACCTGGTCGCCGAAGAATCCTTCATCGGCGAAGCTGGTAATATATCGGCGGTCACGCAGCCAAGGTGCGGTCGTGTGCGCTGACGACAAGAGGAAGCCTTAACAGTCTCTGCAGACTGCTTATACAACGGAGCGTCCCGAGCGACGGACGTATGCTCCGCTAAAGACACATTTTGTACCACAACATCTGGTCCCAGATGTTGTTGTACGAGAGAGGGGCCTCTCTCGCTCGCGGCCCAGCTGGACCTGGACGAGCTAGGAACCGGACTCAAAGGCTTCCTCCGTTCTCGGTTACTATCCGCCGTCACTGGGTGTGCATCTATTATGTTTATAGTGCTCGCATCACCCAAAATTTCCTCTTGGACCGCATCGGATGAACCCGGCTGCCGAACCATTCGGTGAATGGACGCTACACCGGGCGAGCTAGCGGACGACATTTGTCTAATCTCCATGAGCACTTTTGCTGCTAGCTCTGAATTCATTTGTGACGACGGACGCACACTTGTAGAACATAACATGGAAACATCACCCTGTTCTGGTTCCTCTGAAATAGAAACTGAGAGAGTAGAGTGACCTTGCGGAGAAAGAGCCAGCATCGCTCTTTCTCCAGAAACAACATATCGTGACACACGTTTCCAATGTTTCTCGTCCCAATATTCACATATAGAACAGGGATTAATGCGAGAACACTGACTACAATTAATACAATGATCATGAAAGTCAGAGGAAGATTTCTTCCTATTACAATTTGAACAACGTCCCTTCATTGTGAAAGAACAACAATAAGTCCTAGTTACTCGCAAAAACCCCTGACACAAAGATACATAATAACATGATCCATTAATAAATGAAAAAACAATTGCAAAACAAAATAATTTTGAAAAAATATTTTTTCAGCGAAGCCCAAGTTGCTGAAAAGTAACGTTGAGCCCCGATGGATCCGATGGCAAAGTGTGGTCAGAAATTTTAAATTTATATTAAATAATTAATGAGACACTTACGGATAATATAAATGTATCTTATAGTGAGATAAACTACAGCAAAGGCAAACAGCCCCCCTCAAAAAAGGCTGTTGCCAATGAAAACAAACAGTGTAAAAACACCAGAAAACATGACTCCAGGCACTGAAAAAACTGGCCCGGAATCAGTCATCAATTACACTCTATCTGATGCAAAACAGAGACTCCCAGAGGAGAATCTGCAGAACATCAGATGGAAGATGCAGAACACAAACGTTATACACCCATGGGTGAAAATGTAACTATGGGGAAAATAACAGAAAACATTCTGTAACCAAGCAACTCTCCCAGGAAATTTTAGAAATGAAATTTCTCAAAAATATGCCAAAAGCATGGGAGAATTGCAAGGGGGGACTTTAGAAGGCTAGGGGAGAGGAAACACTGAATAAGCAGTGCAACAATTAGCAAGAATGACAACAAGAGGCCCATGCCTCGAAAATAGGCAACTTAACATAATTTCATCAAAAAATTTTAAGTACAGCCCTGATTATTTTTTGTCACTTCTTTTTCCTCTCCTCCTTCTATCCTCCTTAGAATCACATTTTCTCCAAAAATTACGTGTCTGGCATCCTTTAAACTGAGATTTACAAGCACAAAGATCAGTGAGATGTTGACTGATGAAGGGCCAAACAGAGAATGATAATTGGCGCCAATTTCGGGACGTCTGCGTCACTGCGCATGCGCAGTAGAGGCGTAGTATGGAGGTCCTTTAGGAGATGATTTCTTTTTGTTTTGGATGCAAATTTTGGGGATTGGGGAGCAAAATTTGTGTTTGGCCCTGGTTTTGTTAGAGTTAGCACCAGCTACGTCTGGGTCATTGGTACAGTATAAAAATATAAAGTCTTTTCCTTCAGTGCACTTCTAGAGCAAGTGCTCATCCATTATCCACCCTTGACTTAGGGCAAAGGGGCAGCACCCATCTCTTCGCCCCAGCTTCCAGCACCCTTATCCTGCCACTTTAGAGAGATCACTTCCAATTCTTTGTCTACTGAACACTATATTACAAGCAAAGCAAAACTTGTCTTTCAAAAAAAACTATCAATGCAAGGTCCAACATTCAGATCTACAAGGAAAGATGTAAGGAAAATTTTTTCAACTTAAAAGCATACTGTAAATTTGTGAGCAAATAGTTTTAGAACAATATTCGTGCTTTATACACCTGAAGAAAATATTCTCAAATGCAGACAGTAGAAACAGTGATCAGCAAGGTCTTCAAAATATATACATAAAGCACTCAACATTTATAAGGGAAAGAGAAACAACAGCTAAAAGCATGCTATGTAAGCTCTACAAAATTCTTTAGCATTTAATTTTTTACGGGGTAGAGATCTTCTCACTAATGAAGATAAGGCTGCTAATACAGCATTGTCCACTTAACCCTTCACACATGGATATCAAAATATCAAAACTTTAACCCCCAAATCTTTCCTATAATGCAACTAGAAATTTAACCAACTCAATCTTGGCTGGCAGAGCTCATTAAGCTCTGACAAGCAAGATTGAATTAACAAGAGGAGGGGGGGGGGGGTATATCCCCCACAGTGCATAACAAAAAACAATGACAAGAGAAGAAATGAACCCTGATACTGTGAAAGCTATTCCCATAAATTATCTTCATTCGCAGTTTCATTGAGATCCACTGACCCTAAACCAGAGATACGAGGCAAACAGACAAAAAATTAGCTATTTTACGCGGCAAACAGTAAAATTATTTTGTTTTACAGCAAGGTAATTGTGAAGGCCAGAAACACCTGTTACTGAAGTCTAGTAACGATCGGACCATCCACATAAGAGATTTAGAACAAAGACATTATGCCACATGTGGGTAGGTGATTTGATTGTATTTTCTTGGTTTTACTGTAGGGACCTGACTCGTTTGAAAGCTTTTCCCATAAACAATCTTCATTCCAAATATTTTTTAAAATTGTAAGCCAAATCTTACAGAACAAAGACATAATGCCACATGTGGGGAGGTGACTTACATGTATTTTCTTTGTTTTACTGTAGGGACATGACTCATTTGAAAGTTTTTCTCATAAACAATCTTCATTCCAAATTTCATTGAAATCTGGTAACCCAACCTTATAGAACAAAGACATAATGCCACATGTGGGGAGGTGATTTACATGTATTTTCTTCATTTTACTGCAGGGGACATGGCTCATTTAAAAGCTTTTCCCATAAACAATCTTCATTCCAAATTTCATTGAAATCTGATAACCCAAACCTGAAATATGAGGCGAACAGACAAAAAATTGGCTATTTTACGAGGCAAACAGCGAATTTTCAAAGTTAAGAAGGGGGATAAGTCTAAAAAGTGAAAAATAAGAAATATTATTTGAGACTCATTTGAAAGTCTTTCCCATAAACAAACTTCATTTCAATTTTCATTGAGATCCATTTTTGTGTATTCAAAGGGTCATAACTCACAGAGAAAATATTCCAACAGCAAAAAGACTGATGCTACTTAAAGACCTCATGATAGTGAACATATGTATGAAATTTCATCGAAATCTGAGTATTAATGTTGAAGTTATAATGCGAACAGACATCTGAGTGCACAGGGCCGCACAGACAGGTGCAATACAGTATACCCCACTTTTTGAAAAAAGTGGGGGTATAATTAAATTCCAAGTTGCATTATAGGAAAAATCACTACTTGAAATTTTGTTATTTTTACATCAGAGTGTAGAGTTAATTGAATATTTCTTAACTGAATAACCATGGTGATAGCATGTAATTTACAAATATCAACCCATTTAGCATCGAGAGATAGGCAGTATTGGCATTTGGAGTTTAGTGTCGGTTTTGGTATTTTTTATAGGGGTATCCCATGGTATCGGTTCGGTATTCGTTACCTGACTTGACTGAGATTTGCTGAAAGTATCAAATGGAAAAAAATACAGAATAAATTGTTCTTCTATCATTCTACGACAGTGCCACAAATGCCATTGCCAATGAGCTCAACATTTGCAATTTTTTGTCAACACAAATCATATCTACAGAAATTCTGTGACTTGTTCCAAAAACATTTTAACCTTTCAAGGCCTATTTCAGGCTTCTGCGATCTCAGAGCATGTGCCCTTAACATGCCATCATTCGGAGGTCCAACTGACAATACACAAACACCTGAGCAGTGATTTCTAGTCAAGACTTGGCTGCCTTACGAGGCAGCCAAGACTTGACTAGAAATCATTGCTAAGCAACCTGACATATACAGGTTATAGTCAAGTGGGAATTCAGGACAATTGCCAAAGCCCTTTAGCAAAACTGAAAAGAAAATCAGTCACTTCTTTCATGAAAATGAACACTTCAGCAGCCATCAAGTCTCAAGAAGGCCTTATAAATGGCAAATGCAGGAAAATTTGAAAATAAAGATGGTTTCGTTATTCAATGATTGGTTTGGTTCAGTTTTTCGTAATCCACCTGATTTCTGTTTTGCTTCAGTTTATTGGTATATAGCCCATCTCTATTACCATCCTACAAATTGACCAGCAAATTGCAGACAGGTTATAGAAAAGGCTGCTAATTGAATGAAAAACCTGAGATTTTTCAAAGACTTACCCCAACAACCACTGAATTCCAGAGATTTTTAGGCCTACTCAACTTCAAAACATCCAATATAAGCATTTAATCAATTATATCTTGTTTGACAGAGCTCTGCAAGCTCTATCAAACAAGATATAATAGAATAAATCCTCAGTTTATCACAACTACAAAAAGGAAAAATTAATAAATTCCTGTTAATTAACTACTCCTATTTATTGACTATTTTACACTTCAAAGTGGCTATTCAATTAACAGGGTTCTACAGTATACAGCTCCAAAAGGGTGATTTTGTATTCAACAATTCAGTAAGTGAGTAAGGCCCCACAAAGTAGATCTGATTCTCAGGCCATTATTTGTAAAACTGCATGTGGGCGTGCATATTTTTATTTTATTTTTTATTTTTGTAATTATTTATTTGCCATCAAACGTTCATATTCTTGGTTTATTTTATGTTTTAGGTCTCATAATCTACAAAATAAACCATTGCAAAGCCTTGTCACACTCAAAGGACGAATTTATCAATTTTATTAACTTGGATAAAATATCAGACAAAAACCATTTACTATTTTTATTTTTTTAAGTTTTCATTTGTTATCAAAAGAGAGTATGTGGCAGCCAAAATGACCTTGCAGGAGGGCCTGAGACTCAGATTTTTAACTTTTTTAGGCCTTAGTCAATTGTTTATAATTATACTGCAACTTTGAAGAACTCTCACCATAGTGCTGGTTACCAGATCCCATTGTACAGCAAGGCAGTATGACTTGTTTGCTGCTGTAAATATGCACTGCTCCAATTTTTGGGGTTCCCATAGAGACTTTTCCTCCATGTTTAGCTGACTAACACAAGCTAATGTAATACATTTCGGTCCAACAAAAAGAAAGATGCTGAAAAAAATCATCTCAAAACATACCTGCCAGTATTTTGAGCATACAATGAGAACCGTTCTCTGGTTGTAACGACAGCAGGTTAAAGTCTGTGCATTTAAACACCGGATCTGTTTTGATTCGTCTTCATAAATGTTTCGATTCTAAACAAAAAAAAGGTCTTGGTATTAATGAAGTGTTTTACTTTTTCTTCGACATAAATTTCTCAAGAGAAAATTTGTAGTTTTGTTATTTTAATTTTGTCACTTTTTTGCAAAATAGAGGAATTATAGACCTAAAGCTTTGTTAAGCAGAAAAGTTAAAAAATTTATAGTAATTTATATATTTTTTATACTTACCAATGACCCAGACATAGCTGGTGCTAATTCTCAAAAATCTAGGGCCAAACACAAATTTTGCCCCCCAATCCCCAAAATTTGCATCAAAAACCAAAAATAACATGTCCTAAATGGTCCTCCATATTTTTCCTCCACTGCGCATGTGCAGTGTCAAGGAGGTCTCGAAACTGGCGCCAATTATCATTCTTACAAGCAGTGCCTGGTCAGCGCTATGTACTCAGCGGGGAGGTCGAGTTCCCAACTCCTGGGAGGGCCATCCCAGTCTGGGTCATTGGTAAGTATAAAAAATATATAAATTACTATAAATTTTTTAACATTTTTATACTGTACCAATGACCCAGACATAGCTGAATAGAAAAAAGGCTGGAGGGCCTAGGACATAGAGGAAAATCCAATAAGCTCAACTATATATAATAGAGTTATCCCCTCGAGGAGTAAAGGAGGATTAGGCTTTACATGTATCTTTCTTATTTATGACAAATTAGAAAGACACAACACCCTTCATAATTGAGCATAATAACATCCATGTTCTCTATTAACATCCAGTATAACTCTTTATACTAATTATTTTTAAAGTCAGCCAATAAATAAAGTAAGTCCAGAGAATTGAGACTCTTTATAATCATTAAAAGTGTCCGAGGATTGTATATTAACGCCCGTTTGACACGTGACATATACAAATGCTTCACACTGAGCTACACTTTAAAAGTATGACATGAATGAATTTAAACATTAGCTTTACACTTTAAAACCATCCCGGTACGGACTCAGAATTACTGACTCCGGAGGAGGTATCCCCTTGCTTTTCACTATAAAGCAGGTGACCTAAGGGAACACCCCCCCACCACCCCCCCCCCCCCCCCACCCGCCCTTCCGTCAAATAGCCCAGAGCGAAGAGGACAGCAGGACAGAGTCACTGCCGGAACAGAAAGCCTGCATAACTATAGTTGCAACTGTTTAGTGGACGACATTCTGAGCAACAGATAACGGACCTAAACAATGCAGGTCTCCAGAAATGGACTCAATATTTCTGAGATAAAAATTCGTGAATGTGGATGGCTGAGACCAATATGCAGCCTTCATTAAATCTGTAATAGCAACACTATTTGCGTAAGCCCAAGATGTAGAAAGAGCTCTTACTTCATGAGCCGAAATCTTAAGCACAGACTGCTGAGTTGAAGATAGATTATCATAAGCAGTACGGATAGTCAATTGAATCCATCTAGCAATAGAATGGACCATAATGTCCTTTCTATTAGGCATCAGAGACAGAAAGAAGCGTTTTCGTCCCTTTCTGATAAACTGAGATCTTTGTTTATAAATACGTAAAGCTCTAACCGGACAGAGTAAAGGCCTATGCCCGTCTGAAGACGGAAGGGCCTTAATAACAATAGGTTCCGGATATTTATTAGGAGCCTGATTCTTAGCCAAAAATCCAACATTAGTAGTAAAGGTAATAGTGTTCCCGACACTACGATAGTGAGAATCGTCCACAGATAGTGCATGAAGCTCACTGACTCTTCTAGCAGAAGAGAAAGCTAAGAGAAATGCTGCCTTATAAGATAAGAATTTGAAGTCCACTGTCTCAAGAGGCTCAAATGGATTTTCTTTTACTTTAAGAAGAACCCAAGCTAAATTCCATTTAGGAATTAATCTAAGGGTTCTAGGTCTATTTATCGAGAAGTTTCTAACTCATTTAGATAAAGAGACATTAGATCCAATTTGTAAACTATCAAGGTGTGCATAGGTATCAGATAACAAAGAACTATAACCTTTAATAGTAACAGGCTGCAGTTTGATCTCATCAAACAAGTATACTAGAAAGTTTGCAATGTCTGGAATGGAGGGATCAAAAATATCAACAGAATGATCCCTACACCAATGACAAAAGACCTTCCACTTAGCCGCATAGTTTAGCGAAGAGGAGGTCCTCCTACAGTTAGAAATTGCGTCCACTGCTCATCCTGTAAAATGCTTGCCATGCAAGAAGGACCACACAACGGAAATACGTGAAGATTGAGACCTTGCGGGTTGTGATGTAGTTGACGCGATTTCCCCTGCGAAAGAAGATCCTCTTGTGGAGGAAGCTTCCGCGGTATGTCCCACAGCAGACACCTGAGTAGATTTATCCACGGTCTCTGTGGAGACAGAGATGCTACCAACAGAATTTTGCATTGAGATTGTTTTATCTTTAGCAATATCTGCTGAATCAACGGCGCTGGAGGATACGCATATCCTATCATTCCGTCCCACAAGATCGATAGGGCGTCTACTGCATTTGCTCGAGGATCCGGACATGATGACACATACGTCTGCAACTGATTGTTGAGCTGTGTCGCAAATAAGTCTATCATTGGCCACTCCCATTGGTAGCAAATCTGATTGAATACCTGTTTGTTGAGAGTCCATTCTGACGGCAACAAGTGACCCTTCCGTGAAAGGGAATCAGCTAATACATTCAGACGACCCGGAATATGACGGACCGAAAGTAGAACTTGGTGTTCTAGTACAAACAGAAGGATTCTTTCCGTTAAATTGAATAACGGAATGGAATGAGTGCCTCCCTGGTTCCGAATATACGCTACTACAGTCGTATTGTCGGACAGGATTTGGACATGTGCTTTCTGAATAATGTTCATCCAATGACATAGCGCAAGCCAAATTGACATCATTTCTTTGATGTTTATGTGCTTGCCTAGAAACTGCGGATCCCAAAGACCCTGGCACTTCGAATCCGTTGGGATCAATGTTGCACCCCAACCTGTTTGACTGGCATCCGTCATAATAGTAAAACTCGGATCTGGCAACTGCAGTGGAACTCCTTGAGTTAACCTCTGAATGTTTGCCCAAGTCTGAATCTCTTGTTTCACTTGATTTGACAAGAGAACTTCTATATCGAGCAAATGAATCTTTACTCTCCAATTCTGAGTCAAGAAAATTTGGAGAGGACGAGTGCGTAACCGCCCCATCAGAATGAGATCCGTAGCGGCTCCGCACAGACCTATCAGTCTCATGAATTCTCTCGCTGTGACTTTGTCTGAGTGAAGACAATAGCGAGCGTAACAACTGATTAGTTTCGCTCTGGTTAACGGCAGACGAACGAGATTGTTGTGCGTCTCGAAGCTCATCCCCAGGTGGGTGAATGACTTGGACAGCACCAGATCCGACTTCTCCTCGTTTATTATAAAACCGAGACATCGGAGAAATAAAAGCAGATTCTGCACATCGTTCTGAAGCGTTAACTCGTTGCCGTACCTCTGAAGAATGTCATCCAGGTAGGCCGACGTTACCGCAGACGAATGAGCTCGGAAATGCATCATTACCGAGTTCATTATTCGAGTGAAAGCCCAGGGCGCTAGGTTCAAACCGAAGCACATCGCTCGGAACTGATATACAACTCCTAGGACTGCGAAGCGTAGATACTTTCTGAATGTCGGATGTACCATGACGTGAAAGTACGCATCTTTCGAGATCTATGCTTGTAGCATAGTCGTTCACCCGAATACTCGCTCTGACTGATCGAATTGTCTCCATACAGAACTTTGGAACGACGATCAGCTTGTTTATCCAGCTCAGAACTATGACTGGACAGAACGAGCCGTCTGGTTTCGGAACCAGAAACAGATGGCTACAGAAACCCGGTGATTCCTGGTCTTCTACGACCTCTACCGCATTCTTCTCCAGAAGAGACTGTACTTCTGATAGAAGAGCGTCTCTTTTCTGCGGATTTGACGGAAGCTGAGTCCATTTTGGACTTCGAGTTAATGGAGGCTTTCGTTTGAAGGATATTCTTAGTCCTTCCGAAATTACCCCTCGAACCCAGGGGTCGTCCGTAATTGACGCCCAATTGTTTACAAAACTTGACAATCTTCCACCTACCGGAACACGATAGAGGTTCATACCATCACCTCCTGGACCTGCAAGGCTTGCGGAAGGAGAAACTACGTCCTCCACGACCCACCTCGCCCCGTCGACCTAGGGACGACTGACCGGTTATCTCGGCCAGTATAACGTCCCCTACGTGAGTCGCTGCCTTGACGGTCTCTAGAATAAGACCTAGAGGACGCATAGGAACCTCTATAGGAACTTCCCTTGGGCGTACTTGTCCCAGAAGTGCCTGTCTTACTCTTTTCTGCTGTATCCGACTTTTTAGAAGCGGATTTGAATAGCAGAGAATCCGAAGCTTTCTTAGTTATCTGATCATAGATTGCTGAAAGCTTGCTGTCAAAGAGAAGCTCTCCGGAGACCGGAGCGACTCTGAGAGAGTTTTTCACCTTACTATCCACGCGTGTGGATGTAGCTAGGGCCCCGTCACGTCTAACCAACTCCAGGTTTGCCACTGAAAGGGCGGAGTTATACGTGGAATAAGCTATGGACCTCGAAAGAACTCTTAAGGAGGATTGTATATCCTGGAATTCTTTCCCTTCAAGACGTAATGATAACGCTTTAGTAAGGTGATCTGCATATGATAAAGCATCTAAGTTAACTCTATTAGACATTATTGTCGTTTCCAACGTCGTGGTTGGAATTGACATAGACGACGGTATAGACAATTCTAGGTCTTCAGCCTGGTCGTCTAGATGCAGAGGAACTCTCGGTATGCCCTGTCCTGCCGTTTCAAATTTATTCCTTGAATTGATGAAAGGCAGATGTAGAGCATTTGCTAACAAGAAACCATACTTGCTCGTTTTGGTAGCAAGCTTATATATAGCGTCATTCAATAGTTCAAATGTTCTTGTGACATTACTGGACTGTGTCGGAAACTCAGGGACGATGTCCCTAAACCGATCAAAAAATTCTGTGTCCAGTGACGCTATCAGTCTCTTATCCGGGATCGCAGCATTCTGGTCCGACGGAACAACCTCTGGAAGATAATGCCGGATAAAATCTACAGTAGCTTTATGTTGTTCCGAAAGGAAAAGCTCCAGATCCACTGAATCCCTTTCGTCATCCTGTCGGACCATTTGAAGTTCTTGGTCGTCCGTACCTGATCCTTCAGCGGAGCGTACCGACCCAGCGTCGTCGGATAATTCCTGATCCGACAGAGATTCTGTCGTCTGCTGGGATAAGTTGTGCTATTTGTGATAGCACGTCCGTCACTGAGGCCTGTGGAGCAGCGGTCTTACGTTGCTTTGCCGCTGGAAGCTCCCTGGACGTTGACTCCTGCATAATTCTTTTATGCGAACGTCCGAAGTCTTCAGGCCTCGTGTCCCTGGCTACCGAATGGCGTGACCTGGTCGCCATGGAATCCCTGATCGGCGAAGCTGGCTGGATATCCGTGGTCACGTAGCCAAGGTGCGGTCGTGTGCGCTGCCGTGAGGATGAGGAAGCCATATTGACAGTCTCTCCGGACTGTTTATATAACGGAGCGTCCCGAGTGGCGGACGTATGCTCCGAATGCGAAGCGTTTTGTACCACAACATCTGGTCCCAGATGTTGTTGTACAAGAGAGGAACCTCTCTCGCTCGCAGCCCGGATGGACCTGGACGAGCTAGGAACCGGACTAATAGGCTTCCTCCGTTCCATCCTCTGATCCGTCGTCACTGGGTGTGCACTTTGTGTTATTATGGTGCTCGCATCACCCAAATCTCCTTCCTGGACCGCAACGGACGAACCCAGCTGCCGAGCCATTCGATGAATGGTCGCTACACCAGGTGAGCTAGCGGACGCCAATGCCGTCGATCCTACTAGGGACCTCTTAGGCAATTTACGTATTTCCATGAGCACTTTTGCCGCTAGCTCTTCATTTAACTGTGACGACGGAGGCACACTTTTGGAAGACATCACAGAAACATCACCCTGTTCTTGTTCCTCTGAAAAAGAAATTGAAAAACTAGAGTGACCCTGCGGAGAAAGGACCGGCATGGCCTTATCCCCGCTAACAACATACCGTGACACACATTTCCAATGTTTGTCATCCCAATAGACACACACTGAGCAGGAGTTAGTGCGAGTACACTGACTACAATTAATACAATGATTATGAAAGTCAGAGGAAGATTTCCTCTTATTACAATTTGAACAATATCCTTTCATTGTGAAAAGAACACAAACAATCCTAGTACTCGCACCAACCCCTGAAAACAAAGATACATAATAACATGATCCATTAACATATAGAAAAAATAAATGAAATCAAAAAAAAAAATTTTTTTTTAAATATTTTTTCAGAAAAGCCCAAGTTTCTGAAAGTAACGTTGAGCCCCAATGGATCCAAAAAAAGCCTAAGTGTGGACAAAATTTTTAAAAATATTTTAAAAAAATTAATGCAACACTTATGTATAATAATAATGTATCTTGTTATGATTAAACTAATACAAAGACAAGTAATCACTCTCAACAGAAACCGTTGTCAATGTAAACAAGAAGTGTATAAAAACCGGAAACATGACTCCAGGCACTGATAAACATGGCCCGAAATCAGTTACCAATTAAAACACTATCTGATGCAAAACAGAGACTTCCAGGGAAGAAACTGCAGAACATCAGATGGTAGATGCAGAACACAACGCCTAAACACCCATGGGTGAGGACGTAAACATGGGGAAAAAACAGAATTCATTCTGTTACCAAGCTAAAACTCCCAAGAAATTTTGGTAATAATATTACAGAAAATATGCCAAAAGCGTGGGAGAATAGCAAGGGGGGACTAGAGGAAAGGGAGAGAGGAAACACTGATCAAGCAGTGTAACTTTATAGCAAGAATGACAACAACAGGCCCATGCCTTGAAATTAGGGAACATAACATAATTTCATAAAAAAATTTTTAAGTTACAGCTCTGATTATTTCCTGCCACTAATTTTTCCTCTCCTCCTTCTATTTCCTCTTTAGATCCACCATTTCTCTAATATTTATGTGTCTGGCATCATTTAAACTGAGATTTACAAGCACAAATATCAGTTAGATGTGAACTGATGAAGGGCCAAACAAAGAATGATAATTGGCGCCAATTTCGAGACCTCCTTGACACTGCGCATACGCAGTGGAGGAAAAGTATGGAGGACCATTTAGGACATGTTATTTTCGGTTTTTTATGCAAATTTTGGGGATTGAGGGGGCAAAATTTGTGTTTGGCCCTAGATTTTTGAGAATTAGCACCAGCTATGTCTGGGTCATTGGTACAGTATAAAAATATAAGAAAGTTCTTTTAGACCTTTACCTAATGAATCAGCTGCATCCGCATGCATACTTTTAAAATTAAGCAGTTGAAAAAAATATATTTTCAAAAAAATTTCAACAAAACCATATCATGTGACTCTCATTGGAATGAGCTGATTGAGCTCATTGCAATGAGTGTTCTCATGAAATAGTATCGTTGAAACTTGAACTTTCTTGGGTATTAAACTGTCATCAACACAAAACAAGGGGGTATACGTCCCCCTCTTACAATGCCAACATGGGCAATAAATTTTTTTTCAATTTTCTGCTGCCATTCAACAAAAATTATTGCCATGTTCAAAAAACCTAAATGCAAAACTTTATATAGACAGTTTTTCTTTCCAAGTCTAAAAACCATAAAAGTATATGGGGGCGTAACCCACAATAAGCAGATGTCATTTCCCAAAGACAGTTCTATGAAAATACCAAAGAACATTAAAATCCAACAACCCATCCTGGAGTTATAGTGCAAAACGTTCCTATTGAAAGCATTCTAAATGTAACAAGGACCATAACTCTGAAATGTATACATGGACGAAACCTGCAATACATAGATGTCTTTACCTCCATGCTGGTCTCTCACCATATCAAAAGACATCAAAATCCACCCACAAATGAGCTATAAGGCAAAACATTCATATGAATGTTTTTTTATGTGTAACATGTGCCATAACTCTTGCATGTACACATGGACGAAACCTGCAATATGTGGATATAAATTCCCCCATTCTGGTCTCTTGTTAAACCAAAGGACATCAAAATCTGCCCCCAAATTACTGAATTATACTACAAAACATTCTAAAAGAGAGTGTTCTAAGTGTAACAAGGGCCAAAACTCTGGTATGTATGCCTGGACAAAACCTGCAATATGCAGATATCCTTTTCCCAAGCTGGTCTCTCACCATTCTAAATGACATCAAAATCCACTCACAAGTGACTAAGTTGTAATGCTAAAACGTTTGAGCAGAGAGTTTTCCAAGTCTAACAAGGGCAATAACTCTGGTATGCATGCATGGTCGAAACCTGTAATAATATATCCTTTCCCCCATGCTGGTCTGTATACCAAAGGTCATCAAATTCTGACAACGTTAATCGATGTTTGAGTTATGATGCAAAATGTTTATACGGAAGTATGGAAGAATGGACAGATGCATAGATGGAGGATGGATGGACAGATGGACAACTAACAAATCAGGGTTATGTGCCTACTTGTTGGAACACAGCATTGTTATGCATTTAGTCTGATTTTTGTGACCTGCCACATGAATTTGAATTATCAAATCGGTGTTTATGTGTCTAAAAAAGGTTCAGGTGGCTACTATGTGACAGAAAGTGGATGTTGTATTTTCAGCAATTATATGTTAGGGTTAGGGTAAGTGTAAGGGTTAGGGTCAGTAAGCTGAAAGGGTTAGGGTTTGCTACCACCCAGAAATTAGACTTTAAAAAGAGTTTGTAGTTGTTGACCATGCATTTTAAATTTTTCTAAAATTTTAGCCACATAATCCCCGATTCTAGGCTGTGCCATCCATCTGTCCATTTATCCGTGCTATCATCTAGGATTTGGGAGCTAAAAAATTGGTCCATCCAACCCCAGTATATAACCCATCTCTAGCAATGTTATCAGCCATTCTGACAGCTGGTGTTAGTCATAAAATAAAATTATTACTAGTCTCACCCGTGGCTCATTTCCACTAATTATCCATACTTTAACAGCACCGGAATTAGATATCGCCAGTATAATGTCATCTGAAAATATTTTTTTTAAAATATGTATAATAATTATTAAATGGCAAATCAGAAGATCATGATAGAACAGACATGTGAAATCATTTTGGTCAAAAGAAATCCCACATAAAACAAACCCAAGTGAGGCACAGACTACTTAGTGACCATATAACTGGTTAGGTTACACAAAGTAGATCTTCTGTTTCTCAGACCAGGTTTTGTAAAATTCCAAGTGGGTGGTTTTTTATTATATTTTTGTAATTATTTTTTTGCCACCTGAAGTTCATATTCTTGGTTTGTTTCCCGTTTTAGGCCTCATAATCTACAGAATAGCATGGGTGGTGGTGTATTTCATCCCTTGAGTGCAACAAGTCTTTGCAATGCTAATGCATTGTAAAGCCTTGATGCACTAAAGGGTCACATTTATCAATTTTGTTAACTTGGGTAAAATATCAGACATAAACCATTTAATTTTTATTTTTTCAAGTTTGCACTGGTTATAAAACAAGAGCATGGGGCGTCCAAAAGGACCATGTGGGAGGGCCTGAGAAACATATTTTTAACTTTTTTAGGCCTTATCAAAATTGTTTTCTTGAAACAATCACAGAACAGCACTATAACTCACAAACACCCCCATTTATCATCACTGAACAATACCTGGTTGGTAGCCAACAGTACCTTCGCCGTGGAGAAGCTGTAATCCACACGTGGGCAGTGATGTCCATGCATGCGGTTACAAGTTATAATGAAAGTGTCAATGACACTGTAGCTCAACTTGAAAAACTTGAACTTGGTAAGTTATAAATGAAATGGCAAAATTGAAGATCATTGGTACCAATGTCATTTTTTTTGCCAGTGGCATTTTTTGACAGAAACCGAAGAAAATCGATAGCTCCCATCTAGAGGCCTCCCCAAACAAGCATGCCAGGTTTCAAAGCAATCCAATCATAAATGTGCCCTGTAGGGTGTACAAAAGGGAAATCTTGTGGTCTGACTAGACTAAATTCTAAGAACGTTGGCCGTGGCAACATTTTTTGACGGAAATGGAAGAAAATCGATAGCTCCCATCTAGAGGTCACTGTAAATAAGCATACCAGGTTTCAAAGCAATCTAATCATAAATGTGCCCTGTAGGGTGAGCCAAAGGGAAATATTGTGGTCTGACTAAACTAAGTTCTAAGAATGTTGGCTGCGGCAACATGTTTTGATGGAAATTGAAGAAAATCGATAGCTTCCATCTAGAGGTCACCCCAAACAAGCATGCCAGGTTTCAAAGCAATCCGATCATAAATGTGCCCTGTAGGGTGTGCCAAAGGGAAATATTGAGTCTTCTGACTAAACTAAGTTCTAAGAACGTTGGCCGCGTCAACATTTTTTGATGGAAATTGAAGAAAATCGATAGCTCCCATCTAGAGGTCTCCCCAAACAAGCATAACAGGTTTCAAAGCAATCAAATCATAAATGTGCCCTGTAGGGTGTGCCAAAGGGAAATATTGTGGTCTGACTAAACTGAGTTCTAAAAACGTTGGCCGCGGCAACATTTTTTGGCGGAAATTGAAGAAAATCGATAGCTCCCATCTAGAGGTCACCCCAAACGAGCATGCCAGGTTTCAAAGCAATCCGATCATAAATGTACCCTGTAGGGTGTGCCAAAGGGAAATATTGAGTCTTCTGACTAAACTAAGTTCTAAGAACATTGGCCGCGGCAACATTTTTTGACAGAAATTGAAGAAAATCGATAGCTCCCATCTAGAGGTCTCCCCAAACAAGCATAACAGGTTTCAAAGCAATCTGATCATAAATGGGCCCTGTAGGGTGTGCCAAAGGGAAATATTGAGGTCTGACTAAACTAAGTTCTACGAACATTGGCTGTGGCAACATTTTTTGCCGGAAATTGAAGAAAATCGATAGCTCCCATCTAGAGGTCACCCTAAATAAGCATACCAGGTTTCAAAGCAATCAAATCATAAATGTGCCCTGTAGGGTGTGCCAAAGGGAAATATTGTGGTTTGACTAAACTAAGTTCTAAGAACGTTGGCTGCGGCAACATTTTTTGACGGAAATTGAAGAAAATCGATAGCTCCCATCTAGAGGTCACCCCAAACAAGCATGCCACGTTTCAAAGCAATCCAATCATAAATGTACCCTGTAGGGTGTGCCAAAGGAAAATATTGAGTCTTCTGACTAGACTAAGTTCTAAGAACGTTGGCCGTGGCAACATTTTTTGACAGAAATTGAAGAAAATCGATAGATCCCATCTAGAGGTCTCCCCAAACAAGCATACCAGGTTTCAAAGCAATCTGATCATAAATGTGCCCTGTAGGGTGTGCCAAAGGGAAATATTGAGGTCTGACTAAACTAAGTTCTACGAACGTTGGCCGTGGCAACATTTTTTGCCGGAAATTGAAGAAAATCGATAGCTCCCATCTAGAGGTCACCCCAAACAAACATACCAAGTTTCAAAGTAATCTGATCATAAATGCGACCTGTGAGGTGTGCCAAAGGAAATTGTGGACATACGTACTAACGTACTAACGTACGTACGCCGACGGACGAGAAGTGATGGCAACAGCTCAGTAAAATTTTAATTAATGAAGCACCAGGTTGTACCTGGTGCTTCATTAATTAAATTTTTTATGATTATTCCTATAATTAGTGTTTGGAATCTAATACTAAATGTGGAAATATTGACAACACGTGGAAAATGACCAATTCACGACGGCTGTACTGCAGGTTTTATTGGTTGAAGACAAAGATAGGCTTTATTTTTTGTTATATTTTTGGGACTTAGATTATATCACAAAAGGCTTTGAAAAAAGGGGTGTGGGTTCTTGGGCAATCCGTCACTGAAAATGATAAACTTATAGTAATTTGTATATGTTTAATATTTACCAATGGCCCAGACTTAGCTGGTGCAACCTCAATATTATTAAGGGCTAAACACAAATTTTGAACCCCCCAATCCCCCAAATTTGCATACAGTACCGAAAAGGAAAAAATTTGAAGTAATTTATATATTTTTTATACTTACCAATGGCCCAGACTTAGCTGGTGCTAACTCAAATTATCTAGGACCAAACACAAATTTTTCCCCCCAATCCCCAAAATTTGCATGCAAAACCGAAAATTAGAAGTCCTATCTGGCCTTCCATACATTTACTCTCCGCGCATGCGCAAATGCCAGGAAGTCACCGAAACTGGCGCCAACATAATTCTTTGTAAAAAAGATTATAATATATTAATTCAGAGGGGAGGTATGAGTGCCCAGTATTGCCCACTCATGGGAGGGCCATTCCCGTCTGGGCCATTGGTAAGTATAAAAAATATACAAATTACTTTAAATTTTTTCACATTTTTTTAAACTGTATACTAATGGCCCAGACTAGCTGAATCGTAAAAAGGTGGAGAGCCTAGAACTTCCGAAATAGTAGATCAACATAGATCAAATCCTTCAATCCATGATGAAGAAAATTAGAATAATTAGAATTTACATGTATGTCTCTTATACCATAATGGAGGAGACATATACTAATATGGATCCCAATTATGTAAATCCTAAATCTGAGCATGAAGCCATGCTAATTAGGATGTAACTGCAGAGAAATCACACTTCAAAGATCATCCACAGGCAGCCTCTGTACAATAAAATCCAGTAAGAACACTCTCCAATTTGTACTATATGACACGTGAGAATATATGATTTGAGAAACGACAAAATAGAGACTAGGATCTAGAAATGGAGGTAGGTATGATTAACAGGCTCCAACATGGACCGCCCCCAAAACATATAATAATTTCAAGGTCCACCAAAGCGATAGCCTAATAAAATATTGCGCGATTGCATTAAAATCCAGAATGTCATCATCTAAAAAAACACTAACTGGTTATGCAGTCACCTATGAACTCAAACAGCAGCAATTATGATGATTTAATAAGCGCTTGTAGATCAGAAATCAGAAAATAACACCGGAAACTAATGCAACAAAAACTGTGCATATGCCTATGAGGGCGCCATTCAACACGACCCCAAAAGCATAGTATGTATGTATAAATATATATATACAAGACAGATCGTGAGTGTAGGGGGAGGGGGGATTCAACGGCATGTCGAATCATTGCTGGTCCAGACAGCGAAAATATAGGAACCCTAAAGGCTCCCTCACATCTAACAGACTCCCTTATGCCACTATGGGCAGAGAATGACATGAAGAACAAAACTTCCCCTGAAGAAGATGTTCCTCTCGTGGAGGAAGCTTCTGGCGAATGTTCAATAACAGGCACTTAGAAAACTGAGAGAAGGATATTGTGATGACAGCTATGTTATTAGTAGGAATCACAACAAGATTATTAAATCTTAACGTAATCTACTGAATCAAATGAATAGAAGGATACACTTATCCTACCATTCATTCCCCTGAATATGGCTAATGTCAACTGTATGCACTCAAAAGTCTATCACTGGGGACACAAATGAAGGAAAGTATTGTTCCTATGTGTAGTAAACTTAACTATCCTGGAGCGATTCCACAAGCATGTTCGCTAATAATAAAATCCATTGATGTAGCATAAACAATAAGACATCATTCTTGTTGAATATGAGATCTCCAATAAATGAGGGTCCCAAGAACCCTGCATATAGAGTCCGTCTGACTCAGGGTTGTAACCCAATTATGAACTCAAACCACCGAAAATCTGCCCAAACTTGACCTTTTGTTTACTTGATCCGTTAAAACAATACAGGTCCTGAGCGAAAAAACGTCTTCACTGTTAATGTGTCTGATAAAAAACGAAAGCGAGCCTAACAACTTGCTAATTCGGTTAATGAAAAAACAAATGAGCCAGCTTGTTGAAAATGAATTGTAGGATACGTGTCCAATCATTCATCCCATGAGACATTATCTAGTTCATTCTTCAAATGATCTTAAGAACTATAATTGCCGGACAGTCAAACATTCGAACGCTCGCTTTTTCGACTGAATGATTATCCTAAATAACCTTTAGAGCCATGATAAACACATTATCCAGTTCAGGTATCGGTCAGACCGAGCTCCATAAGAGCCTCGAGCCACCGGCTCAGGAGTGTCTGATCAGTAAACTCAAACAGACCTAAACCCCCTATCCAAGTGGCTGTATAGTCAGTCCCTAAAGTAATATATAGGAGGGATACCTATACCTTCGCTATGAGTCCTTATAGACAATCTGCGTCTAGGACAACCTCTCCTACTCTTTCTTGTAGCTTAATCCTACATTAATGAAAGCTTACTGTCAAAGACTTAGTGTCTGGAAAACTAAAACGACCTGTAGCGAGTTTTCCATCTAGTCAAATATTAACTATGACGACGCAAGGCTTCTTCACATCAGAATAGCTCCCACTTAACATCTGTTAAGACAGAGATATATGTGATAAACAGGCCTGGAAAGAATTTTTAAATAGGTACAAACGTCCACAAAATTCCTTTCCATATAGACGTTGTGTCACAGTACTTCAAATTAAAGTACATAAGACCGTGAGTCTAAATTCGCTCTGAATAAGAAATTATCTTCTCAATTGTGTCTGAGCGAACAGCGAAATGATGAAGGTAAGGTTACAACTAAGACCTTAGCCTACACATTCAAAGCAAAGAAACTCTCAGCACATCTTCCCTGGTCATTTTTTAAATGTATGTGACCAAAAACTGGTTAAAAATACAGAAGATGATGATAAGAAACCATATTACATCTTCCCACAGGAAGTTAAATATGGGGTCATCTACATAATCAAAGAACTGTGACATCCATGTAGACTTAACCAGAAAAGAGATCTTATTATCCTGCTCTTTGTCCGGATGAAGTCAGAGTCTAACAACACTAGCGGTTTCTCACAATTACTCACAGCATTGAGATTCATTGGAACAAGTTCAAGGAAACAATAATGGATAGTATCCACATCATCCATGAGTTGTTCCGAAAGGGAAGGATATCCTCCTACGTATCCCTTTCATCATTTGTCTAAATCAGTTTTAGAATCACTGTCATTGGCATCTGAACAGGCAGATGACTGGACAGATAAAGGACCATCTGACAGCTCAAGTTTTGAGATTGACGTTGAGAGCTTCCGCATTAGCAGGAATACTGCGACGAGCTGAGCAATCTGCGACAGCAAGTCCATTATGGAGGCCTGAGGAGCAGCGGTCATGTATTGCTTATTCGCCGGCTGCTCTGGGGACCGTGTGTCAGAGATGGCTCTTAACTGCGGACGTCCCGATGAATGAGGCCTCGTTTCCTTGGCTACTAGATGGTGCGACTTCCTCGACAAAGAGTGGACCTATTGACGATGCAGATTAGATATCCGAAGTCACGTAGCCAAGGTGCGGTCGAGAGTGCTTAGTGGACGCTGAAGAAGCCTAATTAAATGGAGCATTCCGGACAAAAGTTATGTACGTAAGCTGCGAATGACGCAAGTTCCTACCAACAGCATCTGGCCCCAGATCAGAACTTGCCGGCTTCCTCCTTTCCATCGTTGCAGGGTGAGCATGATTGGATTTTATAATGCTCACTACACCCTTGTTCTCTCCTCGACCGCTACGGACATATCCAGCATCATGACACCAATATATTCGGAGTAAAAGAAGAACCAGTTGAGCTAGCTGGAGACAAGGTCGTAAACCCTAAATTCTAAGGTCTAGGCCCTTGTCTTATATGATTGAGCACTTTTGCCGCTAGATCTGATTTACTATGTAAATGCGACACACCCAGTGTCACGGTCCTCATATTTAAGAGTAAAGGCTTCACCGGCGACAGGGAACTGAAACCACTCAACTTGGTTTATAGCCCTGTTTTTAACATATCCGGCGTCATGACACCCATATTCTGAGTGAAAGCAGCACCGGTTGAGCTAGCTGGAGACAAGGTCATAAACCCTATATTCTAAGGTCTAGGCCCTTGTCTTATATCATTGAGCACTTTTGCTGCTAGCTCTGATTTACTATTTAAATGCAACACACTCGGTGTCACGGTTCTCATATTCAAGAGTAACCGCTTCATCGGTGACAGGGAACTGAAACCACTCATAGCAGTTTATAGCCCTGTACAACATAAATAGCACTTTAGCCTTTTGTAGAGGAAGCTGTGAGACTAGTCGACCCCGGTTGCCTATTAGACGGGACGTCCCAGACAAGAGGCATGGACGTAAACTCCGACTGACGCAAGTTTTTAAAAACAACATCTGGCCCCAGATGATGCTGTAAGAGAGTGAGACCTCTCTCTTGCTCGCGGTCCTGGCAGACCTGTACGAGCGTACCTCAGAACTTGCTGGCTTCCTCCTTTGTCATCGCTGGGTGAGCATAATTGTATATTATAGAGCTCGCTCCACCCTTGTTCTCTCCTCGACCGCTACGGACTTATCCGGCATCATGACACATATATTCTGAGTGAAAGAAGCACTGGTTGAGCTAGCTGGCGACAAGGACGAAAATCACATGATGTGTGATCTGGGGCCTTGTCTTATATCACTGAACACTTTGCCACTAGCTCCAATTGTATATTGTAGTCCAACTGCGTCAGTTCTCAGAGGCCTGAGTAACTGCTACACCGGTCGAGCTAGCTGGTGACGGGGAACTAAAACCATACGCCGTGGTTTTTAGCCCTGTCTAAATGAGACAACAGACTTTTTGTGCGGTCATGTGTGCTTATCGGACATAGAGGAAGCCGTAAGACTAGCCGACCCCGGCAGCTTATTAGAAGGAGCATCCCAGACAGGAATGCATGAATGTAAGCTCCAACTGACGCAAGTTCCTACCAACAACCTCTGACCCCAGATGTTGTTATAAGAGAGAGGGGGCCTCTCTCTTGCTCGCGATCATGGTAGACCTGGATGAGCAAACCTCAGAACTTGTCTGCTTCCTCCTTTCCGTCGTCCCAGGGTGAGCATGTTTCAATATTATAGTGCTCGCAACACCCTTTCCTTTTCTCGACTGCTACGGATTTACCCGGCATCATAACACTCATATTCTGAGTGAGAGAGCACCGGTTGAGCTAGCTGGCGATAAGGACGAAAACCACATGATCTGTGATCTGGGTCCTTGTCTATTTCATTGAGCACTTTTGTCACTAGCTCTAATTGTATATTGCGATGACGGAAGCACAGTATCTGACGGCGTCACGAAACCTCACCATGTTCTTGTTCCTCTATAAATAGAAACTAAAAAACTAAAGTGAAATTTTGACGAGAGGACCAGCAGTGTCCCCTCGCCGCGGGAGGACCGCTCGAGTCACCCCTCACCAACGTTGTCAAAATCTGGCACATGGTACAAGAATTTGTGGAAGAACATCGACTATAAGCAAGTCAATGACCATGTAAATAGAGGATAGGCTTCCTCATATTTGCCCTGCTATTTAATAAATATTACTACTTAAAATAGGTCGATTGTACCACCACCAAATCTACATAATATAAGATAACATTAAAATATATAATCGATGCAATAAATGCATCCAAAATGTTTGAAATTTTTTTTTTTTTTTATATAAGTGCCCAAGTTCCCAAAGGGAACGATGAGCCCAAAAGAGCTTAAGTGTGGACAAAATTATAATAATATACAAAAAGTTAACTGCCCCACTACTGGAATATTTTTAGCTCATCTCAGCAAAGCTCAAGGTGAGCTTTACTGATCGCTTTCTGTCCGTCGTCCGTCCATCGTCGTCGTCCGTCGTCGTCCGGCGTAAACTTTACAAAACCAACTTCTCCGGAGAAACCACTGGCCCAATATTTTTCAAATGTTGGGTAAATGTTTATTACCTAATGTCAATTCAAATTTGTTCAAATGAAGTTGCCCCTCCTCCTGGGTGGGGCCACGCCCCCAAGGGGCACCAAAATCTTTGAAAATCTTCTTCTCATGAACCAGCAGTAGCAGAGACTTGATATTTGGTATGCAGCTTCCTTTTGAGGTGTAGAATCAAGTTTGTTCAAGAGAAGTTTGCCGGGCATTATTTGCCTTCGTTATGGGAGGGGCAAAAATTTTGGCCACGCCTAAAATTTCTATTTTCTGTACCGTGAGATCGATTTGAACCAAATTTGATATGAGATGATAATGGGCCATAAGTAGTTGATTGATGCAAAAAAAATTTTTCTCATTGCCCCATGGGAACCTCGGGAGCTAAAAATAGGAAAAACCTTAAAACTGCCATATCTCCAAAACTACACGGCACAGAGAATTCTTATTTTGTATAAAGTTTACTTTTATCCAGTAGAATAGAATGGTTAAAAAAAAATCCCTATCGGTTTGATCACAAGGTACTTTTTTCAGGACTTTGAAAAAGTGCTGAGTCAGCACTTTTTAACACTGTAGGCAATGGGAAAAACATTAAAAAGTTAAAAAATTTATAGTAATTTATATATTTTTTATACTTACCAATGACCCAGACATAGCTGGTGCTAACTCTTAAAATATAGGGCCAAACACAAATTTTGCCCCCCAATCCCCAAAATTTGCATCTAAAACTAAAGAAAACATGTCCTGAAAGGCCCTCCACACCTCGCCCCCACTGCGCATGCGCAGTGTCAAGGACGCTCCGAAATTGGCGCCATTTATCATTCTAATAACCAGTGCCTGGTAAGCGCTATGTACTCAGTGGGGAGGCAAGAGTTCCCAACTCCTGGGAGGGCCATCCCCGTCTGGGTCATTGGTAAGTATAAAAAATATAGAAATTACTATAAATTTTTTAACATTTTTATACTGTACCAATGACCCAGACATAGCTGAATAGTAAAAAGGCTGGAGGGCCTAGGACATAGAGCAAAATGGAATATGCTCAATAAAATAAAATAGAGTCATCCCCTGTAGGGAAAAGAAGTAATAGGCTTTACATGTATCTTTCTTATTTATGATAAATTAGAAAGATACAACACCTTCCAAAATTCAGCTTCATACATCCATGTACTCTATTAATATCCAATATAATCCTTATACTAATAATTTTTAAAGTAAGCCAATAATAAAGTAAGTCTAGAGAATAGAGACTCTTATACTCCTAAAAGTGTCTGAGAATTGCATAATCATGTCCGTTGACATATGCAATAATCAAAAGCTATACTTTAAAAACTAAGACTTGAATGAATTTTATAAACTTAAACTTCTCACTAAACAACCATCCCAATAACAGCTCAGAATTACTAACTCCGGAGGAGGTATCCCCTTGTTTTCATAGTAAAACAGGTGACCCAAGGGAACACCCTCCCCCCCCCCCCCTTTTTCTTGCCCTGGGTCAAATAGCCCAGAGCGAAGAGGGCAGCCGAACGGAGACACTGCCGTAACAGACAGCCTACCTAGCTATAGTAGCAACTGTTAAGAGAATGACATTCTGAGCAGTCGATAATAGACCTAACAAAAGAGGCCTCAAGAAATTGACTCGATATTTCTAAGATAAAATTCATGAATGTGGATGGCTGAGCGCAATGAGCGGCCTTCAAAAATGTATAATAGCGACACTATTAAAGTAAGCCCAAGAAGTAGAAGAACTCTTACTTCATGAGCCGAAATCTTAAGCACAACTGCTAAGTCAATGATATACCATAAGCAGTACGCTAGTTAATAGAATCCATTAACAATAAAATGGAGCGTAACGTCCTTCTACTAGACATCAAAGACAGAAGAAGCTTACGCCCTTGTAATAAACAGATATCTGTTTATAAATACATAAACTGTACCCGGAAAGAGTAAAGGCCTATGCCCATACGAAGACGGAAGGACCTTAAAATAATAGGTTCCGGATAATAGGAGCCTAACTCTTATGCAACAATCCAACCTAAATAGTAACGGAAGTATTGATTCCGAAACTATGAAAGTGAAAATCATCCATCGATAGTGCATGAAACTCACTGACTCTACAGTAAAAGAGAAACCAACAGAATTACTGTCTAAAAGGTCAGAATTTGAAAACTACTGTTTCCAGAGGCTCAAATGATTACTTAGCTAAATAAGAACCGAAGTTAAAATCCGTATAGGAATTTAATCTAAAGATTCTAAGTCTATTTATCAAAAAGTTACTAACTGACTTAGATAAAGAGACAAAAGACTCAATTGTAAACTATCGTAGAGTGCATAGGTATGAGGTAACATAAACCTATAACCTAAATAATAACAGGCTGCAGTAGATCTTGTGAAACAAGTATACTAAAAAATAGCAATGAGTAGTATGGAGGGATCAACAATATGAACATAATGATCCCTACACCACGACGGAAGAGCCTCCACTTTAGTCGCATAGAATAGCGAAGAAGAGGATCTCCTATAGTAAGAAATCGCGTCCAAAGCTCGTCCAGAACAGTGCTTACAATGCAATACGGACCACATAACGGAATACATGAAGGTTGAGATAAAGATGACACGATTTACCCAGTGAAAAAAGATCCTCACATAGAGGAAGATTTCACGTTAAGATCCACAGTAGACAAGAGAGTAAATTACTCATGATCTCTGTGAAGATAGAGATGCTATCAACAGAAATGTATTGTGGTTGTTTATCTTAGCAATACCTGCTAAAACAACAGCGCCGGAGGATACGCGTATCCTATCATTCCGTCCTATAGATCAATAGAGCGTTAACACTATTAGCTCAGAGATCTGGACAAGCCAACACATACGTCTGCAATTGATTAGCAAGCTGTGTCATAAATAAAACATCATTGGGCGCTCCCATAGATAGCAAATCTGATTGAATACTTGTTTGTTGAGAGTCCATTCTGACAGCAACAAGCGACCCGTAAGAGAACGGGAGTGCGATAAAACAATCAGACGACCCAGAATATGACGGACCAAAACTGAACTTGGTGTACTATAACCAACAGACGGATTCTTTCCATTAAATTGAATAACGGAAACGAAAGAGTGCCTCCCTGGTTCCGGAGATACGCCACTACTGTCGAATTAAAGGACAGGAATTTGGGCATGCGTTTCTGAATAATGTTCATGCAATGACATAAAGCAAGCCTAAAAAACATTATTCCGCGGAAGTTAAACTGATAGCTAAAAAACTGCGGAACCCAAAGACCCTGGCACTTCGAATCCGTAGGGATCAGTATATATCCCAATCTGTTTGACTGGCAACCGTCATAACAGCCACACTCGGGTCCAGCAACTGCGGCGGCACTCTCTGAGTCAACCACCGAATGTTTGCCCCAGTCTGAATCTCTTGTAACACTAGATAGACAAGAGAATGTATAAATCGAGCAATTCATGGATTGCCGGAAAGTTGCCGTCGAAGAGAAGCTCCTCCGAGAACGAAGCGACTCTGAGAGAGTTCTTAACCTTACTATCCACGCGTGTGGATGTAGCTAGGGCTGCGTCACGTCTAACCAACTCCAATCAGCCACTGAAGGGCGGAGTTATACGTGAACAAACTACTGCCCTCAAAAGAAATTACATTGAGAATAATATCCCGTAAATCTTTTCTTGAAGACGTAATGATAACGCCTCAGTAAGGCGGATTACGTATAATAAAGCGTCTAAGTTAAGTCTACTATACATAATGTCGTTCCCAACATTGAAATTGGAAAAGACATAAACGGCGAAAAAGAATATATGCAGTCTTTAATCACACCGTCTAGACGCATATGAACTCTCGGTATGCCCTGCTCTGCCAAAATAAACTATTTGTAAAAATGATAAAATGGCAGAAATGAGCCACGCGGACAAGAAACTAAACTATCATGCTTAGTAGCAGGCTTGTATATATATATAAATATATATAGCGTCGAAAAATAAAACACATGTTGTAATGACAATATTGGACTGCGTCGGTAAGTCAGGGACAATGTCCCTGTACCGATCGAAAAATCCGAGTCCAATGACGCTATCAGTCTCTTATCCAAGATCGCAGCAATGAAGTCCGAAAAATAATCACTGGAAGAAATGCCAGAAGATATGAAAGGCATCTTCCGATACTACTAAAGGGAAAACTCGAAATCTTTCGAATCCCTTTCGCCATCCTGTCGGACCCTATAAAGCGTTCGGTCGTCCGTAGCTGATGCAACCGCGGACCGCACCGACCCAGCGCCGTCGGATAATTCCTGATTCGACCGAGAAACTGTCAATTGCTGGGATGCTGCGAAACAACTGTGCTAACTCGGATAGCACGTCCGTCACTGAGGCCTGAGGAGCAGCGGTCTTACGATGCATTGCCGCTGGAAGCTCCGTGATCGTTACCCCGTGCATACTTCCAATATGCGAGCGAACGGAGTGTATAGGCCTCGTGTCCCTTGGCTACCGGATGGCGCGACCTATTCGCCGTGGAATCACTGAATGCCGAAACTGATCGGATACTCGAGGTCACGTAGCCAATGTGCGGTCGTGTGCCCTGCTGTGAGAATGAGGAAGCATAAAAGACAGTCTCTCGGACTGTCAATATAACGGAGCGTCCCGAGCAACGGACCTATGCTCCGAATGTAAAATATCTGAACCACAACATGCGGTCCCCTATGTTGTTGGCTTCCTCCGATCTGTCCTCAATCTGCCGTCACTGGGTGAGTACTAAAGTAATTAAAGTGCTCGCATCACCCAAATCTCCTTCCTAGACCGCAACGGACGAACCCGGCAACCGAACCATTCGATGAATGTACGCTACACCGGGTGAGCTAGCGAATGTCACTCCGTAAGCGATAGACATATTCCATGAGCACTTATTGCCGCTAACTCTTCATTAACTATGACGACAGAGGCACACTTTTGAAAGACATCTCCATAACTCTTCGAACAAGAAACCAGAAATGCTTGGATAGCAAGCATAAAATAATAATATATATAGCGTCGTTCAATAATTCGAAAGTTTGTGTGACATTATTGGACTATGTCGGAACTGAGGGACGATGTCCCTGAACCGAACCAAAAATTTCTAAGTCCACCGACGCTATCAGTTTCTTATCCGGCATCGCAGCATATGTTGTTCCGAAAGGGAAAGCTTGAAATCCTCCGAATCCCTTTCGGTATCCCGTCGGACCGGATGAAACTTTCGGACGTCCGTACCCGCTTCCGCGGAGCGTCCCGACCCAGCATCGTCGGATAAAATATATGCGACAGATTCAGTTGATGCTGGGATGCTGCGATAAACTGTGCTATTAAGGAAAGCACGTCCGTTCCCGAGGCCTGTGCAGTAGCGGACTTACGATGCATTGCCGCCGGAAGCTCCGTGTACGTTGACTCCCGTACACTTCCTATGCGAACATCCGGAGTCTGCAGGCCTCGAGTCCCCGGCTACCGACCCAGCGCTGTCGGATAATTCTCGATCCGACACCGTTTCTGTCGGCTGCTGGGATGCTGCGATAAGCTGTGCTATGTGCACAAGAATGTCCGGCGTCGAGACCTGCGGAGGCGCAGTCTATCGCTGCTTCGCCGAGGGCAGCTCCGCATCAGATGGCTCCCGCATACTTTTCCTATGCGAACGTCCGGAGTCCATCGGTCTCGAATCCCTGGCTGCCGGATGGTGTGACCTGGTCGCCGAAGAATCCTTGATCGGCGAAGCTGGTAATATATCGGCGGTCACGCAGCCAAGGTGCGGTCGTGTGCGCTGACGAGAAGAGGAAGCCTTAGCAGTCTCAGCGGACTGCCTATACAACGGAGCGTCCCGAGCGACGGACGTATGCTCCGCTAGCGACACATTTTGTACCACAACATCTGGGGCCAGATGTTGTTGAACGAGAGAGGGGCCTCTCTCGCTTGCCGTCCGGATGGACCGGAACGAGCTATGAACCGGACTAAAAGGCTTCCTCCGTTCTCCCTCCGATCCGCCGTCACTGGGTGTGCATTAAGTTAATTTTATAGTGCTCGCATCACCCCAAAATTCCTTCTAGACCGCAACGGACGAACCCGGCTGCCGAACCATTCGGTGAATGGACGCTACACCGGGCGAGCTAGCGGACGTCAAAGGCCGTCGAACCTACTAGGGTCCTCTTAGGCAATTGGCGTATAACATGAGCACTTTTCCGCTAGCCCTTCATTAATAGTGACGACGGAGGCACACTGTTGGAAGACATCACAGATACATCACCCTAATCTTGATCGTCTGAAATAGAAATTGATAAAGTAGAGTGACCCTGCGGGGAAAGGACCGGAGTGTCCAAATCCCCAACAACATACCGTGACATACGCTTCCCATATTGTCATCGAAATCATACGATACAGAACAGGAGTTAATGCGAGTACACTGACCACATATAGAATGATAATAAGTCAGAGGAAGACTTCCTCTTAAAACAATTGATCAATATCCTTTCAATGTGAAAAGAAAACAAGTCCTGGTACTCGCACTAACCCCTGGCAATCAAAATACATAATAATAATATGATCCATTAATATAGAAAAAATAATTGAAATCAAAATATTTTGAAAAAATATTTTTTCAGAACAGCCCAAGTTTCTGAAAAGTAACGTTGAGCCCCAATGGATCCCAAGCCTAAGTGTGGACAAAAATTTTAAAAATATTTTAAACAATTTATTCAACACTTACGAACAATAAAAATGTATCTAGTTATGATTAAAATAACATAAAGATATTATTTATTAGAAATCCCCCCCTTACACAGAGGGCTGTTGTAAATGTAAACAATGAGTGTAAAAACACTAAAATAAGACTCCAGGCACCCAGGCCCGAAATCAGTTACCAAAAATACACTATCTGATGCAAAACAGAGACTTCCAGGGAAGAAACTGCAGAACATCAGATGGTAGATGCAGAACACAACGCCTAACCACCCGTAGGTGAAGACGTAAACATGGGGAAAGAACAGAATTCATTCTGTTATTCAGCTAAAACTCCCAAGAAATTTTAGTAATAATAATTACAGAAACTATGCCAAAAGCATGGGAGAATAGCAAGGGGGAACTTAAAGGACAGGGAGAGAGGAAAACACTTGTAAAAACAGTGTAACTAATAATCAGAATGACAACAAAATGGCTGCTGCCTTGAAAATAGGTAACTTAACATAATTTCATTAAAAAATTTTAAGTTACAGCCCTGATAATATTCTGTCACACATTCTTTTCCTCTCCTCCTTCTCTATCCTCCTTAGAATCACCATTTCACTAATATTTATGTGTCTGGCATCATTTAAACTGAGATTTAAAAGCACAAAGATCAGTCAGATGTTAACTGATGAAGGGCCAAACTTAGAATGATAAATGGCGCCAATTTCGGAGCGTCCTTGACACTGCGCATGCGCAGTGGGGGCGAGGTGTGGAGGGCCTTTCAGGACATGTTTTCTTTAGTTTTAGATGCAAATTTTGGGGATTGGGGGGCAAAATTTGTGTTTGGCCCTATATTTTAAGAGTTAGCACCAGCTATGTCTGGGTCATTGGTACAGTATAAAAATATCTTCTTCTCCAGATCCAGCAGGCAGAATCTTTTGATATTTGGTATGCAACATTGTAGGGTGGATCTGATTCAAGTTTGTTCAAATCGGCCTCCTGGGTTCATATTTGGGCTCAGTATAGGAGCCCGATTTCGAACTTAGTGCATTCCAGGCAAATTTCTTAAAAAATCTTCTTCTCCAGATACAGCAGGCAGAATCTTTTCATATTTGGTACGCAAGTATCAGGATTTCAGATGTCAACGGAACCGAAAAATCGTTTCTGTGGTTTACGAGACACGGAACCCGCCGGTAACGAAATTTAGGTACCGTCTGTGAGCAGTTATGGGAAACTTTTTGAAGTTTTTCCGAATCGAGGGATTTTATATCATCCGTAGCTTTTTAGATTTCAGACATGTTTCCCTCCTAGATAAAACTGACTGCATTCATTGATGTGCTTGTAAGTTATATGTGAAATGATATTGGAACGTTTCGGCCCCAAGACGTTTCGGCCTCCTATATTAACAGTCCGGAGTGAAGGCAATTACCCCCGGCACGATAGATACCAAACAGAGGTTATTGGGATGTTGATTTTTTAATATATATTGTTTTAGATATTATAATGCCAGTAAACCTGTGCATGATACCTTTGTCAAAAAAACTGCTTTTCAGTTTACAACATATATTGAACACAGGCGCTTGTTATTTTATCATACTTAAAACAATTCACAGACACACAATGAAATTACTTGTGATAATGTTACTGACAAAAGAAACGTCAAGATGTTTACAGAATGAGCCAATCACATTCACTTCAGCAAAAGGGTCCCGCACTTTATTCATTGCGAGAATGTAATTGGTTGAAATGTCTAACGTGTGCAAACGGTACACACGTGTTTTTCCCACTTCAACTTGTTTCTGTATTCGATGTAAACAGCATTTCGTTTCTATCACAGTGATGATTGTTCACCAACGAGCAGCTCTTATGAGCATTTCTTTCAACAACAAATGTTTCAATGTCTTTAGTGATAGATTGAGTGGGTAACGATATTTCGGTTCCGTCATTTTGTGACCACGGTACCGACACGCTACCGGTAACGATCGTTACCGTGAAATCCTGACACTTGGGTATGCAACACTGTGGGGTGGATCTGATTCAAGTTTGTTCAAATCGGCTCCCTAGATTCATATTTGAGCTCACTATAGAAGCTCGAATTCGAACTTAATGCATTTCAGGCAAATTTCTTCAAAAATCTTGTTCTCCAGATCCAGCAGGCAGAATCTTTTCATATTTGGTATGCAACATTGTGGGGTGGATCTGATTCAAGTTTGTTCAAATTGGCCCCCTGGATTCATATTTGGGCTTACTATAGAAGCCCGAATTTGCACTTAGTGCATTTCAGGCAGATTTATTAAAAAATCTTCTTTTCCAGATCCAGCAGGCAGAATCTTTTGATATTTGGGATGCAACATTGTGGGGTGGATCTGATTAAGTTTGTTCAAATCGGCGTCCTAGATTCATATTTGGGCTCAATATAGAAGCCTGAATTCGAACTTAGTGCATTTCAGGCAAATTTCTTAAAAAATCTTCTTCTCCAGATCCAGCAGGCAGAATCTTTTGATATTTGGTATGCAACATTGTGGGGTGGATATGATTCAAGTTTGTTCAAATCGGCTCCCTAGATTGATATTTGGTCTCGCTATAGAAGCTCGAATTCGAACTTAGTGCATTTCAGGCAAATTTCTTAAAAAATCTTCTTCTCCAGATCCAGCAGGCAGAATCTTTTCATATTTGGTAAGCAACATTGTGGGGTGGATCTGATTCAAGTTTGTTCAAATCGCCCCCCTGGGTTTATAATTGGGCTCAGTATAGGAGCCCAAATTTGAACTTAGTGCATTTGAGGCAAATTTCTTAAAAAGTTAAAAAATTTATAGTAATTTATATATTTTTTATACTTACCAATGACCCAGACATAGCTGGTGCTAACTCTTAAAATATAGGGCCAAACACAAATTTTGCCCCCCAGTCCCCAAAATTTGCATCTAAAACTAAAGAAAACATGTCCAGAAAGGCCCTCCACACTTCGCCCCTACTGCGCATGCGCAGTGTCAAGGACGTTCCGAAATTGGCGCCATTAATCATTCTAATAACCAGTGCCTGGTAAGCGCTATGTACTCAGCGGGGAGGCAAGAGTTCCCAACTCCTGGGAGGGCCATCCCCGTCTGGGTCATTGGTAAGTATAAAAAATATATAAATTACTATAAATTTTTTAACATTTTTATACTGTACCAATGACCCAGACATAGCTGAATAGTAAAAAGGCTGGAGGGCCAAGGACATAGAGCAAAATGGAATACGCTCAATAAATAAAATAGAGTCATCCCCTGTAGGGAAAAGAAGTAATAGGCCTTACATGTATCTTTCTTATTTATGATAAATTAGAAAGATACAACACCTTCCAAAAATTGAGCTTCATACATCCATGTACTCTATTAATATCCAATAATCCTTATACTAATAATTTTTAAAGTAAGCCAATAATAAAGTAAATCTAGAGAATAGAGACTCTTATACTTCTAAAAGTGTGTGAGAATTGCATAATCATGTCCGTTGACATATGCAATATTCAAAGGCTATACTTTAAAAACTAAGACTTGAATGAATTTTATAAACTTAAACTTCTCACTAAACAACCATCCCAATAACAGCTCAGAATTACTAACTCCGGAGGAGGTATCCCCTTGTTTTCATAGTAAAAACAGGTGACCCAAGGGAACACCCTCCCCCCCCCTTTTTCTTGCCCTGGGTCAAATAGCCCAGAGCGAAGAGGGCAGCCGAACGGAGACACTGCCGAAACAGACAGCCTACCTAGCTATAGTAGCAACTGTTAAGAGAATGACATTCTGAGCAGTAGATAATAGACCTAACAATAGAGGCCTCCAGAAATGGACTCGATATTTCTGAGATAAAATTCATGAATGGATGGCTGAGTGCAATGAGCAGCCTTCAAAAATCTATAATAGCAACACTATTAATGTAAGCCCAAGAAGTAGAAGAACTCTTACTTCATGAGCCGAAATCTTAAGCACAACTGCTAAGCTAATGATATACCATAAGCAGTACGCTAGTTAATAGAATCCATTAACAATAAAATGGAGCGTAACGTCCTTCTACTAGACATCAAAGACAGAAGAAGCTTACGCCCTTGTAATAAACAGATATCTGTTTATAAATACATAAACTGTACCCGGAAAGAGTAAAGGCCTATGCCCATACGAAGACGGAAGGACCTTAAAATAATAGGTTCCGAATAATAGGAGCCTAACTCTTATGCAACAATCCAACCTAAATAGTAACGGAAGTATTGATTCCGAAACTATGAAAGTGAAAATCATCCATCGATAGTGCATGAAACTCACTGACTCTACAGTAAAAGAGAAACCAACAGAATTACTGTCTAAAAGGTCAGAATTTGAAAACTACTGTTTCCAGAGGCTCAAATGATTACTTAGCTAAATAAGAACCGAAGTTAAAATCCGTATAGGAATTTAATCTAAAGATTCTAAGTCTATTTATCAAAAAGTTACTAACTGACTTAGATAAAGAGACAAAAGACTCAATTGTAAACTATAGTAGAGTGCATAGGTATGAGGTAACATAAACCTATAACCTAAATAACACAGGCTGCAGTAGATCTTGTGAAACAAGAATACTAAAAAATAGCAATGAGTAGTATGGAGGGATCAACCATATGAACATAATGATCCCTACACCACGACGGAAGAGCCTCCACTTTAGTCGCATAGAATAGCGAAGAAGAGGATCTCCTATAGTAAGAAATCGCGTCCAAAGCTCGTCCAGTACAGTGCATACAATGCAATACGGACCACACAACGGAATACATGTAGGTTGCGACCTTTCTGGTTGTGATAAAGATGACACGATTTACCCAGTGAAAAAAGATCCTCACATAGAGGAAGATTTCACGTTAAGATCCACAGTAGACAAGAGAGTAAATTACTCATGATCTCTGTGAAGATAGAGATGCTATCAACAGAAATGTATAGTGGTTGTTTATCTTAGCAATACCTGCTAAAACAACAGCGCCGGAGGATACGCGTATCCTATCATTCCGTCCTATAGATCAATAGAGCGTTAACAGTATTAGCTCAGAGATCTGGACAAGCCAACACATACGTCTGCAATTGATTAGCAAGCTGTGTCATAAATAAAACATCATTGGGCGCTCCCATAGATAGCAAATCTGATTAATTACTTGTTTGTTGAGAGTCCATTCTGACAGCAACAAGCGACCCGTAAGAGAACGGGAGTGCGATAAAACAATCAGACGACCCAGAATATGACGGACCAAAACTGAACTTGGTGTACTATAACCAACAGACGGATTCTTTCCATTAAATTGAATAACGGAAACGAAAGAGTGCCTCCCTGGTTCCGGAGATACGCCACTACTGTCGAACTAAAGGACAGGAATTTGGGCATGCGTTTCTGAATAATGTTCATGCAATGACATAAAGCAAGCCTAAAAAACATTATTCCGCGGAAGTTAAACTGATAGCTAAAAGACTGCGGAACCCAAAGACCCTGGCACTTCGAATCCGTAGGGATCAGTATATATCCCAATCTGTTTGACTGGTAACCGTCATAACAGCCACACTCGGGTCCGGCAACTGCGGCGGCACTCTCTGAGTCAACCACCGAATGTTTGCCCCAGTCTGAATCTCTTGTAATACTAGATAGACAAGAGAATGTATAATTCAAGCAATTCATGGATTGCCGGAAGTTGCCGTCGAAGAGAAGCTCCTCCGAGAACGAAGCGACTCTGAGAGAGTTCTTAACCTACTATCCACGCGTGGATGTAGCTAGGGCTGCATCACGTCTAACCAACTCCAATCAGCCACTGAAGGGCGGAGTTATACGTGAAGAAACTACTGCCCTCAAAAGAAATTACATTGAGAATAATATCCCGTAAATCTTTTCTTGAAGACGTAATGATAACGCCTCAGTAAGGCGGATTACGTATAATAAAGCGTCTAAGTTAAGTCTACTATACATAATGTCGTTCCCAACATTGAAATTGGAAAAGACATAAACGGCGAAAAAGAATATATGCAGTCTTTAATCACCGTCTAGACGCATATGAACTCTCGGTATGCCCTGCTCTGCCAAAATAAACTATATGTAAAAAAGATAAAATGGCAGAAATGAGCCACGCGGACAAGAAACTAAACTATCATGCTTAGTAGCAGGCTTGTATATATATATAAATATATAGCGTCGAAAAATAAAACACATGTTGTAATGACAATATTGGACTGCGTCGGTAAGTCAGGGACAAAGCCCCTGTACCGATCGAAAAATTCGAGTCCAATGACGCTATAAGTCTCTTATCCAAGATCGCAGCAATGAAGTCCGAAAAATAATCACTGGAAGAAATGCCAGAAGATAAGAAAGGCATCTTCCGATACTACTAAAGGGAAAACTCGAAATCTTTCGAATCCCTTTCGCCATCCTGTCGGACCCTATAAAGCGTTCGGTCGTCCGTAGCTTGATGCAATCGCGGACCGCACCGACCCAGCGCCGTCGGATAATTCCTGATTCGACCGAGAAACCATCAATTGCTGGGATGCTGCGAAACAACTGTGCTAACTCGGATAGCACGTCCGTCACTGAGGCCTGAGGAGCAGCGGTCTTACGATGCATTGCCGCAGGAAGCTCCGAGATCGTTACCCCGTGCATACTTCCAATATGCGAGCGAACGGAGTGTATAGGCCTCGTGTCCCTTGGCTACCGGATGGCGCGACCTATTCGCTGTGGAATGACTGAATGCCGAAACTGATCGGATACTCTAGGTCACGTAGCCAATGTGCGGTCGTGTGCCCTGCTGTGAGGATGAGGAAGCATTAAAGACAGTCTCTCGGACTGTCAATATAACGGAGCGTCCCGAGCAACGGACATATGCTCCGAATGTAAAATATCTGAACCACAACATGCGGTCCCCTATGTTGTTGGCTTCCTCCGATCTGTCCTCAATCTGCCGTCACTGGGTGAGTACTAAAGTAATTAAAGTGCTCGCATCACCCAAATCTCCTTCCTAGACCGCAACGGACGAACCCGGCAGCCGAACCATTCGATGAATGTACGCTACACCGGGTGAGCTAGCGAATGTCACTCCGTAAGCGATAGACATATTCCATGAGCACATATTGCCGCTAACTCTTCATTAACTATGACGACAGAGGCACACTTTTGAAAGACATCTCCATAACTCTTCGAACAAGAAACCAGAAATGCTTGGATAGCAAGCATAAAATAATATATATATAGCGTCGTTCAATAATTCGATAGTTTGCGTGACATTATTGGACTATGTCGGAACTGAGGGACGATGTCCCTGAACCGAACCAAAAATTTCTAAGTCCACCGACGCTATCAGTTTCTTATCCGGCATCGCAGCATATGTTGTTCCGAAAGGGAAAGCTAGAAATCCACCGAATCCCTTTCGGTATCCCGTCGGACCGGATGAAAATTTTCGGACGTCCGTACCCGCTTCCGCGGAGCGTCCCGACCCAGCATCGTCGGATAAAATATATGCGACAGATTCAGTTGATGCTGGGATGCTGCGATAAACTGTGCTATTAAGGAAAGCACGTCCGTTCCCGAGGCCTGTGCAGTAGCGGACTTACGATGCATTGCCGCTGGAAGCTCCGTGTACGTTGACTCCCGCACACTTCCTATGCGAACGTCCGGAGTCTGCAGGCCTCGAGTCCCCGGCTACCGACCCAGCGCTGTCGGATAATTCTCGATCCGACACCGTTTCTGTCGGCTGCTGGGATGCTGCGATAAGCTGTGCTATGTGCACAAGAATGTCCGGCGTCGAGACCTGCGGAGGCGCAGACTATCGCTGCTTCGCCGAGGGTAGCTCCGCATCAGATGGCTCCCGCATACTTCCTATGCGAACGTCCGGAGTCCATCGGTCTCGAATCCCTGGCTGTCGGATGGTGTGACCTGGTCGCCGAAGAATCCTTGATCGGCGAAGCTGGTAATATATCGGCGGTCACGCAGCCAAGGTGCGGTCGTGTGCGCTGACGAGAAGAGGAAGCCTTAGCAGTCTCAGCGGACTGCCTATACAACGGAGCGTCCCGAGCGACGGACGTATGCTCCGCTAACGACACATTTGTACCACAACATCTGGGGCCAGATGTTGTTGAACGAGAGAGGGGCCTCTCTCGCTTGCCGTCCGGATGGACCGGAACGAGCTATGAACCGGACTAAAAGGCTTCCTCCGTTCTCCCTCCGATCCGCCGTCACTGGGTGTGCATTAAGTTAATTTTATAGTGCTCGCATCACCCCAAAATTCCTTCTAGACCGCAACGGACGAACCCGGCTGCCGAACCATTCGGTGAATGGACGCTACACCGGGCGAGCTAGCGGACGTCAAAGGCCGTCGAACCTACTAGGGTCCTCTTAGGCAATTGGCGTATTACATGAGCACTTTTCCGCTAGCCCTTCAATAATTGTGACGACGGAGGCACACTGTTGGAAGACATCACAGATACATCACCCTAATCTTGATCGTCTGAAATAGAAATTGATAAAGTAGAGTGACCCTGCGGGGAAAGGACCGGAGTGTCCAAATCCCCAACAACATACCGTGACATACGCTTCCCATATTGTCATCGAAATCATACGATACAGAACAGGAGATAATGCGAGTACACTGACCACATATAGAATGATAATAAAGTCAGAGGAAGACTTCCTCTTAAAACAATTGATCAATATCCTTTCAATGTGAAAAGAAAACAAGTCCTGGTACTCGCACTAACCCCTGGCAATCAAAATACATAATAATAATATGATCCATTAATATAGAAAAAATAATTGAAATCAAAATATTTTGAAAAAATATTTTTTCAGAACAGCCCAAGTTTCTGAAAAGTAACGTTGAGCCCCAATGGATCCCAAGCCTAAGTGTGGACAAAAATTTTAAAAATATTTTAAACAATTTATTCAACACTTACGAACAATAATAATGTATCTATTTATGATTAAAATAACATAAAGATATTATTATTTAGAAATCCCCCCCTCACACAGAGGGCTGTTGTAAATGTAAACAATGAGTGTAAAAACACTAAAATAAGACTCCAGGCACCCAGGCCCGAAATCAGTTACCAAAAATACACCATCTGATGCAAAACAGAGACTTCCAGGGAAGAAACTGCAGAACATCAGATGGTAGATGCAGAACACAACGCCTAACCACCCGTAGGTGAAGACGTAAACATGGGGAAAGAACAGAATTCATTCTGTTATTCAGCTAAAACTCCCAAGAAATTTTAGTAATAATAATTACAGAAACTATGCCAAAAGCATGGGAGAATAGCAAGGGGGAACTTAAAGGACAGGGAGAGAGGAAAAACACTTGAAAAAACAGTGTAACTAAATAATCAGAATGACAACAAAATGGCTGCTGCCTTGAAAATAGGTAACTTAACATAATTTCATTAAAAAATTTTAAGTTACAGCCCTGATAATATTCTGTCACACATTCTTTTCCTCTCCTCCTTTTCTATCCTCCTTAGAATCACCATTTCACTAATATTTATGTGTCTGGCATCATTTAAACTGAGATTTAAAAGCACAAAGATCAATCAGATGTTAACTGATGAAGGGCCAAACTTAGAATGATTAATGGCGCCAATTTCGGAACGTCCTTGACACTGCGCATGCGCAGTAGGGGCGAAGTGTGGAGGGCCTTTCTGGACATGTTTTCTTTAGTTTTAGATGCAAATTTTGGGGACTGGGGGGCAAAATTTGTGTTTGGCCCTATATTTTAAGAGTTAGCACCAGCTATGTCTGGGTCATTGGTACAGTATAAAAATATATTCTTCTCCAGATCCAGCAGGCAGAATCTTTTGATATTTGGTATGCAACATTGTGGGGTGGATCTGATTCAAATTTGTTCAAATCGGCTCCCTAGATTCATATTTGGATTCGCTATAGAAGCTCGAATTCGAACTTAGTGCATTTCAGGCAAATTTCTTAAAAAATCTTCTTCTCCAGATCCAGCAGGCAGAATCTTTTGATATTTGGTATGCAGCATTGTGGGGTGGATCTGATTCAAGTTTGTTCAAATCGGCCCCCTGGATTCGTATTTGGGCTCACTATAGAAGCCCGAATTCGAACTTAGTGCATTTCAGGCAAATTTCTTAAAAAATCTTCTTCTCCAGATCCAGCAGGCAGAATCTTTTGATATTTGGTATGCAACATTGTGGGGTGGATCTGATTCAAGTTTGTTCAAATCGTCTCCCTGGGTTTATATTTGAGCTCGGTACAGGAGCCCGAATTTGAACTTAGTGCATTTCAGGCAAATTTCTTTGAAAATCTTCTTCTCAAGATCCAGCAGGCAGAATCTTTTGATATTGGGTATGCACCATGCTTAGGGGGGTGAGATTCAAGTTTGTTCTCCATGGGTTCATATTTGGGCTCAATGTGGTGGCCCGCATTATAACTTAGTTCAAAATGAGGAATTTTCTTTAAAAATCTTCTTCAGATCCAGCAGTCGGAATGTTTTGATATTTGGTATGCAGCATCCTTAGGGGGTGAGATTCAAGTTTGTTCAAGCCAAGTTCCTAGGTCCATATTTGGACTCACTGTGGGGGATCGAATTGTAACTTAGTTCAAAATGAGGAATTTTCTTTAAAAATTTTCTTCTTCAGATCCAGCAGTCGGAATGTTTTGATACTTAGTGTGCAGCATCCTTAGGGGGGTGAGATTCAAATTTGTTAAAGCCAAGTCCCTGGGTTCATATATGGGCTCCCTGTGGGAATCTTTGGTATTTGGTATAAGCTTTTCTTAGGAGGATCAGATGCAACTTGTTGAAATCAATTCTCTGGGTTGATATTTAGGCTACCATGTCAGGTGAGCGCCCTCAGGCCCCTTGGGGCCTCTTGTTTATGTTACTTACAACCGTAGTTTCCCTAAAAATAATAGGAAACTACCTATACAAATAAAGTAATGTCAATGTAAACGACTTCAAAATAAAAACCGGAAACAAGACCCCAGGCAACACGGCGCAAAGTCAGTAACCGAAATAAAACTATCCAATGTAAAGCAAGATCTTCAGCAGAAGAAATGAAAGTGTCAATGACACTGTAGCTCAACTTGTCAAGACAAAGACATGTACATGTATAGTAAGTGACACAGCAATGACAAACATCTAGGTAATGACCTGATAACAAAGGTACATATAAAGTATTGTAGCGGTCTGTACATAAATACTGACGGTTGCCTGTAACAAATGTATAGGTAAAGTATTGTAAAGGTGGGTGACAGTCAGATGCTAAACTAGAAAAGAAATCATGGAGTCCCAGAGTGGGACTGACAGAACCCCAAAATATTTGTTCTCATAGCACAGTGATAACAAAGGCACCCCAAAACACACTCATTCCTGTCCCAAGGTGAAAACAAAGGTACCCAAGAAGTTTTGTGAAGATCAGTTCATAAATACGAGCTGCATAGAACTTGTGACAAAAAATTGATTGGACCTAATTTCGGTACAAAATGGCCACTGGCAGCCATCTTTAAATTTTGGACCGTACCCAGAAACACTCGTTCTCATCCCAAGGTGATAACAAAGGTACCCAAGAAGTTTTGTGAAGATCGGTTCATAAATACAGCCTCTACCCTGAGTCGTATTGACATGTGTGCTTACATTGTGTAAGTAGCACTGAATAAATCAAAGTTCATCTAATTTGCATAATTTCTGCATGAAAAAAAAGCCCTTACAATATGTGATTATTCCATGTTACTAAACATTCATACAAAAATTTATTCAAATCAGAACTTTCATACAGAAGTTCTGTACAAAAGACTGATTGCACTAATTTTGGTACAAAATGGCTGCTGGTGGCCATCTTGAATTTTGGACCACACCCAAAAACACTCGCTCTCATCCCATGGTGATAACAAAGGTACCCAAGAAGTTTCGTAAAGATTGGTTCATAAATATGGCCTCTAGTCTGAGCTGTACAGAAGTTGTGTACAAAAAACTGATTAGACGTAATTTCGGTACAAAATGGCCATTGGCAGCCATCCTGAATTTTAGACCGCACCCAGAAACACTCGTTCTCGTCCCAAGGTGATAACAAAGGTACCCAAGACATTTCGTGAAGATCATTTCATAAATACAGACTCTAGTCTGAGCCGTATTGACATGTGTACTTACTGTGTGTAAGTCGCACAGAAAAAATTAAAGTTCATCTAATTTGCATAATTTCTGCACGAGAAAAAAACCCATATTATATGTGATGTATCCCATGGTACTATACATTCATATAAAATTTTTTTCAAATCAGCGCTTTCATATGGAAGTTCTGTGCAAAAATCTGATTGCACCTAATTTTATACAAAATGGCTGCCATCAGCCATCTTGAACTTCGGACCGGACCCAAAAACACTCGTTCTCGTCCCACGGTGATACCAAAGGTACTCCAGAAGTTTCGTAAAGATCGGTTCATAAATACGGCCTCTAGCCCGAGCCGTATTGGCATTTGCACTTACAGTGCTGAAAGTAGCACCAAAAAACATCAAAATTAGTCCAATTTGCACAATTTACGCACGAGAAAAAAAAACATATTATATGTGATGCATCCCATGGTACTAAACAGTCATACAAAAAATTATTCAAATCAGAGCTTTCATATGGAAGTTCTGTACAAAAAACAGATTTCTGCATCGTCGGTACAAAATGGCGGCTGGCAGCCATCTTGAATTTCGGACCGCACCCAAAAACACTCGTTCTCGTCCCACGGTCATAACAAAGGTACCCAAGAAGTTTCGTAAAGATTGGTTCATAAATACGGCCTCTAGCCCGAGCCGTATCCAATTGTTGACGTATGGACAGGCGGACAGACGGACGACGGGCCATGACAAAAGCTCAAATTTGGCTTCGCCAAAGTTGAGCTAAAAATGATACATCGGATGTATGATGCATGACCAAAACGCCTAAACACCACAAGTGTGAGGACGTAACCATGGGGATGTACAGAATAATCTTCTGTATAATACGTCAAACTCCCAAGAAATTTTATAAAAAAAATTCAATAAAACAAGCCAAAAAGCTTGTGAGTTTAACTGTGGGGGATCAAGGGAGGTTAGGGAAGGAATACTTAACAAACAATGGAAAAATCATTATAAATCAATGATGACGTCAGGTCCATGTCCCGAAATTGGGGAACATGAACTAATTTTTATAAATATTAGTGCTCAAACGACTATGGAATTTCAAAGTCGACTAGTCGACACCCCAAAGTCGAGTCGACTAATCGGCAACCCAGACTAACTTCGGAATTCGCGCTTGTAACCGGGCAACAACACCGCATTACACGAGAAAAAGACTCTTTTTTTAGTTCCCAACAGGCTACCTCCTGCTTCGTTACAAGGACGAACCATGAGCTATGAGTCATGGTAAAACAAATGTGTCAAACACATAAACCTCCCTATTTTAGTGTACATAAAAAGTAGTCGGTACCGTAGTCGTCCTCTGAATTAAAGTTTTGACTACCGATGCCGGTCATCACGAAAATGTCCCAAAAGTTAAAAAATTTATAGTAATTTCTATATTTTTTATACTTACCAATGACCCAGACATAGCTGGTGCTAACTCTTAAAATATAGGGCCAAACACAAATTTTGCCCCCCAATCCCCAAAATTTGCATCTAAAACCAAAGAAAACATGTCCTGAAAGGCCCTCCACACTTCACCTCTACTGCGCATGCGCAGTGTCAAGGACGTTCCGAAATTGGCGCCATTAATCATTCTAATAACCAGTGCCTGGTAAGCGCTATGTACTCAGCGGGGAGGCAAGAGTTCCCAACTCTTGGGAGGGCCATCCCCGTCTGGGTCATTGGTAAGTATAAAAAATATAGAAATTACTATAAATTTTTTAACATTTTTATACTGTACCAATGACCCAGACATAGCTGAATAGTAAAAAGGCTGGAGGGCCAAGGACATAGAGCAAAATGGAATACGCTCAATAATATAAAATAGAGTCATCCCCTGCAGGGAAAAAGAAGTAATAGGCCTTACATGTATCTTTCTTATTTATGATAAATTAGAAAGATACAACACCTTCCAAAATTGAGCTTCATACATCCATGTACTCTATTAATATCCCATATAATCCTTATACTAATAATTTTTAAAGTAAGCCAATAAATAAAGTAAGTCTAGAGAATAGAGACTCTTATACTCCTTAAAAATGTCTGAGGATTGCATAATCATGTCCGTTGACATATGCACTATTCAAAAGCTATACTTTAAAAACTAAGACTTGAATGAATTTTTAAAACATAAACTTCTCACTAAACAACCATCCCAATAACAGCTCAGAACTACTAACTCCGGAGGAGGTATCCCCTTGTTTTCATAGTAAAACAGGTGGCCCAAGGGAACACCTCCCCCCCCCCCCCCCTTTTTCTTGCCCTGGGTCAAATAGCCCAGAGCGAAGAGGGCAGCAGAAGGGAGACACTGCCGAAACAGACAGCCTACCTAGCTATAGTAGCAACTGTTAAGTGAATGACATTCTGAGCAGTAGATAAAAGACCTAACAATAGAGGCCTCCAGAAAAAATCTATAATAGCGACACTATTAATGTAAGCCCAAGATGTAGAAGAACTCTTACTTCATGAGCCGAAATCTTAAGCACAACTGCTAAGTCAATGATATACCATAAGCAGTACCGATAGTTAATAGAATCCATTAACAATAGAATGGAGCGTAACGTCCTTCTACTAGGCATCAAAGACAGAAGAAGCTTACGCCCGTAGTAATAAACAGATATCTGTTTATAAATACATAAACTCTAACCGGAAAGAGTAAAGGCCTATGCCCGTACGAAGACAGAAGGACCTTAATAACAATAGGTTCCGGATATTAGGAGCCTAACTCTTATGCAAAAATCCAACCTAAATAGTAAAGGAAGTAGTGATTCCGAAACTACGAAAGTGAAAATCATCCATCGATAGTGCATGAAACTCACTGACTCTTCAGTAAAAGAGAAACCAACAGAATTACTGTCTAAAAGGTCAGAATTTGAAAACTACTGTTTCCAGAGGCTCAAATGATTACTTAGCTTAATAAGAACCGAAGTTAAATTCCATATAGAAATTTAATCTAAAGATTCTAAGTCTATTTATCAAAAAGTTACTAACTGACTTAGATAAAGAGACATAAGACTCAATTGTAAACTATCCTAGAGTGCATAGGTATGAGGTAACATAAACCTATAACCTTAATAATAACAGGCTGCAGTAGATCTTGTGAAACAAGTATACTAAAAAATTGCAATGAGTAGTATGGAGGGATCAACAATATGAACATAATGATCCCTACACCAACGACGGAAGAGCCTCCACTTTAGCCGCATAGAATAGCGAAGAAGAGGATCTCCTATAGTAAGAAATCGCGTCCAAAGCTCGTCCAGTACAATGCTTACAATGCAATACGGACCACACAACGGAATACATGAAGGTTGCGACCTTGCGGGTTGTGATAAAGATGACACGATTTACCCAGTGAAAAAAGATCCTCACATTGAGGAAGATTTCACGTTAAGTCCCACAGTAGACAACAGAGTAAATTACCCATGGTCTCTGTGAAGACAGAGATGCTATCAACAGAAATGTATTGTGGTTGTTTATCTTAGCAATACCTGCTGAAACAACAGCGCCGGAGGATACGCGTATCCTATCATTCCGTCCTATAGATCAATAGAGCGTTAACAACATTAGCTCAGAGATCCGGACAAGCCAACACATACGTCTGCAATTGATTAGCAAGCTGTGTCGTAAATAAATCATCATTGGGCGCTCCCATAGATAGCAAATCTGATTGAATACTTGTTTGTTGAGAGTCCATTCAGACAGCAACAAGCGACCCCTAAGTGAACGGGAGTCTGGTAAAACAATCAGACGACCCGGAATATGACAGACCAAAACAGAACTTGGTGTACTATAACCAACAGACGGATTCTTTCCATTAAATTGAATAACGGAAACGAAAGAGTGCCTCCCTGGTTCCGGAGATACGCCACTACTGTCGAATTAACTTACAGGATTTGGGCATGCGTTTCTGAATAATGTTCATGCAATGACATAAAGCAAGCCTAAAAAACATTATTCTGCGGAAGATAATTGGTTGCTAGGAGACTGCGGAACCCAAAGACCCTGGCACTTCGAATCCGTTGGGATCAGTATTATATCCCAATCTGATAGACTGGCAACCGTCATAACAGCAACACTCGGGTCCGGCAACTGCAGTGGCACTCTCTGAGTCAACCACCGAATGTTTGCCCCAGTCTGAATCTCTTGTAACACTAGATAGACAAGAGAACGTGTAAATCGAGCAATTCATGGATTGCTGAAAAGTTGCCGTCGAAGAGAAGCTTCTCCGAGAACGAAGCGACTCTGAGAGAGTTCTTAACCTTACTATCCACGCGCGTGGATGTAGCTAGGGCTGCGTCACGTCTAACCAACTCCAATCAGCCACTGAAGGGTGGAGTTATACGTGAACAAACTACTGCCCTCAAAAGAAATTACATTGAGAATAATGTCCCGTAAATCTTTTCTTGAAGACGTAATGATAACGCCTCGCATATGATAAAGCGTCTAAGTTAAGTCTACTAGACATCATTGTCGTTTCCAACATTGAAGTTGGAAAAGACATAGACGGCGAAAAAGAATATTTCCAGTCTTTAACCACACCGTCTAGACGCATATGAACTCTCGGTATGCCCTGCACTGCCAAAATAAACTATTCGTATAAATGATAAAACGGCAGAAATGAGCAACGCGGACAAGAAACTAAACTATCATGCTTGGTAGCAGGCTTGTATGCATATATAGCGTCGAAAAATAAAACACATGTTGTAATGAAATTATTGGACTGCGTCGGTAAGTCAGGGACAATGTCCCCGAACCGATCGAAAATTCCGAGTCCAATGACGCTATAAGTCTCTTATCCAACATCGCAGCAATGTAGTCCGAAATAACAATCACTGGAAGATAATGCCAGAAGATATGAATGGCAGCTTCCGATACTACGAAAGGGAAAACTCGAAATCTTTCGAATCCCTTTCGCCATCCTGTCGGACCCTATAAAGCGTTCGGTCGTCCGTACCTGATGCAACCGCGGACCGCACCGACCCAGCGCCGTCGGATAATTCCTGATTCAACCAAGAAACTGTCAATTGCTGGGATGCTGCGAAACAACTGTGCTAACTCGGATAGCACGTCCGTCACTGAGGCCTGAGGAGAAGCGGTCCTACAATGCATTGCCGCTGGAAGCTCCGTGATCGTTACCCCGTGCATACTACCAATATGCGAGCGAACGGAGTGTATAGGCCTCGTGTCCCTTGGCTACCGGATGGCGTGACCTATTCGCCGTGGAATCACTGAATGACGAAACTGATCGGAAATTCGAGGTCACGTAGCCAATGTGCGGTCGTGTGCCCTGCTATGAGGATGAGGAAGCATTATGGACAGTCTCTCGGACTGTCAATATAACGGAGCGTCCCGACCGACAGACATATGCTCCGAATGTAAAATATCAGAACCACAACATGCGGTCCCCTATGTTGTTGGACGAGAGAGGGACCTCTCTCGCTCACAGCCCGGACGGACCTGGACAAGCCAGGAACCGGACTAACAGGCTTCCTCCGATCTGTCCTCAATCTGCCGTCACTGGGTGAGTACTAAAGTAATTAAAGTGCTCGCATCACCCAAATCTCCTTCCTAGACCGCAACGGACGAACCCGGCAGCCGAACCATTCGATGAATGCACGCTACACCGGGTGAGCTAGCAAATGTCACTCCGTAGGCGATAGACATATTCCATGAGCACTTATTGCCGCTAGCTCTTCATTAACTATGACGACAGAGGCACACTTTTGAAAGACATCTCCGTAACTTTGCGAACAAGAAACCAGAAATGCTTGGTTATAGCAAGCATATAATAATAATATATATAGCGTCGTTCAATAATTCGAAAGTTTGTGTGACATTATTGGACTATGTCGGAACTGAGGGACGATGTCCCTGAACCGAACCAAAAATTTCTAAGTCCACCGACGCTACCAGTTTCTTATCCGGCATCGCAGCAATCTGGTCCGACGAAAGAAGCTGTAGAAGACCAAGTCAGATGACATACACAACAGCATATGTTGTTCCGAAAGGGAAAGCTCGAAATCCTCCAAATCCCTTTCGGTATCCCGCCGAACCGGATAAAATTTTCGGACGTCCGTACCCGCTTCCGCGGAGCGTCCCGACCCAGCATCGTCGGATAAAAAATATGCGACAGATTCAGTTGATGCTGGGATGCTGCGATAAACTGTGCTATTTAGGAAAGCACGTCCGTTCCCGAGGCCTGTGCAGTAGCGGTCTTACGATGTATTGCCGCCGGAAGCTCCGTGTACGTTGACTCCCGCACACTTCCTATGCGAACGTCCGGAGTCTGCAGGCCTCGTGTCCCTGGCTACCGGATGGTGTGACCTGGTCGCCGATGATTCTCTGACTGGCGAAGCTGACTGGATATCCGTGGTCACGTAGCCAAGAGCGGTCGTGTGCGCTACCATGAGAATGAGGAAGCCTTATTGACAGTCTACTCCGGACTGACTATATGTCGGAGCGTCCCGAGCGACGGACGTATGCTCCGAATGCGAAACATTTTGTACCACAACATCTGGGGCCAGATGTTGTTGTACGAGAGAGGGGCCTCTCTCGCTCGCCGTCCGGATGGACCAGAACGAGCTATGAACCGGACTAAAAGGCTTCCTCCATTCTCCCCCCGATCCGCCGTCACTGGGTGTGCATTTGGTTGATTTATAGTGCTCGCATCACCCCAAAATTCCTTCTAGACCGCAACAGTCGAACCCGGCTGCCGAACCATTCGGTGAATGGACAATACACCGGGCGAGCTAGCGGACGTCAAAGGCCGTCGAACCTACTAGGGTCCTCTTAGGCAAATGGCGTATTTACATGAGCACTTTTCCGCTAGCCCTTCATTAATTGTGACGACGGAGGCACACTGTTGGAAGACTTCACAGATACATCACCCTAATCTTGATCGTCTGAAATAGAAATTGATAAAGTAGAGTGACCCTGCGGGGAAAGGACCGGAGTGTCCAATTCCCCAATAACATACCGTGACATACGCTTCCCATATTGTCATCGAAATCATACGATACAGAACAGGAGTTAATGCGAGTACACTGACCACATATAGAATGATTATAAAAGTCAGAGGAAGACTTCCTCTTATTACAATTGATCAATATCCTTTCAATGTGAAAAGAAAACAAGTCCTGGTACTCGCACTAACCCCTGGCAATCAAAATACATAATAATAATAATATGATCCATTAATATAGAAAAAATAATTGAAATCAAAATATTTTGAAAAAATATTTTTTCAGAACAGCCCAAGTTTCTGAAAAGTAACGTTGAGCCCCAATGGATCCCAAGCCTAAGTGTGGACAAAAATTTTAAAAATATTTTAAACAATTTATTCAACACTTACGAACAATAATAATGTATCTAGTTATGATTAAAATAACATCAAGATATTATTTTCCAGAAATCCCCCCTCACACAGAGGGCTGTTGTAAATGTAAACAATGAATGTAAAAACACTAAAATAAGACTCCAGGCACCCAGGCCCGGAATCAGTTACCAAAAATACACTATCTGATGCAAAACAGAGACTTCCAGAGAAGAAACTGCAGAACATCAGATGGTAGATGCAGAACACAACGCCTAACCACCCGTAGGTGAAGACGTAAACATGGGGAAAAGAACAGAATTCATTCTGTTATTCAGCTAAAACTCCCAAGAAAATTTAGTAATAATAATTACAAAAACTATGCCAAAAGCATGGGAGAATAGCAAGAGGGACTTAAAGGACAGGGAGAGAGGAAAACACTGAAAAAACAGTGTAACTACATAATCAGAATGACAACAAAATGGCTGCTGCCTCGAAAATAGGTAACTTAACATAATTTCACTAAAAAATTTTAAGTTACAGCCCTGATAGTATTCTGTCACACATTTTTCCTCTCCTCCTTCTCTATCCTCCTTAGAATCACCATTTCACTAATATTTATGTGTCTGGCATCATTTAAACTGAGATTTACAAGCACAAAGATCAGTCAGATGTTAACTGATGAAGGGCCAAACTTAGAATGATTAATGGCGCCAATTTCGGAACGACCTTGACACTGCACATGCGCAGTAGAGGTGAAGTGAGGAGGGCCTTTCAGGACATGTTTTCTTTGGTTTTAGATGCAAATTTTGGGGATTGGGGGGCAAAATTTGTGTTTGGCCCTATATTTTAAGAGTTAGCACCAGCTATGTCTGGGTCATTGGTACAGTATAAAAATATTTCAATTGTTCAATCAAAATAACATTATGAGCAAGTGTTTGGGATTTTTTTTTTCTCAATTTAATCTTTTCACATTTTCAGCTAAAAAAATAAAATTCCCAAACTACATGGTTTTGTGTTATTTATTACTGTCAGCCCTCATGTTTATCAACTTTATGTTGAAGACGAATGGGAAATCCACAGTTCAATATTAATGACAGCGTGTTCAGTGACCCAAATTGTTCCTTTTCATTACTTTAGAAAATGAGTTGAGAAATTACCTGATGTGATCCCTGCAAAAATAGCTGCTCAAAAATAAATACGAATTCATTCCCCCCGAGTTGTAATATCCAGTTTGATCCATGCTACATGAAAGTCTGTTTTGAAAACAAAACAAGGGAAAGCCATATTGTTTACAACAAGAGGCCCCACGGGGCCTGAAGTGCTCATCTTGTACAGAACACAATTTAAACAGAGTCCAAGAATGAGTCTACATTAAGCAAGCCATCTCCATAGACTACACTGTCAATCCTTGAGTCCCTCAGGAGTGACAAAAATAATCTGGGCATCATGCCTTTTCTTCAGTTGATCATAAGTAAAATGTAGAGCTCCCCTATGAAGTCCCTTGATACAACCTATGTGGATTAATCTTAGTACATCTAGAGGGTACTGAATACAAAATTTTTAATTCTTCAGCAAAATGGCCAATTCCGGCTCCCATAGAGAGTCCAAATATTAACCCAGGCTCTTGATTTGAACATAGTTAAATCTGACTTCCCTAGAGATGTTGTGTATCGAATATGAAAGCATTCTGACTGTTGGATCTGAAGAAGAGAAATTGTAAAGAAATTTCTTCGAATTGCACTAAGTTCAAATTTGGGCTACCATAGCGAGCCCAAATATTGACCTATGGATCCGATTTGAACAAACTTGAATCTGACCCCCCAAGAGATGTTGTATAACAAATGTGAAAGCATTCTGACAAGTGAATCTGAAGAAGAAGATTTTTGAAGAAATTCCCTCATATTGTACTAAGTTAAATTTCATGTTCCCATATGGAGCCCAAATATTAACCTAGGCACTCGAATTGAACAACCTGGAATCTGACCCCCTTAGAGATGTTGTATAACAAATATAAAAGCATTCCGACTGGTGGATCTGAAGAAGAAGATTTTTAAAGAAATTTTCTCATATTGCACTAAGTAAAAATTTGGACTACCATAGTGAGCCCAAATATATACCTAGGCATTTGATTTGAAGAAACTTGAATCTGACCCCCATAGAGATGTTGCATACCAAATATCAAAGCATTCTGACTGATGGATCTGAAGAAGAAGATTTTTTTAAATTACCCTCCATATTGAACAAAGATAAAATTTGGGCTTCCGTAGGAAGCCCAAATATTAACCTAGGGTCTTGGTTTGAACAATGTAGAATCTGACCCTCATAACAATGATGTATACCAAATATTAAAAGATTCTGACTTGTGGTTCTGAAGAAGAAGGTTTTTAAAGAATATTCCCCATATTACCCTATGTTAAAACTTCGGGCTCCTGTAGAGAGCCCAAATATGAACCAATGAGCTTTATTTCAACAAACTTTTATCTGACCCCACTATAAATGTTGTATACCAAATATCAAAAGATTCTGATAATTGGTTCTGGAGAAAAGATTTTTTAAAATTTTTGCAAATATGCTGACTCAGCATTTTTTCGATGCCCCCTTACAGAACACCCTAACATAACCGATGGCAATTTTTTTTTACCATTCAATTCTACTGGATACTTCATACCAAATAAAAGCTCTCTGTTCCGTGGGGTTTGGGAAATATGGGCGTTTGAAAATATTTCTATTTTTAGCTCCCAGGGTTCCCATGGGAATGCGGGAATTTTTTTTTTGTTTTTTTTTGCATGGGTCAAGTACTTATGACCCAATACTACCACAAACCAAATTTGGTTCATACCGGACCATCGGTTCAGAAAATAGAAATTTTGGGCGGGGCCAAAAATCTTACCCCTCCTATTACAAAGCCAAATATTACTTTACGAACTTCGTTTGAACAAACTTGATTCTACACCTCATATGGAAGCTCCATAGCAAATATCAAGTCATTGTACACACTGGTTCTTGAGAAGAAGATTTTTAAAATATTTTGGAGCATTTTCCCCACTCCCTCCCTATGGGGCTGGGCATACTGAGCTGAACAAAAATGAAATGCCCCTTTGGGACCATCACTCACACAAACTTTCACTTGAATTGGCCCAGTGGCTTTGGAGGAGAAGACCAAAACATGGTGTTGACGGACGACGGACAACGGACGGCAAGCGATTAGATTAGCTCAGCTTGACTTTGTCAAGATGAGCTAACAATGGGGACACATTATGTGCACCAGGGCGGTCCGTTTAAAAATAGTTTATTTATGAAACATGCATGTTATGCCAAATCTATTCTCATACTGTCGCCGTTATGTGAAATCAAAATTATATAAACTTGAAATATAAACAGACGTCCCCTGTTCATCTTGCTCTTGGAGAAAGTGAATGCCACAGGCTGGGGAGGGGATCAGACGTCCCCTGTTCATCTTGCACTTGGAGAAAGTGAACGTCACAGGATGGGGGGGGGGAGGGGGGGGCTTAGACATCCCCTGTTCATCTTGCTCATGAAGAAAGTGAACACCACAGGTTTGGGGGTGGTGGGGTGGGAGGCTCAGACGTCCCCTGTTCATCTTGCTCTTGGTGCAGTTATCCCACAACTTATTACCAATGAATTAAGTTGTGTGGTAACCGCAAGAAAAATTCTCATTTTTTTTCTTCTCTGGCCATTACAGCCAGGTTCAGTGTTGATACGTCAATAACTGGGAAGTGGATAGTGCGGAAAGTTATCCGGTGCCAACAATGTTGGCTGCGAACTGCCCCCTGTTCATCTTGCACTTTGAGAAAGTTAACACAACATAATTTATTGTTTGTTTTTTTTCACAATTGGAGTTATGAATACTGAGGGCCAGGTGTAAGCCTGGCAGCTGATTTTAGGGAGACGTGACTTCTCCCTCCAGAAACTTTAGGGAGAAGTCAGGGGCCAGAAGGGAGAAGTCAGTGGACATGAGGGAGATTCAGAAAAAAACAAAACGTATATGACATTGTGACAAAATAAATGTACACCGAGGACACAATTGTGGAGAAAAAAATAAATAAAAGTTATACAAACACACATACACACACAAAACTAAGTCATGTAGGTTAAAATCATCCCCCCTCCCCTACAAAAAATTGTGTTGTCCATGGTTTCTGAATACCCTACCTCTTTCCCTAACAGTGATGACTGGGGTTACCATGCAGTTGATTTTGTATTTGCCTCAATGCAGTGGATTTGAAATTTAGCACTACCCATGGTGAGAGTGTTCTTCTCTGTAATTGAAGGTATATTCTTTTAAAAAAAATATTTAAAGTATTTAAAATAAATTTCAAGTTCACATAAGAAGCTGGGTCATTCATGGTTTCTGAATGTCCTAATTGAATTGAAAAGTGTAGTTAAAAAAGTTTTCGACCTCCTTCGTAAATTAAGCGTCATTAACAATTGGATTTAATTTATTTCTAAGGTAAATGACAAAATATTTCAGTTGTCTTCCTTACCTGCTGCGCTGGGTGATAATACTCTGTTCAGAAAAATGACAATTTCTGCCATCCATCTTACATTGACATGTGCGATTGGTGCTATAAGGCCTGCCATTCTTATCCATCCTAATATGTGTGATTTCTATCGTAGCCTTATTACATTTAACCCCCTTCAAACACATGTACAGGTTTTCAAAGAAAAACTTTCAATGCGAATTGCAGGGCGAATTTCAATGCAACCAATTTTTCTGTGGAACAGAGTGTAACCGTAAGCAATTTTGACGTTTTTATGGATGAACTGTCCCCTGCACACTTTTTTTGGTTTTGAAACGGTGGTTATCTTTAATAAATTCTAATAAACTCGATGCGTGTTTTGTGTGATTCGTTGTTTTTGCTGACGCTTTTGGTTTTAAATAGCATTTTGTGCTGGTTGCTATCAGTTAAATATAAAATTGGGCTAATTTAGGCTATTTTCAGAGCCGTATGACGGATTTTAACAGCAGCCGTGTTTACTTTTTTGTGAATGCGGAAGCGTTGTTTTTTTTGGAAATAAAACAAAAGAAAATACAGTAAACTGCCATGTCTCCCAAGGAAGTTTTGGAGGGCGACTTGAATTTTGCCCCCAATGTAAGCAAAGGCGACTTGAGGAATGACAAGGCGACTTCTTCGCCCTAGTCGCCCACTCGGCTGACCCCTGCTGAGGGCACCTTTTTAATGTGGGTAATACAAAACACAGTTCACATATTTTTTTTTATAAACACAATTCAAATTGGAAATGTAACAACTGAACAAACATGTTTCCAGGTGAAAACAAATTGACCACATGCGTTTTTTACCTCATTTGTTATCATTGACATTTTGTTTATATTTCGTGCTGATTTTGTTGATTTTTTTTATTGAAATGTATTTTTAAATGATTCATGATTCCGATGGAAAAAAAAAGGAATAAAACAAATACATAAAAGTTTATGTACATTATTAATTTATTTAATATCAATGGGAACACAAGATACACCAACAAGATCAACTGTCCTGTACACAGATCATTCCTGGCTGGTCAACCTTTCATTTACATTCGGTCTCATTCGAGGATAAGCCCACCCCCATTTTTTTTACATGCCCCCTGGGTTTAATGACGGGTTGGTACGGTACTCGGCGCTGTCAAAGTACAGAAAATGGAACCGAGTAATTTTGGAAAAGACCGAAAATGTTGGTTGGGTACATCCTGGTTACCAAACAAAAGAGGGAAAAAATGAACATTGAGAGCCAGTTGTATTACAAGAAACATTCAACGATTTATATTTTGATGTTGGTGAAGCAGAACTGGAAGAATCAAACTAAGACAATGAGACACTGTGCGGGAGTCAGGGTGTGTGACACAACACGTGCTGCAGACAAACTGTCTATAAAGTTCTTTGAAGGTTTATCGAGTTTCTGGTCGGTTGTTACATTGTCGCAGCCACTATCTGAAGCCAGCGATCGGCAGAACGTTTTTTTCCAAGCATTTTGTAACTCTATTTCCCCGGAGATGTGAATTCACTGACCTTTCTAATGTGATTTTGTTGGCTTGCGAGTCCTCCTACTGTGTTTCGACTAGTCGACAACAAAAACCAGAGTCAAATATAGGAGAAAAAACCGTTGACGTCGACTAGTCGACTAATAGTTTCAGCACTAATAAATATTATAAAATTACAGCACTAAACGTTTCAAACCACCGTTTCTTCCTTCCTTCATCCAGTTGTGTCCTTGGATCCACCAAATTAACCATTTATTTGAGTCTGGCATCATTGAAACTGAGATTTAAAAGCACAGAAATCAGTTTGATGTTATCTGACTGAAGGGCCAAACAAATAAAAGTGTCAATGACACCGTAGCTTAACTTGTGTGTCGTGTTTGATGAAAAAGATTTGTTTATGAAAGGATTATGAAATAAGACAAGAATTGTGATAATTGGGAATATGTTCATTTCTGTTCCCTGCATGCTATGTTTTTGATAAAAAATAATATGAGGTGTAGACTGTACTAAAGAGCTGAGAGGTGGGTTAATATAACCTCACAGTTAATGTATGTGGCCCTCATAGTTAACGTATATCAACGAAAGTTACCAAGTTACAGCGAAATTATTCCAAAACGAGTCATCCTATCAAGTTACATTGAAATCCCTTCATAAATATGGCCTGTAGACAGTGCTAAAGGTTTCCGGGCTTCGGGCACCTGTAGCCGTCAGTTTCCCAATTGCGTCCAAAGAGGACATTCTCATCTAGACATTATATGAAGTCAACCTACCAAGTTACAATGAAATCCCTTCATAAATATGACCTGTAGACTGTGCTAAAGGTTTTTGGGCTTTGGGCCCGGGCAGCCATCATGGTTGAATATCGCAACCAAAAGGGGACATTCTCATCTGGGCATCATCTGGAGTGATCCTACGAAGTTACAAAGAAATACCTTCATAAATAAGACCTGTAGACTGTGCTCAAGGTTTTCGGGCTTCGGGCCCCTGGAGCCGTCACAGTTGACCAATTACGACCAAAAGGGGATGTCATCATCTAGGCATTATATGGAGTCAAACTAACAGGTTACAATGAAATCCTTACATAAATATGACCTATAGACTATGCTAAAGGTTTTGGGCTCGGGCAGCCCTCAAGGCTGAATGATCGCGACCAAAAGGGGACGTGCTCATCTGGACATTATTTGGAGTCATCCTACCAAGGTACAATGAAATCCCTTCATAAATATCACCTGTAGACTGTGCTAAAGGTTTTCGGGCTTCAGGCCCCTGTAGCCGTCACAGTTGCCTAATGGTGCCCAAAAGGGGCTGCTCTCATCTAGACATTATATGAAGTCAACCTACCAAGTTACAATGAAATCCCTTCATAAATATGAACTGGGCTTTGGGCTCGGGCAGCCATCATGGTTGAATGATCGCAACCAAAAGGGCACATTCTCATCTGGGCATCATCTGGAGTGATCCTACGGAGTTACAATGAAATTCCTTTATAAATATGACCTGTAGACTGTGCTCAAGATTTTCGGGCTTTGGGCACCTGTAGCCATCACAGTTGACCAATCACGACCAAAAGGGGATGCCATCATCTAGGCATTATATGGAGTCAACCTAACAAGTTACAATGAAATCCTTCCATAAATACGACCTATAGACTATGCTAAAGGTTTTTGGGCTTGGGCAGCCATCAAGGCTGAATGATCGCGACCAAAAGGGGACGTTCTCATCTAGACATTATTTGGAGTCATCCTACCAAGCTACAAAATCATCCCTTCATAATTATGACCTGTAGACTGTTCTAAAGGTTTTCGAGCTTCGGGCCCCTGTAGCCGTCACAGCTGCCCAATCGTGTCCAAAAGGGGACGTTCTCATCTAGACATTATATAAAGTCAAACCTACCAGGTTACAATGAAATCCCTTCATAAATATGACCTGTAGACTGTGCTCGAGGCATTCGGGCTTCGGGCTAGGGCAGCCATAATGGTTGAATGATCGCAACCAAAAGGGGACATTCTCATCTAGGCATCATCTGGAGTGATCCTACGAAATTACAATGAAATACCTTCATAAATATGACCTGTAAATTGTGCACAAGATTTTCAGGCTTCGGGCACCTGTAGCCATCACAGTTCACCAATCACGACCAAAAGGGGATGTCATTATCTAGGCATTATATGGAGTCAACCTAACAGGTTACAATGAAATCCTTCCATAAATATGACCTTTTGCCTATGCTAAAGGTTTTTGGGCTCGGGCACCCATCAAGGCTGAATGATCATGATCAAAATGCGACGTTCTCATCTAGACATTATTTGGAGTCATCCTACCAAGTTACAATGAAATCCCTTCATAAATATCACCTGTAGACTGTGCTAAAGGTTTTCGGGCTTTGGGCTCCTGTAGCCGTCACAGTTGCCCAATCAGGACCAAATGGGGACTTTCTCATCTAGACATTGTATGAAGTCAACCCACCAAGTTACAATGAAATTCCTCAATAAATATGACCTGTAGACTGTGCTAAAGGTTTTCGGGTTTTGGGCTCGGGCAGTCGTCACAGTTGGCAGATCAGGCCCAAATGGGGAAATTCTCATCTAGAGATCATAAGGAGTCATCCTACCAAGTTACAATGAAATCCCTCCATAATACACATGACCTGCAGACTGTGCTAAAAGTTTTTGGGTTTCGGGCTTGGGCAGCCATGACAGTTGATAGATCATGCCCAAAAGGGAAGTTCTCATCTAGGCATTATACAGAGGCATCCTACCAAGTTACAATGAAATCCCTTCATAAATATGACCTGTAGACTGTGCTAATGGTTTTCGGGTTTTGGGCTCGGGCAGCCATACCGGTTGCCCGATCGCGACCAAAAGGGGACATTCTCATCTAGACATGACCCCAAACCTGCATATGAAATTTCGTGACGATCAGACAAGAAGTGCGGGTGTAGCCCGTGCTAAAGGAAAATGTGAACAGACTCACAGACTCCGAGACTAACAGACTTCCGCACGCGTGATGGCAATAGCTTATCTTGACTATGTCAAGTTAAGCTAAAAATGATGTTGGCGCCAGTTTCGGTGACTTCCTGGCATCTACACATGCGTGCAGAGTAAACGTATGGAGGGCCAGATAGGACTTCTAATTTTCGGTTTTGCATGCAAATTTTGGGGATTGGGGGGCAAAATTTGTGTTTGGCCCCAGATAATTTGAGTTAGCACTAGCTAAGTCTGGGCCATTGGTATACAGTATAAAAATATTAAAAGTCCTATCTGGCCCTCCCTACTTTTAGTACTTGTGCATGTGCATATTACTTAGCATAAATGATTACGCTAATTGGGTGTAACAAGCCCCCATTTTTAGGGCTAGTGCGGAATAAGACACTTCAAATTTGGAAAGGCGTGCCAGAGAGTGAGAGACTAACGCCCAAAAACACACGCCATATATAATGTAACAAGCAGTTGTACAAAAGATCAGAATAATCTACAGATGATAACAGTTTCACTCATAGTTACACACTTATTATAAGGCCAGAGGAGGAAAAGAGAAAATCCCCTCCCCTCCCCTCCTTTTTTGGAAAGAATAATCTTCAAAACAAAGAGGGAAGCGGTCTGGAATCAGTGAAAAAGCGGTACCAAATAATATATATATTCACCTAAAAGAAGAACTTATACACTTCTGGGCCAAACAACAGGCGACCACGTTCAGTGTACAATTAATTCCAATAATGAATCTCCAAATTGTAACCATTCAATTATATGAGAATAGGAATATGCCTTGTGTACAGCTTTCGGTTGGAGACTGGATTCAGAACATGGAATGGGATATGATTAAAAAACCTGTCACGGACCATCCCCAAATAATTCATTGTTCCCAAGGTTCGTTAAAACCAATGACTGTTCGGAGAAAGAATATACCACTCCGAATAATGAAGCCAAAAATAGAGAACGTATGCATAGACAGCCTGTTGGAAACTCCATAACTGTTCCAACTAGCCCCAAAATTCTCCTGAGCTCTATACTAACAGAGACAGAATTTAAGAGAATCTATTCAGTAATACGTCTGCCTAATAATATATACATATTATGCATGCAATGAACAGAATCCCACCTGTACTCTCATCTGAATACAGCCTGTATCAAATGCATGACTGAGCAATACAAAAACTAACCAGGAAACTGAAGGAATAAAACAACGTTAATGCGAATAACCTGAGGAACAGACTCATACGTCATAAGAAAAGCAGACAACTCTGAGAGTAACTTCTCAGAATGGACTAATTGCCACATTTGGAGACTGTCGGACAGATAACCGACATGCCTGCCACACAGGAACACGAAGGCTAGCAATATCAACTGAATGCATTCATGAAAGAATTTGGAATCAAAAAACAGTTACTGTTCAGGAATCATATGCTCAAAAACAACTTATGAACGACCAACCACAGGAAGCAAACCAACTAAAGAGTGGATATGACCCTGATGTTGGCATTAGACCACAACCCACCCGCCAATCGAAGAGCAATGAAAGACATGCATATAATTGAAAGCCTGAGGCTTACAGGAAGAAAACTACGTCCTGCCCTGTAATCACCTCTTAACATATCAAGAAAACTACGTCCTGCCCTGTAATCACCTCTTAACATATCAGCAGAGGGGGTTGTTAGTGTTAGTTATCTAGAATAGTATAGAAACCATAGGTCTCCTTCACGTCTGACCGACTCCATAATGCCACTAAGGACGGAGGGGGACGTGATGAACATGGCACTATTGCAAGGAATATACACGCTGAAACAGCATCGACATATCCCTTGACATCAAGACCCATGGCATCAAATAATACACCATATAGACATAATATCCAATCCACCAAGTGGAAATATAATCCACAACAATAGATTGGATAAAAATGAAGTGGGAGACGAAAACTATGTTCCGGCACCTGATCATAAAAACCTAGAAGAACTCCTTGTGCCTCGTTCCGATTATAGCAGGAAATATATTCCTGAAAAGGAGTTAACTATAGGCATTCGAAAGAACGCTCATTAATCACACTAGGTTAATATGGCGTCATCAATAGAGCTAAAAGCCTCAGACAACTAACACAAAAACAATACCGCTAAGGAGAGAACAACTTTTCTCTTGTAACAGTACCTTGTCCGATAGGACAGTGGTCTCATCCTGGCTGAAGCAGCTAAAGGTCTTCCTATTTGTGAAGACAATTAAATGGCTGTTAACTACGGCCCTAGAAGCTCACTAAAGGAGACTTACAATGCTAGCCACTAATGACAGGGAAAAACACCACCCATAATTCGAGCTAGGCTACTCTAGTGTCAACAATAAGACTAAATAAAGTCTGTGACACTAAGGAAAACACCGAGAAGGAAAATATGAACTCTTTCCTTTAGCGGTTCTATTCCCAAAAGACAGCAGTATCAGCCTAGCTAATGAAGCTCAGAAGACTTCATCTGTGTGAAGACAGATATCTCGGTGTAATTTTTGTGACTTTAGAAAGCTCACTAGATGAAGACTTACAACGTTAGTTGCTCAAGTTAAGGGAAAAAGGGCTGCACTTGATTCTTATAAGGCGTCAACAAAAGGACTAAAAGCCCCAGACGCCTAAGAATACAACACCGAGAATGAAACAACGTACTCTTTCCTTTTAACGGCCCTAATTCAAAAGAGACAGCAGTCTCAGATTAGCTAGCGCAGCTAATAAGACAGATATCTCGGTGAAACTGTGACTTTGAAAGCTCACTAAACAGAGACTTACAACATTAGTCACTCAAGGTAAGGAATAAGGACCGTTCTTCTAACGGACTCCAAAGAGACAATAGTCTCAGCTTAGCTAACGCAGTTTATTAGTCTTCATCTCCATGAAGACAAATATCTGCGTCACCTGCGGCCTTGGAAAGCTCACTAAACAGAGACTTACAACATTAGGCGCAATGTATAAGAAAAAGACCGCTGTAAAATATATAAGGCCACTATGAAGTTAGCCGCTAATGATATATAAACACAGACTGCTATTAATTCACATAAGTCAAACTAAGGCAACAACAATAGGACTAATTGCCTGTGATGTCTTGGATTACTATACCGAGAAGGAAAACGTAATCTTTCCTTCTAAAGGCCTTATTCCAAAAAGCTAGCAGTCTAAGCATAGCTAACACGGCCTAGAGGTCATATTTCGGTGAAGGCAGATATCTGTGTGTTACACTGCGGCCTTAGACAGCTCACTAAACAGAGACTTATGACATTAGCCACTAATGTATAAGAAAAGACCCAACACACTAAAGTTTCTCCAGCTCGTGGTGTGGCTCCAGACCTCGTCGAGCGTTCCGTTTAGAAACTTGTAGGCTTCTACCCCTTAGCGTGCTTTTTCATGGAAAAGGGAGGCATAACAACAGCCGACCCCAGCTGAAGTGTGGAAGAAGCATCCCGACTCGCACATTTCGGATGGGTGCTCTGACTCATTGAAGTTTCTAATGACAGAAAACAGTCGACCCCGACTGCTAATGGGACGGAGAGGGTTCTCCAACACGCGATCTGACCCCAGATCTCGCCGAGCATCCTGTAGAGAAACTTTCAGGCTTCTTCTCCTTATTGCCATTGTCGCTGGGTGATCTTTACATTATAAGGTGCTCACTCTACCCACGTTAGACTACTCCACTGCAATGGACCTACCCAGCATCCCGGCTCCCATATAGGGATGACTGCTTCACTGGTCAAGCTAGCTGCATGCAGAGAATTAAGCTTCTAATGGCTTTAATCCTGTGCAAATATCATGAGCACCTTGGCAGCTAGCTCTGTTTACTCATCAGAGTGGGGCTCATCAGAGTGCGACGACGGCAGCACGTAACGGACAGGTGTCAAGGTACCATCACCATGTTCTTGTTCCTCTGAAAAAGAGACTGAAAGACTAGTATTAGCCAGCGGTGAAAGCTCCTACATCAGAACTTCACCACCCACCACACAGGTTGACACCCGTTTCCAACATTGCATCCCATAGTACAAGTATTGAAGGAGTGCCGTGACTATCGGCAAACAACAAGCCTTTAATCCCGAGGCTTCCTGGATTTACACTAAGTACCAATTATAATAATGGATATAATAATAATGAAGCCAAAAACATAAGTCCGCTGCACTCCCAATTATAATACAGAATAAACATCACAAGGATATATAACATAGACAATAACAAAAATTTTCAAAATAAATTTTAAAACATTTTCCAAACAATTTTGAATGAAGCCTAAGTGCCGCAAGGGAACCTCATGAGCCAAAGGGCATCCCGATAAAGCCTAAGTGTGGACAAGCACAAACTAATTAAAGCTAAACTACCGGAATAAGATATAATATGTATCCTAATAGAAAAAACAATAATTGTTTTTAACTAAACACTGACTTAATACGAATCCAAAACGTTATTCAACAGACAACGTCAAGAGGAAAAACTGGAAACTAACCAACAACAGGCACAACAAATGCCCAAAGTCAGTAACCGATCAACAACCACCTGATGCAAAGCTAGATCTTCATATGAAGAAAAAACAATGCATCTGGTAGAAGATGCAAGAATACAAAACATCCTGAACAGTAATGAACAGGACATAAACATAAGGGATAAACCGAATACCTATTCCGTTTTACAAGCACCCAAAAATTTAATAAAAAATTCTTCAATAAAAAAGTCGAAAGAGCTTGGGAGTATAACAAGAGGGTTCAGGAGAGGGAAGGGAAGTAATACTAACAAAACAATAGTGGAGTCATATTATAATGACGACGTTCAAAAGCATATTCCGAAATTGGGGAACATGAATAATTTCACATAAAAATAATAAAGTTACAGCCGTGAACATCCGAAACCACTGTTATTCACTTCCAGCATCCTCCTACACTGTTGATTCCATGAAAACCATCATTGATTTGTGTCTGGCATCTTCAAAAATGAGATTTTTAAGCACAGATGTCAGTTCAGTTGTTACTGACTTTGGGCCAAACAGAAGAATGATGTTGGCACCAATTCCGGTCTCTTCCTGGGTATTGCGCATGTGCAAGTACTAAAAGTATGGAGGGCCAGATAGGACTTTTAATTTTCAGTATTGTATGAAAATTTTGGGGATTGGGGGGTTCAAAATTTGTGTTTGGCCCTTAATAATATTGAGGTTGCACCAGCCAAGTCTGGGCCATTGGGTTTTAGGATAAAAATTTGAACAACATCATTGAGCATTTTATTGGCTTGCAATGTTTTCCCAAAATACGTTATTTATTTATTTATTGGAGTTAATGTCACATCAGCAGCCGGGGCTATATTGTGGCAACAATCAGTTATGTATGATAAAAGTTGTTATCAGAAAGTGAAGTAGTTGTTTATTTATTTATTAGTGCTCAATGCCACATCAGCAGCTAAGGATATATCATGGCGAGAAAACGGTTGAAAGGAAAAAATGTCATTATCAAGAATGAAGTAAATAGGCAGAATAACAAGAGGGATGTTACATCCCAACGCTCACCTACATTCGCGCTTGATAATGTCGTTCCAATGTAATATGCCTAATATTTAGTTAATATAAATCATTAACTAGGCATCAAATGATTAATGTGGTTTATGTGATGGCTTTGGAAAGTCTATATTTCTGCATTTATTATATATCAATTCAACATAGAATCATTGGATATAAAAGCATTTTTTTCTTTTAGAAATGTTTATGATTAAGAATATGAATCGTGAGGCCAGGTATTAAATCATAAATAAGAATTAGGAAAGGCTTTCATAAATCACTGAAATTGTAATTGAAGTACATTCATTGGTTAAAGAGGAGTTGCGGAAAAACATTCATTCAAGAAAGTGACTATAAGTCCCAACAAAAATACATCACATCAACAACTAAAATAAGCCTTAATGTTACTAGTAACAAGTATGAGAAAGTATTAAATAAAAAAAAAAAGTTAAAAAATTTTTTTTTTAAAGAAAGTGAATATAAGTCCCAAAAATCCCCATTAAATTTCTCAAATATGCATGTAATAAGGGCACAACGTTACCGCAATGTAGTTCAGTAACCCATGCGTACAATATCAATTGCCTGAAAAGACACATAGAAACAGAACTAACCTTAACACCTCACCTTAACACAAACTTTTAGAACTTAAAATTGAGTAAGTCAGACAAAAACGTGAACATTGTGACTGAAAAAAAGAAAAGAAATCAGTTAAATTTCTGCATACAGTAGGGTTAATACCTACAGTTGTTATTGAAATGAGAAAATAAACAGTAATGAGAGGTGAAGGCACCACAATCTGCACAAAAGCTGACTTTAACACAAATTCTTACAACACCTAAACGCTAATTCTTACAACAAGTTTTGGCAGAAAATCAGCCTCAAATTCCTCAAATATGCATGTAATGAGGGTTAAATATTACTGCAATGGAGTTCAGTAACCCAAGCGTAGAATATTAATCGCCTGGAAAGACACATAGAAACACAACTCACCTAAACACAAAGTTTACAAAGTTTTACAACTTAAAATTTACTAAGTCCGAAAAAAACATGAAAATTTTGAGTGAAAAAAAAGAAAATTTCCGTTAAATTTCTGCAGACAGTAGGGTTAATACCTACAGTTGTTATTGAAATATAAAAATCAACAGTAATGAGAAGTTAAAGCAGCACAATCTGCACAAAAGCTGACTTTAACGCAAATTCTTACAACACCTAAACGCAAATTCTTACAACAAATTTTGGTAGAAAATTTTAGGTGAAATTTGGAAAAAAGTCATAGTATCAGGGTTAAATACTGTTCTGAAAGTCCCCTACAACCTACATATGCAATATCAAAGGCCTGAGCCCACTGATCTTTGAGAACTCAGCTTAACACCTCACCTTAACACAAACTTTTAGAACTTAAAATTTACTAAGTCCGAGAAAAACATGAAAATTTTGACTAAAAAAAAAGAAAATTTCCGTTAAATTTCTGCATACAGTCGGGTTAATACCTACAGTTGTTATTGAAATATGAAAATCAACAGTAATGAGAAGTTAAAGCACCACAATCTGCACAAAAGCTGACTTTAACACAAATTCTTACAACACCTAAACGCTAATTCTTACAAGTTTTGGCAGAAAATCAGCCTCAAATTCCTCAAATATGCATGTAATGAGGGTTAAATATTACTGCAATGGAGTTCAGTAACCCAAGTGTAGAATATTAATCGCCTGGAAAGACACATAGAAACACAACTCACCTAAACACAAAGTTTACAAAGTTTTACAACTTAAAATTTACTAAGTCCGAGAAAAACATGAAAATTTTGAGTGAAAAAAAAGAAAATTTTCATTAAATTTCTGCATACAGTAGGGTTAATACCTACAGTTGTTATTGAAATATGAAAATCAACAGTAATGAGAAGTTAAACCAGCACAATCTGCACAAAAGCTGACTTTAACACAAATTCTTACAACACCTAAACGCAAATTCTTACAACAACTTTTGGCAAAAAATTTTAGCTGAAATTTGGAAAAAAAGTCGTAGTTTCAGGGTTAAATACTGTTCTGATAGTCCCCTACAACCTACATATGCAATATCAAAGGCCTGAGCCCACTGATGTTTGAGAAATTCACCTTAACATTAAATGTTACAATATTGGACACGCCGGACGCCGACGCCAACGCTGACGCCCGAGGTTATCACAATAGCTCACCACATCTTACAGATGTAGGTGAGCTAAAAATAGAAAATAATTACGATAGAAATGTTGAATACGGGAGTGGTTTGAACAGTAATGAGTGTTGAGACAAGAGAAGTGAATACCTTATAACTCAACCTGATGAGTTGAGACTTGAAGAGTCAAGATTAAAAGAATAAAAACAATTTTAACATGTATTAAATTGGTTGACTACTTTCAGAAATGATAGAATTTTGTGCAGACTTTTATGATGAAATAGTTTTCTTAGCGATCCTTCAGTGAAATATTGCCCACTGACATGATTAAAAATTAGTGCAATGTAAAAAGAATATGTTCTACTGACAACACCTGCTGGCAGGGAATACACACTGGTCACATATTACCCTCTAACAAAAAGGAATGTGTAAGTCTTGTGTGACCAATATGACATCGCATCAGAATCATATGATTTTTTTCTATAAAGGTTACTCAATGAGTGATGAACAAAAATGTTTGGACAAATATTAATATGCAATCGGGACAAATTTGTGGCTGTATGGGAGGAGCTCAAGGGTTAAAAGGGAAAATAGAAAGTAATATACAGAAAGGCTATCAAAACAAGAGGTCCCAAGGGGCCTGGGGGCACTCACCTGACATGGTAGCCTAAATATCAACCCAGAGAATTGATTTCAACAAGTTGCATCTGCTCCTCCTAAGAAAAGCTTATACCAAATACCAAAGATTCCCACAGGGAGCCCATATATAAACCCAGGGACTTGGCTTTAACAAACTTGAATCTCACCCCCCTAAGGATGCTGCACACCAAATATCAAAACATTCTGACTGCTGGATCTGAAGAAGAAGATTTTTAAAGAAAATTCCTCATTTTGAACTAAGTTACAATTCGAGCTCCCACAGTGAGTCCAAATATGGACCTAGGGACATGGCTTGAACAAACTTGAATCTCACCCCCCTAAGGATGCTGCATACCAAATATCAAAACATTTCGACTGATGGATCTGAAGAAGAAGATTTTTAAAGAAAATTCCTCATTTTGAACAAAGTTATCATTCGGGCTCCCACAGTGAGTCCAAATATGGACCTAGGGACATGGCTTGAACAAACTTAAATCTCACCCCCCTAAGGATGCTGCATACCAAATATCAAAACATTCCGATTGCTGGATCTGAAGAAGATTTTTAAAGAAAATTCCTCATTTTGAACTAAGTTATAATTTGGGCTACCACATTGAGCCCAAATATGAACAAACTTGAATCTCATCCCCTAAGCATGGTGCATACCCAATATCAAAAGATTCTGCCTGCAGGATCTTGAGAAGAAGATTTTCAAAGAAATTTGCCTGAAATGCACTAAGTTCAAATTTGGGCTCCTATAATGAGCCCAAATATGAATCTAGGGAGCCGATTTGAACAAATTTGCATCAGATCCACCCCACAATGTTGCATACCAAATATCAAAAGATTCTGCCTGCTGGATCTGAAGAAGATTTTTTTAAGAAATCTGCCTGAAATGCACTAAGTTCAAATTTGGGCTCCTATACTGAGCCCAAATATAAACCCAGGGGGCCGATTTGAACAAACTTGAATCAGATCCACCCCACAATGTTGCTTACCAAATATGAAAAGATTCTGCCTGCTGGATCTGGAGAAGATTTTTTTAGAAATTTGCCTGAAATGCACTAAGTTCGAATTCGAGCTTCTATAGTGAGCCAAAATATGAATCTAGGAAGCCGATTTGAACAAACTTGAATCAGATCCGCCCCACAATGTTGCATACCAAATATCAAAAGATTCTGCCTGCTGGATCTGGAGAAGAAGATTTTTTTTAATAAATTTGCCTGAAATGCACTAAGTTCGAATTCAGGCTTCTATAGTAAGCCCAAATATGAATCCAGAGGAGCCAATTTGAACAAAACTTGAATCAGATCCAACCCGCAATGTTGCATACCAAATATGAAAAGATTCTGCCTTCTGGATCTGGAAAAGAAGATTTTTGAAGAAATTTACCTTAAATGCACTAAGTTCGAATTCGAGCTTCTATAGTGAGCCCCAATATGAATCTAGGAAGCCGATTTGAACAAACTTGAATCAGATCCACCTCACAATGTTGCATACCAAATATCAAAAGATTCTGCCTTCTGGATCTGGAGAAGAAGATTTCTGAAGAAATTTGCCTGAAATGCACTAAGTTTGAATTCGGGCTTCTATAGTGAGCCCAAATATGAATCCAGGGGGCCGATTTTTTTAACAAACCTGAATCAGATCCACCTCACAATGTTGCATACCAAATATCAAAAGATTCTGCCTGCTGGATCTGGAGAAGAAGATTTTTGAAGAAATTTGCCTGAAATGCACCAAGTTCGAATTCGGGCTTCTATAGTGAGCCCAAATATGAATCCAGGGGGCCAATTTGAACAAACTTGAATCAGATCCACCCCTCAATGTTGCATACCAAAAAATATCAAAAGATTCTGCCTGCTGGATCTGGAGAAGAAGATTTTTTAAGAAATTTGCCTCAAATGCACTAAGTTCGAATTCAAGCTTCTATACTGAGCCCAAATATAAACCCAGGGGGGGGGAGGGGGGGGGGGGCCGATTTGAACAAACCTGAAACAGATCCACCCCACAATGTTGCATGCCAAATATCAAAAGATTCTGCCTGCTGGATCTGGAGAAGAAGATTTTTTAAGAAATTTGCCTGAAATGCACTAAGTTCGAAATCGAGCTCCTATACTGAGCCCAAATATGAATCCAGGGGGCCAATTTGAACAAACTTGAATCAGACCCATACCAAGATGCTGCATACCAAGTATCAAAAGATTCTGCCCACTGGTTCTGGATTTTTTAATAATTTTTCTATAATTCATACGGTGCTATCAGAGTTATGCCCCATACAGAGCCCCCAAGGGACATGGCCATTTCATTTGAACAAACATGAATTGTCATATAGTAATGAACATCCACATGAAGTTTCGTGAAAATCCCACCAGTGGTTTCAGAGGAGAAGTCGTTTGAAAAATGTTCACGACGACGGACGACGACAGACGACGGCCGGCCAGTGATAAGTTAAGCTCCCTTTGGTGAGCTAAAAACTGAAGAGAATTGCAATACTTGAAAGTGATAGTGAGTGACCTTTGAAACGTAATGCCAATGTTATTGTTATGTGCTAAATTCTAAAAATTATGAATGAAGAGAGGTTAGGAATATAAAGAGATCCTTTCAAACAAGAACATTGTTCCCCAGTTGTTCTCATGAACCCCCCACCTTTCCATTGGAAGACCTAAAGAATTAAATTGAATTTCATTCAAAATATCATTCCTGAAGGGAAAAAAGCATACCAGAGAAGAGCTTGATCGACTTTTACTTTAAAATATAGAACCTTAGTGAGCTCATATACCCCACGCGCCCCGATATTTCAAGCTCGGAAAACTGTAATTTTTAGGAAAATGACCCGGAAATCTGTTACTTGTATTTTTCAGAGCCCAGGGCCCGTAATTTCCGCAAAAATCAGCCGAGCAGAATGAAACGCAAACTTGATCTGTAAGTCATTGTGGTAGACTCACATACTAAAATGGCCGTAATTTCGATAATATCTGTAGAAAAAAAGTCCGGAAAACTGTAATTTTGATGAACTTTTCAAAGTCGAAGGGCCGTAATTTCGGTAAAAATCAGTGGAGCAGAACAAAATGCAAACTTGATCTGTAGGCCACCATGTTAGACAAACATACCAAAAATCAGCTCAATATCTTGAAGCATGTAGAGAAAAAGCCCAGAAAACTGTAATTTTGATGAACTTTTCAAAGTCTATGGGGCCGTAATTTTGGTAAAAACCAGTGGAGCGGAACAAAACCCAAACTTGTTCTGTAGGCCACCATGTTAGACTAACATACCAAAAATCAGCTCAACATCTGGAAGCCTGTTGGAAAAATGTCCACAAAACTGTAATTCTGATGAACTTTTCAAAGTCCAAGGGCTGTAATTTTGGTAAAAATCAGTGGAGCGGAACAAACTGCGAACTTGATCTGTAGGCCACCATGTTAGACTCACATACCAAAAATCAGCTTAATATCTGGAAGCATGTAGAAAAAATGCCGCTCAGGATCACCGATCCAATGTCGAGTTGTGACAACAGTTCCTCGCACCAAGGCCAACACACCTATGAAGTTTCATGACTCTAGGTTGAACCACTATCAAGTTCTCATCCGGAAACCAATTGTTGCGATATACTATGTTCAAGGTCACTGTGACCTTGACCTTTGACCTGGTGAGTCCAACATCAATAGGGTTCTTCCTCGCACCAAGGCCAACACGCCTGTAAAGTTTCATGACTCTAGGTTGAACCACTATCAAGTTATCATCCGGAAACCAATTGTTGCGATATACTATGTTCAAGGTCACTGTGACCTTGACCTTTGACCTGGTGAGTCCAAGATCAATAGGGTTCTTCCTCGCACCAAGGCCAACACACCTATGAAGTTTCATGACTCTAGGTTTAACCACTATCAAGTTATCATCCGGAAACCAATTGTTGCGATATACTATGTTAAAGGTCACTGTGACCTTGACCTTTGATCTGGTGAGTCCAAGATCAATAGAGTTCTTCCTCGCACCAAGGCCAACCCACCTATGAAGTTTCATGAATGTAGGTTGAACTACTATCAAGCTACCATCCGGAAAGGAATTGTTGCGATTTACTATGTTCAAGGTCATGTTGACCTTGACCTTTGACGTAACGAGTCCAAAATCAATAGGGTTCTTCCCCTCACCAAGGCCAATCTACCTATGAAGTTTCATGAATGTGAGTTGAACCATTATCAAGTTATCATCCGGAAACCAATTGTTTAAGATTTACTATGTTCAAGGTCACTGTGACCTTGACCTTCGACGTAGCATGTCCAAAATCAATAGGGTTCTTCCTCCCCCAAGACCAACCTACGTATGAAGTTTAATGAATGTGAGTTGAACCACTATCAAGTTAACATCCGGAAACCAACTGTTTACGCCCGCCCGCCCGCCGATCACCTGCCCGCCCGCCGCCCACCCGCCCGCCATTCACCAAACTATAAGTCGAGTTTGACTTCGTCACAACTCGACTAAAAAAGTCCGGAAAACAAGTAGGACTGACTGACGGACTGACGGACGGACCAGTCAAAAACATTATACCCATACCCCCACAACTTTGTTGCGTGGGGTATAATAATTTTACTCAAGTTGAAGGAATTTCCATACATGCTGATGGGTTGGGAGAACTGAAAATGATAAATTTAAAGTAATTTATATATTTTTTATAAATCACAAGTGTTGGTGTTGAAATGAAGACTGAATACTCTTCACATCTCATGTACATGTAGACAGTACATGAAAACATCATGGAAATCAAGGGGTACATGCTTTCCATGACTGTCACGAAAAGACTGCCTGTCAAGAGAGCTAATGTAAACACTGGGGACCATCTCAATACATACCTCAATCATATCCACCAAAAATATCGCAAATATGTCACAAGAAAATTTCACAATGATGTGTCAAATATGTGGTGCTTAGCAAACTTTGAGTAGTATATATATATAATAAACAAGCTGTTTCTAAGATCAGTAATAATCTACAGACAAAAATAGCTTCACTCATACTTTCACACTTTTTATCAAGCTGGAAGAGATGAAGAAAAATCACGCCCCCCCCCCCCCTTTTTTGAAGGAATATTATTCAAAACAAAGAGGGAAGTACCCTGGAATCAGTGAAATGCGGTACCAAATAATCAATATATATTCGCCCAACAGGCACCCAGTTATTAATTATTATTAATTATTGGTGCTTAATGCCACTTCAGAAGCTAAGGCTATCATGGCGATCCCGGTAATTAACAGGGCACGCTTCTAACGTATACCTGAGTCGGAATACGTAGATAGGTCGAAAACCAGCGATATAACATGTACAACCATACACTTAGCCAATTGAATCCCAATGGAAAGTATTTGAAGAGCAAACACGCTTCTAAGGCAACCAACAGGCAACCCTGTTCAGGTGTACAATTAATTCCAATAATAAAATTCCAATTGAGCCGTGTGAATATACGAAAATGTGTACCGTGTCTCGTAGAAAATCTGGATTCAGAAGATGGAACGAGGTATGATTAACAGACTCGTCATAGACTGTCCCCGAAATAATTCATTGTTCCCAAGGTCTGTAACAACCAATGCCTGTTCGGAGAAAGAATGTACTACTCCGAATAATGATGCCAAAAATTGAGAATGTATGCATAGACGGCCTATTGGAAGTCCCATAACTGATTCAAATAGCCCCATAATTCGCATGAGCTCTAGAAACAGAGCAGAAATTTATATAATATGTTCAATAATGCTTCTGCCTAATAAATACACATTATGCACACGAGCAATGAAATCCTGCATGTACTCATCTGAATACAGCCTGTATCCATGGTACGACTGCGTGATACAAGAGTAACCAGGAAACTGAATGAATAATACAACATTATTATGCAGTTAACTGGGTAATAAACTCACACGTCGTAAGAAAAGGCCAGATCACTCGGAGCGAAACTTTTCAGAGTGGACTAATTGCCACATTGGAGAATGTTGCTCAGATATCCGACATGTCAGCCACATAGGTACACGGAGGCTAGCAATTTTATTGATAAGGAATCATATGCTCGTATGTGACTTATAAATGAATAACCACAGGAAACAAACCAACTAAATAGTGGATGAGCCCATGAGGTCACCGTTAGAACACGACCCAGCCGCCAATCGAGGAGCCATGAAATAATTCCACTCGAACTACCCTCACCCACATTACTTGAATCGCTCTTGTGTTAGTTATCAAATAGTATAGGAACCGCAGGGCTCCCTCACTTCTGACCAAGTCCATAATGCCACTAAGGACGGAGAGGGACGTGATGAACAAATAATACACCATATAGACATAATATCCAGTCTCTAAGGTGGAAATATTATCAACAGCAATAGACTGGATAGAAATGAAAAGGGAGACAAAAACAATGTTCCGACAACCGATCATAAAAACCTAGATGAATTTCATACGTTTGATCTAATATCAGGAAATATATTCCTGAGGAGTTTAGAATAGGCGTTTGAAGAAACGCTCATTAATCACACTAGGTTAATCAATAGGGCTTATCGCCTCAGATAACTAACACCAAACCATACCGGTAGGAAGAGAATAACCTCCTCTTACATAATGGTATCATGTCCGATAGAGCAATGAACTCAATCTGGCTGAAGCAACTAAAGGTCTTCCTATCCGTGAAGACAATAAAAAGGCTGATAACTGCGGCTCTAGAAGCTCACTAAGGAGACTTACAACGCCAGCTGTAGCTTATAAGTCTTCATCTCCATGAACACAGATATATCAGTGTAAGTTGCAACCTTGAAAGCTCAATGAATGGAGACTTTCAACTATCATCACGCAAGGTAGGGAATGAAGAGCTGCTATATTAACAGCCCTAAATTCCCAAAGAGACAGTAGTCTCAAGAGATAATTATTTCAGTTATGTCATTGCACAATTACTGAAAAAACATTGCTCATGATTCTAGCTAGGCTACTATGGTGTGAACAATAAGACTCAAGTCTTTGATACCCAGGAAAACAAACCAAAAAGCACTCTTCCTTTAGTGGTTTTATTCCCAATAGACAGCGGTCAGAGCCTAGCTAATGTAGCTTAGAAGTCTTCATCTCCTTGAAGACAGATATCTCAGTGTAACTTGCGACCTTGAAAGCTCACTAAACAGAGACTTACAACCATCGTCGTGCAAGGTAGGGAATGATGAGCTGTGATTCTAACAGCCGTAATTCCCAACGAGACAGTAGTCTCAAGGTAACTATGCAATTATGAGTCTTTGTCTGCGTGAAGACATATCTGTGTCACTTGCGGCCTTTGAAAGCTCACTAAATGGAGACTAACAACACTAGCCGCTAATGTATAAGAAAAGACCGCTGTAACAATTCATAAGGTTACTATGGCGTCCACAATGGTATTAAATGTCCTGACACCAAGGAATACAATACCGAGAAGGAAAAGACGTACTTATTCCCTCTAACGGCTCTATTCCAAACAAGACAGCTGTCTCCAGCCTGACTATGCACTATGGAACCTCTATTCGTAAAGAATATTTATTTATTTATTGGTGCTTAAGGTCACATATTTCTGCACAATGGCTAATCATGACCACGAGTTTTACGGGTGGAGGAAGCCGGAGTACCCAGAGAGAACAACCGAGCAACGATGAGCAACTGTTAGCTCCCCAACATACTAACTCCACACAAGCAGGGTTAGCATTGGTTGAAGACAGGTGCACCATCGACGTGCAGTACACCTTAGTACACAGCGTCACCATGCCCCCACGTGAGCAATGGGGGTGAAGTGTCTTGCCCAAGGACACAACGCGAGGACCTCTCGGCTTGCAGCCTGCACCTTTACCTCCTGAGCCACTGCGCCCCCTTCATAAAGAAAAGGGCATAGCATTTCTTATACTATTGCTAAGCCAAGGAAGGCGTCGTTAAATGGGACAAAATCCCTCGACACCTGAGCCAAAAGATACAGGGATAAAAGATGTTCGTCTTTCCATCGCCCGGTATGATAAGCTGTTTTTTGCCTAGCAAAAGCAGACTTATATTCAGATGGAACAATATTCTAAGAGCTTAAGACTAAAATTTCATAGTCTTAAAGTGCCCTTCTGTGAGGGATGGAGACTCACACTCCGTAGCCCTCTCACCAACCAAATGTTCCATCTGAAAATATGGTCGACTCCATCCGACTGAACGGATGACTGGACCAATGCAGCACCGTCCGACAGCTCACCATTGTAGTCTGTTAAACGGTAGTGCCAGCGACTACTGGAATGCTGCGATACGCAGAGCAATCTGTAGCAGCCGGTCCATGACCGAGGCTAGCAGAACAATGATAATCCACTTGTTACCATAAGCTGCTTATGGGATGGAGATCTGGCCCCAGATCCTCGAGACCTGTTGCATATAAAAATGCCTCAAACGACTAGCTAACGACCCGAACATGCGAAGTCAGATAGCTAGTCTGCGGTCAACGTGCTTCATTACTGAAGCAGGAAAAGATGCCAAAGCTGAAACCGGATCCAGCTGCAGTGTGGAAGAAGCGTCCCGAACAGCAAGCGTGAAAGGGCGTCCCAACTCACTAAAGTTTCTCGAACCAAAAACAGTCAACCCCGACTGCTGATGGAAAGGAGATGGTTCTCCAGCTTGTGGTCTACTGCAGAGCTCGCCTAGCATTCCATTAGAAACTTGTAGGCATCTATCCCTTATCGTGCATATCCATGGAAGAAGAGGAAGCCGTAACCACAGCCGACCCCAGCTGAAGTGCGGAAGAAGCATCCTGACTCATTGAAGTTTCTTACAACACAAAATAGTCGCCCCTGACTGTTAACGGGAAGAAATACACTCTGCATTTGCGATCTGTCCCCAGATCTTGCCAAGTATCCCACTTAGAAACTTCTAGGCTAATCCTCTTTCGTGCGCTTCCATGTAAGTAGAAGAAGCCATAACTGCCGCCGGCTCCGACTGCAGTGTGGAAGGAATGTTTCGATGTGTGTTCCGACTCAATATGGTTTCTCACAATGGACACAGTCGACCCCGACTGTTAACAGGATGGAGAGGGTTCTCCAAACAGTGATCTGCCCCCAGATCTAGCCGAGCATCGTGTAGAGAAACTTCTGGCTTCTTCTACATGCACAATTTGCCCGTACCGACCCAGCACCATCCGACAGCTCACCACCGGAGCCTGCGGAAGGGTGTGCTTGCACTTGCTGGGATGCTGCGATGAACAAGTCCGTTATAGAGGCTTACGGAGCAGCGGTCTTCCATATTACGCCGCTTGCTGCTCCTGGGATGAAGATCCGGATGTAGATCTTTTCTCCGTATGTCCCAATGAATGAAGCCTCGGATTGCTAGCTACCGGATGGGTCGACTTTATGGGCGAAGACTGGATCCGTCTGCGCAGCTGGCTGGATATCCGAAGTCGGATAGCTAGTTGCGGTTGTGTGTGCTTTTGTAACGCAGCGGAGGAAGCCATGACTGTACCCGACCCTGGCTGCAGTCTAGACGGAGCGTCCCGAGCGGCATGTGTGGATGTATGCTCTGGCTCGTGCGAGTTTCTCATAACAACATTTGGCCAAAAATGTTGTTGGGCTAGAGAGGGACCTCTCCCGCTCGCGGCCTTGTCAGACCTCGCCGAGCCTACCGCAAGGAAACTTGCTGACTTCCCCCTATTTCCGTCGTCACTGGGTGAGCTTTTGATTTCGAGGTTCATACTCTACCCAAATTTACACTTCCTTCGACCGCAAGACTTATCTGGTGTCACAGCTCCCACGGATGGAGTAACCGCTTCACCAGTCGAGCTAGCTACTTGCAAGGGATTAAGAACACTAACTAGAGGCCTGTACCCATACGCGCAACTAGTAGAAAGCTGTATGACGGAGGGCCACCACGGATGCCAACATTATGTACACCATACATGGTATGGGTACATATAGAAATGGATTGGAGGAGTGTCTAATTTGATGGATAAAGGGTTAATATCTCCGGATCAAATTATCAGATTTACATAAAAAACTATACAGCACAGCACATCAGTAACCTGAATACATATATAAAGTAACATGACAATCAGATTAATATTTTTTGAGTTACCAAAGGGATTTAAAGAAAATTCCTCATTTTGAACTAAGTTATAATTCAAGCTCCTACAGTGAGTCCAAATATGGACCTAGAGACTTGGCTTGAACAAACTTGAATCTCACCCCGCTAAGCATGGTGCATACCCAATGTCAAAAGATTCTGCCTGCTGGATCTTGAGAAGAAGATTTTCAAAGAAATTTGCCTGAAATGCACTAAGTTCGAATTCAAGCTTCTATAGTGAGCCCAAATATGAACCTAGGTAGTCGATTTGAACAAACTTGAATCAAATCCCCTCCACAATGTTGCACACCAAATATCAAAAGATTCTGCCTGCTGAATCTGGAGAAGAAGATTTTCAAAGAAATTTGCCTGAAATGCACTAAGTCTGAATTCGAGCTTCTGTAGTGAGCCCAAATATGAATCCAGGGGGCCATTTTGAACAAACTTGAATCAGATCCACCCCTCAATGTTGCATACCAAATATCAAAAGATTTTGCCTGCTGGATCTGGAGAAGAAGATTTTTTAAGAAATTTGCCTGAAATGCACTATGTTCAAATTCGGGCTTCTATAGTGAGCCAAATATGAATCCAGGGGGCCGATTTGAACAAATTTGAATCAGATCCACCCCACAATGTTGCAAACCAAATATCAAAAGATTCTGCCTGCTGGATCTGGAGAAGAAGATTTTTGAAGAAATTTGCCTGAAATGCACTAAGTTCGAATTCGAGCTTCTATACTGAGCCCAAATATAAACCCAGGGGGCCGATTTGAATAAACTTGAATCAGATCCACCCCACAATGTTGCATACCAAATATCAAAAGATTTTGCCTGCTGGATCTGGAGAAGAAGATTTTTGAAGAAATTTGCCTGAAATGCACTAAGTTCGAATTCGAGCTTCTATACTGAGCCCAAATATAAACCCAGGGGGCCGATTTGAACAAACTTGAATCAGATCCACCCCACAATATTGCATGCCGAATATCAAAAGATTCTGCCTGCTGGATCTGGAGAAGAAGATTTTTTAATAAATTTGCCTGAAATGCACTAAGTTCGAATTCGGGCTTCTATAGTGAGCCCAAATATGAATCCAAGGGGCCAATTTGAACAAACTTGAATCAGATCCAGCCCACAATGCTGCATACCAAATATCAAAAGATTCTGCCTGCTGGAGCTGGAGAAGAAGATTTTTTAAGAAATTTGCCTGAAATGCACTAAGTTCGAAATCAGGCTCCTATACTAAGCCCAAATATGAACCCAGGGGGCCGATTTGAACAAACTTGAATCAGATCCACCCTACAATGTTGCATACCAAATATCAAAAGATTCTGCCTGCTGGATCTGGAGAAGAAGATTTTTTAATCTTTTTCCCATTGCCTACAAGTGTTAAAAAGTGCTGACTCAGCAATTTTTCAAAGTCCTGAAAAAAGTACCTTGCGATCAAACTGATAGGGATTTTTTTTAACCATTCTATTCTACTGGATAAAAGTAAGCTTTATACAAAATAAGAATTCTCTGTGCCGTGTAGTTTTGGAGATATGGCAGTTTTAAGGTTTTTCCTATTTTTAGCTCCCGAGGTTCCCAAGGGGCAATGAGAAAATTTTTTTTTGTATCAATCAACTACTTATGACCCATTATCATCTCATGTCAAATTTGGTTCAAATCGACTTGACAGTTCGGAAAATAGAAATTTTAGGCGTGGCCAAAATTTTTGCCCCTCCCATAGCGAAGGCAAATAATGCCCGACAAACTTCTCTTGAACAAATTTGAGTCTACACCTCAAAAGGAAGCTGCATACCCAATATCAAGTCTCTGCTATTGCTGGTTCTTGAGAAGAAGATTTTTTAAGAATTGGAGCATTTTTGCCCCATCCCTCTGCTCAATATGAGCTGAAACCTAATTTGACAAAAAATCAAAATGCCCTTATATAACCCCTACTCACATGAAATTTCATTAATATGCGGCCAGTGGTTTGGGAGAAAAAGGTCCAAACATCACCTTCACGACGGACGACGGACGAAAAGTGATCAGAATAGCTCACCCTGACTTTCAGTCAGGTGAGCTAATAATTGCCACTTCCATTTCACTCTTCACGAGGCGATGTGCGATAAATTTAGACAAGTTTGCATTCAGGTCGACGTCACCAAAGGTCAACGGGGATGTAGTTCTACTGTAGGTGTAAATTTTTATTAATGAAATCCCATTGCTGGCGTGTTCATCACGGTTAATATGTAAAGCTAAAATTTATGTCATTGGCTTTTCATGTATTGTAGAATAGGTATTTATGGTATAAAGCTACTTGTCCCACATGTGCAAATTCGTAGCTATACATCCCCCAAAACAAGTCTTTTCAAGATAAAAGATTCTGCACAAACACAAATCACATACAACATATATGCAGAGATACAAACAGCAGAGAGTTGACTGACCACACTGCCTGGGATATCTGAAGTTTTTTTTGGAAATTTGCTGACTGGCTGCATTCCAACCAAGAGTTCTGCAGAACTGAAACATAATTAACCCTTTTTCCTAACATAACAACCATATCCAGCCTGCACAATTCACAAGAATTTGCTATTCATATTTTAATACTTTTTTTCAATTTTTGACATGAAAACATAGCTTATGCCCCACAATGAAACTTGATCATCAAGCTTGTTCCACTGATGGGCAATAAGCTAAGTTTTGTGGCAAAAGACTGAAAATATTAGTTATTCAAGAATATTTTGGGTGCAAGTGTCATTTAGGTTGTGTTACTTATTTATTGGGTTTTAACGACACTTTTGATAGCCAGGGTCACCTCATGTTGGACAGTTTTATGGGTGGAGAAAGTCGGAGAGAATCACTGAGCAACAGCAAGCAGCTGTCCGACTCCCAAACATACTAACTCCACACATGCAGAGTTAGCAATGGCTGAAGATAAGTGCACAATAGACGTGCAGTATACCTTAGTACACTGCACGAGTGTGTGTCAAAGTGAGCAATCAGGATTATGTGCCTTGCTTAAGGACACAATGCAGTTATCCCTGGCAGGGATCGAGCCATGGCCCTTTTGATCCGAAGTCCACATAACCACTGTGCTCCCATTGTGCTAGTTAAAGGGTTATAAAAGAAGCAATAACAAGCATTCTTAGCAGCAATCTGATAACAGAAGGAAAAATGGTTACAAAAGATGGGGTTAATCCTTAACCCAATGCAGATGATATCAAAATTTTTGATTTTAATTTTTTTTTACATTTCTTTCCAAAAATTTCAACAAAACCATATGATGTGACCCTTCACTGGAATGAGCTCAAGGAGCTCATTCCAAAGAGCGGGTCATATCATATGGATTTTGTTGAAATTTTTGGAAAAATATATTTTTTTCAACTGCTTGATTTGTAAATTACGTGGGCAAATGCAGTGGATTCGTTAGGTAAATGGTTTTATCTAACAGTCATATTGATTTTGGCTTGAAAGACAGGAAAAACGGTATGCATCACATAATGTGTTCCGATTCCGTATCATATAGACGACTCATTCTGATTCCGTATCATATAGACGACTCGTTTCTGCTAACGCGATGGGCTATCATAACAGGCGCATGAATAATTCTATGTGCATCTCAGTGATCGACCCAACATTATGTCCCAAAACTGTTTTAATAATTTAAGATTTAATCTGTTTATGTCCCAGAATTGTTAGATAAATGAATTATCATGATAATGTGCATGTCCTGTGATTTGCATCAGATTCTCGGTGGTGTCCAAAAATTGGTTCACAACTCGCCGGCTCATTGAGATCCCATTCTGGACACCACCTTGAATCTGATACAAATCACAGGACATATACATAATCATGATAATCTGTATTTATAAAGAAGCCTTACCATCTTGTTTTACTGGTTTGATGACAGCACATGCACTTATCCAATCAGGAGCTATCTTTGAGCACAAGGAATATATAATCTCAAAATTAATTGGATCAATAATGTGGATCTCAGGATAATAACCATTACATACTAACTTCACATCATGGAACAGACGGAAGTTGTAGGACTGAAAGAAAAAAAAATAAATCATCAAGTTAATTCAATTAGGCCTAAAAATTAAAAATCCGTTTCTCAGGCTCTCCTGCATGGTCTGTTTGACTGCAAGCATGCTCTTTTTGTTATAACCAATGCAAACTTAAAACTAGAGTGATGTTACACATGCAGCCCGACTGTCCCAGAAATGACAATGCGTAGACACAAAATAGTCTGAGCCATTTTTTGTTATCCTTTTAACTAACGAATCTGCCATATCTGCATTCGTGATATACAAAAATTGCTATTCAAATTTTATTTTTTCATTTCTCTGGTGGTGTGTTATAGTAGTCAATATTTTGTTTGTTTGCATTTAATAACTCCCAAGCCTTCAAAATGCACTTTTGGAAAAATTGCCTAAATTACTGTGGGGGAGGGGGGGAACCCATATTCAAACTTGGCCTGTAGTACTAGCTGGAAAATACACATATATCTATCAACTTTGGTTGAAATCAAATAATCCAAACAAGAGTTATTGGTCGGAAACTAATTGTTTACGGACGGACAGACGGATGGACCATTTACATAATATGACCGTTTTTACAATGGTCCTTTAAAAAGTAATATCAAATTTGAAGAGAATCATATAATTAGAACTGGATTTATCTTCTGGATAACATGGGAAGGAGGGAGGGGTGGATTGATTCCACCCATAGTGGTATGGAGTTAACAAAAATTCTGCATGAAGTCACTCGAAATACTTCAAAGTTAAAAAATTTATAGTAATTTATATATTTTTTATACTTACCAATGACCCAGACATAGCTGGTGCTAACTCTTAAAATATAGGGCCAAACACAAATTTTGCCCCCCAATCCCCAAAATTTGCATCTAAAACTAAAGAAAACATGTCCTGAGAGGCCCTCCACACTTCGCCCCTACTGCGCATGCGCAGTGTCAAGGACGTTCCGAAATTGGCGCCATTTATCATTCTAATAACCAGTGCCTGGTAAGCGCTATGTACTCAGCGGGGAGGCAAGAGTTCCCAACTCCTAGGAGGGCCATCCCCGTCTGGGTCATTGGTAAGTATAAAAAATATATAAATTACTATAAATTTTTTAACATTTTTATACTGTACCAATGACCCAGACATAGCTGAATAGTAAAAAGGCTGGAGGGCCAAGGACATAGAGCAAAATGGAATACGCTCAATAAAATAAAATAGAGTCATCCCCTGTAGGGAAAAGAAGTAATAGGCCTTACATGTATCTTTCTTATTTATGATAAATTAGAAAGATACAACACCTTCCAAAAATTGAGCTTCATACATCCATGTACTCTATTAATATCCAATAATCCTTATACTAATAATTTTTAAAGTAAGCCAATAATAAAGTAAGTCTAGAGAATAGAGACTCTTATACTCCTAAAAGTGTGTGAGAATTGCATAATCATGTCCGTTGACATATGCAATATTCAAAAGCTATACTTTAAAAACTAAGACTTAAATGAATTTTATAAACTTAAACTTCTCACTAAATAACCATCCCAATAACAGCTCAGAATTACTAACTCCGGAGGAGGTATCCCCTTGTTTTCATAGTAAAAACAGGTGACCCAAGGGAACACCCTCCCCCCCCCCCCCCTTTTTCTTGCCCTGGGTCAAATAGCCCAGAGCGAAGAGGGCAGCCGAACGGAGACACTGCCGAAACAGACAGCCTACCTAGCTATAGTAGCAACTGTTAAGTGAATGACATTCTGAGCAGTAGATAATAGACCTAACAATAGAGGCCTCCAGAAATGGACTCGATATTTCTGAGATAAAATTCATGAATGGATGGCTGAGCGCAATGAGCAGCCTTCAAAAATCTATAATAGCAACACTATTAATGTAAGCCCAAGAAGTAGAAGAACTCTTACTTCATGAGCCGAAATCTTAAGCACAACTGCTAAGCCAATGATATACCATAAGCAGTACGCTAGTTAATAGAATCCATTAACAATAAAATGGAGCGTAACGTCCTTCTACTAGACATCAAAGACAGAAGAAGCTTACGCCCTTGTAATAAACAGATATCTGTTTATAAATACATAAACTGTACCCGGAAAGAGTAAAGGCCTATGCCCATACGAAGACGGAAGGACCTTAAAATAATAGGTTCCGGAAAATAGGAGCCTAACTCTTATGCAACAATCCAACCTAAATAGTAACGGAAGTATTGATTCCGAAACTATGAAAGTGAAAATCATCCATCGATAGTGCATGAAACTCACTGACTCTACAGTAAAAGAGAAACCAACAGAATTACTGTCTAAAAGGTCAGAATTTGAAAACTACTGTTTCCAGAGGCTCAAATGATTACTTAGCTAAATAAGAACCTGAAGTTAAAATCCGTATAGGAATTCAATCTAAAGGTTCTAAGTCTATTTATCAAAAAGTTACTAACTGACTTAGATAAAGAGACAAAAGACTCAATTGTAAACTATCGTAGAGTGCATAGGTATGAGGTAACATAAACCTATAACCTAAATAACAACAGGCTGCAGTAGATCTTGTGAAACAAGTATACTAAAAAATAGCAATGAGTAGTATGGAGGGATCAACCATATGAACATAATGATCCCTACACCACGACGGAAGAGCCTCCACTTTAGTCGCATAGAATAGCGAAGAAGAGGATCTCCTATAGTAAGAAATCGCGTCCAAAGCTCGTCCAGTACAGTGCTTACAATGCAATACGGACCACACAACGGAATACATGAAGGTTGCGACCTTGCTGGTTGTGATAAAGATGACACGATTTACCCAGTGAAAAAAGATCCTCACATAGAGGAAGATTTCACGTTAAGATCCACAGTAGACAAGAGAGTAAATTACTCATGATCTCTGTGAAGATAGAGATGCTATCAACAGAAATGTATTGAGGTTGTTTATCTTAGCAATACCTGCTAAAACAACAGCGCCGGAGGATACGCGTATCCTATCATTCCGTCCTATAGATCAATAGAGCGTTAACAGTATTAGCTCAGAGATCTGGACAAGCCAACACATACGTCTGCAATAGATTAGCAAGCTGTGTCATAAATAAAACATCATTGGGCGCTCCCATAGATAGCAAATCTGATAGAATACTTGTTTGTTGAGAGTCCATTCTGACAGCAACAAGCGACCCGTAAGAGAACGGGAGTGCGATAAAACAATCAGACGACCCAGAATATGACGGACCAAAACTGAACTTGGTGTACTATAACCAACAGACGGATTCTTTCCATTAAATTGAATAACGGAAACGAAAGAGTGCCTCCCTGGTTCCGGAGATACGCCACTACTGTCGAATTAAAGGACGGGAATTTGGGCATGCGTTTCTGAATAATGTTCATGCAATGACATAAAGCAAGCCTAAAAAACATTATTCCGCGGAAGTTAAACTGATAGCTAAAAGACTGCGGAACCCAAAGACCCTGGCACTTCGAATCCGTAGGGATCAGTATATATCCCAATCTGTTTGACTGGCAACCGTCATAACAGCCACACTCGGGTCCGGCAACTGCGGCGGCACTCTCTGAGTCAACCACCGAATGTTTGCCCCAGTCTGAATCTCTTGTAACACTAGATAGACAAGAGAATGTATAAATCAAGCAATTCATGGATTGCCGGAAAGTTGCCGTCGAAGAGAAGCTCCTCCGAGAACGAAGCGACTCTGGGAGAGTTCTTAACCTACTATCCACGCGTGGATGTAGCTAGGGCTGCATCACGTCTAACCAACTCCAATCAGCCACTGAAGGGCGGAGTTATACGTGAACAAACTACTGCCCTCAAAAGAAATTACATTGAGAATAATATCCCGTAAATCTTTTCTTGAAGACGTAATGATAACGCCTCAGTAAGGTGGATTACGTATAATAAAGCGTCTAAGTTAAGTCTACTATACATAATGTCGTTCCCAACATTGAAATTGGAAAAGACATAAACGGCGAAAAAGAATATATGCAGTCTTTAATCACACCGCCTAGACGCATATGAACTCTCGGTATGCCCTGCTCTGCCAAAATAAACTATATGTAAAAAAGATAAAATGGCAGAAATGAGCCACGCGGACAAGAAACTAAACTATCATGCTTAGTAGCAGGCTTGTATATATATATAAATATATAGCGTCGAAAAATAAAACACATGTTGTAATGACAATATTGGACTGCGTCGGTAAGTCAGGGACAAAGTCCCTGTACCGATCGAAAAAACCGAGTCCAATGACGCTATAAGTCTCTTATCCAAGATCGCAGCAATGAAGTCCGAAAAATAATCACTGGAAGAAATGCCAGAAGATATGAAAGGCATCTTCCGAAACTACTAAAGGGAAAACTCGAAATCTTTCGAATCCCTTTCGCCATCCTGTCGGACCCTATAAAGCGTTCGGTCGTCCGTAGCTTGATGCAACCGCGGACCGCACCGACCCAGCGCCGTCGGATAATTCCTGATTCGACCGAGAAACCGTCAATTGCTGGGATGCTGCGAAACAACTGTGCTAACTCGGATAGCACGTCCGTCACTGAGGCCTGAGGAGCAGCGGTCTTACGATGCATTGCCGCAGGAAGCTCCGAGATCGTTATCCCGTGCATACTTCCAATATGCGAGCGAACGGAGTGTATAGGCCTCGTGTCCCTTGGCTACCGGATGGCGCGACCTATTCGCTGTGGAATCACTGAATGCCGAAACTGATCGGATACTCGAGGTCACGTAGCCAATGTGCGGTCGTGTGCCCTGCTGTGAGGATGAGGAAGCATTAAAGACAGTCTCTCGGACTGTCAATATAACGGAGCGTCCCGAGCAACGGACATATGCTCCGAATGTAAAATATCTGAACCACAACATGCGGTCCCCTATGTTGTTGGCTTCCTCCGATCTGTCCTCAATCTGCCGTCACTGGGTGAGTACTAAAGTAATTAAAGTGCTCGCATCACCCAAATCTCCTTCCTAGACCGCAACGGACGAACCCGGCAGCCGAACCATTCGATGAATGTACGCTACACCGGGTGAGCTAGCGAATGTCACTCCGTAAGCGATAGACATATTCCATGAGCACTAATTGCCGCTAACTCTTCATTAACTATGACGACAGAGGCACACTTTTGAAAGACATCTCCATAACTCTTCGAACAAGAAACCAGAAATGCTTGGATAGCAAGCATAAAATAATAATATATATAGCGTCGTTCAATAATTCGAAAGTTTGTGTGACATTATTGGACTATGTCGGAACTGAGGGACGATGTCCCTGAACCGAACCAAAAATTTCTAAGTCCACCGACGCTATCAGTTTCTTATCCGGCATCGCAGCATATGTTGTTCCGAAAGGGAAAGCTTGAAATCCACCGAATCCCTTTCGGTATCCCGTCGGACCGGATGAAACTTTCGGACGTCCGTACCCGCTTCCGCGGAGCGTCCCGACCCAGCATCGTCGGATAAAATATATGCGACAGATTCAGTTGATGCTGGGATGCTGCGATAAACTGTGCTATTAAGGAAAGCACGTCCGTTCCCGAGGCCTGTGCAGTAGCGGACTTACGATGCATTGCCGCTGGAAGCTCCGTGTACGTTGACTCCCGCATACTTCCTATGCGAACGTCCGGAGTCTGCAGGCCTCGAGTCCCCGGCTACCGACCCAGCGCTGTCGGATAATTCTCGATCCGACACCGTTTCTGTCGGCTGCTGGGATGCTGCGATAAGCTGTGCTATGTGCACAAGAATGTCCGGCGTCGAGACCTGCGGAGGCGCAGTCTATCGCTGCTTCTCCGAGGGCAGCTCCGCATCAGATGGCTCCCGCATACTTTTCCTATGCGAACGTCCGGAGTCCATCGGTCTCGAATCCCTGGCTGCCGGATGGTGTGACCTGGTCGCCGAAGAATCCTTGATCGGCGAAGCTGGTAATATATCGGCGGTCACGCAGCCAAGGTGCGGTCGTGTGCGCTGACGAGAAGAGGAAGCCTTAGCAGTCTCAGCGGACTGCCTATACAACGGAGCGTCCCGAGCGACGGACGTATGCTCCGCTAACGACACATTTGTACCACAACATCTGGGGCCAGATGTTGTTGAACGAGAGAGGGGCCTCTCTCGCTTGCCGTCCGGATGGACCGGAACGAGCTATGAACCGGACTAAAAGGCTTCCTCCGTTCTCCCTCCGATCCGCCGTCACTGGGTGTGCATTAAGTTAATTTTATAGTGCTCGCATCACCCCAAAATTCCTTCTAGACCGCAACGGACGAACCCGGCTGCCGAACCATTCGGTGAATGGACGCTACACCGGGCGAGCTAGCGGACGTCAAAGCCCGTCGAACCTACTAGGGTCCTCTTAGGCAATTGGCGTATTACATGAGCACTTTTCCGCTAGCCCTTCATTAATTGTGACGACGGAGGCACACTGTTGGAAGACATCACAGATACATCACCCTAATCTTGATCGTCTGAAATAGAAATTGATAAAGTAGAGTGACCCTGCGGGGAAAGGACCTGAGTGTCCAAATCCCCAACAACATACCGTGACATACGCTTCCCATATTGTCATCGAAATCATACGATACAGAACCGGAGTTAATGCGAGTACACTGACCACATATAGAATGATAATAAGGTCAGAGGAAGACTTCCTCTTAAAACAATTGATCAATATCCTTTCAATGTGAAAAGAAAACAAGTCCTGGTACTCGCACTAACCCCTGGCAATCAAAATACATAATAATAATATGATCCATTAATATAGAAAAAATAATTGAAATCAAAATATTTTGAAAAAATATTTTTTCAGAACAGCCCAAGTTTTTGAAAAGTAACGTTGAGCCCCAATGGATCCCAAGCCTAAGTGTGGACAAAAATTTTAAAAATATTTTAAACAATTTATTCAACACTTACGAACAATAATAATGTATCTAGTTATGATTAAAATAACATAAAGATATTATTATTTAGAAATCCCCCCCTCACACAGAGGGCTGTTGTAAATGTAAACAATGAGTGTAAAAACACTAAAATAAGACTCCAGGCACCCAGGCCCGAAATCAGTTACCAAAAATACACCATCTGATGCAAAACAGAGACTTCCAGGGAAGAAACTGCAGAACATCAGATGGTAGATGCAGAACACAACGCCTAACCACCCGTAGGTGAAGACGTAAACATGGGGAAAGAACAGAATTCATTCTGTTATTCAGCTAAACTCCCAAGAAATTTTAGTAATAATAATTACAGAAATTATGCCAAAAGCATGGGAGAATAGCAAGGGGGAACTTAAAGGACAGGGAGAGAGGAAAAACACTTGAAAAAACAGTGTAACTAAATAATCAGAATGACAACAAAATGGCTGCTGCCTTGAAAATAGGTAACTTAACATAATTTCATTAAAAAATTTTAAGTTACAGCCCTGATAATATTCTGTCACACATTCTTTTCCTCTCCTCCTTTTCTATCCTCCTTAGAATCACCATTTCACTAATATTTATGTGTCTGGCATCATTTAAACTGAGATTTAAAAGCACAAAGATCAGTCAGATGTTAACTGATGAAGGGCCAAACTTAGAATGATAAATGGCGCCAATTTCGGAACGTCCTTGACACTGCGCATGCGCAGTAGGGGCGAAGTGTGGAGGGCCTCTCAGGACATGTTTTCTTTAGTTTTAGATGCAAATTTTGGGGATTGGGGGGCAAAATTTGTGTTTGGCCCTATATTTTAAGAGTTAGCACCAGCTATGTCTGGGTCATTGGTACAGTATAAAAATATGCATTTTTGAGCAAAGAAAAAAAATGCCTAATTGGTGGGGGGAGGGGCAGAGGTGGGGAGTAAGGGGAGGTGGGCAGGGGGCAGGACAATAACTTCAACAATTTTCATTGGATAATGTTGGTCACTGAACATGACATTGACACTGCTGCTGTAGAGACATATAATGAAAAGAACTGAAATGTGTTAACTATTGTTCATGTTATGCCATAAACAAAGTTCGGACAGTCAGCTAGGCTGATGGACAGATGGATGGACAGAGCTCTATGCTATATCCCTCCCTTGTGGGCGGAGAAAAAGCAACAAAGTATGTGGTAGAAGCCTAATTTGAAATTTAGAGAAACTAAGTTCGAAAACCATTTTGAAAAGGGTTAAATTAATACCAATATTATTTGAAATCTCTGTATACAGGTTCAGTACACTTGACGTTGTAACACAGTGTTTGAAGAATGAAAGGTACAACCTTGAAAACCTGAACTTTAATCCGAAACTTTAAGCTAGGAATACTAAGTAAAACTGACTGCCAAAAACGGGTTAAATATATCCTAAAACCGATAACAAGAAATCATTGATGTAAATGCAATCATTAAGTTGTACTGACCATGCAAGAATTAAAGTAAGAAAGTATGTGGCAAAGCCTAATTTCAAATACAAAGAAACTGAGTCTGAAAACATGTTTAAAAGGGGTTAAAATCATACCAATATTAATGAAAATCACTGTAGAAAGGTTCAGTAGATAGTAGACATTGTCCCAAATGAGAAACAGTGACATTGCAGTAAAGTGTTTGAAGAAATAAAGGTGTAACTTTGTGTAAACAAAAAAAAACTTTAACCAAAAAACATTAATCTGGTATTTGTAAGTTAAATTGCCATACAAAAAAGGGTTAAATATTTCCCAAAATAAGATGAAAAACATAATGAGAATGATACAATCAATAGTAATTAATATTAATTTAAAAGAAAAAGAACTTTAACCATGACTAAAAAACTTTAACCACAAACTTTAACCAAAACTCTAAATGTTAACAGATGGACAGATGGACGGACAGACAGATGAAAGTCATGACTATAGCCCCAAACTGTAAACAGTCAGGCTAAAATAATAATTAAATGGTTTATGTCTGATATTTTACCCAAGTTAATAAAATAGATAAATTTTTCATTGAGTGCAACAAGGCTTTGCAATGCTTTAGCATTGTAAAGTCTTCTTGCACTCAATGGACGAAATACACCACCACCCATGCTATTCTGTACATCATGAGGCCTAAAACATAAAACAAACCAAGAACATGGAACTTTTGAAGGCAAAGAAATAATTACAAAAGTAAAAAATAAAATAAAAAAACGCCTGCCCACACGCAATTTTACAAAAAAATGGCCTGAGAAACAGATCTACTTTGTGGGGCCTTAGCTCAAGATATTTTATTAAAACAAATGAAATATCTATTCATTTGGTATATAAAAAAAAAATTGGTTAGATTTTGAAAGTTGATTCAGTTTTGACCGACCAAGACCGACCAAGCCTGGAAATAAGCAGACTGTCATATGCAGTATGAGGTGCCCAGCAGGGTAGCATTACCAAATGTACCCCCTGTGAACCTCAAGCTGAATCAAGATCTCAGGCCTAAACAGAAAGAAGTACCCAGAGGATAAATTGGGGGATTCTAGACTACTGTATGGGATAGTATCAGCAAATTCACCCTTCGGGGACCTAATTCTGCAAATGGCAGATTGCTTATTTCCAGGCTTGGTTATGACAAATGCATTTACTTTTCCACATGCAAATCAATCAACTCGTTTTTAGGAAGAAAATTTGTTAGAAATGGCATAAATAATATTGTTGGTTTAGATCTTTTAACTTTTAGCCCACAAATAGAATGGTCATTTAGTTAAATTCATTAGAATTCTTGTGAAAAGGATATGAAAACATTCTCACATTACACAGATCCATCTTATTTATTTTGCTTTGTGAACACAACATAAAATCAGTTCATTCACCATTCATGATGAAACTATGACAAACAACTGAAGTTCGGTAACTTGTTGAATCTGTCGGAATAGAATCATCATTCCAGGCTATTAAAAACAATATTTACGGATTCACAATGCTGATCTGACAACATCAATACAAGTTTTTCTTTATTTATTTGCAGCAAGAGAGTGTTCACAATGCTGATCTGACATCATCAATACAAAGTTTTTATTTATTTATTTGCAGCAAGAGTGTTCACAATGCTGATCTGACATCATCAATACAAAGTTTTTATTTATTTATTTGCAGCAACAGAGTGTTCACAATGCTGATCTGACATCATAAATACAAGTTGTTCTTTATTTATTTGCAGCAAGAGAGTGTTCACAATGCTGATCTGACATCATCAATACAAGTTTTTCTTTATTTATTTGCAGCAAGAGAGTGTTCACAATGCTCATCTGACATCATCAATACAAAGTTTTTCTTTATTTATTTGCAGCAAGAGAGTGTTCACAATGCTGATCTGACATCATCAATACAAAGTTTTTCTTTATTTATTTGCAGCAAGAGAGTGTTCACAATGCTGATCTGACATCATGAATACAAGTTTTTCTTTATTTATTTTCAGTAAGAGAGTGTTCACAATGCTGATCTGACATCATCAATACAAGTTTTTCTTCATTTATTTTCAGTAAGAGAGTGAAAATAGTTTAAAGAGAACCAAACATTTAGCTGTTAATGCTCAAACAAATAGCAGATTTGGGGCTTTGAATATTCAAGTTATTTAAAAATTTGTTCCCTTTTTGCATGGATAAGTGTGGTGAGCATTCTGGAGTCGACATCAATTCACAAAACCTTTTCATTATGTTTATCAAGAAGACAAACAACTGAACCATAATTGTGCCACAAGAAGGATAATGTTGCAAAATTCATCCAGGGCTTATTTTTCGTCTAAATTTGTGAGAATCCATTTGGATTCTCGTGAAAATGGTTGCGAGAATCCATACCTACTATGAGGGTCCCAGGATCCCATGACGCCACCATGGTTCAACCACTGTTGTATACTAATAACACGTGTTAACCTTTTACCCAACACACTTTTTAATTTTTAAAACTAAATTTGATAATTTTTAAACAATAAATAACAAATAAATGATAAAATAATTAAATGAACAATATTTACCAATAAAATCTTACAAATATGGTTGTCGTTGAAACCGGCTCAATGAGCCGGTTCCAATGACAGCCATATTTGTGCAATTTTATTAACAAAGTGTCAGGATATTTCAGGTCATGTTAGCCTTCTATTGGTTAATTTGTTGCCATTGTGTTAGATAAAGGGTTAAATTGACTCAATTCTTTTCACGTGAATCCTAGCAGAGGTGCAGCGAGAATCTACATGGATTTTTGTCGGGTTTATTGCACGAATCTTTGTGCGAATCGATTCTCGGATTCTCGTTGAAATATGAGCCCTGATTCATCTGACATGCTTCTATAAAGTAACATGTATATTTTCAGTGACATGTTTGTGGAATGGAACTCTTGGTAATTCTGCCATTTTAGAGATCACTGAAAATAAACATCACTGCTTGGGGACAGTGGCTAACAAATTATTGTGTTGGGATATTCTGCACTGAAGAAGAATGGAAATTCCCACAAATGCATGTTCCCTGACACAGCGTAAAACGGAAATGTCACAAGGGGTGTGTAGCTGAGAATGCGAGTCCAATGTTTACAAATTACATCATGTAGAAAGATACATGTACACATGTTCACAAATGATGTGTTTATTTTCATATTGGATCCTCAGGGGGGCTATAGATATAACTGATGTTTGTTTTATCACAAGTTGGGAGGGGGGGGGGGGGGCGGCAGGAGGCGCAAATATTAAAATGTAAATTTAATATTTGAATTTATCTAACAATCATATAGATTTTGGCCTGAAAACCACGAGAAATGGTATGTATCACTTAATGTGTTCTGATTCCGTATCATAGAGACGACTCATTCTGATTCCATATCATACAGACGACTTGTTTCCGGCAGCGTGACAATAAATAGAAACTGCACAATTCAATATTACACTTACCCGGTTCATGAGGATGTGCCCGTGTCGCACACTCGTTAATTCAAGTGGATCATCATAGGAAGTGACAATGAGAGTGAATAATTTGACAAAGCAACTTTCAAAATTGTGGTGACCACATTACTTATTGTTTGTTAGAGTGCACAACAATAAAGTTCTATAAAATATGAGTTTTTTTTAACTTTTTCTCGCCCGACATTATGTCCTAAAATTGTAATATAATTTAAGATTTCATCTGTGTATGTGATAGAATTGTTAGATAAATGAATTATCATGATAATGTGCATGTCCTCTGATTTGCATCAGATTCTCGGTGGTGTCCAAAAATGGGATCACAACTCGCCGGCAAAGGGCACAGTGGCCAACAAATTATTGATTGTGTTGAGATATTCTGCACTGAAACAGAATTGAGGCAGGAGGCGCAAATATTAAAATGTAAGTTTAATATTTTAATATCCCATTTCACAAACAGAGATTTGAATATTCATTTTAGCACAATCAGTTGTTAAGCAAGACAAAATGATAATATTGACAGACATTTTTTCATCTAATTATTGGAAAACCTGCACTAGCAAAGCAGGCTTGTCATTTTGAAAATTGCAGGAGGGCCATTATGATTCGCCTCAAATCAGCACAGGAGGGCCATTTTGGGTTCACCTCATATGACCCCAGGAGGGTCATTTATGATTTGCGGGGGCCATTTTGTTTCAGCCTGCTGGGTAGACAACTAATATCATTTTAAGGTACAGTACGTGGAGAGTGGATTGTAACTAAATCACCCATGGAGTGAAGTTATCACCCATACTATAACTTTCAAATTTTATACATATGGACAAAAACACAAGAAATGTTTCAGCCAATGGACCTCCGGGTTTAACCCGGAGGTCCATTGGTTGAAACTTTGCCTGAGCTTGTTATGCTTTGCAACAAAACTGCAATTATTGCTTGGGTGGAATCTCCACTCTGCGAGTGATTTAGCGATAATACACTCTCCACGTACTGTACATGGTTTGTGTAATTATGATGTACGTTATCACGTAATGTATATTTGGAAAGTTACTTACTGTCTCTGGGTGACTACAAACTTCACAAACTGCACTTTTGTTACATGTACCTCCTTCAATACGCAAAAGTTAAAAAATTTATAGTAATTCATATATTTTTTATACTTACCAATGACCCAGACTTAGCTGGTGCTAAACTCCTTAATTCAGGGCCAAACACAAATTTTGCCCCCCCAATCCCCAAAATTTGCATCAAAAACCGAAAAATACATGTCCTATATGGTCCTCCATACATTTACTCCTCTGCGCATGCGCAGTGTCAAGGAGGTCCCGAAATTGGTGCCAATTATCATTCTTACAACCAGTGCCTGGTAAGCGTTATGTGCTCAGCGGGGAGGTATGAGTTCCCAACTCCTGGGAGGGCCATCCCCGTCTGGGTCATTGGTAAGTATAAAAAATATATAAATTACTATAAATTTTTTAACATTTTTATACTGTACCAATGGCCCAGACTTAGCTGAATAGTAAATAGGCTGAAGGGCCTAGGACATAAAGGAAAATCCAATAAGCTAAATTATGTATAATAGAATATCCTCTCCAGGAGAAAAGAAGAGATAGGCTTTACATGTATCTTTCTTATTTATAATAAAGAAGAAAGACACAATACCGATCAGTAATTGAGCATAATAAATAAACAATGATCTCTATTAACATCCAGTATAACCCTTTATACTAATATTTTTAAAGGTAAGCCAATAAATAAAGGAAGTCCAGAGAAATGAGACTCTTTATGTTCATTAAAAGTGTCCGAGGATTGTATATTAACACTCGTTTGACACATGACATATACAAATGCTTCACACCGAGCTACACTTTAAAAATATTACATGTATGAGTAAACATTAGCTTTACACTTTAAAACCATCCCGGTACTGACTCGGAATTACTGACTCTGGGGGAGGTATTCCCTTGCTTTTCACTATAAAGCAGGTGACCTAAGGGAACCCCCCCTCCCCCTTCACCTTGCCCTGGGTCAAATACCCCAGAGCGAAGAGGGCAGCAGGACAGAGTCACTGCCGGAACAGAAAGCCTACATAACTATAGTTGCAACTGTTTAGTGGACGATATTCTGAGCAACTGATAACGGACCTAAACAATGGTGGCCTCCAGAAATGGACTCAATATTTCTGAGATAAAAAATAGTGAATGCGGAAGGTTGAGACCAATATGCAGCCTTCATTAGATCAGTAATAGCAATACAATTAGCATAGGCCCAAGAAGTAGAGAGAGCTCTTACTTCATGAGCTGAGATCTTGAGTGCTGACTGCTGAGAAGAAGATAATTTTTCATAAGCAGTACGAATAGTTAATTGAATCCATTTAGCAATAGAATGAACCATAATATCCTTTCTATTAGGCATCAAAGACAGAAAGAAATGCTTAGTCCCTTTCTGATGAACTCAGATCTACGTTTGTAAATATGTATTGCTCTAACAGGACACAGTAAAGGCCTACACCCATCAGATGATGGAAGGGCCTTAATAACAATAGGTTCAGGATACTTATTAGGAGCCTAATTCTTAGCCAAAAATCCAACATTGGTGGTAAAGGTAATAGTATTACCAACACTATGGTAGTGAGAATCCTCCACAGATAGTGCATGAAGCTCACTAACTCTTCTAGCAGAAGAGAAAGCTAAGAGAAAAGCTGTCTTGTATGTTAAGAATTTGAAGTCCTCTGTGTCAAGAGGCTCAAAAGGCGCTCCTTTTAGCTTAAGAAGAACCCAGGCCAAATTCCACTTCGGAATTAATCAAAGGGTTCTAGGTCTATTTATCGAAAAATCGCAACATCGACGTCGTAGCTGCGACGGGTGGTGCAATTTCACAAAATTCTAAGTTCATCAAGGGCCATAACTCCAAGAAAAATATTTGGAACAACACATGCATTGAACAGTGGCTAGACATCAATAAGGTACACTTACATGCCAAATATAAAGTCATTCCATCAAGTATTTCAAAAGTTATTGAGTTTTGAAACTCGTTGGTCACAGACAGACCGACCGACATTCTAAGTTCATCAAGGGCCATAACTCCAAGAAAAATATTTCGAACAGCACATGCATTGAACAGTGGCTAGACATCAATAAGATACACTTACATGCCAAATATAAAGTCATTCCATCAAGTATTTCAAAAGCTATTGAGTTTTTGTAACTTGTTGGTCACAGACAAACTCGTTGGTCACAGACCGACCGACCGACCGACAGACAGACCGACACTGCCACTTATAGAGCTGCTAGTCGCAGCTAAAAATTTCTAACTAACTTAGATAAAGAGACATTAGTTCCAATCATCAAGCTATCATGATGTGCATAGGTATCGGATAGCATAGACCTATAACCCTTAATGGTGATAGGCTGCAGATTAATCTCATCAAACAAGTATACTAGAAAGTTTGCAATGTCTGGAATGGAAGGATCATAAATATCTACGGAATGATCCCCACACCACTGACAAAAGACCCTCCACTTAGCAGCATAGTTTAGCGAAGAGGAGGTCCTCCTACAGTTAGAAATCGCGTCCACTGCTCGACCTGTAAAATGTTTTCCGTGCAAGAAGGACCGCACAACAGAAATACGTGAAGGTTTAGACTTTGCGGATTGTGATGGAGGATGCGCGATTTCCCTTGCGAAAGAAGATCTTCCCGTTGAGGATGCTTCCTCGGCATGTCCCACAACAGACACCTGAGTAGATTTACCCACGGTCTCTGTGGAGACAGAGATGCTACCAACAGAATCTTGCAATGCGATTGTTTTATCTTGAGCAATATCTGCTGAATCAACGGCGCTGGAGGATACGCATATCCTATCATTCCGTCCAAAGTGATCGAGAGAGTGTCTACTGCAAACGCTTGAGGATCCGGACAAGGTGACACATACGTCTGCAACTGATTGTTGAGATGTGTCGCAAATAAATCTATCATTGGCCGTTCTCATTGGTAGCAAATCTGATTGAATACTTGCTTGTTGAGAGTCCATTCTGACGGCAACAGGCGACCCCTCCGTGAAAGGGAGTCTGCTAAGACGTTCAGACGACCCGGAATATGACGGATGGAGAGAAGAATCTGATGTTCTAGTACAAACAGAAGAATTCTTTCCGTTAGATTGAGCAACGGAATGGAATGAGTGCCACCCTGGTTCCGAATATACGCAACTACTGTCGTATTGTCGGACATAATTTGCACGTGTGCATTCTGAATAACGTCTATCCAATGACGTAGAGCAAGCCAAATCGACATCATCTCTTTGATGTTGATGTGCATGCATAGAAACTGCGGATCCCAAAGACCCTGGCACTTCAAATCCGATGGGCTCAGTGTCGCGCCCCAGCCTGTTTGACTGGCATCCGTCATAATCGTAAAACTCGGATCTGGCAACTGCAGTGGAACTCCCTGAGTTAACCACTGTATGTCTGCCCAAGTCTGAATCTCTGGTTTCACTTGGCTTGACAAGAGGATGTCCGTCTCGAGCGAATGAATCTTCACTCTCCAATTCTGAGTCAGATAGACCTGGAGAGGACGAGTGCGTAGCCGCCCCATCGGAATGAGATCTGCGGCAGCTCTGCACAGACCTATTAGTCTCATGAATTCCCTCGCTGAAACTTTGTCTGAGTGAAGACAACTGCGAGCATAACAGCTGACTAATTTCGCTCTGGTTAACGGCAGACGAACGAGATTGTTGTGCATCTCGAAGCTCATCCCCAGATGGGTGAATGACTTGGACAGCACCAGATCCGACTTCTCTTCATTTACTATGAAACCGAGACGTCGGAGCAATAGAAGCAGATTCTGCATGTCGTTCTGAAGCGTTAACTCGTTGCCGTATCTCTGAAGAATATCGTCCAGGTAAGCCGATGTAACAGCAGACGAATGAGCTTGGAAATGAGTCATTACCGAGTTCATTACTCGAGTGAAAGCCCAGGGCACTAGATTCAGACCAAAGCACATCGCTAGGAACTGATTAACAACATCTAGGACGGCGAAGCGAAGATACTTTCTGAACGCCGGATGTACCATGACGTGAAAGTATGCATCCTTGAGGTCTATGCTTGCAGCATAGTCGTTCACTCGAATGCTCGCTCTGACCGATCGAATGGTCTCTATATAAAACTTTGGAGCCACGATCAGCTTGTTTATCCAGCTTAAGTCGATCACTGGACGGAACGAGCCGTCTGGCTTCGGAACCAGAAAGAGATGGCTGTAGAAACCTGGAGATTCCTGGTTTTCTACGACCTCTATCGCATTCTTCGTTAAAAGAGACTGGACTTCTGATAGAAGTGCTATTCTTTTCTGACAATTTGACGGAAGCTGAGTCCATCTTGGACTTCGAGTTAATGGAGGTTTGCCTTTGAAGGACAGTTTTTGTCCTTCCAAAATAACCCCTAGAACCCAAGGGTCCTCTGTAACTGATTCCCAATTGCTTGAGAAACTCGAAAGTCTTCCGCCCACCGGAATGCGACAGAGGTCTAGACCATCACCTCCTGGATACACGAGGATTGCGGAAGGAGAAACTACGGCCTCCACGACCCGCACCTCGCCCCGTCGGCCTAGAGGCATCTGACCGGTTATTTCGGCCAGCGTAACGGCCCCTACTCGAGTCGCTACTCTGCCGGTCTCTAGAGTAAGACTTAGAGGACGCATAGGAACCTCTATAGGAACTTCCCCTGGATGAACTCGTCCCGGAAGTGCCTGGCCTACTCCTGTCTGCTGGTTCCGATTTCTTGGAAGCAGACTTAAACAGCAGAGAGACCGAAGCTTTCTTTGTTAATTTATCATATATATCAGAAAGCTTGCCACTGAAGAGAAACTCTCCAGAGACCGGAGCGACTCTAAGAGAGTTTTTCACCTTACTGTCCACGCGTGTGGAAGTAGCCAGGGCCACGTCACGTCTAGCTAACTCCAGATTTGCCACTGAAAGAGCAGAGTTATATGTGGAAAAAGCTATGGCCCTGGACAGAACTCTTAATGACGTTTGTACGTCTTGAAATTCTGGTCCTTCAAAGCGTAATGACAACGCTCTAGTAAGGTGATATGCGTAGGAAAGAGTGTCTAAACTAGCTCTGTTAGACGATATCGTAGTTTCCATCGTAGACGACGGAAGTGACATAGACGACGGCATGGATATATCAAGGTCTTCTGCCTGGTCGCCTAAACGCAGAGGAACTCTCTGGATGTCCTGGCCTGCCGTATCAAACTTGTTCCTTTGATTAATAAATGGCAGCTGTAGAGCAGATGCCGGTAGGAAGGCTGACCTGCCCGTCTTGTAGGCAAGTTTATCAACAGCGTCATTCAATAATTCAAAAATCCGAGAGACATTCTTGGTTTGTGACAGAAATTCCGGGACAATCTCCCTAAACCGATTAAAAAAATCAGTGTCCAGTGGCGCTATCACCCTTCTATCCGGCTGCGCAGCATTCTGGTCTTGCGGAACAACTTCTGAAAGATAATGCCGGATGAATTCTACGGCTATTTTATGTTGTTCCGAAAGGGAAATATCTAATTCATCGGAATCCCTTTCACCATCCTGCCGGACCTCATGGAAATCTCAGTCGTCCGCACCCGATCTATCGGCGGAACCTACCGACCCAGCATCGACTGACATTTCATGTTCCGACAGAGGCTCTGCCGGTTGCTGGGATGCTGCGATTATCTTTGCTATCTGTGATAGCACATCCGTTACGGAGGCCTGGGGAGCCGCGGTCTTACTGGATTTAGCTGCCGGAAGCTCCCTGGACGTTGCATCCTGAATACATCTTTTATGCGAACATCCAGATGTAGAAGGCCTCGTATCCCTGGCTACCGGATGGCGTGACATGGTTGCCGTGGAATCCCTGGTCCGCGAAGCTGACTGTAATTCACTGGTCACGTAGCCAAAGTGCGGTCGAGTGTGCTGCTGTGAGGATACGGAAGCCTTATAGGTAGCCTCGCCGGACTGCCTATATACCGGAGCGTCCCGAGCGGTGAACGTATGCTCCGACTGCGTAAAGCTACGGACTACAACATCTGGTCCCAGATGCTGCTGTATGAGAGAGGGACCTCTCTCGCTTGCAGCCCGTGCCGAGCTGGACAAGCTAAACACCAGACTGTCAGGCTTTCTCCGATCCATCCTCCTTTCCATCGTCACTGGGTGTGCACGTGGATGTTTTATAGTGCTCGCAACACCCGACTCTCTCTGCTGGACCGCAACGGATGAACCCAGGTGCTGCCCCATTCGGTGAATGGATGCAACCCCGGTCAAGCTAGCAGACGTCAACCCCTTCAGGTTCCTTTCGGGTAATTGATGAATCTCCATGAGCACTTTTGCCGCTAGCTCTTCGCTTGAATGTGACGACGGAGGCACACTTCTGGACGACATCACGGAAATATCACCCTGTTCTTGTTCCTCTGAAAAAGAGAATGAAATACTAGGGTGACTCTGCGGAGAGAGAACCTGAATGGATCTTTCTCAAGGAACAACATACTGTGACACACGTTTCCAACGTTTGTCATCCCATTTGAAACACACAGAACAAAGATCAGTGCGAGTACAGAGAGAACAATTAATACAGAAATCATGAGAATCAGAGGAAGATTTCCTCCTATTACAATTTGAACAATAATCATTCATTGTGAAATGTAAACAATCATAGAACTCGCACTAATCCTTGAAAATAAAGATACATAATACAACAATCCATTATATTCATTAATAAATAATGATTCGAAAAGAAAAAAAATTTTTTCAAAAAAAAAAAAAAATTTTTTCAGAAGAGCCCAAGTTCCCAAAGGGAACCCTGAGACCAATGGATCCCAAAAAAGCCTAAGAGTGGACAAAAATTTAAATTCATTTTGAAAAAATTAATGAGACACTTACGGACAATAATAATGTATCTTACTAGGAATAAGAGATGCAGAAGACAAATAATCACTATCAGCAGTAACTGCTGTCAACCTAAGCAAAAGTGCCAACAAACCGGAAACATGACTCCAGGCACTAAAAAAACCTGGCCTGAAATCAGTTACCAATTAAAACACTATCTGATGCAAAACAGAGGCTTCCAGAGAAGAAACTGTAGAACATCAGATGGTAGATGCAGACCAAAACGCCTAAACACCCCTAGGGTGAGGATGTAAACATGGGGAAAAAACAGAAATAATTCTGTTACCAAGCCAAAACTCCCAAGAAATTTTAGTAATAAACATTGCAAAAAATAAGCCAAAACATGGGAGAATAGCTAGGGGGGGAATAAGGAAGGTAGAGAGGAAACATTGATCAAACAATGGTACTTCATAGCAAGAATGACAACATCAGGGCTATGCCTTGAAAAAAGGCAATTAGAAATAATTTCATAAAATAATTATAAGTTACAGCCCTGAACATTTTCTTGCACTATTTTTTCCTCTCCTCCTTATATATCCTCTTTATTTCCACCATTTCTCTCATCAAAATGTGTCTGACATCATGAAAACTGAGATTTGGAAGCACAAATAACAGTGATGTGTAACTGTATTGAGGGCCAAACAAAGAATGATAATTGGCGCCAATTTCGGGACCTCCTTGACACTGTGCATGCGCAAAGGAGTAAATGTATGGAGGACCATATAGGACAATTATTTTTCGGTTTTTGATGCAAATTTGGGGGATTGGGGGGGGGGGGGGGGGGGCAAAATTTGTGTTTGGCCCTGAATTAAGGAGTTTAGCACCAGCTAAGTCTGGGTCATTGGTACAGTATAAAAATATTGACGTCTGAGTGGGCCGATTTTGAGGTGCCTTCGACTGAATTAATGGGCCACAGAAATCAGGGTTAGGCGGACGTTTACGTCCATAGAATTCTGAAGTTAGGTGGGCGACTGCGGCCCGGGGTGACCGCCCGCCTCAAAATGACAAGCCTAGCAAGGTAAACGTACATATGGGTTGTAATGTGTAGGAAAAAGTAGACATGTAAGAATTAACTTGTGTAAAATATCAGACATAAACCATTTAAATTTTATTTTTGTAAGTTTGCATTGGTTATAAAAAGAGTGCGTGTGGCAGCTGAAATAACCATGCGTGTGGGCCCGAGAAACAGATTTTTAATTTTTTTTAGGCCTAATGCTTTTTTTTTAAATTTTTCCAAAATGTTAACAAAACCTATCCATGGGCCCCATCATTAGAACGAGATCAGCGATGGGTCACATGAAATGGTTTTGTTGAAAGTTTTTGAAAAATACTGAAAAAATTTTTTTTCAACTGTTTAATTTATAAATTAAGTGAGTGGATATAAATTAAGTGAGTGGATATAGCTGAACCTTTAGTAAAGGGTTAACAGGATTCCACTGTATCATATTTTCAAGTTAATTTTTTAGGAAACCTACACACTAGCTAGGAAACATCCTATCAGTCTTGAATAAAAAATGCCTGTTCTATTTTCGTGGCATCTAGATTGGATGGATGGATGGATGGATGGATGGATGGATGGATGGATGGATGGATGGATGGAAGGAAGGAAGGAAGGAAGGAAGGAAGGAAGGAAGGAAGGAAGGAAGTGAAGGAAGGAAGGAAGGAAGGAAGGAAGGAAGGAAGGAAGGGAGGGAGGGAGGGAGGAAGGAAGGAAGGAAGGAAGGAAGGAAGGAAGGAAGGAAGGAAGGAAGGAAGGAAGGAAGGAAGGAAGGAAGGAAGGAAGGAAGGAAGGAAGGAAGGAAGGAAGGAAGGAAGGAAGGAAGGAAGGAATAATTATATTTTAGAGTATAATACATGATTGAAGAGGAAAAAATGAGACAGTAAGCATGATACAGCATGGTAATGGCATAGCCATGAGGTTGTCTTCCTGCCACACCCAAAGGATTCAAGACTTATTTTGGAATGATGGAACAACAGAATGACAGACAGACAAGAGTAACACTATATGCCCCTGGCCATTTCATGGTGGGGGCATAATGATTTAAATGTTCGGAAGATAGCTAGAGTATAAGTCCAAGCTTGTGCTTGCTAAACTGTGAGTGAATGAAGTGCTACCTGCAAGATCATCTCCCCTAGGGAACCCACAAGATGAAGCAGTACATGTCTTCTTCTGGTTTATGTCCTATGTATAACCCTGTAGTACAATGTCTTTAAAGTAAGCAGTATAGACATGAACAAATGATTAACTCCTTGCATGCGGCTGGCAGTTATTCCCACCCAGGACAGGATTTTATTGCCACTGAAATAAATATCATTTGGGAATATTTATTCAAACTTTCTCCTTGTAAATTAAACAGATTTTTTCTCCAAAGATTTCTTGAGTTAAATTTGGATGAACTTTTCCTCAAATCTAGACAGGGCTGCTGTCACAATATAACAAGTAAAGCTAAAAGTGACATTAAATTCACACTGATAAATTCTTTATCTGAGATTGGGGAAAACAATCAAATTCAGATTTGTTTAAATTCTGACATGGTGAGAAGCATAAATACTGATTATAGTTCTTTTACTGGAGCGTCTATCCTTAACCCTTAAGAGCCTGGACAGGCATCCTGAATTTCCACCAGCCCACAGCCTTAAAATGTCCAGTGGCTTAGCAGTGATTTCTAGTCAAGTCTTGCCTGCCTTGATACGCAGCCAAGACCGTAGCTAGAAATCACTGCCTAGCAAATTTGCCTATTGTCAGCAGAACCTCCTCATGATGGCATGTTAAGGGCACTTGTTTTGATTTATAAAAGACAGAAATAGGCCTTTAAGGGTTAAGTGTTTCAACTTCAGTTTAGGTCACATTGATCCACTGATCAGTCGATTATATCAACAACATCTTGGGGTGAGTAATTGACAAGTAGTCCCATCTCTTATGAACTTATCTCATTTATATTTTTAAGTTTCTAATCAATTTTGAGGAAGTCACAGTCCTTACTCTTTGTGACAACCAAGGGTATGAAATACAGGGATTGAAATGTTCAAAAAAATTTACTTGTCACCTGTGACAAGTAAATTTTTTTTTTACTTGTCACCCATTGAAACCAACTTTAACAAATTGACTTTTAATATATTCGACCCCCTTTGTGCATCCCACAGATTTTTTCGAGTCAATTCAGGGTTTTTTTTCGTTACAAATTTACCCAGGACTAAACTCTTTGCAGATGACGCTGAACACGTTGTCTTTCAACTGTTGTGTAGTTACACCGGCATTGCCTGACATGTAAGCATTAATTTTCAATCAATACCAATGACGTATAAATTTAGTTAAAAATGGAAACAAGTTTTCCCCAGAAAACATTAGATGATGATGAGTACGCACACAATCTTCCTCAAAATCTGACATGTTTGGTTGAAAGTAGAAACAAGTTTCCCCCACAAACAAAATGCAAGTGGAATGTAATTATTCTTATCTGTGCCGATTGTTTCAAATTTTTTTCTGCAATCGGAATTGGTATGTTTGGGAATGATTTCAACAACTTAAAAAGTCATGGCAAAAATACACTTGTCGCCCAGGACAAATGAAAGTATTTTTTGGTTGTTGCTGGCAGAAATTACTTGTCGGGACAAGTAGACAAGCGTTATTTCGACCCCTGAAATATAGACAAGTCTAGTTATCCACAATGTAACCCTTTAACTAACACACAGGCCTTATTTAAACCAACTCTATTCACAAAAATCACCCTTTCCATACAATGGAACCTTGTTAATTGAGTAACGAATCTGAAAGTGAAAATTATTCAATTATCAGAAATATTCAATTAACAGGGATGAAGTCACTCCCCTGTATTCTAATGATAAATTGGGCATTTCCTATTTTTTATCTGATAACCATAGAGTATAACACTCGTTGTATATACTTGAAGTATATACAACAGGTGTTGTATATAATTATAATTTATGCGAATGACCTTTGACCTCGTTCAATTCCATTTTCATTCATTCATTCATAAACTTCATAATGCAGGTTTGAATTCTACGTTGAAGGAGCAAGTGAAATTTAATCAAAATAATTTGACATTCTTTCCATAAGTATAAACATGTAAATTTTCTGTTTTATTTGCTGAAATAAAGAAAATTACAACCTACTTCATTGAAAACCTTATGTAGAAATTACTAGAATGTCATTAATGTAGTGCGCTATTATAGTTACATCTACGTCCACGATCAAAGTACTGCTTCAATTACACGTTCGTCTGCTACACGAAAAAAAGTTTCGTACAAATTCATTGCAAACAAAAACAAAAGTGGACCATAATTAATGGAAATTGGAAACTTCTCGATTGAATGCACATTATCATAGAGCTGAAAAAAAAACCCTGAATAATAGATCAACTGCAACTAGTGTCCATGACTGTACAGCAACAACCAAACGACCGCATTTGGTTTGTCTTGTTTTCTATGGAGGCCTGTGGGAATCAGCATAAAAGTTAATATAAGCCTCAATGAGTGAAATTGCTGTTTGTTATCAGATAAAAACAACATACATATAGCGTTTTTATATCTGGTTTACACAACTCGTTGAAATATAGTTAATATTTTCTCAGCAAAGCCTTGAAAATATTAACTATATTTCAATTCGTTGTATAAACCAGATATAAAACAAGAGGCCCCAAAGAGCCTTAATCGCTCACCGGCCAAAGTGGTTCAAAGAAGTATTTGGGGTCACATTCAGTTAGACATGGTTCATCAACATTACAAAGGAATGAAATCATGAGAGACAAATTTTATGCAACTAGGGACATGGCTTGAACAAACTTGAATCTTACCCCCCAAAGGATGCTGCATACCAAATATCAAAAACATTCATCTGCTGGATCTGAAGAAGAAGATTTTTAAAGAAAATTCCTCATTTTGAACTAAGTTATCATTCAGGATTCCACAGTGAGCCCAAAAATGAACCCAGAGACTTGGCTTGAACAAACTTGAATCTCACCCCCTATGGATGCTGCATGCCAAATATCAAAACATTTCGACTGCTAAATCTGAAGAAGATTTTTAAAGAAAAATTCCTCATATTGTCTAAGTTATAATTCGGGCTCCCACAGGGAGCCCAAATATGGACTCAGGGACTTGGCTTCAACACATTTGAATCTCATCCCCATAAGGATGCTACACACCATATATCAAAACATTCTGACTGCTGGATCTGAAGAAGAAGATTTTTTAAGAAAATTCCTCATTTCGAATTAAGTTACAATTCAAGCTCCCACAGTGAGCCCAAATATGGACCTAGGGACATGGCTTGAACAAACTTGAATCTCACTCCCCTAAGGATGCTGCATACCAAATATTAAAGCATTCTGACTGCTAGATCTGAAGAAGAAGATTTTTAAAGAAAATTCCTCATTTTAAACTAAGTTATCATTTGGGCTCCCACAGTGAGCCCAAATAAGGACCTAGGGACATGGCGTAACAAACTTGAATCTCCCCCCCCCCCCCCCCCCCCCCCCCCACCAAGGATGCAGCATACTAAATATCAAAACATTCTGACTGCTAGATCTGAAGAAGAAGATTTTTAAAGAAAATTCCTCATTTTGAACTAAGTTATCATTCGAGCTCCCACAGTGAGCCCAAATATGGACCTAGGGACATGGCTTGAACAAATTTGAATCTCACCCCTAAGGATGCTGCATACCAAATATCAAAACATTCCAACTGCTGGATCTGAAGAAGAAGATTTTTAAAGAAAATTCCTCATTTTGAACTAAGTTATAATTCGGGCTACCGCAGTGAGCCCAAATATGAACCCAGGGACTTGGCTTGAACAAACTTGAATCTCACCCCCGTAAGCATGCTGCATACCCAATATCAAAAGATTCTGCCTGCTGGATCTTGAGAAGACTTTTAAAGAAATTTGCCTGAAATGCACTAAGTTTAAATTTGGGCTCCTATACTGAGCCCAAATATGAACCCAGGGGGCGATTTGAACAAACTTGAATCAGATTCACCCCACAATGTTGCATACCAAATATCAAAAGATTCTGCCTGCTGGATCTGGAGAAGAAGATTTTTTAAGCAATTTGCCTGAAATGTTAAAAAATTTATAGTAATTTATATATTTTTTATACTTACCAATGACCCAGACTTAGCTGGTGCTAACTCTAACAAACAGAGGGCCAAACACAAATTTTGCCCCCCAATCCCCAAAATTTGCATCCAAAACAAAAAGAAATCATGTCCTAAAGGACCTCCATACTACGCCTCTACTGCGCATGCGCAGTGACGCAGACGTCCCGAAATTGGCGCCAATTATCATTCTTACTGGCAGTGCCTGGTCAGCGCTATGTACTCAGCGGGGGAGGCAAGAGTTCCCAACTCCAGGGAGGGCCATCCCCGTCTGGGTCATTGGTAAGTATAAAAAATATATAAATTACAATTAATTTTTTAACATTTTTATACTGTACCAATGACCCAGACTTAGCTGAATAGTAAACAGGCTGGAGGGCCTAGGACATAGAGGAAAATCCAATAAGCTCAACTATATAGTAAAGAGGTAACCCCTTAAGGAGAAAAGGAGTATTAGGCTTTACATGTATCTTTCTTATTTAATATTAAATTAGAAAGATACACTACCCTTAATAATTGAGCACAATAACATTCATGTTCTCTATTAACATCCAGTATAACCCTTATACTAATTATTTTTAAAGTAAGCCAATAAATAAAGTAGTCCAGAGAATTGAGACTCTTTATAGTCATTTAAAAGTGTCCGAGTATTGTATATTAAAGCCCGTTTGACACTTGACATATACAAATGCTTCACACCGAGCTACACTTTAAAAATAAGACATGAATGAATTTAAACATTAATATTACACTTTAAAACCATCCCGGAAGCGACTCAGAAATACTGACTTGGAGGAGGCATTCCCTTGCTTTTCACTATAAAGCAGGTGACCTAAGGGAACACCCGCCCCCCCCCCCCCCCCCCCTTCCCCTTGCCCTGGGTCAAATAGCCCAGAGCGAAGAGGGCAGCCGGACGGAGTCACTGCCGGAACAGAAAGCCTGCATAACTATAGTTGCAACTGTTTAGTGGACGACATTCTGAGCAACAGATAACGGACCTAAACAATGCAGGTCTCCAGAAATGGACTCAATATTTCTGAGATAAAAATTCGTAAATGTGGATGGGTGAGACCAATAAGCAGCCTTCATTAAATCTGTAATAGCAACACTATTAGCATAAGCCGAGGAAGTGGAAAGAGCTCTTACTTCATGAGCAGAAATCTTAAGCACAGACTGCTGAGAAGAAGATAAATCTTCATAAGCAGTACGGATAGTTAACTGAATCCATCTAGCAATAGAATGGACTGAAATGTCCTTTCTATTAGGCATCAAAGACAGAAAGAAACGTTTCCGTCCCTTTCTGATAAACTGAGATCTCTGTTTATAGATACGTAGTGCTCTAACAGGACAGAGTAAAGGCCTACGCCCGTCTGAAGACGGAAGAGCCTTAATAACAATAGGTTCTGGATATTTATTAGGAGCCTGATTCTTAGCTAAAAAACCCACATTAGTAGTGAAGGTGATAGTGTTCCCAACACTACGATAATGAGAATCATCCACCGATAGTGCATGAAGCTCACTGACTCTTCTGGCAGAAGAGAAAGCTAAGAGAAAAGCTGTCTTATAAGATAAGAATTTGAAATCTACTGTCCCAAGAGGTTCAAATGGCTTTTCCTTCAATTTAAGGAGAACCCAAGCTAAATTCCACTTAGGAATTAATCTAAGAGTTCTGGGTTTATTTATCGAAAAGTTTCTAACCAACTTCGATAAAGAGACATTAGATCCAATTTGTAAACTATCATGATGTGCATAGGTATCAGATAACATAGATCTATAACCCTTTATAGTAACAGGCTGCAGTTTGATTTCGTCAAACAAGTATACTAGAAAGTTTGCAATGTCTGGTATAGAGGGATCGAATATATCTACAGAATGATCCCTACACCAACGACGAAAAACCTTCCACTTAGCCGCATAGTTTAGCGAAGAGGAGGTCCTCCTACAGTTAGAAATCGCGTCCACTGCTCGTCCTGTAAAGTGCTTGCCATGCAAGAAGGACCGCACAACGGAAAAACGTGAAGGTTGAGACCTTGCGGGTTGTGATGGAGTTGGCGTGATTTCCCCTGCGAAAGAAGATCCTCCCGTGGAGGAAGCTTCCGCGGTAGGTCCCACAACAGACACCTGAGTAGATTTATCCACGGTCTCTGTGGCGACAGAGATGCTACCAACAGAATCTTGCATTGAGATTGTTTTATCTTTAGCAATACTTGTTGAATTAATGGCGCTGGAGGATACGCATATCCTATCATTCCGTCCCAAGGGATCGACAGAGCGTCTACTGCAAATGCTCTTGGATCCGGACACGGAGACACATACGTCTGCAACTGATTGTTGAGATGTGTCGCAAATAAGTCTATCATTGGCCGTTCCCATTGGTAGCAAATCTGATTGAATACTTGTTTGTTGAGAGTCCACTCCGACGGCAACAAACGACCCTTTCGTGAAAGGGAGTCTGCTAGCACATTCAGACGACCCGGTATGTGACGGACCGAAAGAAGAACGTGATGTTCTAACGCAAACAGAAGGATTCTTTCCGTTAGATTGAACAACGGAACTGAATGAGTGCCTCCCTGATTCCGTATATACGCCACTACTGTCGTATTGTTGGATAGGATTTGGACATGAGCATCGTGAATAATGTCCATCCAGTGACGTAACGCAAGCCAAATTGACATCATTTCCTTGATGTTTATGTGCTTGCACAGGAATTGCGGATCCCAAAGACCCTGGCATCTCGAATCCGTTGGGATTAATGATGCACCCCAACCTGTTTGACTGGCATCCGTCATAACGGAAATACGTGAAGGTTGAGACCTTGCAGGTTGTGATGAAGTTGAACCCAAGCTAAATTCCACTTAGGAATTAATCTAAGAGTTCTGGGTTTATTTATCGAAAAGTTTCTAACCAACTTCGATAAAGAGACATTAGATCCAATTTGTAAACTATCATGATGTGCATAGGTATCAGATAACATAGATCTATAACCCTTTATAGTAACAGGCTGCAGTTTGATTTCGTCAAACAAGTATACTAGAAAGTTTGCAATGTCTGGTATAGAGGGATCGAATATATCTACAGAATGATCCCTACACCAACGACGAAAAACCTTCCACTTAGCCGCATAGTTTAGCGAAGAGGAGGTCCTCCTACAGTTAGAAATCGCGTCCACTGCTCGTCCTGTAAAGTGCTTGCCATGCAAGAAGGACCGCACAACGGAAAAACGTGAAGGTTGAGACCTTGCGGGTTGTGATGAAGTTGACGCGATTTCCCCTGCGAAAGAAGATCCTCCCGTGGAGGAAGCTTTCGCGGTAAGTCCACAGTAGACACCTGAGTAGATTTATCCACGGTCTCTGTGGAGACAGAGATGCTACCAACAGAATCTTGCATTTAGATTGTTTTATCTTTAGCAACACTTGCTGAATTAACGGCGCTGGAGGATAGGCATAACCTATCATTCCGTCCCATGAGATCGACAGAGCGTCTACTGCATATGCTCGTGGATCCGGACAAGGTGACACATACGTCTGCAACTGATTGTTGAGATGTGTCGCAAATAAGTCTATCATTGGCCGTTCCCATTGGTAGCAAATCTGATTGAATACCTGTTTGTTGAGAGTCCACTCTGACGGCAACAAGCGACCCTTCCGTGAAAGGGAGTCTGCTAGTACATTCAGACGACCCGGTATATGACGGGCCGAGAGTAGAACTTGGTGTTCTAGAGCAAACAGAAGGATTCTTTCCGTTAAATTGAATAACGGAACGGAATGAGTGCCTCCCTGGTTCCGCTACTGTCGTATTGTCGGACAGGATTTGGACATGAGCTTTGTGAATATTGTCCATCCAATGGCGTAACGCAAGCCAAATTGACATCATTTCCTTGATGTTTATGTGCTTGCTTAGAAACTGTGGATCCCAAAGACCCTGGCACCTTGAATCCGCTGGGATCAATGTTGCACCCCAACCTGTTTGACTGGCATCCATCATAATCGTAAAACTCGGATCCGGCAACTGCAGCGGAACTCCTTGAGTTAACCACTGAATGTTTGCCCAAGTCTGAATCTCTTGTTTCACTTGATCTGACAAGAGAACGTCTACATCGAGCGAATGAATTTTCACACTCCAATTCTGAGTCAGGAAAATTTGAAGAGGACGTGTGCGTAACCGCCCCATCGGAATGAGATCCGCGGCGGCTCCGCACAGACCTATCAGTCTCATAAATTCTCTCGCCGTGACTTTGTCTGCGTGCAGACAATAGCGAGCGTAACAACTGACTAATTTCGCTCTGGTTAACGACAGACGAACGAGATTGTTGTGCGTCTCGAAGCTCATTCCCAGATGAGTGAATGACTTGGACGGCACCAGATCCGACTTCTCCTCGTTTACTATAAAACCGAGACGTCGGAGCAATAGAAGAAGATTCTGAACATCGTTCTGAAGCGTTAACTCGTTGCCGTACCTCTGAAGAATATCGTCCAGGTAGGCCGACGTTACCGCAGACGAATGAGCTCGGAAGTAGATCATTACCGAGTTCATTACCCGAGTGAAAGCCCAGGGTGCTAGATTCAATCCGAAGCACATCGCCTGGAATTGATACACCACTCCTAGGACTGTGAAGCGTAGATACTTTCGGAATGTCGGATGTACCATGACGTGAAAGTACGCATCTTTGAGATCTATGCTCGTTGCATAATCGTTCACCCGAATACTCGCTCTGACCGATCGAATCGTCTCCATATAAAACTTCGGAGCGACGATCAGCTTGTTTATCCAGCTCAAATCTATGACTGGACGGAACGAGCCGTCTGGTTTCGGAACCAGAAACAGATGGCTGTAGAATCCCGGAGATTCCTGGTTTTCTACGACCTCTACCGCGTTCTTCATTAAAAGAGACTGCACCTCTGATAACAGAGCGTCTCTTTTCTGTGGATTTGACGGAAGATGAGTCCACTTTGGACTTCGAGTTAATGGAGGCTTTCGTTTGAAGGATATCTTTAGACCTTCCGAAGTCACTCCTCTCACCCAAGGGTCGTCCGTAATCGACGCCCACTCTTGTGAAAAGCTCGACAACCTTCCGCCAACCGGAACGCGATAGAGGTTTAAGCCATCACCTCCTGGGCCTGCGAGGCCTGCGGTAGGAGAAACCACGTCTTCCACGACCCGCACCTCGCCTCGTCGACCTCGGGGCGTCCGACCGATTGTCCCGGCCTGAAGGACGTCCCGAACGAGAGTCGCTATCCTGACGGTCTCTCGAATAAGACCAAGAGGACGCACCGGAACCTCTATAGGAACCTCTCTTGGGCGCATTAGACCCAGAAGTGCCTGTCTTATTCGTGTCTGCTGTATCCGACTTCTTAGGAGCAGATCTAAACAACAGAGAATCATTAGCTTTCTTTTTAATTTTATCATAAATAGCGGAAAGCTTGCCGTCAAAGAGAAGTTCTCCTGAGACCGAAGCGACTCTAAGAGAGTTCTTCACCTTAGAATCCACTGGTGTGGATGTAGCTAGGGCTGCGTCACGTCTAACCAACTCCAGATTAGCCACTAAAAGGGCGGAGTTACACGTGGAATAAGCTACTGCCCTTGAAAGAAGTCTTAAAGAGGATTGTATATCCTGAAACTCTTTCCCCTGAAGGCGCAGTGATAACGCCTTGGTAAGGTGATCTGCGTAAGATAAGGCATCTAAATTGGCTCTGTTAGACGCAATAGCTGTTTCCAACACCGCGTTGGAATAGAAGCTGACGACGGTAATGATAGCTCTAAGTCTTCCGCCTCGTCGTCCATACGCAGAGGAACTCTCGGTATACCCTGTCCTGCCGTATCGAATTTATTCCTTGCTTTAATGAAAGGCAGGTTGAGAGTATTAGCGGACAAGAAACCTGCTTTCCCCGTCCTGGAAGCAAGTTTAAATATAGCGTCGTTCAATAATTCAAATGTTCTTGCAACATTATTGGACTGCGACGGAAACTCGGGAGCGATGTCCCTGAACCGCTCAAAAAATTCAGAGTCCAATGACGCTATAATTCTCTTGTCCGGAAGCGCAGCAGTCTGGCCCGACGGAACAACTTGAGGGAGAAAGTGCCGGATGAAGTCCACGGCAGCTTTATGTTGTTCCGAAAGGGATAGCTCCAAGTCATCTGTATCCCTTTCACCATCCGGTCGGACCTCATGATGTTCCCGGTCGTCCGCCCCCGATGCTTCGGCGGAGCATACCGACCCAGCGCCGTCGGATAATTCTCGATCCGACACCGTTTCTGTCGGCTGCTGGGATGCTGCGATAAGCTGTGCTATCTGCACAAGAATGTCCAGCGTCGAGACCTGCGGAGGCGCAGTCTTTTGCTGCTTCGCCGAGGGCAGCTCCGCATCAGATGGCTCCCGCATACTTTTCCTATGCGAACGTCCAGAGTCCATCGGTCTCGAATCCCTGGCTGCCGGATGGTGTGACCTGGTCGCCGAAGAATCCTTCATCGGCGAAGATGGTAATATATTGGCGGTCACGCAGCCAAGGTGCGGTCGTGTGCGCTGACGAGAAGAGGAAGCCTTAACAGTCCTTGCGGACTGCTTATACAACGGAGCGTCCCGAGCGACGGACGTATGCTCCGCTAAAGACACATTTTGTACCACAACATCTGGTCCCAGATGTTGTTGTACGAGAGAGGGGCCTCTCTCGCTCGCGGCCCGGCTGGACCTGGACGAGCTAGGAACTGGACTCAAAGGCTTCCTCCATTCTCGCTTACTATCCGCCGTCACTGGGTGTGCATCTATTATGTTTATAGTGCTCGCATCACCCAAAATTTCCTCTTGGACCGCATCGGACGAACCCGGCTGCCGAACCATTCGGTGAATGGACGCTACACCGGGCGAGCTAGCGGACGACATTTGTCTAATCTCCATGAGCACTTTTGCCGCTAGCTCTGAATTCATTTGTGACGACGGACGCACACTTGAAGATAACATGGAAACATCACCCTGTTCTGGTTCCTCTGAAATAGAAACTGAGAGAGTAGAGTGACCTTGCGGAGAAAGAGCCGGAATCGCGCTTTCTCCAGAAACAACATATCGTGACACACGTTTCCAATGTTTCTCATCCCAATGTTCACATATAGGACAGGGATTAATGCGAGAACACTGACTACAATTAATACAATGATCATGAAAGTCAGAGGAAGATTTCTTCCTATTACAATTTGAACAACGTCCCTTCATTGTGAAAGAACAACAGTAAGTCCTAGTTACTCGCAAAAACCCCTGACACAAAGATACATAATAACATGATCCATTAATAAATGAAAAAACAATTGCAAAACAAAATAATTTTGAAAAAATATTTTTTCAGCGAAGCCCAAGTTGCTGAAAAGTAACGTTGAGCCCCAATGGATCCGATGGCAAAGTGTGGTCAAAAATTTTAAATTTATATTAAATAATTAATGAGACACTTTCGGATAATATAAATGTATCTTATAGTGAGATAAACTACAGCAAAGGCAAACAGCCCCCCTCAAAAAAGGCTGTTGCCAATGAAAACAAACAGTGTAAAAACACCAGAAAACATGACTCCAGGCACTGAAAAAACTGGCCCGGAATCAGTCATCAATTACACTCTATCTGATGCAAAACAGAGACTCCCAGGGGAGAATCTGCAGAACATCAGATGGAAGATGCAGAACACAAACGTTATACACCCATGGGTGAAAACGTAACTATGGGGAATATAACTGAAAACATTCTGTAACCAAGCAACTCTCCCAGGAAAATTTTAGAAATGAAATTTCTCAAAAATATGACAAAAGCATGGGAGAATTGCAAGGGGGGACTTTAGAAGGCTAGGGGAGAGGAAACACTGAATAAGCAGTGCAACAATTAGCAAGAATGACAAGAGGCCCATGCCTCGAAAATAGGCAACTTAACATAATTTCATCAAAAAATTTCAAGTACAGCCCTGATTATTTTTTGTCACTTCTTTTTCCTCTCCTCCTTCTATCCTCCTTAGAATCACATTTTCTGCAAAAATTACGTGTCTGGCATCCTTTAAACTGAGATTTACAAGCACAAAGATCAGTGAGATGTTGACTGATGAAGGGCCAAACAGAGAATGATAATTGGCGCCAATTTCAGGACGTCTGCGTCACTGCGCATGCGCAGTAGAGGAGTAGTATGGAGGTCCTTTAGGACATGATTTCTTTTTGTTTTGGATGCAAATTTTGGGGATTTTGGGCAAAATTTGTGTTTGGCCCTGGTTTTGTTAGAGTTAGCACCAGCTAAGTCTGGGTCATTGGTACAGTATAAAAATGCACAAAGTTCGAATTTGAGCTTTTATAGTGAGCCCAAATATGAATCCAGGGGGCCGATTTGAACAAACTTGAATCAGATCCACCCCACAATGTTGCATACCAAATATCAAAAGATTCTGCCTGCTGGATCTGTAGAAGAAGATTTTTTAAGAATTTTGCCTGAAATGCACTAAGTTCAAATTCAGGCTTCTATACTGAGCCCAAATGTGAATCCAGGGGGCCGATTTGAACAATCTTGAATCAGATCCACCCCACAATGTTGCATACCAAATATCAAAAGATTCTGCTTGCTGCATCTTCAGAAGATTTTTAAAGAAATTTGCCTGAAATGCACTAAGTTTGAATTCAGGCTCCTATACTGAGCCCAAATATGAACCCAGGGGGGCCGATTTGTACAAACTTGAATCAGATCCACCCCACAATGTTGCATACTAAATATCAAAAGATTCTGCCTGCTGAATCTGGAGAAGAAGATTTTTTAAGAAATTTGCCTGAAATGCACTAAGTTCAAATTCGGGCTTCTATAGTGAGCCCGAATATGAACCCAGGGGGCCGATTTGAACAAACTTGAATCTGCTCCCCCTTGAGATGATGTATACCAAATAGGAAAGAATTCTGCCTGGTGGATCTGAAGAAGAAGATTTTTTTGAATTTTGGAAAGAAATTCATGGGTGCTATCAGATTTATGAACCTTGTGGTGCCCCCTGTGGGTGCAGCAGGTTTATTTGTACAAGTTTGAATTGACATATGATGGGGAACACGCACACCAAATTTAGTTTAATTTAATCCAGTTATTTGGGAGGAGTAGTCGTTAATGTAAAGTTCACGACGGACGACGACGGACGGCAAGTGATAAGTTAAGCTCCCTTCGGTGAGCTAAAAACACTATATGTATATTGTCTATATATCTTGTTTGAGAGAATACAACTCTGTTAAACAAGATATAAAATATATTAAATGCCTGTATTGTGTATGCAGAGGCCAAACAGGTAAGTAAACAAGAGAAATTTTATGACTGTTTTGATAATTTCTCGTCATATTACAAGATTTTTTATTCAATTAGCAGGAGTTAAGCTATATGGAATAAACAAGTCAAATTTGTACTGAAGGTGTGCTAAATGGTTTCGTGCTAGGGAGTTACATTACAAGGCAAAATAAGTTGCAGCATAACAACAATAAACTAAGTGTACAGGTACTTCTGCACTGATAAAAATCAGAATCTGACATCATTTTCTGGAAAGCTCTCAGTGAGAGCTTTCCAGAAAAGATGTCAGATTCTGGTCTGATCAGTGTATGAAGAGAAAGATACACAGTTTATAGTGGTTATCCTACAACTTATTTTGACATGTACTGTATGTACATTCAATTGAGCATTGTTTTCACAATTGACTTTCTGCACAATTGGTTATTCAGCTAAGAGAATCTGCTAAGCAATGAATTGGGCTCAACTGTATATTTATTTTTCAATTTAACTGTATATTTATTTTTCAATTTTCTCCTCCAAAACATAGCTTATCACCCCTCAATGAGTTGTCATAAACTAGGTTTTTGAGGCAGAAACTGAAGATTTTCTAGCAATTCAAGAACATATTTTTGAAGGTCACTTATTAGTCATGTTAGTTAAAGAGTTAATAGCAGAGAAAACGAGAGATGTCGGTCCCAATGGGACTAAGAATGCCCCCCCCCCCCCATCCCCCTGCTGCAATGCATATTAAGTAGGTTGCAAAAATATGTCAAGTCAAAAAAGTCAAATTGGTTGCAAAAATATGCTAAGTCGAAAAAGCACACCAACTTTGCCAAAATGACTCATAACTGACTAAAAAACACCCAGGACAAAACTGCATCCACAGTCAGACATATGGACAGACAGACTACAGGGCAAGACAGACAGGCTCATTTCAGTATCAATCAACCCACCCCCCACCCCAACTTTGTTGTGTATGTGGAGGCTGGTAGGGCAGTATAACTATGGTCATGGAAGAATATAATTTAACTTATGTCCCACAATGTAAATCTTCTGTTTCTCGGGCCATTTTTGGTAAAATTGCAAGCAGGAGGGCATTTTTTTATTTTTTTTTTTATTTTTGTAATTATTTCTTTGCCATCAAAAGTTCATGTTCTTGGTTTCTGTTAGGCCTCATAATCTACACAATAGCATGGGTGGTGGTGTATTTTGTCACTAATGCATTGCAAAGCCTTGTTGCACTCATGGGACAAATTTTTTAAATTTATGGTTAAAATTAAACCATTTAATTCTTATTTTTCTGAGTTTGCCTTGGTTATGAAAAAAAGAGCATGCGGCAGATAAAAGGACCATGCGGGAGGGCCTGAGAAACAGATTTGTAATTTTTTTAGGCCTTACCTGCATATTAGTATGGACAATATTCAGTTTTGAATTTTCTAAGCATCTACCATCTGTTACATCCCATAAGCACATTTCCCTGAAAAAAAGTGATAATAAGGACAATGTCTCAAAAAAGAAAATTATCATATAACCCTTTACCCAACGCAGGCAATATCAAAATTTATTATTTTAAATATCATTTTTTAAATTTTTTCAAACAATTTAAAAATGAAAGTGTCAATGACACTGTAGCTCAACTTGTTAAGACATGTACATGTATAGGATGTGACACAGCAATGACAAACATATTTATTTATTTATTGTTGTTTAAGGTCACATACTTCTGCACAATGGCTAATCATGACCACAACATGGAGATAAAGTCAAGGTTAGTCAATCGTTTATACCCCATGTTGCCTATTTTAGAGGACTTGCACCCCAAGCATTAGTGACTGGGTCCTATTTTACAAGTGAACCAGAGCTTGTTTACCACAGTAAACAAGCACTGCTTCACTTCCCGGGGTTCCCATGGGGGGATGACAAACATCTAGATAATGACCTGATAACAAAGGTACATATAAAGTATTGTAACGGTCTGTACATAAATACTGACCGTAGCCTGTAACAAATGTATAGGTAAAGTATTGTAAAGGTGGGTGACAGTCAGATGCTAAACTAGAAAAGAAATCTTTGAGTCCCAGAGTGGGTTTGACTGAACCCCAAAATATTTGTTCTCATAGCACAGTGATAACAAAGGCACCCCAAAACACACTCATTCCTGTCCCAAGGTGAAAAACAAAGGTACCCAAGAAGTTTCGTGAAGATCAGTTCATAAATACGAGCTGTATAGAAATTGTGACAAAAAACTAATTGAACCTAATTTCGGTACAAAAAGGTCACTGGCAGCCATCTTGAATTTTGGACCGTGCCCAGAAACACTCGTTCTCGTCCCAAGGTGATAACAAGGGTACCCAAGAAGTTTTGTGAAGATCGGTTCATAAATACAGCCTCTAGCCCGAGCCGTATTGACATGTGCACTTACAGTGTATAAGTAGCACTAAATAAATCAAAGTTCATCTAGTTTGCATAATTTCTGCAAAAGAAAAAACCTGTACTATATGTGATGTATTCCATGTTACGAAACATTCGTACAAAAATTTATTCAAATCAGAACTTTCATACAGAAGTTCTGTACAAAAGACTGATTGCACTAATTTTGGTACAAAATGGCTGCTGGTGGCCATCTTGAATTTCGGACCACACCCAAAAATACTCGTTCTCATCCCATGGTGATAACAAAGGTACCCAAGAAGTTTCGTAAAGATCGGTTCATAAATACGGCCTCTAGCCTGAGCCATATGGAAGTTGTGTACAAAAAACTGATTAGACCTAATTTCGGTACAAAATGGCCACTGGCAGCCATCTTGAATTTTGGACCGCACCCAGAAACACTCGTTCTCATCCCAAGGTGATAACAAAGGTACCCAAGATGTTTCGTGGAGATCGGTTCATAAATACAAACTCTAGCCCGAGCCGTATTGACATGTGTACTTATTGTGTGTAAGTAGCACTGAAAAAATCAAAGTTCATCTAATTTGCATAATTTCTGCATGAGAAAAAAACCCGTATTCTATGTGATGTATCCCATGGTACTACAGATTCACACAAAAAATTATTCAAATCAGTGCTTTCATATGGAAGTTCTGTGCAAAAATCTGATTGCACCTAATTTTGTACAAAATGGCTGCCATCGGCCATCTTGAATTTCGGACCAGACCCCAAAACACTCGTTCTCGTCCCAAGATGATACCACAGGTACCCAAGAAGTTTTGTAAAGATCAGTTCATAAATACGGCCTCTAGCCCGAGCCGTATTGGCATTTGCACTTACAGTGCTGAAAGTAACACTAAATACATCAAAGTTAGTCTAATTTGTATAATTTACGCTTGAGAAAAAAACCTGTATTATATGTGATGTATTCCATGGTACTAAACATTCAAACAAAAAATTATTCAAATCAGCGCTTTCATATGGAAGTTCTGCGCAAAATCCTGATTGCACCTAAGTTTGTACAAAATGGCTGCCAGCAGCCAACTTGAATTTCGGATCAGACCCCAAAACACTCGTTCCCGTCCCACAGTCATAGCAAAGGTACCCAAGAAGTTTCGTAAAGATCGGTTCATAAATACGGCCTCTAGCCCGAGCCGTATTGAATTGTTGACAGCCAGACGGACAGACGGACAGACGGCCAGACAGACAGCTCAAATTTGGCTTCGCCAAAGTTGAGCTAAAAAACATATCATCTGACCCCTCATTGGAACGAGCTCGATGAATTCGTTCCAAAGTGGGGTCACATGATATGGTTTTGTTGAAGTTTTTCGAAAAGTTAAAAAATTTATAGTAATTTATATATTTTTTATACTTACCAATGACCCAGACATAGCTGGTGCTAACTCTTAAAATTCTAGGGCCAAACACAAATTTTGCCCCCCAATCCCCAAAATTTGCATCTAAAACCAAAAGAAATCATGTCCTGAAGGTCCTCCATACTTTGCCCTTACTGCGCATGCGCAGTGTCAAGGACGTCCCGAAATTGGCGCCAATTATCATTCTTACAAGCAGTGCCTGGTCAGCGCTATGTACTCAGCGGGGAGGTATGAGTTCCCAACTCCTGGGAGGGCCATCCCCGTCTGGGTCATTGGTAAGTATAAAAAATATATAAATTACTATAAATTTTTTAACATTTTTATACTGTACCAATGACCCAGACATAGCTGAATAGTAAAAAGGCAGGAGGGCCTAGGGCATAGAGGAAAATCCAATAAGCTCAACTATATCAATAGAGTCAACCCCTCAAGGAGAAAAGGAGTATTAGGCTTTACATGTATCTTTCTTATTTTATGATAAATTGGAAAGATACAATACCCTTCATAATTGAGCACAATAACATTCATGTTCTCTACTAACATCCAGTATAACCCCTTATACTAATTATTTTTAAAGTAAGCCAATAAATAAAGTTAGTCCAGAGAATTGAGACTCTTTATATTCTTTTAAAAGTGTCCGAGGATTGTATATTAACGCCCGTTTGACACTTGACATATACAAATGCTTCACACCGAGCTACACTTTAAAAACATGACATGAATGAATTTATAATATTAATATTACACTTTAAAACCATCCCGGTAACGACTCAGAATTACTGACTCCAGAGGAGGAATCCCCTTGCTTTTCACTATAAAGCAGGTGACCTAAAGGAACCCCCCCCCCCCCCCCCTTCCCCTTGCCCTGGGCCAAATAGCCCAGAGCGAAGAGGGCAGCAGGACGGAGTCACTGTCGGAACAGAAAGCCTGCATAACTATAGTTGCAACTGTTTAGTGGACGACATTCTGAGCAACAGATAACGGACCTAAACAATGCAGGTCTCCAGAAATGGACTCAATATTTCTGAGATAAAAATTTGTGAATGTGGATGGCTGAGACCAATAAGCAGCCTTCATTAAATCTGTAATAGCAACACTATTTGCGTAAGCCCAAGATGTAGAAAGAGCTCTTACTTCATGAGCCGAGATCTTAAGCACAGACTGCTGAGAAGAAGATAGATTATCATAAGCAGTACGGATAGTTAATTGAATCCATCTAGCAATAAAATGGACCGAACTGTCCTTTCTATTAGGCATCAGAGACAGAAAGAAGCGTTTTCGTCCCTTTCTGACAAACTGAGATCTTTGTTTATAAATACGTAAAGCTCTAACAGGACAGAGTAAAGGCCTAAGCCCGTCTGAAGACGGCAGAGCCTTAATAACAATAGGTTCCGGATATTTATTAGGAGCCTGATTCTTAGCTAAAAATCCAACATTAGTAGTGAAGGTGATAGTTTTCCCGACACTACGATAGTGAGAATCGTCCACCGATAGTGCATGAAGCTCACTGACTCTTTTAGCAGAAGAGAAAGCTAAGAGAAAAGCTGTCTTATAAGACAAGAATTTGAAATCTACTGTCGCAAGAGGCTCAAATGGCTTTTCCTTCAGTTTAAGAAGAACCCAAGCTAAATTCCACTTAGGAATTAATCTAAGAGTTCTGGGTCTATTTATCGAGAAGTTTCTAACTAACTTAGATAAAGAGACATTAGATCCAATTTGTAAACTATCATGGTGTGCATAGGTATCAGATAACATAGACCTATAACACTTTATAGTAACAGGCTGCAGTTTGATCTCATCAAACAAGTATACTAGAAAGTTTGCAATATCTGGAATGGAGGGATCAAAAATATCAACAGAATGATCCCTACACCAATGACGAAAAACCTTCCACTTAGCCGCATAGTTTAGCGAAGAGGAGATCCTCCTACAGTTAGAAATCGCATCCACTGCTCGTCCTGTAAAGTGCCTGCCATGCAAGAAGGACCGCACAACGGAAATACGTGAAGGTTGAGACCTTGCAGGTTGTGATGAAGTTGACGCGATTTCCCCTGCGAAAGAAGATCCTCCCGTGGAGGAAGCTTTCGCGGTAAGTCCACAGTAGACACCTGAGTAGATTTATCCACGGTCTCTGTGGAGACAGAGATGCTACCAACAGAATCTTGCATTGAGATTGTTTTATCTTTAGCAACACTTGATGAATTAACGGCGCTGGAGGATAGGCAAAACCTGTTTGTTGAGAGTCCACTCTGACGGCAACAAGCGACCCTTCCGTGAAAGGGAGTCTGCTAGTACATTCAGACGACCCGGTATATGACGGGCCGAGAGTAGAACTTGGTGTTCTAGAGCAAACAGAAGGATTCTTTCCGTTAAATTGAATAACGGAACGGAATGAGTGCCTCCCTGGTTCCGGATATACGCCACTACTGTCGTATTGTCGGACAGGATTTGGACATGAGCTTTGTGAATATTGTCCATCCAATGGCGTAACGCAAGCCAAATTGACATCATTTCCTTGATGTTTATGTGCTTGCTTAGAAACTGTGGATCCCAAAGACCCTGGCACCTCGAATCCGCTGGGATCAATGTTGCACCCCAACCTGTTTGACTGGCATCCATCATAATCGTAAAACTCGGATCCGGCAACTGCAGCGGAACTCCCTGAGTCAACCACTGAAAGTTTGCCCAAGTCTGAATCTCTTGTTTCACTTGATCTGACAAGAGAACGTCTATATCGAGCGAATGAATCTTCACACTCCAATTCTGAGTCAAGAAAATTTGGAGAGGACGAGTGAGCAACCTCCCCATCGGAATGAGATCCGCAGCGGCTCCGCACAGACCTATCAGTCTCATGAACTCCCTCGCTGTGACTTTGTCTGCATGAAGACAATAGCGAGCGTAACAACTGATTAACTTCGCTCTGGTTAATGGCAGATGAACGAGATTGTTGTGCGTCTCGAAGCTCATTCCCAGATGAGTGAATGACTTGGACGGCACCAGATCCGACTTCTCCTCGTTTATAACAAAACCGAGATGTCGGAGCAATAGAAGCAGATTCTGCACAGCGTTCTGAAGCGTTAACTCTTTGCCGTACCTCTGAAGAATGTCGTCCAGGTAGCCCGACGTTACCGCAGACGAATGAGCTCGGAAATACATCATTACCGAGTTCATTACTCGAGTGAAAGCCCAGGGCATTAGGTTCAATCCGAAGCACATCGCCCGGAATTGATATACAACTCCTAGGACTGCGAAGCGTAGATACTTTCTGAATGTCGGATGTACCATGACATGAAAGTACGCATCTTTGAGATCTATGCTTGTAGCATAATCGTTCACCCGAATACTCGCTCTGACCGATCGAATCGTCTCCATATAGAACTTCGGAGCGACGATCAGCTTGTTTATCCAGCTCAAATCTATGACTGGACGGAATGAGCCGTCTGGTTTCGGAACCAGAAATAGATGGCTGTAGAACCCCGGTGATTCCTGGTCTTCTACGACCTCTACCGCGTTCTTCATCAAAAGAGACTGTACTTCCGATAAAAGAGCGTCTCTTTTCTGCGGATTTGACGGAAGTTGAGTCCATTTTGGACTTCGAGTTAATGGAGGCTTTCGTTTGAAGGATATTCTTAGTCCTTCCGAAATCACCCCTCTCACCCAAGGGTCGTCCGTAATCGACGCCCACTCTTCTGTAAAACTCGACAACCTTCCGCCAACCGGAACACGATAGAGGTTCAAACCATCACCTCCTGGACTTGCGAGGCCTGCGGGAGGAGAAACCACGTCCTCCACGACCCGCACCTCGTCCCGTCGACCTCGGGACGTCAGACCGGTTGTCTCGGCCCGAAGAACGTCCCGCACGTGAGTCGCTGCCTTGACGGTCTCTAGAATAAGACCAAGAGGACCCAAAGGAACCTCTATAGGAACCTCTCTTGGGCGTATTTGTCCCAGAAGTGCCTGTCTTACTCTTATCTGCTGAATCCGACTTTTTGGAAGCGGATTTAAAAAGCAGAGAATCCGAAGCTTTCTTAGTTATTTTATCATAGATTGCTGAAAGCTTGCCATCGAAGAGAAGCTCTCCGGAGACCGAAGCGACTCTGAGAGAGTTCTTCACCTTACTATCCACGCGTGTGGATGTAGCTAGGGCTGCGTCACGTCTAACCAACTCCAGGTTTGCCACTGAAAGGGCGGAGTTATACGTGGAATAAACCACTGCCCTTGAAAGAAGTCTTAGTGAGGATTGTATATCCTGGAATTCTTTCCCTTGAAGACGCAGTGATAACGCCTTTGTAAGGTGGTCTGCGTATGATAAAGCGTCTAAGCTGGCTCTGTTAGACGTAATTGTCGTTTCCAACGCCACGATTGGAATGGACATAGACGACGGTAATGACAATTCCAAGTCTTCCGCCTCGTCGCAGAGGAACTCTCGGTATGCCCTGTCCTGCCGTATCGAATTTATTCCTTGAATTGATGAAAGGCAGGTTAAGAGCATTGGCGGACAAGAAACCAGCTTTGCCTGCTTTGGAAGCTAACTTAAAGGTAGCGTCGTTCAATAATTCGAATGTTCTTGTGACATTATTGGACTGTGATGGAAACTCAGGGACGATGTCTCTGAACCGCTCAAAAAATTCAGTGTCCAATGACACTATCAGTCTCTTGTCCGGCATCGCAGCAGTCTGGCCCGACGGAACAACTTGAGGAAGGTAGTGCCGGATGAAATCTACGGCAGCTTTATGTTGTTCCGAAAGGGATAGCTCCAAGTCCTCAGTATCCCTTTCACCATCCGGTCGGACCTCATGATGCTCCCGGTCATCCGCACCCGATGCTTCGGTGGAGCGTACCGACCCAGCGCCGTCGGATAATTCCTGATCCGACAACGATTCTGTCGTTTGCTGGGATGCTGCGATAATTTGTGCTATCTGAGCAAGCACGTCCGTCATCGAGGCCTGCGGAGTAGCGGTCTTTCGCTGTTTAGCCGCTGGAAGCTCCGCATCAACTGACTCCCTTATACTTCTCTTATGTGAACGTCCGGAGTCTAGCGGCCTCTTATCCCTGGCTACCGGATGGCGTGACCTGGTCGCCGTTGAATCCCTGATCGGCGAAGCTGGCTGAATATCCGCGGTCACGTAGCCAAGGTGCGGTCGTGTGCGCTGCTGAGAGGATGAGGAAGCCTGTACAGTCTCTCCGGACTGCCTATATAAAGGAGCGTCCCGAGCAGCGGACGTATGCTTCGCTTGCGAAACATTTTGTACCACAACATCTAGTCCCAGATGTTGTTGTACGAGAGAGGGGCCTCTCTCGCTCGCGGCCCGGATGGACCTGGACGAGCTAGGAACCAGACTACAAGGCTTCCTCCGATCTCTCTTATCCGCCGTCACTGGGTGTGCACGTTGTATGTTTATAGTGCTCGCATCACCCAAAACTCCTTCCTGGACCGCAACGGACGAACCTGGCTGCCGAACCATTCGGTGAATGGACGCTACACTGGGCAAGCTAGCGGACGACAGCGCCGTCGATCCTAGTATCTCCATGAGCACTTTTGCCGCTAGCTCCTCATTAGATTGTGACGACAGAAGCGCACCCTTGGAAGATAACATGGAAACATCACCCTGTTCTTGTTCCTCTGAAATAGAAACTGATAAACTAGAGTGACCCTGCGGAGAAAGGACCGGTATAGCCCTTTCCCCGCTAACAACATACCGTGACACACGTTTCCAATGTTTGTCATCCCAATATTCACATACTGAACAGGAGTTAGTGCGAGTACACTGACTACAATTAATACAATGATCATGAAAGTCAGAGGAAGATTTCCTCTCATTACAATTTGAACAATATCCTTTCATTGTGAAAAGACAACAATAAGTCCTAGTACTCGCACGAACCCCTGAAAACAAAGATACATAATAACATGATCCATTAACATTGAAAAAACAATTGGAATCAAAAATAAATTTTGAAAAAATATTTTTTCAGCAAAGCCCAAGTTTCTGAAAAGTAACGTTGAGCCCCAATGGATCCCAAGCCTAAGTGTGGACAAAAATTTTAAAATTATTTAAAATAATTAATGCAACACTTACGAATAATAATAATGTATCTTGTAATAAGATAAACTAGTACAAAGGCAAAAAGCCCCCCTCAAAAGAGACTGTTACCAATGTAAACAAGAAGTGTATAAACACCAGAAAACATGACTCCAGGCACTGACAATCCTGGCCCGAAATCAGTTACCCAAATATACACTATCTGATGCAAAACAGAGACTTCCAGGGAAGAATCTGCAGAACATCAGATGATAGATGCAGAACACTACGTCTAAACACCCATGGGTGAGAACGTAAACATGGAGAAAATAACAGAATTCATTCTGTTACCAAGCTAAATCTCCCAAGAAATTTTAGTAGTAATCTTACTCAAAAATATGCCAAAAGCATGGGAGAATAGCAAGGGGGGACTTAAAGGACAAGGGGAGAGGAAACACTGAATAAGCAGTGCAACTTCATAGCAAGAATGACAACAACAGGCCCATGCCTCGAAAATAGGCAACTTAACATAATTTCATTACAAAATTTTAAGTTACAGCCCTGAATATTTTCTGTCACTCCTTTTTCCTCTCCTTCTTCTATATCCTCCTTAGAATCACCATTTCTCCAATATTTATGTGTCTGGCATCATTTAAACTGAGATTTACAAGCACAAAGATCAGTGAGATGTTAACTGATGAAGGGCCAAACAAAGAATGATAATTGGCGCCAATTTCGGGACGTCCTTGACACTGCGCATGCGCAGTAAGGGCAAAGTATGGAGGACCTTCAGGACATGATTTCTTTTGGTTTTAGATGCAAATTTTGGGGATTGGGGGGCAAAATTTGTGTTTGGCCCTAGAATTTTAAGAGTTAGCACCAGCTATGTCTGGGTCATTGGTACAGTATAAAAATATATTTTTTCAGCTGCTGAATTTGCATATTATGCGGACGGATGTGGGCGATTCGTTGGGTAAAGGGATAACTGTACATATCAAATGAAAATTCAGATTCAGAGTCAAATTTTTAAACATTAATTTTTTGAACAGAAAGAATTTGAACCATTACTTGTCCCACTGTTTAAAGACACTCTCTCCACAGAAAAGTGCTGACATGTCAAACCTTCAAATCTGAGGTGCACTATAAGTGGTAGACCAGGAATCTGGATTGGAGAGGGTGACACATTTCAATCGTGGGTTAAGATGCAAAGCATCCTTCGATGATCAGTTAAAGATGAACACAAGATGGGGTAGCCCACTCATGACAGCAGGGCATCAGGGGATCTCATGGGAAACGGTTGGAACATGGAAGGTCAGTGTGGCCCTCCACTTGCTTCTTGAACAATGGGGGAGCCACCTCTGAATCTGACCATGGCTATCATTAAAATTATTACTTTTATATCAAGCCAGAATGTATCTTTGTTGTATGATACGACTATCCTATGCCTCAAATTCTAGTATTTCTTTTATCTTGGAGAATGTGTTCCATTTAAATTCATCACTTCAAGGTGGCCACGATACTGATAGTTCAAGGGAATCTGGTCGACTTGCCCCTAAGCTAACTTGCCCTAAGGGCAACACACTCCATAATCCAACCAACCTGTCCCAGCAATTTTAAGAAACAGCTAACACGATTAATGATCTGTTCACAATAGTATCACCTCATCTAAGATTATATAATCAGAAGGTTAGTTGAATGGAATTGAAGTGAAAAAAGAAATAAACTGAAAACAAAATTTTGAAACACTTAATTGATAAAAACAGCACACTCCCACTTTGAATACCAAAACAAGAACATGTATTTTTCAGTTTCGTTTCACTTTACTTGACTTGGGGAAAACTTACTGAAATATTATTTTGTATGAATCACACAACTGTACCAGTAAAAATATAAAACTTATATGCAGATGTGCAAAGTTTTTCATTCAAAACTCTTAAGCAACTTAAGTCACATGCAGACTTTCTTCACAATTGGTAAAACCAGTTCTCATTTTACTGATGCCTGTCGTCTATTAGTTGCTGATATTCAGCCAATGTCAATTACTGATTCCAATTATCAGCTCATCACTAGATCACAGTAATGTATAAGCTCCAGTGTAAGTTATTTTAATTGTTTATAAAGCAGTATACAATTAAGTGTATTACATTCACCGGTCAGAGATTTCTTCTACAGCAAGTGTGTAATTAACAGATAAAAATTTGTGCAAGAAAAGAAATTAATCCACAGCTACCTAATATTTCTTTTGTTCTCTGTCATGAAAACAAGCCCTATAAAATTACACCAAGTACGGTTTTGATGAGAACAGCTTTGTAAAACAGTACCAATATCTGGATATTGGGACGGTTTTGAAACAGTCCCAATAACTAGATATTTGTATGATTGTCACGGTACTGTAATCATAACCATTCAAAAGTAAAGATGCTGTAAAGGCGGTGTGAAAAACTTTCTAACACATGAATTATTGACAAGCTTTTCTCGACAGAGCTACTGAATTGAGTGTGCATCGTGTCCAAATTATAATGTACTTTTTAATTTTTTGTTGCTTTTAATAACCAACAGTCCTGGTAACCTAAAAAGGACTCCTGTGGAAACTTCGGAAGTGAAGCAGTGCTTGTTTGCTGTGGTAAACAAGTTCAGTTTTACTGGTAAAATAGGACCTGGTTACCAGTGCCCGGGGTAGAAGTCCCCTAAAATGGGCAGCATGGGTGTAAACGATTGGCTAAACTTCACTTTACACCTTTTTTTGAGGTCACAATTAGCCATAGCTGCAGAAAAGTGACCTTAAACACAGTAAATAAATAAATAACCTAAAAAAACCCCGCTTTTTCAAATATTAAAACGGCAATCAGGCACCACCACCCACCACCCCTGAGGGAAAGCGAACCTCTTCTTCAGATAAAAAAAAGAATTATTCTTCCAAATGCTTTAAAAATGAACGATTATTAAATTTATCTGCCGCACTTTCGATGAGGGATTGAATAAGTGTTCCACCCTTGAGCCAAGACACTATATTAGCGGGAGAACAAATTACGTCATGATGTGAGTTCACTTCGAAGCCACAGATCTGTTCACAATATCTGAACTCCTGATGCGTGTCATAACTTCAATAGACTTTCTAGCAAGCAAACAATGGGTAATGCCCATTTTGTTTTTCGGGGGTAGAGCAAGCAAAAAGTGTTTTAAAATGTGGTTTTACTTTTGTCAAACTTTCTAAAATATAATTTTTTTGACTTTTGTTAACACTGAGGGGCTGTGGATTAAATCACATATATCACTATTTTGTGTACTATATGGGTAAATAATTGTACAGTTGTGCAGGTGTCCTCCAATATTTGGACTCGACTTCGCCTCGTCCAAAATATCTCCGGACACCTGCACAACTGTACAATTATTTACCCATATAGTACACAAAATATTGATATATCTATTACGTGCAATTTAATTCTTTACTTAACCCCCTGCACACTGATGTCAAAATATCCAGATTTGAAGTAGCCATTTTTCCCATAATGCAACTGGGAATTTAACCAATTCAATCTTGTTTGACAGAGCTCATTGAGCTCTGTCAAACAAGATTGAATTGGTTAAATTTCTAGTTGCATTATGGGAAATATTTGCACCCTGAACTTTAGATATTTTGACATCAGTGTGCAGGGATTTAACATACCTAGAAAAAAAATGAGCTTTGCTAATTTTTAACACTTTACCCAACATGGCTAGAAAATGGAGCCACGGATCTCTATATAAACTAGAGGTACTGTGAGCAAACTCACAAAGTGATACCCCCCCCCCCCCCCCCCCCCCCCCGCGCCTGAAATGTATAAGTTAGATTATCTCCCCTTGGAAATGTCAGAACGGAATTATATTGCTTCATGCACATCTTCATATGGAGTTCTTCCATTGTGTAAAGTTTCATGAAAATTCTTCAAACGGTTTAGGAGGAGTTGCGCTTACAAGGATGGACAGACGGACAGATGGACAGATGGACAGACAGGGTGATTCCTATATACACCCCCAAACTTTGTTTGCAGGGGGTATAATGAATTGACAGAACACTCATTGGTGACATGTAGAACAAGAGCAATGCAAAGGGTGGCATATGCCCCCAAATGCTATCATAAAGGGGAAGGTAAGTCTCTCGGGTGTATAACCAAAATCAAAGGAAGTTTCCTCTAGACCCCAATAATGCATAACCAAATGAAAGTGTCAATGACACTGTAGCTCAGCTTGTGTATGACATGCACATGTATAGTATGTGACACAGCAATGACACACATTTAGGTAAGGACCTAATAACAAAGGTACATGTAAAGTATTGTAAAGGTCTGTACATAAATACTGACCGTAGCCTGTAACAAATGTACAGGTAAAGTATTGTAAAGGTGGGTGACAGTGAGATGCCTCTAGCCAGAGCCATATTGAAATGTGCACTCACTGTATATAAGTAGCACTGAATAAATCAAAGTTTGTCTAATTGGCCGCTGACGGCCATCTTGAAATTTTGGACCGCACCCAAAAACACTTGTCCTCGTCCCAAGGTGAGATAACAAAGGTACCCAATAAGTTTCGTGAAGATCGGTTCATAAATACAGCCGTATTGACATGTGTACTTACTGTGTACAAGTAGCTCTGAATAAATCAAAGTTCATCTAATTTGCATAATTTCTGCATGAGGAAAAAACCTGTATTGTGATGTATTCCATGTTACTAAACATTCATACAAAAATTTATTCAAATCAGAACTTTCATACAGAAGTTCTGTACAAAAAAATGACTGCATTAATTTTGGTACAAAATGGCTGATGGCTGCCATCTTGAATTTTCGGACTGCACCCAAAAACACTCGTTCTCGTCGCACGGTGATAACAAAGGTACCCAAGAAGTTTTGTAAAGATCGGTTCATAAATACGGCCTCTAGTGCAAACCGTATTAAATTGTTGATGGACAGACAGACAGACGTCCTCACGGATGATGGGCCATGACAATACCTTAAATTTGACTACGGCAAAGTTGAGCTAATGAAAGTGTCAATGACACTGTAGCTCAACTTGTCAAGACAAAGACATGTACATGTATAGTATGTGACACAGCAATGACAAACATCTAGGTAATGACCTGATAACAAAGGTACATATAAAGTATTGTAACGGTCTGTACATAAATACTGACCGTTGCCTGTAACAAATGTATAGGTAAAGTATTGTAAAGGTGGGTGACAGTCAGATGCTAAACTAGAAAAGAAATCATGGAGTCCCAGAGTGGAACTGACAGAACCCCAAAATATTTGTTCTCATAGCACAGTGATAACAAAGGCACCCCAAAACACACTCATTCCTGTCCCAAGGTGAAAACAAAGGTACCCAAGAAGTTTCGTGAAGATCAGTTCACAAATATGAGCTGTGTAGAAGCTGTGACAAAAAACTGATTGGACCTAATTTCGGTACAAAATGGCCACTGGCAGCAATCTTGAATTCTGGACTGCACCCAGAAACACCCGTTCTCGTCCCAAGGAGATAACAAAGGTACCCAAGAAGTTTTGTGAAGATCGGTTCATAAATACAGCCTCTAGCCCGAGCCGTATTGACATGTGTACTTACAGTGTATAAGTAGCACTGAATAAATCAAAGTTCATCTAATTTGCATAATTTCTGCACGAGAAAAAAACCTGTACTATATGTGATGTATTCCATGTTACTAAACATTCATACAAAAATATATTCAAATCAGAACTTTCATACAGAAGTTCTGCACAAAAGACTGATTGCACTAATTTTGGTACAAAATGGCTGCTGGTAGCCATCTTGAATTTTGGACCACACCCAAAAACACTCGTTCTCATCCCACGGTGATAACAAAGGTACCCAAGAAGTTTCGTAAAGATCGGTTCATAAATACGGCCTCTAGCCTGAGCCGTATATAGAAGTTGTGTACAAAAAACTGATTAGACCTAATTTCGGTACAAAATGGCCACTGGCAGCCATCTTGAATTTTGGACCGCACCCAGAAACACTCGTTCTCGTCCCAAGGTGATAACAAAGGTACCCAAGACGTTTTGTGAAGATCGGTTCATAAATACAGACTCTAGCCCGAGCCGTATTGACATGTGTACTTACTGTGTGTAAGTAGCACTGAGAAAATCAAAGTTCATCTAATTTGCATAATTTCTGCACGAGAAAAAAACCCGTATTATATGTGATGTATCCCATGGTACTAAACATTCACACAAAAAATTATTCAAATCAGCGCTTTCATATGGAAGTTCTGTGCAAAAATCTGATTGCACCAAATTTTGTACAAAATGGCTGCCATCGGCCATCTTGAATTTCGGACCGGACCCAAAAACACTCGTTCTCGTCCCACGGTCATAACAAAGGTACCCAAGGAATTTCGTAAAGATCGGTTCATAAATACGGCCTCTAGCCCGAGCCGTATTGGCATTTGCACTTACCGTGCTGAAAGTAACACCAAAAAACATCAAAGTTAGTCTAATTTGCATAATTTACACATGAGAAAAAAACCCGTATTATATGTGATGTATCCCATGGTACTAAACATTCATACAAAAAATTATTCAAATCATAGCTTTCATATGGAAGTTCTATACAAAAAACAGATTTCTGCATCGTCGGTACAAAATGGCGGCTGGCAGCCATCTTGAATTTCGGACCAAACCCAAAAACACTCGTTCTCGTCCCACTGTCATAACAAAGGTACCCATGAAGTTTCGTAAAGATCAGTTCATAAATACGGCCTCTAGCCCAAGCCATAGCAGCTTGGCACTTACAGCTCTGAAAGTAACACTAAATAAATCAAAGTCAGTCTAATTTGCATAATTTACGCACGAGAAAAAAACCCGTATTATTTGTGATGTATCCCATGGTACTAAACATTTATACAAAACTTTATTCAAATCAGAACTTTCATACAGAAGTTCTGTACAAAAAGTTAAAAAATTTATAGTAATTTATATATTTTTTATACTTACCAATGACCCAGACATAGCTGGTGCTAACTCTTAAAATATAGGGCCAAACACAAATTTTGCCCCCCAATCCCCAAAATTTGCATCTAAAACTAAAGAAAACATGTCCAGAGAGGCCCTCCACACCTCGCCCCCACTGCGCATGCGCAGTGTCAAGGACGTTCCGAAATTGGCGCCATTTATCATTCTAATAACCAGTGCCTGGTAAGCGCTATGTACTCAGCGGGGAGGCAAGAGTTCCCAACTCCTGGGAGGGCCATCCCCGTCTGGGTCATTGGTAAGTATAAAAAATATATAAATTACTATAAATTTTTTAACATTTTTATACTGTACCAATGACCCAGACATAGCTGAATAGTAAAAAGGCTGGAGGGCCAAGGACATAGAGCAAAATGGAATACGCTCAATAAAATAAAATAGAGTCATCCCCTGTAGGGAAAAGAAGTAATAGGCCTTACATGTATCTTTCTTATTTATGATAAATTAGAAAGATACAACACCTTCCAAAAATTGAGCTTCATACATCCATGTACTCTATTAATATCCAATAATCCTTATACTAATAATTTTTAAAGTAAGCCAATAATAAAGTAAGTCTAGAGAATAGAGACTCTTATACTCCTAAAAGTGTGTGAGAATTGCATAATCATGTCCGTTGACATATGCAATATTCAAAAGCTATACTTTAAAAACTAAGACTTGAATGAATTTTATAAACTTAAACTTCTCACTAAACAACCATCCTAAAAACAGCTCAGAATTACTAACTCCGGAGGAGGTATCCCCTTGTTTTCATAGTAAAAACAGGTGACCCAAGGGAACACCCTCCCCCCCCCCCCCCTTTTTCTTGCCCTGGGTCAAATAGCCCAGAGCGAAGAGGGCAGCCGAACGGAGACACTGCCGAAACAGACAGCCTACCTAGCTATAGTAGCAACTGTTAAGAGAATGACATTCTGAGCAGTAGATAATAGACCTAACAATAGAGGCCTCCAGAAATGGACTCGATATTTCTGAGATAAAATTCATGAATGGATGGCTGAGCGCAATGAGCAGCCTTCAAAAATCTATAATAGAACACTATTAATGTAAGCCCAAGAAGTAGAAGAACTCTTACTTCATGAGCCGAAATCTTAAGCACAACTGCTAAGCCAATGATATACCATAAGCAGTACGCTAGTTAATAGAATCCATTAACAATAAAATGGAGCGTAACGTCCTTCTACTAGACATCAAAGACAGAAGAAGCTTACGCCCTTGTAATAAACAGATATCTGTTTATAAATACATAAACTGTACCCGGAAAGAGTAAAGGCCTATGCCCATACGAAGACGGAAGGACCTTAAAATAATAGGTTCCGGATAATAGGAGCCTAACTCTTATGCAACAATCCAACCTAAATAGTAACGGAAGTATTGATTCCGAAACAATGAAAGTGAAAATCATCCATCGATAGTGCATGAAACTCACTGACTCTACAGTAAAAGAGAAACCAACAGAATTACTGTCTAAAAGGTCAGAATTTGAAAACTACTGTTTCCAGAGGCTCAAATGATTACTTAGCTAAATAAGAACCTGAAGTTAAAATCCGTATAGGAATTTAATCTAAAGATTCTAAGTCTATTTATCAAAAAGTTACTAACTGACTTAGATAAAGAGACAAAAGACTCAATTGTAAACTATCGTAGAGTGCATAGGTATGAGGTAACATAAACCTATAACCTAAATAACAACAGGCTGCAGTAGATCTTGTGAAACAAGTATACTAAAAAATAGCAATGAGTAGTATGGAGGGATCAACCATATGAACATAATGATCCCTACACCACGACGGAAGAGCCTCCACTTTAGTCGCATAGAATAGCGAAGAAGAGGATCTCCTATAGTAAGAAATCGCGTCCAAAGCTCGTCCAGTACAGTGCTTACAATGCAATATGGACCACACAACGGAAAACATGAAGGTTGCGACCTTGCTGGTTGTGATAAAAATGACACGATTTACCCAGTGAAAAAAGATCCTCACATAGAGGAAGATTTCACGTTAAGATCCACAGTAGACAAGAGAGTAAATTACTCATGATCTCTGTGAAGATAGAGATGCTATCAACAGAAATATATTGTGGTTGTTTATCTTAGCAATACCTGCTAAAAACAACAGCGCCGGAGGATACGCGTATCCTATCATTCTGTCCTATAGATCAATAGAGCGTTAACAGTATTAGCTCAGAGATCTGGACAAGCCAACACATACGTCTGCAATTGATTAGCCAACTGTGTCATAAATAAAACATCATTGGGCGCTCCCATAGATAGCAAATCTGATTGAATACTTGTTTGTTGAGAGTCCATTCTGACAGCAACAAGCGACCCGTAAGAGAACGGGAGTGCGATAAAACAATCAGACGACCCAGAATATGACGGACCAAAACTGAACTTGGTGTACTATAACCAACAGACGGATTCTTTCCATTAAATTGAATAACGGAAACGAAAGAGTGCCTCCCTGGTTCCGGAGATACGCCACTACTGTCGAATTAAAGGACAGGAATTTGGGCATGCGTTTCTGAATAATGTTCATGCAATGACATAAAGCAAGCCTAAAAAACATTATTCCGCGGAAGTTAACTGATAGCTAAAAGACTGCGGAACCCAAAGACCCTGGCACTTCGAATCCGTAGGGATCAGTATATATCCCAATCTGTTTGACTGGCAACCGTCATAACAGCCACACTCGGGTCCGGCAACTGCGGCGGCACTCTCTGAGTCAACCACCGAATGTTTGCCCCAGTCTGAATCTCTTGTAACACTAGATAGACAAGAGAATGTATAAATCAAGCAATTCATGGATTGCCGGAAAGTTGCCGTCGAAGAGAAGCTCCTCCGAGAACGAAGCGACTCTGAGAGAGTTCTTAACCTACTATCCACGCGTGGATGTAGCTAGGGCTGCCTCACGTCTAACCAACTCCAATCAGCCACTGAAGGGCGGAGTTATACGTGAACAAACTACTGCCCTCAAAAGAAATTACATTGAGAATAATATCCCGTAAATCTTTTCTTGAAGACGTAATGATAACGCCTCAGTAAGGCGGATTACGTATAATAAAGCGTCTAAGTTAAGTCTAATATACATAATGTCGTTCCCAACATTGAAATTGGAAAAGACATAAACGGTGAAAAAGAATATATGCAGTCTTTAATCACACCGTCTAGACGCATATGAACTCTCGGTATGCCCTGCTCTGCCAAAATAAACTATATGTAAAAAAGATAAAATGGCAGAAATGAGCCACGCGGACAAGAAACTAAACTATCATGCTTAGTAGCCGTCTTGTATATATATAAATATATAGCGTCGAAAAATAAAACACATGTTGTAATGACAATATTGGACTGCGTCGGTAAGTCAGGGACAAAGTCCCTGTACCGATCGAAAAATCCGAGTCCAATGACGCTATAAGTCTCTTATCCAAGATCGCAGCAATGAAGTCCGAAAAATAATCACTGGAAGAAATGCCAGAAGATATGAAAGGCATCTTCCGATACTACTAAAGGGAAAACTCGAAATCTTTCGAATCCCTTTCGCCATCCTGTCGGACCCTATAAAGCGTTCGGTCGTCCGTAGCTTGATGCAACCGCGGACCGCACCGACCCAGCGCCGTCGGATAATTCCTGATTCGACCGAGAAACCGTCAATTGCTGGGATGCTGCGAAACAACTGTGCTAACTCGGATAGCACGTCCGTCACTGAGGCCTGAGGAGCAGCGGTCTTACGATGCATTGCCGCAGGAAGCTCCGAGATCGTTACCCCGTGCATACTTCCAATATGCGAGCGAACGGAGTGTATAGGCCTCGTGTCCCTTGGCTACCGGATGGCGCGACCTATTCGCTGTGGAATCACTGAATGCCGAAACTGATCGGATACTCGAGGTCACGTAGCCAATGTGCGGTCGTGTGCCCTGCTGTGAGGATGAGGAAGCATTAAAGACAGTCTCTCGGACTGTCAATATAACGGAGCGTCCCGAGCAACGGACATATGCTCCGAATGTAAAATATCTGAACCACAACATGCGGTCCCCTATGTTGTTGGCTTCCTCCGATCTGTCCTCAATCTGCCGTCACTGGGTGAGTACTAAAGTAATTAAAGTGCTCGCATCACCCAAATCTCCTTCCTAGACCGCAACGGACGAACCCGGCAGCCGAACCATTCGATGAATGTACGCTACACCGGGTGAGCTAGCGAATGTCACTCCGTAAGCGATAGACATATTCCATGAGCACTTATTGCCGCTAACTCTTCATTAACTATGACGACAGAGGCACACTTTTGAAAGACATCTCCATAACTCTTCGAACAAGAAACCAGAAATGCTTGGATAGCAAGCATAAAATAATAATATATATAGCGTCGTTCAATAATTCGAAAGTTTGTGTGACATTATTGGACTATGTCGGAACTGAGGGACGATGTCCCTGAACCGAACCAAAAATTTCTAAGTCCACCGACGCTATCAGTTTCTTATCCGGCATCGCAGCATATGTTGTTCCGAAAGGGAAAGCTTGAAATCCACCGAATCCCTTTCGGTATCCCGTCGGACCGGATGAAACTTTCGGACGTCCGTACCCGCTTCCGCGGAGCGTCCCGACCCAGCATCGTCGGATAAAATATATGCGACAGATTCAGTTGATGCTGGGATGCTGCGATAAACTGTGCTATTAAGGAAAGCACGTTCGTTCCCGAGGCCTGTGCAGTAGCGGACTTACGATGCATTGCCGCTGGAAGCTCCGTGTACGTTGACTCCCGCATACTTCCTATGCGAACGTCCGGAGTCTGCAGACCTCGAGTCCCCGGCTACCGACCCAGCGCTGTCGGATAATTCTCGATCCGACACCGTTTCTGTCGGCTGCTGGGATGCTGCGATAAGCTGTGCTATGTGCACAAGAATGTCCGGCGTCGAGACCTGCGGAGGCGCAGTCTATCGCTGCTTCGCCGAGGGCAGCTCCGCATCAGATGGCTCCCGCATACTTTTCCTATGCGAACGTCCGGAGTCCATCGGTCTCGAATCCCTGGCTGCCGGATGGTGTGACCTGGTCGCCGAAGAATCCTTGATCGGCGAAGCTGGTAATATATCGGCGGTCACGCAGCCAAGGTGCGGTCGTGTGCGCTGACGAGAAGAGGAAGCCTTAGCAGTCTCAGCGGACTGCCTATACAACGGAGCGTCCCGAGCGACGGACGTATGCTCCGCTAACGACACATTTGTACCACAACATCTGGGGCCAGATGTTGTTGAACGAGAGAGGGGCCTCTCTCGCTTGCCGTCCGGATGGACCGGAACGAGCTATGAACCGGACTAAAAGGCTTCCTCCGTTCTCCCTCCGATCCGCCGTCACTGGGTGTGCATTAAGTTAATTTTATAGTGCTCGCATCACCCCAAAATTCCTTCTAGACCGCAACGGACGAACCCGGCTGCCGAACCATTCGGTGAATGGACGCTACACCGGGCGAGCTAGCGGACGTCAAAGGCCGTCGAACCTACTAGGGTCCTCTTAGGCAATTGGCGTATTACATGAGCACTTTTCCGCTAGCCCTTCATTAATTGTGACGACGGAGGCACACTGTTGGAAGACATCACAGATACATCACCCTAATCTTGATCGTCTGAAATAGAAATTGATAAAGTAGAGTGACCCTGCGGGGAAAGGACCGGAGTGTCCAAATCCCCAACAACATACCGTGACATACGCTTCCCATATTGTCATCGAAATCATACGATACAGAACCGGAGTTAATGCGAGTACACTGACCACATATAGAATGATAATAAGGTCAGAGGAAGACTTCCTCTTAAAACAATAGATCAATATCCTTTCAATGTGAAAAGAAAACAAGTCCTGGTACTCGCACTAACCCCTGGCAATCAAAATACATAATAATAATATGATCCATTAATATAGAAAAAATAATTGAAATCAAAATATTTTGAAAAAATATTTTTTCAGAACAGCCCAAGTTTCTGAAAAGTAACGTTGAGCCCCAATGGATCCCAAGCCTAAGTGTGGACAAAAATTTTAAAAATATTTTAAACAATTTATTCAACACTTACGAACAATAATAATGTATCTAGTTATGATTGAAATAACATAAAGATATTATTATTTAGAAATCCCCCCCTCACACAGAGGGCTGTTGTAAATGTAAACAATGAGTGTAAAAACACTAAAATAAGACTCCAGGCACCCAGGCCCGAAATCAGTTACCAAAAATACACCATCTGATGCAAAACAGAGACTTCCAGGGAAGAAACTGCAGAACATCAGATGGTAGATGCAGAACACAACGCCTAACCACCCGTAGGTGAAGACGTAAACATGGGGAAAGAACAGAATTCATTCTGTTATTCAGCTAAACTCCCAAGAAATTTTAGTAATAATAATTACAGAAATTATGCCAAAAGCATGGGAGAATAGCAAGGGGGAACTTAAAGGACAGGGAGAGAGGAAAAACACTTGTAAAAACAGTGTAACTAAATAATCAGAATGACAACAAAATGGCTGCTGCCTTGAAAATAGGTAACTTAACATAATTTCATTAAAAAATTTTAAGTTACAGCCCTGATAATATTCTGTCACACATTCTTTTCCTCTCCTCCTTTTCTATCCTCCTTAGAATCACCATTTCACTAATATTTATTTGTCTGGCATCATTTAAACTGAGATTTAAAAGCACAAAGATCAGTCAGATGTTAACTGATGAAGGGCCAAACTTAGAATGATAAATGGCGCCAATTTCGGAACGTCCTTGACACTGCGCATGCGCAGTGGGGGCGAGGTGTGGAGGGCCTCTCTGGACATGTTTTCTTTAGTTTTAGATGCAAATTTTGGGGATTGGGGGGCAAAATTTGTGTTTGGCCCTATATTTTAAGAGTTAGCACCAGCTATGTCTGGGTCATTGGTACAGTATAAAAATACTGATTTTTGCATCATCGGTACAAAATGGCCGCTGGCAGCCATCTTGAATTTCGGACCACACCTAAAAACACTCGTTCCCGTCCCAGGGTCATAACAAAGGTACACAAGAAGTTTCGTAAAGATCGGTTCATAAATACGACCTCTAGCCCGAGCCATAGCCAATTGTTGACGTACGGACAGACGGACAGACAGACAGACAGACAGACGGACAGACGGACGACGGGCCATGACAATAACAATAGCTCAAATTTGACTTCGTCAAAGTTGAGCTAAAAATGAAATTGATTCGAGTCAGTATTCATGAGTTATTGGGTGGAAATCAAATTCAAGATGGGCACAATAATGAATTAGCCACTGGCGGCCATTTTGGTTCAGCTGACTGGTCCAAAATCGTAAGGAAGCTTCCTCTAGACACTAACAATGCATAATTAAACTAGAGGCTCTACAGAGCCTGCAATCGTTCACCTGGAACTACACATAAAAATGTGATTTCCCATAGTCTTTCTATGGTAACTATGAGCTGCAATTGTGGCCATGTTTGCAACATTACATCAACATTACATGAGGATCATTGATAGAAGGTGTCCCAGTCTTCAATCACGTGAAGTTTCAAAACATTTGAATCCATCAAACAGAATCATAGAATGTCTCTGGCAGCCATATTTTCCAACAAACGGGAAAAAAAAAAGGATCGTTTGTAGAGGGCCTCCTATAGACCATTCTTGCCAAGTTTTGGTTCCGTCAGCTTAGTAGTTCCAGAGAGACGATGAAAATGTGATTTCCCATAGGTTTTTCTATAGTAACTAGATATCACGGAGAAGGAATCCATCTCTGCGGGCCCCGCAGCAACTAACCGATGTTAGGTATAAACTGATGTGAACCGTAATACTAAAATATTTCAAGCAATAGGTAAAATCTGATTAAAATCCCTTCCCGGACACGAACTTGTCAGAAAAAAACCCCAAATTCTGAATAATTTGACCTTGAGGTCAAACTTCAAGGTCAAAGCATGGCAACCTTGGTACGCGACACGTCGTCTTGAGATAATCTACCCACATAACAAATATCAAAACCCTATCTATTAAGGGAAAAAAGTTACAGCCCTGACACGAACTTGTCAGAAAAAAAAAAAAATTTGAATAATTTGACCTTGAGGTCAAACTTCAAGGTCAAAGCATGGCAACCTTGGTACGCGACACGTCGTCTTGAGATAATCTATCCACATATCAAATGTCAAAACCCTATCTATTAAGGGAAAAAAGTTACAGCCCGGACACGAACTTGTCAGAAAAGAACCTCAAATTCGGAATAATATGACCTTGAGGTCAAAGTTCAAGGTCAAAGCATGGCAACCGTGGTACGCGACACATCGTCTTGAGATAATCTACCCACATACCAAATATCAAAACCCTATCTATTAAGGGAAAAAAGTTACAGCCCGGACACGAACTTGTCACAAAAGAACCCCGAATTCTGAATAATTTGACCTTGAGGTCAAAGTTCAAGGTCAAAGCATGGCAACCTTGGTACGCGACACATCATCTTGAGATAATCTACCCACATACCAATTATCAAAACCCTATCTATTAAGGAAAAAAGGTTACAGCCCGGTCACGAACTCGTCAGCAAAGAACCCCAAAAACGGAATAATTTGACCTTGAGGTCAAAGTTCAAGGTCAAAGCATCGCAACCTTGGTACGCGTCACATCGTCTTGAGATAATATACCCACATGTCAAATATCAAAACCTTATCTATTAAGAGAAAAAGATTACAGCCCGGACGGACGGATGGACGGACGGACGGACGGACGGACAGAGCGATCACTATAGGGCGTCTGCCTCATGGCGGGGCCCTAACTATAAACCGTAATTGAGACCATGTATGCAATACGATCAATACTGAAATGAAGAACGTAGTGGAGGGTGTCCCAGTTATCAACCATGCAAAGTATCAAAACATTTGGCCCTGTGGTTTCAGAGAAGAGTTTTCAAAATTGACCAATCAGAATCAAAGAATGCTTCTGGCGGCCACGTTTTTTCACCCAACAAGAATAAAATGACTAACAGTTGTAGAGAACCTCTCATAGACAATGCCTGCCAAGTCTGGTTCACATTGGCTCAGTACTTTTAGTGATGAAAATGTGATTTCCTATAGGGTTTCTATAGAAACTATAAGCCACAATGCAGCCACAATTGCAACCGATGAAGATTAAAATGAGGATCATTGGTAGAGGGGGTTACAGTCATCAGTCACACAAAGTTTTCAAACCATTTGGCCTTGCCGTTTCAAAGAAGATTTTCTTGAAAATGCACACATTTATGAATTCTGTTTCAACAAAAAAAAATCAGTAAAAGAAGGTTAAATATTTTAAAAATTACAATTTTCTCAGATAGTATTCTCTTTTCAAAATAGCTTTGGATAGGCAAAGGGTTACAGTCAAACACATTTTACTCCAATTTTTGTCAAACCTTAAAAGATATACAATAATTACTGTCATCTAAGCTGACATGATTGCAAGAGAATACAAACAAAAACTTTCCTGGTTTTCCAAACACCTGTCATCAATCAGTATTTTCTGATAAGTAACATGAGACTAATTATGTATATATCAAGATACAGTTGCAAAGGTTTACAGTATTTATTTATTGGTGTTTTATTTATGTGGCTAATCATGACCGTGGCAGTATTACGGGTGCAGGAAGCCGGAGTACCCGGAGAGAACCACCAAGCAACGACGAGCAGCTGCCAGCTCCCCAACATCGTAACTCTGCACTGCAGCACAGGCAGGGTTATATTGGTTGAAGACATGCGCACCATCCACGTGCAGTACACCTTAGTACACGGCGTCACCGTGCCCCCATGTGGAAAATCGGGGTTAAGTGCCTTGCCCAAGGACACAACGTGGGAGTCCGAATCGATCTCTCAGACGGTCACCCATCCGAGGACTAACCGGGCTCGACGCTTAACTTCAGTGATCGGACGAGAACCGGTTACCACAATGCCACCGCGCCCCAATGGTTTACAGAAAAGTCAAAATAAGTTGTGTAGGATAATCCTATAAACTATTATCTTTTTCTCTTCCTACACTGATAAGACCAGAAGCTGACATCATTTCCTTTCCTGGAAAGCTCTCACCGATAGCTTTCCAGAAAATGTCAGATTCTGATCTTGTCAGGGCAAGAGCAGCAGTTTACTTTGTTTATTGCAGTTATGCTACAGCTTATTTTGACTTGTACTGTATACACAATATTTTGTTTTTTTTTCCCCAGTTCTCAGTGGAGAAAACTGGAACCAACCGTTAACAGATTCTCAAAAAACAAGTATTTTGCTGACAGTACCGATCTTTGTGCAGACAGAAGAGGCACTGGGTTAAGCATTAGAATATAGCCTCTGGTGGACACATATTTCCATCCACTCATAGACCATTCCTGCGAAGTTTGGTTCACGTCGGCTCAGTAGTTTCAGAGAAGAAGATGAAAATGTGATTTCCCATAGCGTTTCTATAGTAACTATAAGCTGCAATTGTGGCCATGTTTACAACCTGATCAACATTAAATGAGGATCGTTGGTAGAGGGGGTCCTAGTCATCACTTATGTGAAGTATCAAAACATTTGGTCTAGCAGTTTCAGAGGAGAAGATTTTTGAAAATCCACCTATCAGAATCGAAGAATGCCTCTGGCGGCCATGTTTTTCAACCCACGGGAACAAAATGAGGATCGTTTGTAGAGGACCTCCCATAGACCACCTCTGCCAGGTTTGGTTCATATCGGCTCAGTTGTTCCGGAGAAGAAGATGAAAATGTGATTTCCCATAGGGTTTCTACAGTAACTATAAGCTGCAATTGTGGCCATGTTTACAACCTGATCAACATTAAATGAGGATCGTTGGTAGAAGAGGTCCCAGTCATCACTTATGTGAAGTATCATAACATTTGGCCTGGTAGTTTCAGAGGAGAAGATTTTTGAAAATCCACCTATCAGAATCGAAGAATGCCTCTGGTGGCCATGTTTTTCAACCCACGGGAACAAAATGAGGATCGTTTGTAGAGGACCTCCCATAGACTATCCCTGCCAGGTTTGTTTTCACGTTGCCTCGGTTTTTCCAGAGAAGAGGGTTTCTACAGTAATTATAAGCCGCAATTGTGGCCATGGTGGTGACCCAATCAACATTAAATGTGGATCGTTGGTAGAGGGGGTCCCAATCATCACTTATGTGAAGTTTAAAAATATTTGGCCTGGCAGTTTCAGAGAAGATTTTTGAAAATCCACCAACCAGAATCAAAAAATGCCTCTGGAAGCCACGTTTTTCATCTGATGGGAACAAAATGAGGATCGTTTGTAGAGGACCTCCCATAGAGCATTCCTATCAAGTTTGGTTCACACCGGCTCAGCGGTTACAGTGAAAATGAAAATGTGAAAAGTTTACGCACGCCGGATGACGGACGATGGCAGATGCAAGGTGATGAGAAAAGCTCACATGGCCTTTCAGGCCAGGTGAGCTAAAAATAAAATGATTCGAGTCAGCATTCATTAGTTATTGAACGGAAACCAAATTCAATAAGGCTGCCATGGTGGTCATACTGAATTGGCTATCTGGACCAAAATCGAAAGGAAGCATTGACTGGTCATCCACAAGTAACCTCTAAAATAATGATTTGATCAAAAAAGTGGTTCTTTAGTTATTTGATGGAAAGTAAAAATTAACAGACGGACGACAGACGACAGATGCCGGACTTGGCTAGCAGATCAAAAATCAAAAGGAAGCTTCATCTGGAGACCAATAATGCATAACTCAAAAATGAAACTGATTCGAGTCAGTATTCATTAGTTATTGGGCAGAAACCAAATTCAAGATGGCCACAATAATGAATTGGCCACTGGCAGCCATCTTGGTTCAGCTGACTGGTCTGAAAACGAAAGGAAGCTTCCTCTGGCCACTAACAATGCATAATTAAAAAATAATGAAAGTGTCAATGACACTGCAGCTTAACCTGACCGTGTTGTGTTTGATGAAAAGAATAATGTTCAATGTTTATAAAAGGATTATGAAATAAGACAGAAATTGTCATAATTGGGAATATGTTAATTTCTGTTCCCTGTGTGCTATGTTTTCAATAAAACTAGTTTGAGATGTAGACTGTACTAAAGAATTGAGGAGTGGGTTAATGTGGCCTTCATAGTGTATGTGGCCCTCACAGTTAATGTATGTCAACCAAAGTTACAAAGTTGCAGTAAAATTATTCCAAAACGAGCCATCCTATCAAGTTAAAATGAAATCCCTTCATAAATATGGCTTGTAGACTTTGCTAAAGGTTTTCAGGCTTTGGACCTGTGTAGCAGTCGTGGTTGACTGACAGCAACCAAAAGGGGATGTCTTCATCTAGACATTATACAGAATCATCCTACCAAGTTACAATGAAATCCTACAATATTAAATATGACCTGTAAATTTTGGTAAAAATATTTGGGTTTCAAGCTTGGGCAGCCATCACGGTTGAAAGATCATGACCAAAAGGGGACATTCTCATTTTGATTTTACAGAGTCATCCTACCAAATTACCATGAAATCCCTTCATAAATACGACCTGTAGACTGTGCTAAAGATTTTTGGGTTATGGGCTCGGGCAGCCATCATGGTTGACTGATCACGACCAAAAGGGGACGTTGTCATCTAGACATTATCTGGAGTCATCCTACCAAGTTATGATGAAATCCCTTCTTAAATATGACCTGCAGAGTGTGCTAAAGGTTTTTGGGCTTCGGTCCCCTGTAGCCATCACAGTTGACCAATCGTGACCAAAAGGGGACGTTCTCATCTAGACATTATAGGGAGTCATCCTACCAAGTTACAATGAAATCCCTCTATAAATATGACCTGTAGACTGTGCTAAAGGTTTTCAGGCAGTCATCACGGTTGACAGATCGTGACGAAATGGGGATGTTCACATCTAGACATCATATGGAGTCATCCTACCAAGTTACAACGAAATCCTTCCATATTAAATATGATCTGTAGACTGTGCTAAATGTTTTGGGGTTTCGGGCTTGGGCAGCCGTCACAGTTGACAGCTCATGACCAAAATGAGACATTCTCATCTAGATATAAAACAGAGTCATCCTACCATGTTACCATGAAATCCCTACATAAATATGACCTGTAGACTGTGCTAAAGGTTTTGGGGTTTTGGGCTCGGGCAGCTATCACAATTGACCGATCGCGACCAAAAGGGGACGTTCTCATCTAGACATGACCTCAAACCTGCATATGAAATTCCGTGACAATTGGACAAGAAGAACGAGGTGTAGCCTGTGCTAAAGGAAAATGTGAACAGACTCAGACTAAAATAATGATTTGATCAAATTTATTTATTTATTTATTAGGGTTTAACGACACATTAACAGCCAAGGTCATATCATGTTGGTGACAGTTTTACGGTGAAGGAAGCCGGAGTACCCGGAGAGAACTACCAAGCAACGACGAGCAGCTGCCAGCTCCCCAACATCGTAACTCTGCTCTGCAGTACAGGCAGAGTTAGACTGGTTGAAGACATGCACACCATCGACGTGCAGTACGCCTTAATACACAGCATCATCGTGCCCCCATGTGAACAATCGGGGTGAAGTGCCTTGCCCAAGGACACAACGCGGGAGTCTGAATCGATCACTCAGACGGTCACTTATCCAAGGACTAACCGGGCTCAACGATGCTGAACTCTGATTTGATCAAATAAGTGGTTATTTAGTTATTTGACGGAAACCAAAAGTTAGCGGATGGATGGTGGATGGACATTGTGAAAACATAATGCTCACGAAATATCTCTTGGGGGCATAAAAATGTCTCTACTGCTGATATCTGGGGGGCACAGAATTTGCTACAAATAGACAATACTCAACAGAAAAAAATATCTCAAAGGTTTTCAGTTTCTTGATCCCTCGCAATCTTCGATCACTTCTTAAACAGTATACTTCGATGTCGGTGAAAGATAAATATTTTCAGGATTTTTGCATTTTTCGTGGTTTTGCAGATTGGATATTTACAACATATTTCAGTTATTAATGACGAAAACAAGTTAAAAGTTTGTAAAGTTGATACAATGTTATTACTTTTCTGGAAAGGTAGGACGCCATGGTGTTTGATGAGGTGAAAGCTATTATGCTGTGGTGTAACAGCTTTCACAATATCAAACGTCATGGATCAGGAGAGGAGTTAACATGTTGATTGACTTGATGCTAAGTTTGAATGATCATGTTTTTCAAAGCAATTCAGTTGTACAGTGGATGGAACTTACAGAAACATTTTTTGAATTACTACAAACTTTAACTTTTCAGTTTTTGCCCCATAAAACACAGCTTATGACTTCTGAAGGGTTAGCAGGGTTTAAAATTCATACGAGAACCAGAATTGATTCATGCAAATGATTTTTGCAAGAAAAACAATGAGAATCTACTTTAATTCGCACCAAATGTTCATTTGATTCTTGTTCTAGACTTTAAAAGTGGATTTAAAAAGCCAGAATTCTTATTCTTTGTGCCCTTATAATAAGGTAACAAAACTTTACTTAGCAGTGGTGTCTAGTGAAGTCTTGGCTGCCTATATAGGCAGCCAAGACATCACTAGACGCCACCACCACAGTACTTTAATTTCCATCAACAAGACCGCCTAAACTCTGTAAGTTGGAACATGTGTTCTACATGTACATGGAAGACAAGAAACTCACCAAAATATAAACCGGGTCCTTAAAGGTTAAACTTTCAGTAACTAGAGATTGTCTGTCGCCTGGTATACCCCAACCGCAGCATACTGCCTAGTGTGGGTGACTGAAAAGGGGCATTTCAAGTTTTCTAATAAAAAAAAACCCAATATGGCCACCAGTCGGCCATCTTGAATCCGATAGGGGAAAAGATTATGTCATGCACTGCTCCTCATCATGTTGATCATTTTGGTAGTTCGCTCCACAAGTATTTTGTAAAATCCAATATGGCCTCCAGTCAGCCATCTTGAATCCAATCTGGAAAAAAAATTATGTCACGCACTGCTCCTCATTATGTCAATCATTTTATATTGAGTTTCATGAAAATGTCACGCACTGCTCCTCATCATGTCAATCATTTTATATTGAGTTTCATGAAAATGCAACAAAAACTGTAGAAGTTCGCTCCAGAAGTATTTTGCAAAATCCAATATGGCCACCAGTCATCTTGAATCCGATCTGGAAAAAAATTATGTCATGCACTTCCCTTCATCATGCTGATCATTTTTGTGAGGTTTCATGAAAATGTGACTAAAACTATGGAAGTAGTTCACTCCACACATTGACATGTGCAACGGACAGACGATGAACCAATCGATCGACCCACCAACAAGTTGACTCTTACATACACCCTTAAACTTCATTTTGTGGGGGTATAATTATATGAATATGATGTTTTCTTCTTACTGTGGCATATGTACATACTGCACTCACAGAGGTAAAAGAGCACTCTCAAATTCTGAATATTTAGGAACTGAAAATTGATTCTCCAAACAGGAATGCATGACTGATGAGGATCAAAACTGATTCTTGTGAATCATGACAAATTCTAAGGCCTGGGTTTATTTATTTATTTATTGGCATTTACGGTCACATACTTATGCACACTGGCTAATCATGACAGTGACAGTTTTACGGGTGGAGGAAGCCGGAGTTCCCAGAGAGAACCACTGCGCATCGACGAGCAACTGTCAGCTCCTCATCATTCTAACTCTGTTCAAGCTTTGCTCAAACAGGGTTACAGCGGATGAAGACATGTGCATCATCGACGTGCAGTATGCCTTAGTACACGGCATCATCGTGCCACCATGTAGGCAACCAGGATAAAGTGCCTTGCCCAAGGACACAACGCAAGTCGTCCCGGATGGGAATCGAACTCAGGACCTCTAGCATAGAAGTCCAACGGTCTACCACCACACTCCCAAGGCCTGGGTTAGAAGATGGGATGTTGCAACCATCAATTTTCGTAGTCGACTAATAGCAAGCATTAGTCGACAGTTAGTTGATTAATAGTCATTCCCCATAAATTCAACAAACAATCTGTAATAAACTTACAAAATTTAACACTTATGATGTATGAATATGTACACTTCTGTGTTGAGATAAAATGGAAACACGAAAATATATCTCAATTAATCAGAAGAATTTAAACAGAAGAACGTTTGTGCAAATGTTTCATTTTAATAACTAATTTCACAAAATTTCTAACCTAAACCTTGCACCATTCTTACACAAGTTACAACATAGTACTACAAGTGAACTGACATGATCAGTGCTGGAAATGAACATACTTGACGGATGCAGGTTTTAGCTCCCGCGAAATCAGAGACGAGAGTAAATTGCACCCGTAAAATGTTAGTATATGAAGTTTCAAGAGAATACTGTCACCAAACACCAGAAATCTTAACCCTTTGAACGTGAGCGGCCCCTTTTCCAGCCAGGAACATGATACTGCATAACACCATTAAATGGGATGGTTGTTCAGTAAATGTGTGGGGTAGACAAATCAGTATTTTCAACGTGCAGCCCCGAGGCTGCACGTTGAAAATATTGATTGGTCTACCTTCTAATTGCAGCCATTGTACTGGCATGGAAGATACCACTAATCTAGGGTTAAATGTATAAGGAATTGCTGAATTATGACAGAAAGTTGCCTCTAGCAACAGAGTGCAGCTTTCTCAAAACAACACACATCTATATGCCCTCACAGTATATTAGTGCTCCACAATATTTTTCAACGAGTGCATTTTTTAGCTCCCGTAAAACAGAAAACATAGGTGCTGATGGGAGCAATTGCACTCGCACCCGTCTCATTTCCAGGACTGCATGATGTGGGAACTTTCTCACTTTGGCTGTTTGAATTGTTCAATTGGGGTCATTAAGAGTGTACAAAACCAAAGATTCCATTTACTCCCCCATTCTGCAATAACTCCTCAAACCACAAATTATTCAAATGGTACACTATTTGAACAATGCTCTTTAGTACTGATTAACAGAGGGCTGGGGATACAAAACTGGTACTCAGTTATTCAGTCCTGAAATTCCAAATTACAGTGTTGCACAATCCTGCAGAAAACTAGAGCTGAAACGGTTAACCGATTAATCAATTAATCAATGATCAACATATTGATCGATTCAAAAAATAATTGAACGATTAACTATTACTTTTGACTGTATTATAAAGGTTAACAAAGGAACAAACTTGCTCTGAAACAGGCAAACATTGTCACAGTGACAATTATATGAGACAGAGTAAAGCATGCAAGCTACTTGCTGACATACTTGTTTACTTGCATGTTCGTCATACTGTATCAGTAGCTGGAATGGTCATTCTTAAACCTTTACCCATTGCGGGTAGCAGATGATACTTGCAAAATAAATTCAAGAATTACTCAAAATTTTCAATTTTTGTCTCAAAACACATAGCTTATGACCCCTCATTGGAACGAGCTCAATGAGCTCGTTCCAATGGGGGGTCATAAGCCATGTTTTTGAGACAAAAATTGAAAACATAATAAATTTGAATGGAGATTTTTGTATATAGGCCTAGTCGGTTTTGTTACGTTAGATAAAGGGTTAATGCTGTAAATCATCAATGGTATGGCAATTATTTAGATATCTATTTGGACAAGTGATTAATCAGTTAACCAAGTTTAATCCACGTGATTAAGAAATCCCCGTAACCATATCAGCTTTACAGAAAATAAAGTCTATTGGATATTACAAGTAACTATGGTTAGATACTTCAAAGGTTAATAATCCAACTGTTCATTCACCTCATTATACAATGCAATTTAAACCCAACTTGTACCTCTGTGAAAATGAATGACGGGTGACTAAAAATAAAAACAGCTGAACACCGCAATGGTCAGCCGACAAATCAAACTAGATCGAGTTATTTGTGTGCAAAGCCCACAATGGTGTATCCCCGCATTTCCTTAGCAACACCTTAGCATAGTCTTAACGTTTCAAATTAATACCCATGGAGCCTTTCGATGAAAACTGATTTTCTAATGATAAAAGTGGTTCCACTGGAACCACCTGGGGCAAAATCAAAATTCCAAAACCTTCATGCACATCTAGAGATGTTACCTGAACAAATTAGCATAGTTTAAACGTTTCAAATTAAATACCCTAAGAGCCTTTCAATGAAAACTGATTTTCTAACGATAAAAGTGGTTCCAAGGGAACAATCTGGGGCAAAATAAAAATTCCGAAACCTTCATACACATCTAGTGATGCTACATTAACATAGTTTATACGATTCAAATTAAATATCCTAGAAGACTTTCGATGAAAACTGATTTTCCAATGATAAAAGTGGTTCCACTGGAACCACCTGGGGCCAAATCAAAATTTGGTAACCTTCATGCACATCTAGAGATGTTACATGAACACCTTAGCATAGTTTTAATGTTTCGAATTAAATACCCTAGGAGCCTTTCAATGAAAACTGATTTTCTAACGATAAAAGTGGTTCCACTGGAACCACCGGGGGCAAAATCAAAATTCCGAAACTTTCATGCACATCTAGAGATGTTACCTGAACACATTAGCATAGTTTAAACGTTTCGAATTAAATACCCTAGGAGCCTTTCGATGAAAACTGATTTTCATACGATAAAAGTGGTTCCTCACTGGAACCACCGGGGGCCGAATCAAAATTCCGAAACCTTCATGCACATCTCGAGTTGCTACCTGAACACATTAGCATAGTTTAAGCATTTCGATTTAAATACCCTAGGAGCCTTTCGATGAAAACTGATTTTCTAACGATAAAAGTGGTTCCACTGGAACCACCGGGGGCAAAATCAAAATTCCGAAACCTTCATGCACATCTAGAGATGTTACCTGAACACATTAGCATAGTTTAAGCGTTTCGAAATAAATACCCTAAGAGCCTTTCGATGAAAACTGATTTTCTATCGATAAAAGTGGTTCCACTGGAACCACCTGGGGCAAAATCAAAATTCCGAAACCTTCATGCACATCTAGAGATGTTACCTGAACACATTACCATAGTTTAAACATTTCGAATTAAATACCCTACGAGCCTTTCGATGAAAGCTGATTTTCTAACGATAAAAGTGGTTCCACTGGAACCACCTGGGGTAAAATCAAAATTCCGAAACTTTCATGCACATCTAGAGTTGCTACCTGAACACATTAGCATAGTTTAAACGTTTCGAATTGAATACCCTGGGTGGCTTTCAATGAAAACTAATTTTCTAATGATAAAAGTGGTTCCACTGGAACCACCGGGGGCAAAATCAAAATTCTGAAACCTTCATGCACATCTAGAGATGTTACCTGAACACATTAGCATAGTTTAAACGTTTCGAATTAAATACCCTAGGAGCCTTTTGATGAAAACTGATTTTCTAATGATAAAAGTGGTTTCACTGGAACCACTGGGGGCAAAATCAAAATTCCAAAACCTTCATGCACATCTAGAGATGTTACCTGAACACATTAGCATAGTTTAAACGTTTCGAATTAAATACCCTAGGAGCCTTTCGATGAAAACTGATTTTCTAACAATAAAAGTGGTTCCACTGGAACCACCGGGGGCCGAATCAAAATTCCGAAACCTTCATGCACATCTAGAGATGTTACCTGTACACATTAGCATAGTTTAAGCATTTCAAATTAAATACCCTAGGAGCCTTTCGATGAAAACTGATTTTCAAACGATAAAAGTGGTTCCACTGGAACCACCGGGGGCAAAATCAAAATTCCGAAACCTTCATGCACATCTAGAGATGTTACCTGAACACATTAGCATAGTTTAAACGTTTCGAACTGAATACCCTAGGAGCCTTTCAGGGTGTGACATACGGACGGACGGATGGTCAGATGGATGGATGGACGGACAGACGGATGGATGGACGGACGGAAGGAGATCACGACAATATCCCTGCATTTTAGAAAATGCGGGGATAATAATCGTGACAGCTCAAGTTAGAGAGCAATGTTTTGGTGGCAAAACTTTTTAAAATAATGTAATTTGAATGGCCAAGTTTGAAATTAGCCATATACATGTATATCCGCTACATTGTAGAAAGGGTTGACCAAATTACAGAAATGTGTGGATTAACCCTTTACCTAACGTAACAGCCAAAACCGCCTGGTGCTATTCTAAAAAATCGTCAATTAATTTTCATTATTTTTTTCATTTTTTGTCTCAAAAACATAGGTTATAACCCTGCTTCTGCAAAGTTGGTACCTTGGGGAGTCTACAAGTTGCTCGCCGCTACCCGGTGGTATTCTCCGGATATGATTTCCTCTACCCATAGAACTTCCGACACGAGATGATCCTGGCTCTCAAAAGTGTCATTGAACCCCACTAAGTTTTTTTTAACCCTTTACCCAACGTAACATCCAAAACCATCCAGCGCTATTCTAAAAAATCGCCAATTAATTTTCATAACATTTTCATTTTTTGTCTCATAAACATAGGTTATGACCCCTCTTTGGAACAAGCTCGTTCCAATGAGGGGTCATAACCTATGTTTTTGAGACAAAAAATGAAAATAATATTTATTCAAGCATTCTTTTCGTAAGTGTCATCTGCTTTTTATGTTAGGTAAAGGGTTAACAAAAATATTAAGTCGTCATGAGACCAGAACTATTTTACAGTAATTTACCCATTCTCCGACGAGCTAACAATATAGGGTTTGTCATCTTTACAGCTTCCTAATGCTAAGCAACTTATAGCTGCTGTATGTCCAAATAGCATACTCCGTGGGAACACCTGAAAAATTAACAAAGGAAAGTTTAATGAATTAATTAAAATAATGTTCACAAATATCAAGAGAAAATAAAACAATATATAGAACGGGATATCGGATTATAAATGTTTGGTTGTTCATGAAATCTTATACAGTAGAATCCTCTTGATTGAATATCCATTTTGTCAGTGAAAATTATTCAATTAACAGTAATATACAATTAACAGGGAATGGGTCAGTTTCCTGTGTTCTGGGGTAAACTGAGCATTTATTCTATTATATCTTGTTTGACAGAGCTCATAGAGCTCTGTCAAACAAGATGTAATAGAATAAATGCCTGTATTGGATGTAGTGAGGCCAAAAAGGTTGATAAATAAGGGGAATTTGATGTGTGTGACAGTAATTTTTTCGACATATTACAAAAATTTATATACAATTAACAGTTTACTCTACAACCCATATGCAATTAACAGATCAAATTTGTACTGAAGGTATGGTAAATGGTTTTGTGTTTGAAAATTATATTCAATTAACAGGGATATACAATTAAGAGATATCCAATTAAGTGGGCTCCACTGTACCAGTATGCATGTTAAGAATGGCATGCTCTTCCAAACATAAAACATGAGATGGTGCCCACACATTCTGCTCATGAGATGTGGCACTTTTAATTATTAAATTTTCTGTCTGTAGACTCTGTACTACTCAGCTTAGATAATGTCACACAGAGCTGTATGGTAGAGAGACAGAGACACAGAGAGAGAAAAGAGAGAGAGCCATAATTCCAAATAAAATCAAAGTTATGAACTAATGAATGGGAGAGAGCGATAGAGAGAGAGAGAGCGATAGAGAGTGAGAGAGAGAGAGAAACAAAGACAGAGTGACACAGACAGGATTAAGGTAACATTTTAAACATTTTTTCGGGTCTATTAATTTCTGACTTGAATGGCAATGCAATCACTAAAGTGAGATGTTGCCACTTATTTTGACGGAAATTCTGTTAAGATGTTCTCAGTCTGCATGGATGGCAAAAACACAGATGGCGGAAAAGCATCACAACAATTTTTCTATTGGGTTACCACCATGTTGTAGAGTGTAATCTGCCAATAGATTACAATGTAAGTTTTTTTGATTTCCAGCCCTGGATTTTGGGTACACCAACTTGAGAGTTAATATTTTGTCCAATGTAGCTTCCTGATCTTCAGTTGTGAAATATTCCATTAACAAGGATGCACAAGTTAGATAACCCTGCATTAGGCTCCTCCAAAGGTTATCCCAAGTTTTATTGGATAACCTTTTCTCACTCATCTAAAATCACCGACTCAAATTTGAGTTTCAAACAAATGTGTCATAAACCTTTTGATTCTCTTCCTATTTTTGATTTTTGGGTGTGTTTTTTGTTTAATATTGTTGCTTGCCAGTAACTGAGGATTACTCAGAACTCAAGGGATTTAAGATTATGCTTTCACTTCCCTTACCAGTACTGTATTTTGAAGAGCCAAGTTATACCTCTGACCGCTTATATAGTTGGTCAATCAAGGTTGGAGGTGTAGGTGATGGTTACATCACAATGTACTCACAGAAAGTGGATCAACAGAACAGTGATAAAGATATATATTTTATTTTTGTGTTCATTAACTGGTGGAGTGCTGGAAGCCCAAATTTGGTCTTTAGTGCAGGTGCTTAAAGGCTTCATACTGTGGAATTATTACGTTTGGGCAGATTTGTCTTGTCACAATTTAAGGGAGAGTGCATCTAGGCACACTCTCATAAATTGTAACAAGTCAAAGACAAGTGAAAAATGTTGACGATTGAAAATGATTTGTCTTGTCACAATTTAAGGGAGAGTGCATCTAGGCACACTCCCATAAATTGTAACAAGTCAAAGACAAGTGAAAAATGTTGACGATTGAAAATAAGTCAGCACTTTACCACTTATAAAGAAATGCTGACAAAAGAGTGCACAATGGGATTGGGGTCACCTTGGCTCAAAAGGGTTTAACAAATTTGTTTGGCATAACCTTTGTGGGGTTGTCTTACATTTTCAATTTGTGCATCCTTGCATAAATAAGAACTAGAAAGTGTTTTAGCACACTAAAACATATGTCTCCCCTTCCTTTTGAGGTCAGAGGTCAAGGTCACATGCAGTTCATCAAGGTAGCGGACATGCGGTTTCATGGTGACACATCCACGTGTCAAAAAAAAAAAATTCTGGTCTGGACAATTACTCCCTATTTAAAGTACATAAATTTGACCTTGAGGTCAAGGTCACATGAAGGTCATGATGACATGTGGTCTCATTGTGATACATCCACATGTCAATCATCTAAGTCCTAGGTCAAAAAACAAAAAAGTTCTGATCTGGACAATTATTCCCTATTTGAAGTACATAAATTTGACCTTGAGGTCAGAGGTCAGAGGTCAATGTCACATGCAGTTCATCAAGGTAGTGGACATGCGGTTTCATGGTGACACATCCACATGTCCAAAAAAAAAAAATCTGGTCTGGACAATTACTCCCTATTTAAAGTACATAAATTTGACCTTGAGGTCAAGGTCACATGAAGGTCATGATTACATGTGACATGCGGTCTAACTGCAATACATCCACATGTCAAATATCTAAGTCCTAGGTCAAAAAACAAAAAAGTTCTGGTCTGGATAATTATTCCCTATTTGAAGTACATAAATTTGACCTTAAGGTCAAAGGTCAAGGTCACATGAAGGTCATCGAGGTAGACGACATGCGGTCTCATGGTGACACATGCACATGTCAAATAACCAAGTCCTAGGTCAAAAAACAAAAACATTCTGGTCTGGACAATTACTCCCTATTTGAAGTACATAAATTTGACCTTGAGGTCAAGGTCACATGAAGGTCACAATGGTATGCGACACACCGGCTCATGGTGATACATCCACGTGCCAAATATCTAAGGCCTGGCTCAAAAGACAAACAAGTTTTGGTCCGGACAAAGTTTCCTTGAAAAAAGCACAAATCTGACCTTCAGATCAAAGGTCAAGGTCACATGAAGGTCACAATGGTACGCTACACACTGGCTCATGGTGATATATCCAAATGCCAAATATCTAAAGCCTGACGCGAAATACAAAAAAGTTCTGGTCCAGACAGTTTCCCTTAAAAAAGCGCATAAATCTGTCCTTCAGGTCAATGGTCAAGGTCACATGAAGGTCAATATGGTACACTGCACACCGGTTCATGGTGATACATCCACATGCCAAGTATCTAAGGTGTAGGTCAAAAGACAAAAAAGTTATGGCCCGGACAAAGTTTGTGTGATGTTTCCCTTAAAAAAACACATAAATCTGACCTTCAGGTCAAAGGTCAAGGTCACATGAAGGTCACTATGGTACATTGCACACCGGCTCATGGTGATACATCCACATGCCAAGTATCTAAGGTGTAGGTTAAAAGACAAATGAAAGAGTCAATGACTCTGTAGCTCAACTTGGATATGACAGGAATTAGTACTTGCTGTGACCAAGACAACTGAATAATGAATATGACAGGAATTAGTATTTGTTTTGGCCCAGTCAACAATAATAAAAGAATTACAAGGTGACTGTAATGGACTACAGATTAAGACCAATCATTGGAGATTATTATTTTTGTGTGGAAATTTTCAGTCCCAAACAAAATATTTTCAGACTAAAATTTTTTCTTCTTCTTCTTAAAATTGACCAAAATGCATCAAAACACAAAAAACTAATTTCCGGATTTTGGTCCAAAATGTTCTAAGTCCCACCCGGACCCCTAATTTGCATAATTTATTCACGAGAAAAACTCTGTATTATATGTAATGTATCCCATGGTACTAAACATTCATACAAAAATTTATTCAAATCAGATCTTTCATTTGGAAGTTCTGCGCAAAAATCTGATTGCACTTAATTTTGAACAAAATGGCTGCTAGCGGCCATCTTGAATTTCAGACTGGACCCAAAAACACTCCTTCTCGTCCCACAGTGATAACAAAGGTACCCAAGAAGTTTCGTGAAGATCGGTTCATAAATACGGCCTCTAGCCCGAGCCGTATTGGGATTTGCACTCACAGTGCTGAAAGTAACACTAAATAAATCAAAGTTAGCCTAATTTGCATAATTTACGCACAAGAAAAAAACCTGTAATATATGTAATGTATCCCATGGTACTAAACATTCATACAAAAAATTATTCAAATCAGAGCTTTCATATGGAAGTTCTGTACAAAAAACAGATTTCGGCATCGTCGGTACAAAATGGCTGCTGGCAGCCATCTGGAATTTGGGACTGCACCCAAAAACATTCGTTCTCGTCCCACGGTCATAACAAAGGTACCCAAGAAGTTTCGTAAAGATTGGTTCATAAATACGGCCTCAAGCCCGAGCCATAGCAGCTTGGCACTTACAGCTCTGAAAGTAACACTAAATAAATCAAAGTTAGTCTAATTTGCATAATTTACGCACGAGAAAAAAACCCGTATTATATGTGATGTATCCCATTGTACTATACATTTATACAAAACTTTATTCAAATCAGAACTTTCATACAGAAGTTCTGTACAAAAAACTGATTTTTGCATCATCGGTACAAAATGGCCACTGGCAGCCATCTTGAATTTTGGACCACACCCAAAAACACTCGTTCCCGTCCCAGGGTCATAACAAAGGTACCCAAGAAGTTTCGTAAAGATTGGTTCATAAATACGGCCTCTAGCCCGAGCCATAGCAGCTTGGCACTTACAGCTCTGAAAGTAACACTAAATAAAATCAAAGTCAGTCTAATTTGCATAATTTACGCACGAGAAAAAAACCCGTATTATATGTGATGTATCCCATGGTACTAAACATTTGTACAAAACTTTATTCAAATCAGAACTTTCATACGGAAGTTCTGTACAAAAAACTGATTTTTGCATCATCGGTACAAAATGGCCGCTGGCAGCCATCTTGAATTTCGGACCACACCTAAAAACACTCGTTCCCGTCCCAGGGTCATAACAAAGGTACACAAGAACTTTCGTAAAGATCGGTTCATAAATACGACCTCTAGCCCTAGCCATAGCCAATTGTTGACGTACGGACAGACGGATGGACGGACGGACGACGGGCCATGACCATAGCTCAAATTTGACTTCGTCAAAGTTGAGCTAAAAAGTTATGGCCCGGACAAAGTTTGTATGAGAAGAAGAAGTAGAAGAAGAAGAAGAAGAATATGCACTAAAACAATATGTCTCCCTTCTGGGAAGGTGAGACATAATAATGCATTGCCAATGCGGGGTGGGGGTTTTTTTTGCTCCTGCAAGGCTTGTCATTGTAAGAAAATCAAATCCATTGATATTTGTTCAAGAAATTGTGCTAATGAGCTGAAAGCAGGCATAAATTAACTAATTAAGGGCCATAACACCATTACGGTATGGCTGAACTGTACCAGTTTTCGAACTCACTCAAGACATTGTTAAGAAAGTCTCACAAACCAAATATTGACAAAATCCATTGATATTAGTTCAAGTTATCATGCTAATGGGCCGAAAACAGGTAAAAATGAACTAATCAACTCTTAACCCGCTGAGTACTTTTAAGATATTTTTCATAAAATCTAGTCATGGCTGCCGTAAAGCAGCCATGACTAGATTTGATGAGAAATTTGTTCATATTTAACTCGAGAAAGCGATGGTGAAAATTCATTCAATTTGCCAGAGGAAAATTTGATTGAATTTGCCCAAATTATCCATGTTTCGGTGGCAAGAGGAATTCTGTCCTGGGTGGGAATATCCGCCAGCAGCATGCAAGGAGTTATGAGCCATAACTCCACTCAGTATAGCCAAACCGTACCAGTTTTTGAACTTATTCAAGGCATTGTTAAGAAAGTCTCATATACCAAATATTGACCAAATCCATTGATATCTGTTCCCAATTATTACACTAACGAGCTGAAAACAGACAACTAGAGGCTCTACAGAGCCTGTAATCGCTTACCTGGAACTACATATAAAAATGTGATTTTCCATGGTAACTTTGAGCTGCAATTGTGGCCATGTTTGCAACATTACATCAACATTACATGAGGAACATTGGTAGAAGGTGTCCCAGTCTTCAATCACGTGAAGTTTCAAAACATCCGAATCCATCAAACAGAATCATAGAATGTCTCTGGTGGCCATATTTTCCAACCAACAGGAACAAAAAGAGGATCGTTTGTAGAGGGCCTCCTATAGACCATTCTTGCCAAGTTTTGGTTCCATCGGCTCAGTAGTTCCAGAGAGTTGATGAAAATGTGATGTCTTTTTCTATAGTAACAATAAACTGCAATTGTGGCCATGTTTGCAATACGATCAAAATTAAAATGAGGAATGAAGTATCAAAACATTTGGCCCAGTGGTTTCAGAGGAGAAGAGTTTTCAAAATTGACTAATCAGAATCAAAGAATGCTACTTGCGACCACATTTTTTCACGCAACAGGAATAAAATAAGTAACAGTTGAAGAGAACCTCTCATAGACAATGCCTCATTCACATTGGCTCAGTACTTTCAGTGAAGATGATAAAAATGTGATTTCCCATAGGGTTTCTATAGTAACTATAAGCCACAATTGCAGTCATAATTGCAACCTGATGAAGATTAAAATGAGGATCATTGGTAGAGGGGGTTACAGTCATCAGTCACACTAAGTTTTCAAACCATTTGGCCTTGTAGTTTCAAAGAAGATTTTCTTGAAAATGCACACATTTATGAATTCTGTTTCAACAAAAAAAAATCAGTAAAAGGCTAAATATACTCTCCCAAAAAAGTAAGTGTGCATGCTAAAAAATAACACTGAAAAAAGATATATATCATTTTCATTCATGGAAATTTTATTCAATCACAGATGAATCAATTTGTGATCAACACGAGAAATTTCATTATGCTACGACGAATACTCTTGGTGCCATGGAGAGTCAAAGACACTAAGGGTCAAACACAACAGTCACACACTCAGTATCTGGTATGACCTCCGTCTGCATCGACTACTGCTGTGCATCTACACCTCATGGAAGCGAACAAGTTAGCATGGAAGTGGGTTATGCTAGGGTTAGGGTAGGGTTAGGGTTAGGTTAGGTGGGGTTAGGGTTAGGTTTGGGTTAGGGTTAGGTTAGAGTAGGGTTAGGTTAGGCTAACCCCAAGCCTACTCTACACCACTGCAGTCGAGCACGACAATGACGTAACGTCAAAATCGGACGAATTGCAGGTCTTTGAGGACGTAAGCCGTATCCTCTCAGCCGGTTGATTACTGTTTGAGGATGTATCCGTCTCAGGTTAGGGATGTTCCTGGCTGTTGTCATTGCCGTTTGTTGCCGGTTCCGGAGATGGACAACACAGATATACCGATCTTGTGCAGGGGTGGTAACTCGGGGTCTCCCGGAGCGGGGTCAGTCTCGAACGTCATCATGTTGTGCATGTCGATGGACTAGCCTGTCTACAGTTTTACGGTGGCAGTTCAAATGCTGAGCAACCTTTCTGTGTGTTCTGCCAGCTCTAATCATACCCAGGGTAAGGAGACGTTGATTCATTGTCAATCTGGGCATGCTAATGTGGAGTCGTTTTAACAGCAGCGCAAGTTTGAATGTGAACGATAGGAAGGCCTTACTTTAGTGTTTAAATACCCAAGGATTCACACTGCTGCATGAATTTTCAGACTCTCCACATGCAAAACATGCCTTTTCACAAACGTGCAGCACATCATTTAACGTTAATGCAATTTTAACGGGGAAAGCTGTTTTTGTGTTCAATATAACTTATTCATGAACAGGTTAACACTCTTTACACCTACAAAATTATTTTTTTGGAATTTGATCAATTTCTGCAATGCACACTTTCTTTTTTGGGCGAGTATATTTTGAAAATTACAATTCTCTCAGACAGTATTCTCTTTTCATAATAGCTTTGGATAGGTAAAGGGTTACAGTCAAACACACTTTCCTCCAATATTTGTAAAATCTTAAAAGATAAACAATAATTACTGTCATCTAAGCTGACATGATTGAAACAGAATACAAACAAAAAAAGAGGGGGTCCCAGTCATCATTTATGTGAAGTTTCAATACATTTTGCCTGGTAGTTTCAGAGAAGATTTTTGAAAATCCACCAACCAGAATCAAAGAATGCCTCTGGAAGCCATGTTTTTCATCCGATGGGAACAAAATGAGGATCGTTTGTAGAGGACCTCCCATAGACCATTCCTGCCAAGTTTGGTTCACACCGGCTCAGTGGTTACAGAGAAGAAGATGAAAATGTGAAAAGTTTACGGACGTCGGACGACGACTGACACTTGACGACAGATGCCAAGTGATGAGAAAAGCTCACAAACGCAACCAAAAATACTCACCTCCCAGTTATTGGTAACATCCCATATGCAGATCTGTCCATCATTACATCCAGTAATGATATTCTTCAGGTCTGGAGTTACAAGAATAGATGATATACAGTGTGTAGGGGCATTTCTTCCCCACAACACAACAGGTACAACCAGATTTCCAGACGCCATCAGGATGTCATACACTTCACATGTTTAGAAGATCTAAAAAGAAAAAATAAGTATGCTGACTGATTATACAAGTAGTGTGCAGTGGAACTCTGTTAACTGTAGGGCTGCACGGTATTACGGTATACTGGTTGATACCAGTACTGAAATCATCACCGGTTCAAAACCGTCCATCAAAAATGAATACCGGTATACCGTGAATAATGGTATACAATTTTGAGGTCCGGTATTATGATTTGAAATTCGCGTTTTCTTGAAATAAAAATATAAATGATGCGCGAAAATATGGCAAACACATATTAAATGCAAGGGATATCATGAATAAATGAAAGTGTCAATGACACTGTAGCTCAACTTGTCAAGACAAAGACATGTACACGTATAGTATGTGACACAGCAATGACAAACATCTAGGTAATGACCTGATAACAAAGGTACATATAAAGTATTGTAACGGTCTGTACATAAATACTGACCGCTGCCTGTAACAAATGTATAGGTAAAGTATTGTAAAGGTGGGTGACAGTCAGATGCTAAACTAGAAAAGAAATATTTGAGTCCCAGAGTGGGTCTGACTGAACCCCAAAATATTTGTTCTCATAGCACAGTGATAACAAAGGCAACAAAACACACTCGTTCCTGTCCCAAGGTGAAAACAAAAGTACCCAAGAAGTTTTGTGAAGATCAGTTCATAAATACGAGCTGTATAGAACTTGTGACAAAAAACTGATTGGACCTAATTTCGGTACAAAATGGCCACTGGCAGCCATCTTGAATTTTGGACCGTACCCAGAAACACTCATTCTCCACCCAAGGTGATAACAAAGGTACCCAAGAAGTTTTTGTGAAGATCGGTTCATAAATACAGCCTCTACCCTGAGCCGTATTGACATGTGTGCTTACATTGTGTAAGTAGTAGCACTGAATAAATCAAAGTTCATCTAATTTGCATAATTTGTGCATGAAAAAAAACCCTTACAATATGTGATGTATTCCATGTTACTAAACATTCATACAAAAATTTATTCAAATCAGAACTTTCATACAGAAGTTCTGTACAAAAGACTGATTGCACTAATTTTGGTACAAAATGGCTGCTGGTGGCCATCTTGAATTTCGGACCACACCCAAAAACACTCGCTCTCATCCCATGGTGATAACAAAGGTACCCAAGAAGTTTCGTAAAGATTGGTTCATAAATATGGCCTCTAGTCTGAGCTGTATAGAAGTTGTGTACAAAAAACTGATTAGACCTAATTTCGGTACAAAATGGCCACTGGCAGCCATCTTGAATTTTAGACCGCACCCAGAAACACTCGTTCTCATCCCAAGGTGATAACAAAGGTACCCAAGACATTTTGTGAAGATCAGTTCATAAATACAGACTCTAGCCCGAGCCGTATTGACATGTGTACTTACTGTGTGTAAGTCGCACTGAAAAAATCAAAGTTCATCTAATTTGCATTATTTCTGCACGAGAAAAAAACCCGCATTATATGTGATGTATCCAATGATACTAAACATTCACACAAAAAATTATTCAAATCAGCGCTTTCATATGGAAGTTCTGTGCAAAAATCTGATTGCACCTAATTTTGTACAAAATGGCTGCCATCGGCCATCTTGAATTTCGGACCGGACCCAAAAACACTCGTTCTCGTCCCACGGTGATACCAAAGGTACCCAAGAAGTTTCGTAAAGATCGGTTCATAAATACGGCCTCTAGCCCGAGCCGTATTGGCATTTGCACTTACAGTGCTGAAAGTAACCCCAAAAAACATCAAAATTAGTCTAATTTGCACAATTTACGCACGAGAAAAAAACCCGTATTATATGTGATGTATCCCATGGTACTAATCATTCATACAAAAAATTATTCAAATCAGAGCATTCATATGGAAGTTCTGTACAAAAAACAGATTTCTGCATCGTCTGTACAAAATGGCGGCTGGCAGCCATCTTGAATTTTGGACCGCACCCAAAAACACTCGTTCTCGTCCCACGGTCATAACAAAGGTACCCAAGAAGTTTCGTAAAGATCGGTTCATAAATACGGCCTCTAGCCCGAGCTGTATCCAATTGTTGACGTACGGACAGACGGACAACGGGCCATGACAAAAGCTCAAATTTGGCTTCGCCAAAGTTGAGCTAAAAAGATATTTTTGGAGCAAAAGATAGAAGTATCACTTACTGCTCTGGGAAAATGAGTGATTTGAATGGAAGATGACAATAATCCATGTCTATAAAGCTATTGAACCTATTGTTCAATAAGAAAATAAGCCATAAAATTATCATGGGTTTACTGGCTTTCATCTGAATCTGGGATACAAGTAAATTAGTCTTTGTCAATTTAATTCCTGTAAAAACATGGTCAACCTCTCTTGACTGATAAGCGTTTAATTACTGAGCCAGTCAATTGTCACATTGTGTTAATTGCGCATGTGTGGCTTCATGAAAAACAGTGGCAAACAAAACTTATTTATCAAAACAATGGGTGTCCAGTTGATGGAATTCCGAGGGCCTGGTTACACAAAGAACCAGTAGTAGCTCCTCCCCTTCTCCTATCTTCCAGCAGTAAACTTCCTCAGATGACAATGTCAAATGTTATCTGTCACATGTCAGGCCAGTCGGTCTGTTGATATTAAGTACGCCCTCCAAGACATGATCACCCTTCAGTTTCATGATAGTCTGCAGGTGTCAATCACCAGCCGACGTTTTCTCTTAGTGATGGCGTCACACGTCATGTCATATTTGACAAAAATTGTTGCACATTTCGCAATTGTGAATATGTGTGATTTGAAACATTTTTGTGGCAGATTGCTGACAAACAACGAATTAATGAACTTCAAAATTCTTTTACATCCAAAGTGAACTCAAAACTTAGAATGTACCGAATTACATGAGTTGTGTTGTTTTTCACCTGGGACCTTGTACATAACATTTATCAAGCACTTTCAGAAAGGTAAGGAGATACATGTATTTCAGTTTTATTTTGTTTTCAATCTGAACTGTTTCACAGAATACCGGTATACCGCGATATTGTTTTCAATACCGTCACCGGTACTAAAATCCGAATACCATGCAGCCCTAGTTAATTGAATACACACACACACTTTCAATCAAAATCATTATTTGTGTGTACTTTGAAAAAAACATACAAAAATTTTGACCTTCACGATGCAGATTTTTCCCAATTCCAGAGGACCCAGCCCCTTTCCCAAAGTACTCAGAAATATCTCTGCTTAAGACCATGGTGGTCTATTAACCGGGGGAATTCAATGGTTGCCAAGAATTATCTGGGGATAGATCACAAGATTTGTTATTCAGTTAACAAGAGATTACTTTATAACTTATGTTCAATTAATAGATAAAATATGTACTGAATGTTCAGTATAGCCACTGTGGACTGGTCGTAATGCACGTGTGGGCTGTAATGCCAGGTAATAAAAATCATCGTCAGCAAAATGTTGTACCCAGTGCTTCATTAATTAAATTTTTTATGATTTATTCCTATATTAAGCGTTTGGAATCTGCTATTATTGCGTCTGTGGATATATTGCCCACTCGTGGAACGTGACCAATCGACGGCGTCCATATTGTATATTATGGTTTGTTATTAGAGGAAGTTATATGCCATCAACAGGATTATTCAATTAAGATATCAGTCTTTCAATTTTGAAAATGGTTGGGGGGGGGGGGGGGGTGAGTTGTGTACTGCTCACTATCATTTGAAGTGAAGCATGCAATTGTTAAGTCTCGGCATTGGGAAAATGTTTTCAAGAAAATCATAAATGAACATCTGTACATTCACTGGTGCACAGTAAGTAGGGATTCCAAATATACCAGTATTAACAGATTTTTCAAATCAACTTTTTGCTGCAATAATATTAGTTATCCTTATGTTTTCCAACGTGTATGGGAATTTACACCGGTTTGGGAACTCATACACTCTGGGACAAAGCCGATGGGTTTATGAGTTCCCAGACCAGTGTAAACTCCCAAACACCCTGGAAAACACAAGGATAAGAGATTTATTTCCAAGAATTTTGGTGCACTTAATACTTTAACCTAAATTGTTGGCAAAAACTGACAGAAAATTTGTACTTTGTAAAACCAGACAAATATGGATGTCATTGGAACTTGCTCAATAAGCCAGTTTCAATGACATCCATATCTGTAATATTTTATTGCACACAAATATTAAACTTCCTGTATTTTTATTTTTGTTCTAACACAACCGAGCAGAAGGTATGAATTAATAATTAAAAATGGGTACTTTTTTTTAGTCATACAGCCTGCTATTGTGTATTCTTGTTTTTACACCGTCGTTAACGTTGTGAAAAAAAAGCTACTGTGGATTGCAAGTTACACCATACCTCTCAGCCAATCAAAACGCAGCATTTTGTTTCATTTGGAAATAAGCAAATTTATCTGAGTTCGGTATAATACATGAAATGCAACTTCAATGGAGCAATCTTAAGTCAATTGGATGATTCTCTGCGGAATGTATGAGCAAAAAACAGTGAGTAGCATTACTGGCCTTTGAAGTTTGCTGAATTATGTTGTTTACGTACCAATACTTGGAAAGTGAGGTTTGATTGGTTTGAGGTCTTGGAATGCTACAGCTTATAATTCGTGGTGTATTTTCGTGCACACTTTGTATTATTTGGCCTATTTCACACGAACAGATTTTAACCCTTTACAGAAAACAAATGATATCAAAATTTTTTATTTTTAATTTTTTCCCCAATTCTTAAAAAAAACAAGAGGCCCCACGGGGCCTGAAGCGCTCATCTTGTACAGAACACAATTTAAACAGAGTCCAAGAATGAGTCTACATTAAGCAAGCCATCTCCATAGGCTACACTGTCAATCCTTGAGTCCCTCAGGAGTGACAAAAATAATCTGGGCATCTGCCTTTTCTTCAGTCGATCATAAGTAAAATGTAGAGCTCCCCTATGAAGCCCCTTGATACAACCTATGTGGATTAATCTTAGTACCTCTAGAGGGTACTGAATACAAAATTTTGAATTCTTCAGCAAAATGGCCAATTCCGGCTCCCATAGAGAGCCTGTAAAGAAATTTCTTCGAATTGCACTAAGTTCAAATTTGGGCTACCATAGCGAGCCCAAATATTAACATATGGATCCGATTTGAACAAACTTGAATCTGACCCCCCCTAGAGATGTTGTATACCAAATGTGAAAGCATTCTGACAAGTGAATCTGTAGAAGAAGATTTTTGAAGAAATTCCCTCATATTGTACTAAGTTAAATTTCATGTTCCCATATGGAGCCCAAATATTAACCTAGGCACTCGAATTGAACAACCTGGAATCTGACCCCCCTAGAGATGTTGTATACCAAATATAAAAGCATTCCGACTGGTTGATCTGAAGAAGAAGATTTTTAAAGAAATTTCCTCATATTGCACTAAGTAAAAATTTGGGCTGCCATAGTGAGCCCAAATATATACCTAGGGATCTGATTTGAACAAACTTGAATCTGACCCCCATAGAGATGCTGCATACCAAATATCAAAGCATTCTGACTGATGGATCTGAAGAAGAAGATTTTTTAAATTACCCTCCATATTGAACAAAGATAAAATATGGGCTTCCGTAGGAAGCCCAAATATTAACTTATGGACTTGGTTTGAAAAATCTAGAATCTGACCCTCATAACAGTGATGTATACCAAATATTAAAAGATTCTGACTGGTGGTTCTGAAGAAGAAGATTTTTAAAGAATATTCCCCATATTACCCTATGTTAAAACTTCGGGCTCCTGTAGAGAGCCCAAATATGAACCAATGAGCTTTATTTCAACAAACTTTTATCTGACCCCCCCTATGAATGCTGTATACCAAATATCAAAAGATTCTGATGATTGGTTCTGGAGAAAAGATTTTTTTTAATTTTTGCAAATATGCTGACTCAGCATTTTTTCGATGCCCATTACAGAACACCCTAACATAACCGATGGCAATTTTTTTTTACCATTCAATTCTACTGGTCATAAGGATACTTCATACCAAATAAAAGCTCTCTGTTCAGTGGGGTTTGGGAAATATGGGCGTTTGAAAATATTTCTATTTTTAGCTCCCAGGGTTCCCATGGGGATGCGGGAATTTTTTTTTTTTGCATGGGTCAAGTACTTATGACCCAATACTACCACAAACCAAATTTGGTTCATACCAGACCATCGGTTCAGAAAATAGAAATTTTGGGCGGGGCCAAAAATCTTACCCCTCCTATTACAAAGCCAAATATTACTTCACGAACTTCGTTTGAACAAACTTGATTCTACATCTCATATGGAAGCTCCATAGCAAATATCAAGTCATTGTACACACTGGTTCTTGAGAAGAAGATTTTTAAAATATTTTGGAGCATTTTCCCCCACTCCCTCCCTATGGGGCTGGGCATGCTGAGTTGAACAAAAATGAAATGCCCCTTTGGGACCATCACTCACACAAACTTTCACTTGAATTGGCCCAGTGGCTTTGGAGGAGAAGACCAAAACATGGTGTTGATGGACGACGGACGACGGACGAGAGACGACGGACGACGGACGGAGAGCGATGAGATTAGCTCAGCTTAACTTTGTCAAGATGAGCTAACAAGCCAAAACCAATACTGGGTCTGGACCTGCGTCGCTGCATGCAATTGAATCGGCAAACAGGAAGTGGCTGCATGGCAGATCTGAAAATTGCTTACACGATACAACTCATCATTATGAAGCAGCAGACCAAATATAAAATCAATCCCTTGCATAGAAGCCGAGAAAACCTTGACGAAAAATTTCAATGTTCAGTGGGTACAGTAAGTTTCAAAGTATCGGCAAACAGGAAGTGGCTGCACGGCAGATCTGAAAATTGCTTACACGATACAACTCATCATTATGAAGCAGCAGACCAAATATAAAATCATTCCCTTTCATAGAAGCCAAGAAAACTTTGATGGAAAAAGTGTTTCGGACGGCCTGACGGATGGACGGACTGACGGATGGACAGACGGACTGACGGATGGAGTCGAGCGGTTACTAGACCTGCTCTGCCACTGGTGACACAGGTAACAATCAACAAAACCATATCATGTGGCCACCCACCCCCACCTCTTTGGAATAAGCTCGACAAGCTCCTTCCAATGAGGGTGGACATGAAATGGTTTTGTTGAAATTTTTTTTTTAATTTTCTACTGCACCATTTGTATTTTATGCAGTGGATGCCGCCAACTCATTAGGTAAGTGTTAATGACCCACTAGATGGAACCAAGGCGTGCTGTTGTCAACTCTCAAAAAGTAACAAGAGGCCCCAGGGGGCCTGAGGGCGCTCACCTGACATGGTAGCCAAAATATCAACCCAGGGAATTGATTTCAACAAGTTGCATCTGCCCCTCCTAAGAAAGGCTTAAACCAAATATCCAAAGATTCTGACCAGTGGATCTAAAAAAAAAAAGATTTTTAAAGAATATCCCTCATATTGAACTAAGTAATAATTCGAGCTCCCACAGCAGGGTCCGACATAAGCTGTAACCTATAGGTTAGGTTATGGGGGAGATTACGTGTTTCTATAAACTCGAGACCTATTATTAGGTTACGAGAGGAAACTGATTACCTTAATAATTTACCTTATATCTACACTACGGAAACCTACAGGTTACGGTATGCTAGTGACTTGGCTTGAACAAACTTGAATCTTACCCCTCTAAGGATGCTGCATACCAAATATCAAAAGCATTCTAACTGCTGGATCTAAAGAAGAAGATTTTTAAAGAAAATTCCTCATTTTGAACTAAGTCATCATTCAGGCTCCCACACTGAGCCCAAATACGAACCCAGGGATTTGGCTTGAACAAACTTGAATCTCACACCCCTAAGATATGCTGCATGCCAAATATCAAAACATTCCGACTGCTGAATCTGAAGAAGATTTTAAAGAAAAATATAATTCGAGCTCCCACAGGGAGCCCAAATATGAACCCAGGGGCTTGGCTTTAACATACTTGAATCTCATCCCCGCAAGGATGCTACATACCAAATATCAAAACATTCCGACTGCTGGATCTGAAGAAGAAGATTTTTAAAGAAAATTCCTCATTTTGAACTAAGTTATAATTCGGGCTCACACAGTGAGCCCAAATATGAACCCAGGGACTTGGCTTGGACAAACTTGAATCTCACCCCCCTAAGCATGCTGCATACCAAATATCAAAAGATTCTGATTGGTAGATCTGAAGAAGAACATTTTTAAAGAATACATGTATTACTCATACTGCACTAATTTAAACATTTGGGCTTCCATAGAGAGCCCAAATATGGGCCCAGGGATTTGATTTCAATAAACATTTGAAAAAATCTTCCAAAGATGTTATATGTGAAATTTGAAAGCTTTTGGAGCAGTGGTTTGGGAGAAAAGTAGTGTTAAATGTTTTTCTCATTACCTACAGTGTTAAAAAATGCTGACTCAGCACTTTTTCAAAGTCCAAAAAAAGTACCCCATGATAGAACCGATAGCAATTTTTTTTTACCATTGCATTCTGTTGGTCCTAAGGAAGCTTCACACCAAATAAGAATTCTCAGTGCAGTGCAGTTTTGGAGATATGGGAGTTTTAATTTTTTCTATTTTTAGCTCCTGCAGTTCCAAAAATTTGGGCATAAATTAAGTACTTATGACCCAATAAGCCCTCATATCAAATTTGGTTCAAATCAGCCTCTCGGTTTGGAAAATAGAAATTTTGGGCGGGGCGAAAATTCTTGCCCCTCCCACAACGAAGGCAAATATAGCTCCTTGAACTTCTCTTGAACAAATCGGAGTCTACACCTCAAAAGGAAGCTGCACACCAAATATCAAGTCTCTGCTACTGCTGGTTCATAAGATTTTTTAAGATTGAAGCACACTTTTTGGGCATGGCCCTACCGAGGGGCGAGGCAACTTGATTTGAACAAAATCAAATTGCAATGTCATATCAGACTATTATCTCAAATATCAATTAAACTGGTTCAGCGGTTTGGGGGAGAAGACGCAAACACCATGTTCACGGACGCCGGACGGTGAGTGATCACTATAGATATCCTGACTGAAAGTCAGGTGAGCTAACAAGAGGCCCCAGGGGGCCTGAGGGCGCTCACCTGACATGGTAGTTTAAATATCAAACCACGGACTTGACTTGAATAAGCTGCATATGCCCCTCCTAAGAAAAGCATATACCAACTAGATGAAGCATTTGTACCCACACAATAATACACAGGATTTTCCTTCTATTTTCAGTTCCTGCACTTTTACGTCCCAAAATTGAGATAAACGCATAAAAAACAGATTTTTTTCCGAAACAAAATATTTTCAGCCTAAAATTTTTTTTTCTTCTTAAAATGCATAAAAAACAAAAAAACTAATTTCAGGATTTTGGTCCAAAATTTTCTAATTTATAGGTCCCACTCGGAACCCAAATTTTCAATGTAAAAAAAATAATTTTTTTTTGTCTTAAAATTGACCGAAACACATAAAAAACAAACAAAAAATTCCAGATTTGGGTTTTTGGTCCAAAATTTTCTAAGTCCCACCCGGACCTCAAATTTTCAGTGTAAAAAAAATAAATTTTTTTTGTCTTAAAATTGACCGAAACACATAAAAAACAAAAAAAAATTTCCGGATTTTGCTCCAAAATTTCTAAGTCCAGAACGGGGCCCCAAATTTTCAGCCTAAATATGAACCCAGGGACTTTGCTTGAACAAACTTGAATCTCACCCCCCTAAGAATGCTGCATACCAAATATCAAAAGATTCTTATTGGTAGATCTGAAGAAGATTTTTAAAGAATATTCCTCATACTGCACTAATTTAAACATTTGGGCTCCCATAGAGAGCCCAAATATGGACCAAGGGAATTGATTTCAATAAACATGTGAAACAATCTTCCAAAGATGTTATATGTGAAATTTGAAAGCTTTTGGAGCAGTGGTTTGGGAGAAAAGTAGTCTAACATGTTTTTCCCATTACCCACAGTGTTAAAAAATGCTGACTCAGCACTTTTTCAAAGTCCAAAAAAAGTACCCCATGATAAAACCGAGAGCAATTTTTTTTTTACCATTCCATTCTGTTGGTCCTAAGGAAGCTTCACACCAAATAAGAATTCTCAGTGCTGTGTAGTTTTGGAGATATGGGCGTTTTAATTTTTTTCTATTTTTAGCTCCTGCGGTTCCCATGGGGTGATGGGAAAAGAAATTTGGGCATAAATTAAGTACTTATGACCCAATAAGCCCTAATATCAAATTTGGTTTAAATCTGCCTCTCGGTTTGCAAAATAGAAATTTTGGGACTGGCAAAAATTCTTGCCCCTCCCATAACAAAGGCAAATAATGCCAGACAAACTTCTCTTGAACACTCTTGCTTCTAAACCTCAAAAGGACTCTGTATACCACATATCAAGTCTCTGCTACTGGTGGTTCATTAGATGATTTTCAAAAAATTTTGCCATTTTTTCCCCACACCTCTGCTCAATATGAGCCGAAACTTAATTTGCATAAAAATCAAAATGCCCCTTTATAACCACTACTTACATGAAATTTAATTAAAATGTGGCCAGTGGTTTAGGAGAAAGGGGCTCAAACACCACCTTCATGCAGGACGACGGACGACAGACGACGAACGAAAAGTGATAAGAAAAGCACACCCTGGCTTTCAGTCAGGTGAGCTAAAAATTGCAGGGGCAATGACACGCATGAATGAAAGCTCACCTCAAAATCAACTTAAGATATATAAAATTAAATATACTCCAGTGTACTACAATGTACTGTTTTGCAGTGCTGAAACATTTCATTGTCCACTCACCAGAAGTAAACATCGTGCAGGATAAGAGAAAAATCATTTTGTGGGATTATGGACACCCAACCTGACGACAGAAAAACTAGAATATTGATGCTTGGGAAGTTTCCATTTTTTTTTGTCAAATAAAGTCTTCAAGTCAAAACTGGATGTTTTCTTATTAAAGGCAAACAACAAGAGCAGAAACCAGGAAAATTTGTAAACTGAAGGTCACTGCGACCTTGACCTTTGGGGCCACCCCTCAAAAAATAGAGTTCTTCCTCTCATCATACCAAACCTGCATGTCAAGTTTGGCTTCGACTAGCAAAACTTTAGTTAGAGAGTGGATACAAGGAAAATTTGAAAGTTAAAGGTCGCTGTGAACATGATCTTTGGTGCAATGACTTCAAAATGAATGGGGATTTTAAATATCCTTTTTTCAAATTTTCAAAATTTAAAAAAAAAAACATATCATGTAACACCTCATTGGGAATGGGCTTGTTCCAAAGAGGGGCCACATGATATGGTTTTGTTAAAATTTTTTGAAAAGTAATATTTTTTAAGCTGCTGAATTGGCATATTACATTGGCGGATGTGGCCGATTCGTTGGGTAAAAGGTTAAGTCACGAAAATTTTCTTGTCTCAAATCTTTAAATAAAAAAAGCTATTGTCCAACTGACGCATATGAGTCTGGAACAGTGTACCACCCCCATCATCACCATTTCCCACCCCATCTATTTCTTTTTTTCACAATTTCCTTTGTGAAACTGGAACAAGGAAAATATGGATGAACTTCTCTTCAAAATAGTGGTTTGAGCACAATTCAATTTTTTTGTGTCTTCAAGTGTCAGGTTGGGGCAAGATTATCTGGAAGGGTATCTCTGCACCCTCTCTTCACACCGCATATTAATATTTTTTTCCCTTTTTCGCAAACTTATGCATATGAATCTGGAGCAAGAAAAATGTAGATGAAACACTCCTCAAAGCAGCAGTTTGAGACCCAAAAGTTGTTTTTGTTCCTCCAAGTGTCAGGTGGAGGAAGATAACCTGGTCAGGGCAATTATCCCACATCCAGTGACTTAAACTTTAGAGTCTTGAAAATGGAAAGTAGGGATGAAACTTTGCTCACAATGGTAATTTTACAAGGAAAAACATTTCTGTTTGATATCTTCATGTAGCTCTCCTTCGCACTGACTGGCGAGTTTTTTGATGTCCACTTCTTGTTTTTCAATGTCACAAACAGATACAGAAGCGAGTTCAGGAAAAAATTATCAAGCCTTCAGAATTTAGATAAAAACACGTCAGCATTTTTTTGCCATCGCAAATCGGTATGATGTCGGCAGATTTTGCATTGCTACGGCATATTTTTTATTCTTTAATTTTACCTATAAAATGGTACGTGAAGAACATGATACTAATTTTTCACCATTCAGTAATAAATTGATCCAAAATACTGTTGTGAACGACATACTTTATTTCCAATGTTATACTTTTGACACAACTGATCTGTCAAACTATGCTATTTTTGAATTGTTTTAGACTTTCAAGTGCGTAATGAAACATTCAAACTGTCACCAGACACAACTGTTTGTGTTGATTGCACCCAGTATCGTTATACTAGAAAGTGGATGTCAATTAGTGTAGACAGACTGGCATTTCAAAAAATAATATCCAATCATGGTTTGTAATTGAAGATCACCCATTTTTTCTCAATTACGCTCTGCCCAAGTGAACATCAATCATAGAACACTCAAAACAAGCAAACACAGCAGATCTCATTTTATGCAAATCATACGGACTGGTAACACCCCTTTGTGGTCATGCGCATGTCAAGAAATAAATACGTCACTCTCATCAGATGAACAATGGGTAGAAAATTATGCGAGAAGTGACCGTTCACACATTTTTACTTCTGTCAAGTGTCAATCAATTAACGTGAATGAATGGTGATGGTACTGCATTCAAAAACGGTCTGAAGGGAACTTTTGAACAACAGAGCTTCAATTTGCAAAACTTGAGGACAGTTCGAAACCAGCACGAAGTGATTATTAATTTGGAAATGACCGTACTGCCTTCAGATTCCTGATTTGTATTAGAACAAATCAGTATTCAACATTTTCCCTTCCGAACCACAACACGTCCTTTCACAGTTTCAGTTATCACACTCAAGGCCAGCCGATTGAAATCCCCATCCCTGAAGCATTTTCCTCTTCACCATATTGATTGAATTGTAAAACAAAACACAAATTGATAAATCACTTAAATAATTGGTCCTGAATTGTAGTTTATTTCCAGACTGCTGTAGCTGAACCAGCTTGTCGATTTCACAAGGAGCAGGTGGTACAGTGCTAAATGTCGATTTCCATCAATCATGGGGCCAGAGAGTTGTCAATTTCATGCGTAGTGAAATTAACAATGTCTTTCATTTAATGTAATGCTATTCGTGCGAAGTGGTGGAGGCAAACTTTGCAAAGATTTTGCGATGGCAGAAATATGCCATCCCACTCCATATAAGCGACGGGATTTGCGACGGCATTGCCGAATGCCACCTTAAATTCCGGAGGCTGATTATCTGATTAAAAATAGGCCGATGAAATCGTCAGATGTCTACCCATACATGCAACTAGTAGAAAGCTGTATGACGGAGGGCCACCCCAGATGCCGACATTATGTACACCATGCATAGTACGGGTACATATAGAAATGGATTGGAGGAGTTCTCAATTTGAAGGATAAAGGGTTAATATCACATGATCAAATTATCGGATTTACACCGAAACCTATACAGCTCGGCACATCAGTAACCTGAACACATATATGAAGTAACATGACAATCGGATTGATCTTTTTGAGTTACCTCATACCAAAGGGATTGGAGGAATTTTCAATTTGAAGGATAAAGGGTTAATATCTCAGGATCAAATTATCAGATTTACACCAAAAACTATACATCTCGGCACATCAGTAACCTGAACATAAATATAAAGTAACTTGACAATCCAAGCAACATTTTTCAAGTTATCGAATGCCAAAGAAATTGGATGAATTTTCAATTTGAAGGATAAAGGGTTAATATCTTGGGATCAAATCATCAGATTTACACCAAAAACTATACAGCCCGGCAAATCAGTAACCTGAACACAAATATAAAGTAACTAGACAATCCAAGCAATATTTTTCAAGTTATCGAATGCCAAAGGGATTGGAGGAATTTTCAATTTGAAGGATAAAGGGTTAATATCTCAGGACCAAAATAACAGATTTACACCAAAAACTATACAGCTCGGTACATCAGTAACCTGAACACAAATATAAAATAACTTGACAATCCAAGCAATATTTTTCAAGTTATCGAATGCCAAAGGGATTGGATGAATTTTCAATTTGAAGGATAAAGGTTTAATATCTTGGGATCAAATCATCAGATTTACACCAAAAACTATACAGCTCGGCACATCAGTAACCTGAACACAAATATAAAGTAACTTGACAATCCAAGCAATATTTTTCAAGTTATGGAATGCCAAAGGGATAGGAGAAATTTTCAATTTGATGGATAAAGGGTTAATATCTCGGGATCAAAATAACAGATTTACACCAAAAACTATACAACTCAGAACATCAGTAACCTGAAGATATATATAAAGTAACATGACAATTGGATTGATATTTTTGAGTTATTTCATGCCAAAGGGATTAGAAGAATTCTCAATTTGAAGGATAAAGAGTTAATATCTCAGGATCAAATTATCAGATTTACACCAAAAACTATACATCAGTAATCTGAACACAAATATAAAGTAACTTGACAATCCAAGCAATATTTTTCAAGTTATCGAATGCCAAAGAAATGGATACGGATGCCGGATGGACAGACGGATGGACAGATGGATGGACAAAGGATGGATGAACGATGGATGGCCACCCAGGATGCCGGCATTATGTGTATATGGGTACACATAAAAAAGGAATAGAAACTAGACTGAAGCATTCCCCCGCACGGCACATGGATAATATAGGAGATTGAAGAGCAAATGGTGATTTGCTACTTGTCCCTGAAAAGTCTACCACATACAAACCACGTACCATAGGGTGAAATTCTATAAATGAAAGTGTCAATGACACTGTAGCTTAACTTGTGTGTTGTGTTTGATGAAAAGGATAATGTTCAATGTTTATGAAAGGATTATGAAATAAGACAAGAATTGTGATAATTGGGAATATGTTCATTTCTGTTCCCTGTGTGCTATGTTTATGATAAAAATAATATGAGGTGTACACTGTACTAAAGAGCTGAGGGATGGGTTAATATGACCTCACAGTTAATGTATGTGGCCCTCACAGTTAACGTATATCAACAAGAGTTACCAAGTTGCAGTAAATTATTCCAAAACGAGTCATCCTATCAAGTTACATTAAAATCCCCTCATAAATATGGCCTGTAGACTGTGCTAAAGGTTTTCGGGCTTTGGGCCCCTGTAGCCGTCAGTTTCCCAATTGCGTCCAAAGGGGACGTTCTCATCTAGACATTATATGAAGTCAATCTACCAAGTTACATGAAATCCCTTAATAAATATGACCTGTAGACTGTGCTAAAGGTTTTTGGGCTTTGGACTCTGGCAGCCATCATGGTTGAATGATCGCAACCAAAAGGGGACATTCTCATCTGGACACTATTTGGAGTCATCCTACCAAGCTACAATGAAATCCCTTCATAATTATGACCTGTAGACTGTTCTAAAGGTTTTTGGGCTTTGGGCCCCTAAAGCCGTCACAGTTGCCCAATCGTGTCCAAAAGGGGACGTTCTCATCTAGACATTATATGAAGTCAACCTACCAAGTTACAATGAAATCCCTTCATAAATATGACCTGTAGACTCTGCTAAAGGTTTTCGGGCTTCGGGCTCGGGCAGCCATCATGGTTGAATGATCGCAACCAAAGGGGACAATCTCATCTGGGCATCATCTGGAGTGATCCTGAAAAGTTACAATGAAATCCCTTTATAAATATGACCTGTAGATTGTACTCAAGGTTTTCAGGCTTCGGGCACCTGTAGCCATCAAAGTTGACCAATCACGACCAAAAGGGGATGTCATCATCTAGGCATTATATGGAGTCAACCTAACAGGTTACAATGAAATCCTTCTATAAATATAACCTTTTGCCTATGCTAAAGGTTTTTGGGCTCGGGCACCCATCAAGGTTTAATGATCACAACCAAAATGGGACGTTCTCATCTAGACATTATTTGGAGTCATCCTACCAAGTTACAATGAAATCCCTTCATAAATATGACCTGTAGACAGTGCAAAAGGTTTTCGGGCTTTGGGCACCTTTAGCCGTCAAAGTTGCCCAAACATGTCCAAAAGGGGACATTCTCATCTAGACATTATATGAAGTCAACCTACCAAGTTACAATGAAATCCCTTCATAAATATGACCTGTAGACTGCGTTTAAGGTTTTCGGGCTTCGGGCTCGGACAGCTATCATGGTTGAATGATCGCAACCAAAGGGGACAATCTCATCTGGGCATCATCTGGAGTGATCCTACGAAGTTACAATGAAATCCCTTCATAAATATGACCTGTAGACTGTGCTCAAGGTTTTTGGGCTTCGGGCACTTGTGGCCATCACAGCTGACCAATCCTGACCAAAAGGGGATGTCATCATCTAGGCATTATATGGAGTCAACCTAATAGGTTACAATGAAATCCTTCTATAAATATGACCTTTTACCTATACTAAAGGTTTTTGGGCTCGGGCACCCATCAAGGCTGAATGATCGCAATCAAAATGGGACGTTCTCATTTAGACATTATTTGGAGTCATCCTACCAAGTTACAATGAAATCCCCTCATAAATATGACCTGTAGACTGTGCTAAAGGTTTTCAGGCTTCGGGCATCTTCAGCCGTCACAGTAGCCCAATCATGTCCAAAAGGGGACGTTCTCATCTAGACATTATATGAAGTTAACCTACCAAATTACAATGAAATCCCTTCATAAATATGACCTGTAGACTGTGCTAAAGGTTTTCGGGCTTTGGGCTCGGGCAGCCACCATGGTTGAATGATCGCAACCAAAGGGGACAATCTCATCTGGGCATCATCTAGAGTGATCCTGCGATGTTACAATGAAATCCCTTCATAAATATGACCTGTAGACTGTGCTAAAGGTTTTCGGGCTTCGGGCACCTGTAGCCATCACAGTTGACCAATCACGACCAAAAGGGGATGTCATCATCTAGGCATTATATGGAGTCAACCTAACAGGTTACAATGAAATCCTTCTATAAATATAATCTTTTGCCTATGCTAAAGGTTTTTGGGCTCGGTCACCCATCAAGGCTGAATGATCACGGCCAAAATGGGACGTTCTCATCTAGACATTATTTGGAGTCATCTTACCAAGTTACAATGAAATCCGTTCATAAATATGACCTGTAGACAGTGCAAAGGGTTTTCGGGCTTCGGGCACCTTTAGCCGTCAAAGTTGCCCAATCATGTCCAAAAGGGGACGTTCTCATCTAGACATTATATGAAGTCAACCTACCAAGTTACAATGAAATCCCTTCATAAATATGACCTGTAGACTGTGCTTAAGGTTTTCGGGCTTCGGGCTCGGGCAGCCATCATGGTTGAATGATCGCAACCAAAGGGGACAATCTCATCTGGGCATCATCTGGAGTGATCCTGCGAAGTTACAATGAAATCCCTTCATAAATATGACCTGTAGACTGTGCTCAAGGTTTTCGGGCTTCGGGCACCTGTAGCCATCACAGTTGACCAATCACGACCAAAAGGGGATGTCATCATCTAGGCATTATATGGAGTCAACCTTACAGGTTACAATGAAATCCTTCTATAAATATAACCTTTTGCCTATGCTAAAGGTTTTTGGGCTCGGGCACCCATCAAAGCTGAATGATCGCGATCAAAATGGGACGTTCTCATCTAGACATTATTTGGAGTCATCCTAGCAAGTTACAATGAAATCCCTTCATAAATATGACCTGTAGACTGTGCTAAAGGTTTTTGGGCTTCGGGCACCTTTAGCCATCACAGTAGCCCAATCATGTCCAAAAGGGGACGTTCTCATCTAGACATTATATGAAGTTAACCTACCAAGTTACAATGAAATCCCTTCATAAATATGACCTGTAGACTGTGCTAAAGGTTTTCGGGCTTCGGGCTCGGGCAGCCATCATGGCTGAATGATCGCAACCATAGGGGACAATCTCATCTGGGCATCATCTGGAGTGATCCTAAGAAGTTACAATGAAATCCCTTCATAAATATGACCTCTAGACTGTGCTAAAGGTTTTTGGGCTTTGGGCCCCTATAGCCGTCACAGTTGCCCAATCACGCCCAAAAGGTGACTTTCTCATCTAGACATTGTATGAAGTCAACCCACCAAGTTACAATGAAATTCCTCAATAAATATGACCTGTAGACTGTGCTAAAGGTTTTCGGGTTTTGGGCTCGGGAAGTCGTCACGGTTGGCAGATCATGCCCAAATGGGGAAATTCTCATCTAGACATCATAAGGAGTCATCTTACCAAGTTACAATGAAATCCCTCCACATTAAACATGACCTGCAGACTGTGATAAAAGTTTTTGTGTTTCGGGCTTGGGCAGCAATCACGGTTGATAGATCATGCCCAAAAGGTGACGTTCTCATCTAGGCATTATACAGAGGCATCCTACCAAGTTACAATGAAATCCCTTCATAAATATGACCTGTAGACTGTGCTAATGGTTTTCGGGTTTTGGGCTCGGGCAGCCATACCGGTTGCCCGATCACAACCAAAAGGGGACGTTCTCATCTAGACATGCCCCCAAACCTGCATATGAAATTTCGTGACGATCAGACAAGAACTGCGGGGTGTAGCCCATGCTAAAGGAAAATGTGGTGAACAGAAGTCACAGACTAACAGACTCACAGACTAAGAGACTTCCGCACGCGTGATGGCAATAGCTTATCTTGACTATGTCAAGTTGAGCTAAAAATTGACTAAGTTCAACAACCTGTAATTTTGTGAAACATTGAAGGAAATCAAAATCCCTACAATGTGCACACCTCTGGTATACGAACAAACAACTTGCGAAATAAAAAGGTCCTAGCTTGAAAATTGTGAGAGGAGTTAGCCACACAATGTACCCTAGAAGTGGATGGATGGCAGGTGGACAGCAGATGGAAGGAAGGATGGATGGACATACAAATGATAGCCACATTGTGCAAGTTTTTTGTCAAAAATCATTGCAAGGTTATAGTTTTCCTGTGTGGGGTTATTTACTTGTACAAATCTACAGTGTGGGTTTTTTTTGTCCAACTAGATATCACAGAGATGGAATCCATCTCTGCGGGCCCCGCAGCAACTAACTGATGTAAGGTATAAACTGATGTGAACCATAATACTAAAATATTTCAAGCAATAGGTAAAATCTGATTAAAATCCCTTCCCGGACATGAACTTGTCAGAAAAAAAAACCCAAATTCTGAATAATTTGACCTTGAGGTCAAACTTCAAGGTCAAAGCATGGCAACCTTGGTACGCAACACGTCGTCTTGAGATAATCTACCCACATAACAAATATCAAAACCCTATCTATTAAGGGAAAAAAGTTACAGCCCGGACACAAACTTGTCAGAAAAAAACAACAAAATCTGAATAATTTGTCCTTGAGGTCAAACTTCAAGGTCAAAGCATGGCAACCTTGGTACGCGACATGTCGTTATGAGATAATCTATCCACATACCAAATATCAAAACCCTATCTATTAAGGGAAAAAAGTTACAGCCCGGACACGAACTTGTCAGAAAAGAACACCAAATTCGAAATAATTTGACCTTGATGTCAAAGTTCAAGGTCAAAGCATGGCAACCGTGGTACGCGACACATCGTCTTGAGATATTCTACCCACATACCAAATATCAAAACCCTATCTATTAAGGGAAAAAAGTTACAGCCCGGACACGAACTTGTCAGAAAAGAACCCTGAATTCTGAATAATTTGACCTTGAGGTCAAACTTCAAGGTCAAAGCATGACAACCTTGGTACGCGACACGTCGTCTTGAGATATTCTACCCACATACCAAATATCAAAACCCTATCTATTAAGGGAAAAAAGTTACAGCCTGGACACAAACCTGTCAGAAAAGAACCCCAAAAACAGAATAATTTGACCTTGAGGTCAAAGTTCAAGGTCAAAGCATGGCAACCTTGGTACGCGACACATCGAGAGATAATCTACCCACATACCAAATATCAAAACCCTATCTATTAAGGGAAAAAAGTTACAGCCCGGACACGAACTTGTCAAAAAAAAAAAAAAAATCTGAATAATTTGACCTTGAGGTCAAACTTCAAGGTCAAAGCATGGCAACCTTGGTACGTGACACATCATCTTGAGATAATCTATCCACATACCAAATATCAAAACCCTATCTATTAAGGGAAAAAAGTTACAGCCCGGGCATGAACTTGTCAGAAAAGAACCCCGAATTCGGAATAATTTGTACTTGAGGTCAAAGTTCAAGGTCAAAGCATGACAACTGTGGTACGCGACACATCGTCTTGAGATAATCTACCCACATACCAAATATCAAAACCCTATCTATTAAGGGAAAAAAGTTACAGCCCGGACACAAACTTGTCAGAAAAGAACCCCGAAAACGGAATAATTTGACCTTGAGGTCAAACTTCAAGGTCAAAGCATGGCAACCTTGGTACGCGACACACCGTCTTGAGATAATATACCCACATGTCAAATATCGAAACCTTATCTAGTAAGAGAGAAAGATTACGGCCCGGATGGATGGATGGACAGACGCACAGACACACGGACAGAGCGATCACTATAGGGCATCCGCCTCACGGCGGGGCCCTAATTATTTTGAAATTATACAAATAACACTGTGGGGTTAAATCTAAAAATAGAGATCTAACCTCCAAGAGGTGATTAAAACTGACAGAAATCAATGTATTGTGGGGTTAACCCCACAATACAGAAAAAAGCACTTAACTTAGTCCTAAAAACAACAAGAGACCCCAGGGGACCTTAGGGCGCTCACCTGACATGGTAGTCTAAATATCAAACCTGGAACTTGACTTGAATAAGCTGCATATGCCCCTCCTAAGAAAAGCATATACCAACTAGATGAAGCGATTGTGCCCACACAATACACAGTATTTTCCTTCTATTTTCAGTTCCTGTACTTTTACGTCCCAAAACTGAGATAAACGCATAAAAAATAGATTTTTTTTATTTTTGTTTGGAAATTTTCGAAGTCTCAAACAAAATATTTTCGGACTAAAATTTTTTTTTCTTCTTCTTAAAATTGACCAAAATGCATAAAAAACAAAAAAACTAATTTCCGGTTTTTGATCCAAAATTTTCTAAGTCCCACCTGGACCCCAAATTTTCAGTGTAAAAATTTTTTTTTTTATTTTTTGTCTTAAAATTTACTAAAATGAATAATTCAGATTTTGGTCCAAAATTTTCGAAGTCCCACCTGGACCTGCCCGGACCACAAATTTTCAGTGTAAAAATAAAAAAAAATTATTTTTTTTTTGTCTTAAAATTGACCAAAATGCATAAAAAACCAAAAAACTGATTACAAAATTTTGGTCCAAAATTTTCGAAGTCCCACCCGGACCCCAAATTTTCAGAGTGAAAAAAATTTTTTTTTTGTCTTAAAATTGACCGAAACGCATAAAAAAACCAAAAAACTCATTGCCGGATTTTGGTCCAGACCAGGACCCCAAATTTTAAGCCTAAATATGAACCCAGGTATTTGGCTTGAACAAACTTGAATCTCACCTCCTTAAGCATGCTGCGTACCAAATATCAAAAGATTCTTATTGGAAGATCTGAAGAAGATTTTTAAAGAATATTCCTCATAATGCACTAATTAAAACATTTGAGCTCCCATAGAGAGCCCAAATACAGACCCAGGGAATTGATTTCAATAAACATGTGAAACAATCTTCCAAAGATGTAATATGTGAAATTTGAAAGCTTTTGGAGCAGTGGTTTGGGAGAAAAGTAGTCTTACATGTTTTCCCCATTACCCACAGTGTTAAAAAAAATGCTGACTCAGCACTTTTTCAAAGTCCAAAAAAAGTACCCCAAAATACAACCGATAGCAATTTTTTTTTACCATTCCATTCTGTTGGTCCTAAGGAAGCTTCTCAGTACCGTGTAGTTTTAGAGATATGGGCATTTTAATTTTTTTCTATTTTTAGCTCCTGCGGTTCCCATGGGGCGACAGAGAAAAAAATTGGGGCATAAATTAAGTACTTGGGGCATAAATTAAGTACTTATGACCCAATAAGCCCTCATATCAAATTTGGTTCAAATCTGCCTCTCGGTTTGGAAAATAGAAATTTGGGGCTTGGCAAAAGTTCTTGCTCCTCCCATAACAAAGGCAAATACAGCTCCTCGAACTTCTCTTGAACAAATCTGAGTCTACACCTCAAAAGGAAGCTGCACACCACATATCAAGTCTCTGCTACTGTTGGTTCATGAGAAGATTTTTTAAGATTTAAGCACACTTTTTGGGAGTGGCCCTACTGAGGGGCGGGTCAATTTGATTTGAACAAATTTGAAATGACATATGATAGGGACCATGCACAGCAAATTTTGTTGAATTTGGTCCAGCAGTTCGTGAGAAGTCGATAATGTAAAGTTAACGACGGACGACGGATTACGGACGACAGATGGAAAGTGATCAGTTAAGCTCCCCTTGAGCTTCGCTCAGGTGAGCTAATAAAAATGATAAATTCAAGTAATTTGTATATTTTTTATACTTACCAATGGCCCAGACTTAGCTGGGGCAAACATTAATTTCCAGGGCCAAACACAAATTTTGAACCTCCCTCTCCCACCCCCCCCCCCCACCCCCCAATCTCCAAAATTTGCATACAAAACCAAAAATTCAAAGTCCTATCTGGTCCTCCATACTTTTGTTACTGCACATGTGCAGTAACCAGGAAGGTACCGAAATTGGTGCCAACATCATTCTTCCTAGTTATGCCTGCTAAATGTTATACATATCAGCAAGGAGGTATGAGTGCCCACTCATGGGAGGGCCATCAGATCCCCAACTGGGCCACTGGCAAATATAAAAAATATACAAATTACTTTAAATTTATCATATTCTAAAACTAAAACCAATGGTCCAGACTTAGCTGAATCATAAAAAGGCTGGAGAACCTAGGACTAAGATGAAATAAACTATCTCTATTACTCCACATTAAAGAATAGCTCCCACAGGAGAACAGGAGAATAGGAGAAGACAGAGGAATTACATATGTCTTTCTCTTCATAAAAAAAGAGAACGACAGAACACCAATCATATCTGGGAGTTAAACACAATAATTTCTCCATTTAATGCCAGCATAACCCGTTATGCTAATTTGGTGAAGGAAACCAATTATAAAGCTAGTCCAGAGAATGAGACGCTTTATACTCATTTAAAAGTGTCCGAGGATTGTATATTAACGCTCGTTTGACACGTAACATATAAAATGCTTCACACTGAGCTACACTTTAAAAGCAATACATAAATGTGATGTAATTATTGCTTCACACCGAGCTACACAGTAAAACCACCCAGCACTGACACTGGTCTACTGTCACTGGAGGGGGTATTCCCTTGCTTTTCACTATAAAGCAAGATGGTATATAGGGAACCCCCCCACCCCCCTCACTTCCCCTTGTTCTGAAGGAAGAATCCTCAGAATGAAGAGGGCAGCAGAATGGCTTCAGTGCTCGAGCAGACTGCCCAAGACATCTCGAAGATGTATTATTAATGGACGAAATCCTGTACAAAAGAAAGAGGACCCAAGGATCTAAGGTCACCAGAGATAGACTCTAAATTTCAATGGTAGAACTTAGTAAATGAAGAAGGTTGCATCCAGTAGGCTGCCTTCATTAACTAGTTGAGTGCTAGAAGCCACTATCAGGGCTTTCAAAAAATTGGGGGTACCAGAGCAAAAGCCAATATTTTCCTTGCTCGTGTTTCATATTCACTGAAACGTAAATAATATTTTTGTTTATATAAATTTGTTTCATCACAAATTATTGAAGAGTGCCTGTGGGCACTCTTCAATAATTTGTAATAAAACAAATTTTGATGAACAAATTCAGACCACCAAAAATAATGTAGCCCTCAACCAGTTAAATCAGTTATGGCAATACTATTTGAATAAAATCAATAAATCCAAGAAGACAGAGTGCTCTAACCTCATGTGCTGACATCTTATTGACAGACCGTTCATCTGAAGATAGATTCTCGTAGGCAATTTGTATTGCCAATTGAATCCATCTAGCGACTGAATGAACAGAAATATCCCTTCTGTGAGGCACAAGAGAAAGGTAAAACCTTTTTCTTCCTTTTCTGATAAAGCTGGATCGATGTTTATAGATGCGCTTCACGCTGACTGGACACAACAGCTGTCTATGGTTGTCTGAGGAAGGTAAGGCCTTAATGACAATAGGCTCCAGCCATTTATCCGGAATCTGAATCTTAGACAAGAATCCAGTTCCGTAGTAAGAGTAATAGTATTACCCACACTATGGTAATGGGTACCTTCAACAGGTTATGCATGAAGTTCACTAACTCTTCTGGCAGAAGCGAAGGCTAAGAGAAATACTGTTTTGTAGGTTAGAAATTTAAATTCTACATCATCTAACGGCTCAAAAGGAGCTTCTTGAAGCTTCACGAGAACCCAAGACAAATTCCATTTAGGAATTAATCTGAGTGTTCTAGGTCTATTAATAGAGAAATTTCTAACTAGTTTGGATAAAGAAGGATCTAAACCAATATTCATGTTATTATGATGAGCATATGTATCTGATAACATAGACCTATAGCCCTTAATGGTAACAGGCTGCAGTTTGAGTACGTCAAACAGGTAGACCAGAAAAATGGCAATTTGAGGAATAGATGAATCATAAATATCTACCGACTGATCTGAACACCAACGAAAGAAAACTCTCCACTTCGCTGCATAATTCAGCGAAGAGGAGGTCCTCCTACAGTTAGAAATTGAATCCACTGCTCGTCCTGAAAACTGCTTTCCATGCAGGAAGGATTGCACAACGGAAATACGTGAAGGTTGAGACCTTCCGGGTTGTGATGCAGTGCGTGGGACTTCCCCTGATACAGAAGGTCCTTGAGAGGAGGAAGCTTCCAAGGAATGTCCCATAACAGACACCTGACCAGGCTTATCCAAGGTTTCTGAGCTGACAGAGGTGCTACCAGCAAGATTTTGCAGTGAGACTGTTTGATTTTTAACAGAATCTGCTGAATCAGCGGAGTGGAAAGATATGCATGTCCTATTAGTCCATTCCATGAGATCGATAGAGCATCTACTGCATATGCTCGGTGATCAGGACAAGGTGACACGAACGTGGGAAGTGGATTGTTTAGGTACGTGGCAAAGAGATCTATCATGGGATGATCCCACTGGTAGCAAATTGCCGAAATATTCGTTTGTTGAAAGTCCACTCCGATGGCAACAGGCAACCTTTCCTTGAGATTGTGTCTGCAACTACGTTCAGACGACCCGGAATATGACAGACTGGGAGATGAACATGATGATTAAAAGCAAATAGGAGAATTTACTCCGTCAATTCGAATAGAGGAACTGAATGACTGCCACCTTGTTTCCTGAGATAAGCCACTACTGTGGAATTGTCCGACAGAATCTGCACATGGACGTTCGCTATGTGAGTAATCCAGTGTTTGAGAGCAAGCGAAATAGACATCATCTCCTTGATGTTTATGTGCTTTTCCAGGAACCAAGGGTCCCAAAGACGCCAACATTTCAGGTTGGCAGGAATCAGGGATGTGCCACAACCCGTCAGACTTGCATCCGTCATAATAGTAAAGATCGGATCCGGTCCTTGAAGTGGAACTCCCTGAGTCAACCACTCAAGATTCGTCCAAATCTGAACCTTTTGTTTTATCAGATCTGTTAAAACAATCTGGCTTTCGAGCGAATGCATCTCGACACTCCAGTTCTGAGTAAAGAAAATCTGGAGAGGACGTGTGCGTAAGCGACCTAGCGGAATCAAGTCTGCCGCTGCCCCCCACAGTCCCATCAGTCGCATAAACTCCCTCGCTGATACTGCGAGAGAGTTTAGACAAAAGCAAAAGACTAATTTCAATCGGGTTATCGGAAGGCGAACAGGATTGCTGCGAGTCTCGAATCTTATCTCCAAGTGAATGAAGGACTTGGATGGACCTAATCCGACTTCTTTTCATTTACAATGAAACCGAGACATTGGAATATTTGAAGCAGACTATGCACATCATTCTGAAGTGCATCTTTGTCGCCATATCTATGAAGATCGTTGTCCAGATAAGCTGGCGTTACCACCACCGAATGAGCTCGGAAGTATGACATTACCGAGTTTATTATCCGAGTGAACGCCCAAGGTGCCAGGTTCGGACCGAAACACATCACTCTAAACTGATAAACCTTTCTTTGGACAGCAAAGCAGAGATACTTTCTGAAAGCCGGATGGACCACAATGTGAAAGTATGCGTCCTTTAGGTCTATGCTTGCCACAAAGTCATTCACTCGAATGCTCACTTTTACCGCCCGAACAGTTTCCATATAGAACTTTGGAGCAATAATCAATTTGTTTATCCAGCTCAAGTCTATCACCAGTTGAAACTAGCCATCTGGTTTCGGTACAAGAAACAGGTGACTGTAAAATCACAGTGAGTTGGGATTTTCTATGACCTCTATTGCTTCCTTTTCTAGGAGAGACTGAACTTCTGCAAGAAGAGACTCTCTTTTTGAAGGATTAGCCGGAAGATCTGTCCAACGTGGACTTCTTGTAACTGGGGGCTTTGAAAGGAATGATAGCCGCAGACCGGTTCTGACTACATTCCTGACCCACTGATCTTCCGTAATGTCCATCCAGTTTCTCGCAAAGTTTGATAACCTTCCGCCAACTGGAGAGCAATAGAGGTTTAGACCATCACCTGTATGACTTGCACGGCTTTCTGGAAGAGAAACGTCCTCCCAGAGAAGCATCTCACGCTGTCAGCTTAGGGGCATCTGGCTTAAAGCCTTTGTAAGACTTGCGTCCCTTTCACTATACTAACGGTTCCCTGAGTATCCGTACGAGGGTTTCTTAGAACCCTGTGAGGAGCCCTTTTTTGCTGGCTGTGAATTGGTGCGCCCTAATCTACCCCATCCAGCAGACGACTGCTGCTGGGAAACTGACCTCAGCAAAAGAGTGCTGGTAGCTTTTTTTGGTAGCTTCTTCGTACACTAAGGATAACTTGTCGTCAAACAAGGTATGCCCGGAAACCGGAGTGACTCTTAGAGAGCTTTTCACCCAACCATCTACCAATAAAGACGATGCTAAGGCACCATCTATGTCTTATCAATTCCATATTAGCCACTGTAAGGGCGGAATGATGCGTGGCATACATAACCGCCCTAGAAAGAACTCTGAGCAAAGAATTAATATCATCAAATTCTTTCCCAACAAGACGATAGTCCAAAGCCCTGGTGATATGATCTGCGTAGGACATAGCGTCCAAAACTGCCCGACTAAAATCTACTGTAGATTCGATCACAACTGTGCAGACATTGAATGAAGCGGGTAGCGAGATATCCTAATCTAAAGCCTGTTCATCCAGACGCAGAGGAGCTTTCTGAACATCTTCTCCAACCGTTTTTAAGTGACGTGGTCCAGGAAACGGTATATGGATAGAACATGAAAACAAGAAACCACTTTTCCTTCTTGCATTTGCAAGGATGAATATGCATCGTCAATCTGACCAAAGGCCTCCGACACATGAACACCGACTGACCCGGGAAGGAAAGAACATTGTCTTTTTCCGCAGGGTCTCCCTGTCTAGGGACGATAGCGTTTTCTGTTTAGCTGACCAGGAGAACAAGATCTGGAAAAAACTGATGAATAAAATTCATACCTTCCATGTGTTGTTCCGAAAAGGACAGAGAATCTTCCTCCGTTTCCCTTTCACCATCCGCTTGGTCTAGCTGTGAATTTCGGTCAACTCCATCCGAATGAACGGATGACCGGACCGACTCAGCACCATCTGACGGCTCGCTCCCGGAGTCTGTTGACAGCGACACCCGTGTTTGCTGAGAAGTTGAGATAAGCTGCGCAATCTGCGACAGCAAGTCCGTCACTGAGGCTTGCGGAGCGGCAGTCTTATGTTTCTTCATCACATGATGTTTACGGGACAGAGATCTGTCCCCGGGTCTTTTTCTCGAATGTCCCAAATGCTACGCATAATCAAGGCTCGAACCACTAGCTATCGAATGGCCCAACTTCAGAGGTGAAGACTGGGAGTGTCTTCGCAGAACGGCTTGAACATCCAAAGTCGGATAGCTAGTGAGCAGTCTAATGCACTTAGGTAGAGCCATAAAAGAAGCCATAACTGCCGCCGACCCCGGCTGCAGTGTGGACAGAGTGCCCTGATCAGTCAGAGAGGATGTTAGCTCCGACTCAGTGAAGTTTCTCGCAACGGCAACAGATGGCCCCAACTGTTGTTGGGACGGAGAAGGCTCTCCCACTCGCGATTTCACCCCAGATCTTGCCGAGCGTCCCGATGAGAAACTTGCTGGCTTCTTCCCCTTTGCCGTCGTCGCTGGGTGAGCTTTAGATTTTGAGGTGCTCGCTAGACCCAATTCTACACTCTCCTTGACCGCTACGGACTTACGGCTCCCATGACCTGGGTAACCGCTTCACCGGTCGAGCTGGCTGCTTGTGAAGGAATAAGAGGCCTCATTCCTTGCTTGATATTCATGCGCACATTTGCAGCCAGCTCGTTATACCATCACCATATTCTTGTTCCACTGAAAAACTAGAATTAGCCTGCGTTGGCAGTTCCAGCATTGGAACTTCAACGCGCACTTAACGCGACACCCACCTCCAACATTTGGCATCTCAAACTACACAAGTAACACATGTATCTGAAGAAGTGCAGTGACTACACGTAAGACAACAAGCAAGAATTTTGAGTTTGGTATCAGTTTGGGTATTTTTAGGGGGTATACAGCGGTACATGTATCAGTTTGGAATTCAGTATCTGACATTACAGAGATTTGCTGATTGAACCAAAGGTAAATTCACACCAGGAAAATACATTGTGGCCACAATGGACTGGCCACTTCCCACGAATGGGTAATATTTCCACGGACGCAATAATATTACATTCCAAAAATTCTAATTGCATTGTGTACAGGGTTCAGAGAATCAAATTCCATGACTTTTCCATCACTTATCAAAAACATTCCATGACAGTTCACACCCAAACAGAAAAGCTTTGTTTTTTCGTAATTTTTTCGCAAGTCACACGTAATTTTTACACAAAATCAATTAAACCTGGGTATAACTCAGTGCTGCATTAATTAAAATTTTGCTAATGATGATTTTTATTTTCTTGTAAACGCATACGTGGGCATCACTGCCCACATGTGGATGACGACCAATCCACAGCGACTGTACTGTAAGTTCTAAGGCATAAGACCCAAAGATAGTACTCTTGTGTTCCTAATAAACATACATGTTACATGTATGTTTATTAATTTGGAGGAATTTTCCCACCCTACATGCACTTTTTTTGAGCCTGTATGTTTATTAAAATTGCCCTTCCAACAGCGATGAGATCCAAATTAGTAAATCTTCAATAGATTGTGTGACATTCTTTTGTTTTGCAGTGTATTCATTGTTGTAATCATGATGCCTAAATGCCTATTAGTTTTCTTTAATAAAACTAACTGAAATACTGGAACATAAGTTGGCTTTTAAATAAAATTAACTAGCATTACTCCCCCACCCCCTCAATGTATTTCCACCCTGTACTATTATTTGGGTCTGTACTTTTATTTAATTTTGATAAATGTTCCACCCCATACTTTTATTCTCACCTGTACTTTTATTTGGAACACAAGAGTACACTTGCCTTCAACCAATATTAAACCTACTAGTCCAGGTTAGTATGTGCCAAGCTGATAGTTACTTGCTATTGTTCAGTGGTTCTCTTTGTGTACTATGGCTTCTTCCATCCGCAAAACTATACGATAACACACTGGATGTTGAAAGTGTCATTAAGGTGCAATATAAGAGAATTTTGTTTATTTTGAAATTCCCACATCTGATATTCCTTAAATTCATATTAAATATTCACAAATTATACATTTATTTATTTATTCATTTATTTATTTATTTATTTATTTATTGGGGTTTAAGGTCACATACTAATGCACAATGGCTAAACGTGACTGTGACAGTTTTACGGGTATTGGAAGCCGGAGTACCCGGAGAGAACCACCGAGCAACGACGTGCAACTGTCAGCTCCTCAACATTCTAACTCTGTTCAAGCTCCACTCAAGGAGGGTTACAGCGGTTGGAGACATGTGCACCATCGACGTGCAGTACGCCTTAGTACACAGCATCATCGTGCCCCCATGTAAGCAATGGGGATAAAGTGCCTTGCCCAAGGACACAATGCGGGTCGTCCCCGACGGGGATCGAACTCAGGACCTCCAGCATAGAAGTCCAACAGTCTACCACTGAGCCACCATGCTCCCACAAATTATACAAAAAGATGAAGATTGAGATGCATAAAACATGAAAACACATATGTAATCAACTCATAGAGTTGCAGGCATCAGAGGTTCCTGGAAGTCTGCTACCGTATTCGTACTACCAGAACTGATAATACGATATTTCCGGAGAACAACTCGTGGCTAAATCTGATTGGCATATCCAAGAACAAAGCTAGGCATTCAAAACATCTTCGAATGCAGAGATAGGACTGCAATTGGGAAAAGGACAACACTGTCTGCATTTTTTTTTATTGAAGATGGATTTCATGTTTGAAAGACATGCACAAATCACTTGATGCCACAAATTTCCATCAAAAACCAAAATCGTAATTCTAAGAAATTTCAACAGGTGTCATGATATGCAGACTCTACATAATAATAGAATGCTGTATTAAGGCGATCTTTCTCATTAATTGATTTTAGACGGCATTGCATAGCAATGCATTTTCCGTCCGATGACGCTGACCGGAAATCTAAAGTAATTTACAATGTAAACAAAGCTGACAGTATTGGAATTTACCCCCATGCAGCTCTGTCGTCATGTTTTAAAGAATTTTGATGCCCTAGCTTTATGTTTGGATATGTGAAGCACATTTAGTCACAAGCTGTTCTTGTGAAATATTATTTTATTATCAGTTCTGGTATGAGTACAGTAGCAGACTTCCAGGAACCAGTTGTGCCTGCTGTCAACTCTAGGAGTTCATTACATGTGTTTCGTGTTCTCTACATCTCAACCTTCATTTTGATGTATAATTTGTGTATATTTAATTTGAATTTAACCCGTTACCCAACGCAGACGATATCAAAATTTATTATTTTAAATCTCATTTTTTAAAATGTTTCAAAAAAATTCCACAAAATCATATCATGTGACCCCTCATTGGAACGAGCTCAACGGGCTCGTTCCACAGAGGGGTCACATGATATGGTTTTGTTCAAATTTTTCGAAAATAATATTTTTTCAGCTGCTGAATTTGCGTAATACATGGGTGGATGTGGCCAATTCGTTGGGTAAAGGGTTAAGGAATATCAGATGTGCCATTGTGGGAATTTCAAAATAAACAAAATTTTCTTACATATAATTATATAGCACCTTAAGGCTTAAATCCCAATAAACAAAATAAAATTACTTACAAACACATCTAATACATGTTTGACTTCTTGGGGCTGATTTGTCTTGTAACCCAATGCACCTTTACAATCAGTAGATCAGGAAATATGGGAATATCACTTGACTCTTCAGGCATTACATCAACTCATTTACATGTGGTCGGTCTATTTGCAGTAAGTTCCTGAATTGCAATAAGTAATTTTGCAGAAGTTCCTCGTGAAGGTGTTATTAATTCTTCGTCTTGTTGGTACTTTATTGGATTACAGTGTTGTCACCTACATTAGTCTATTGTTAATAATTAATTTTTTATTGATTGCATCAATTAATTTTTTGAATGAAAAGCTTCAGCATGCTGAAGGCACACTGGAAAGATCTGGGATTTCCTTTGCCACCCACAGGTACTCGGCGCAAGCTGGGAAATCGAAATAAAATTATATCTGATAGCATTTCTGGATCTATAAAATTGGAATATAAATATTAACGTTAATATTTATATTCCATTATCGGGGCACGACAGCATTGATCCAAAAATGCTAGGCTATTGGATATCTTTTTTCTTTTTCTCGACTTGTGCCAAGTGTCTGTGTTGAGACCCGATTAACTTTATTTGCTTATGGATACGGAGGTTCTCCAAAATCCCAGAACCACACAAAACCTAAAGAATCTCCCAGAACACCCTATTGTTAATAATTAATTTTTTATTGATTGCATCAATTAATTTTTTGAATGAAAAGTTTCAGAGTGCTGAAGGCACACAGTGGTGGTCTTGGATTTCCCTTGCCACCCACAGGTACTTGGCGCAAGCTGGGAAATCGAAATATAATTATATCTGATAGCATTTCTGGATCTATAAAATTGGAATATAAATATTAACGTCAATATTTATATTCTATTATCTGGGCACGACAGCATTGATCCAACTAGAGGTACTGTGAGCAAACTCACAAAGTGATACACCCCCGTGCCTGAAATGTATAAGTTAGATTATCTCCCCTTGGAAACGTCAGAACGGAATTATATTACTTCATGCACATCTTCATATGGAGTTCTTCCATTGTGTAAAGTTTCATGAAAATTCTTCAAACGGTTTAGGAGGAGTTGCGCTTATAAGGATGGACAGACGGACGGACGGACAGACGGATGGATGGACAAGGTGATTCCTATATACCCCCCTCCCCCCCCCAAACTTTGTTTGCGGGGGGAGGGGGGGGGGTATAAAAATGCTAGGCTATCGGATATTTTTTCTCGACTTGTGCCAAGTGTCTGTGTTGAGACCCAATTAACTTTATTTGCTTATGAATACAGGGGTTCTCCAAAATCCCAGAACCACACAAAACCTAAAGAATCTCCCAGAACACCCCCTCTCAGGCTCTCCCCCTCTAAAATACACTTGCGCAGTATTTTAGTTTTGGGAGAAATATTTCATTTTCTTATACATTATCATGACAATGTGTATGTCCTGTAATTTGTATCAGATTTGAGGCTGTGTTTTATTTATTTATCCTGCTCCCTGTTTCTTTTATTTCATTATCTGTTTTTATATGTTTATCATGTTTCGTGCTATTGTTTTATGCAAAAATTACTTGGTATAGTTGTTATCGTAGTTTCAATCAAAATAAAACTTAAAATAAGCCATTTGGTGCTGTTGATTTTTATTACTTGGCAAATGCATGCATGGGGGCCCTATGGGAATTTACTGTAGAATTTTTTTCCTATAGTAAATTCCCATATGGTCCTCAAGTGCAGAACCCCCCCCCCCCCCCCACACACACACACACACACACCTAATAGGTAATGGCATATTAACATAGGATTTTTTTTATAGTAAATTACCACAGGGCATCCATGCCACCCTACACTACTAACGGTTGTATTAGTTTTCCCTCCCATTCTGATTCCGATTTCAATTCAACGGACTTATGTAATGGACAGTATTGCCCAAAAGGGGATGTTCTCATGTAGACATTATATGAAGTCAACCTATCAAGTTACAATGAAATCCCTCCATAAATATGACCTGTAGAATGTGCTAAAGGTTTTCGGGCCCCTGTTGCCATCACAGTTGACCAAAAGGGGATGTTCTCATCTAGACATTATATGAAGTCAACGGACAACCTATCAAGTCACAATGAAATCCCTCCATAAATATGACCTGTAGACTGTGCTAAAGGTTTTCGGGCTTTGGGCTCAGGCAGCCATGATGGTTGAATGATCGCCACCATAAGGGAACATTCTCATCTGGGAATCATGTGGATTGATCCTACGAAGTTACAATGAAATCCCTTCAAATATGACCTGTAGACTGTGCTGAAGGTTTTCGGGCTTTGGGCACCTGTTGCCATCACAGTTGCCCAATCATGTCCAAAAGGGGACTTTCTCATGTAGACATTATATGAAGTCAACCTCTCACATTACAATGAAATCCCTCCATAAATATGACCTGTAGACTGTGCTAAAGGTTTTCGGGTTTGGGTTTCGGGCAATCGTGATGGTTGATAGATCAGGCTCAAATGGGGAAATTCTCTTGTAGACATCATACAGAATCATCGTATTAAGTTACAATGAAATCCGTCCATATTAAACATGACCTGCAGACTGTGCTAAAAGTTTTTGGGATTCGGGCTTGGGCAGCCATCACGGTTGACCGATCATGCCCAAATGGGGACGTTCTCATCTAGGCATTATATAGAGGCATTGTATGAAGTTGCAATGAAATCCCTTCATAAATACGACCTGTAGACTGTGCTAATGGTTTTCGGGTTTTGGGCTCGGGCAGCCATACCAGTTGACCGATCATGACCAAAAGGGGACGTTCTCATGTAGACATGACCTAAAACCTGCATATGAAATTCCGCGACGATCAGACAAGAACTACCAGGGATAGCCTGTACTTGAAGGTTGAATAAAAAACTTAAATCAAAACTCCAAATGTCAACTAAACTGGAAAAGAAAAAAAAAAAAAAAAAAAAAAAAACACTTGAACCTTCAGTAAAAAACTTTAACCACAAACTTTAACCAAAACTCTAAAAGTTAAAATGGACAGACGGATGGACGGACGGACAAAAGTCATTACTATAGCCCTCACTGTAAACAGTCGGGCTAAAAATGTATCGATACACCTATTTGTCATAACTTTTTCTCAATAATTTAATAAAACGTTTCATGGTGTTGATTTTCAATTGGCAATTCCATGTGCCATGTGATTGTCATATAATAGTAGACTATTGTTCTATGCCTTCTTTAATTCCTATACAATTATTTCATTGGTTCAAGTCAAAGACAGTGTTAAAAACCGGGATGGTCAATTAAATGTGGTGACTGCACGTGTGTGCTTTAAAATTTGTTGAAATTATTTCATTAAATTATGACCAACTTAAATTCTAGTGAGTGACCCAATTAAGCATTTCAACATTCGCGAAAAAAACTGAGTTAATTATGTAAAAACGGCCGGTGCTTTTCAATAAATACTTGCGAAATAATTTCAGGTTGTGTCGTAGTGTAAGCCATAGTAGGCCGTATGTTAGAATTATTTCGCAATTATTTACTGAGATGCTAATAGGCCCTACATACTAACGGTTTAAGCCTGCCCCCTCCTCCAGTCCAAAAATAACCTCAAATAATGTATTTTAATTTTTTGGGCTTGGTACGTCTTTCAAAGGACATACCAAACGAAAATTAAAATACGGGCTTTCAGGCCATTTTCGACTACCCCCCCCCCCCCCCTCCAAGTTTCTGACCCCTGTGTTAACGGTTAAGAAGGGGGCTGCATCGTGAATGGAGCTCTGCACTTGACCAACGGTTGAAATTTGTGACTGCGTGATTCTTGAAGTAATAACTTTATTAAATCAACTTGATGTAATAAAGTTATCACTTCATCAAGAATTGTGCAATTAAAAGCTATAATTCCAGATCTCTGGATACTCACTGACGAACTTCAGAATTCAAAACATGTTGCTAAAAATGGGGCAAAAAAAAAAATGTGATTTTTGGGTACCAAAACCCACCAGAAGTCTCCATTTATAACTGATTTAATTTTTTTTTTTTTGGGGGGGGGGGGTGGGGCACCCCACCCCTATCATCGATCGTTACTCGCGTCCAACCAAATCAACACTCGTGCTTGCCTTTGGAATCTGCATCAGTATCCTGACACTTTTGAAAGGAGATCCGTGACAGAATTAACCCTTGGGTCCAAATTTCTATTTCACCGGCACTGGTATTAACAAGTGTTTTCTATTCATAAGGCACGCGCGAAATTAGGGGATGCACGCATAAATATCGGCCTGACAGAAGCGGGGATATTTATAATTAGTGTTTTGTAAAACAACAAATTTGTTTTAAATTAAAATAGCATCGCAAGTTTTTTCAATGGCCTCAGTCAAGAAACAACAAAGGGGACGTTTTACTAATTTTTGGGGACGTTTTGACCAACTATTTGGGGATGTTTTGACCAAAACATTTGGGACGTTTTGGTTTGGGGACGTTTTGACTAGGATTCGCTGCAAATAGACCGACCCAGTGAAAGTTTACTGAAACTGTTGAAAAGGAAAATCCCATCTTTTGACTGATTTTCGAAATTTCGTTTGAATCTCGTATATTTCTGTACGCGTGGAGTCTTCTCAAGCTTTAAATAATGCAAATCGTAATTCTATAATTAATTTGAATAACAAATCACTGCCACTGGTGTAGATCAGTGTAGGCAAATTTCAAAGACGAAAATGATAAATGACAGACGAAAACAACATTTCATCTAATTTCGTTGTAAACAAATTTGAGCATTTTGGGCAGCAGCGATCAGTTCAGCGACAAATGGGAGACACCTTTCAAAAGATATACCATATTTCATTCTCCTCCCTCATAACTATCAGGTTAAACATGGGATTTGGATGCAAAGACCTTGAAAAATGGAGAGAACTTCATTCCATATGCATCGATTTTTTTCAGAACCAACAACACTTTCCAAAATGTGAATGCGCACCTAAAATAGTACGTATCTATTTTATGTGTGTCACGAGACCGCATTTTCAATTCTGATATCTTCGTTAATTTATTGATTTCTAAAGTCATTTTCAGCATCAATGGCTATATCTTGACCTCGACACAAGAATAAAGTCAACATTCTCGACAACCTGCTCGGATTTTACCAGTATTTTGTAATACTAATACGTAATAGTAATACTATTACTAATACTACTAATTGTATTGGAAATGGCGTAACTTACATCATCATCATCATTTTCTCGGATTATAAGCTGCTGCTTTTTTTCCGGTTAGATAAATTGTTTGAACCATGTCCGGTGGATGTTTGTAGTTATTGTATTTTGTCGGTTGTGTACATTCTATACCCGAAGTGTCTATCAAGGCGGGCTTTGAAGTCGTTTAAGCTGTCTGCTTCTGTGATATTTGTGGGGAGGCTGTTCCAACCTTTGCATATCCGTTGAGTAAAGAAGTTCTTCCTTAGCTTTGTGTCGCTGTGTTGAATATAGAGTTTTGAAGGATTTCCCCTTGTTGTCTGTAATTTTGCTTTTGTGAATAAGACTGAAGGGTCGAGGTTGTAGAAGCCATTTAGTATTTTGTAGGTTTCAATAAGGTCGCCCCGAAATCTTCTGTGCTGTAGAGACATAAGTTGTAGCCCCTGAAGTCTCTGGTTGTAAAATAAGTGTTTAATCTCCGGTACAAGTTTTGTCGCTCGCCTCTGTACCTTTTCTAGTGCTATGATTTGTTTGCTCGGGTAAGGGCTCCAAATCGTGTTGTTGTACTACAGAAGTGGTCTTATTAAAGTGGTATAAACCTTTGTAAGTATGTATTTGTCCATGTTGGTGAAAGTCCGTTTTACGATACTAAGAGTTTGGTTGGCCTTTGTAATTATGCTGGCAATGTGTTTATCAAACTTCAGCCTGTCATCGATATTGACACCTAGGTCCTTCTCGCAATCCGTACGAAGAATCTTGGGTTGGTCTTGAGAGTCTGTCATATAGTAGGTCTTCTTAGGATTATTCCGGCCAAAGTGCAGGATATGAATTTTACTAGAGTTGAAATGTAGTTGCCATTTGTTGGACCATTCACATGCAGCATTAACCGCAGATTGTAGGTCTTCCAATAGTGGGTCACCCATTAACTTTGTGTCTTCGGCAAAGATTTTGCATAAGGTATTCAGATTGTCTGGAAGGTCATTTATAAAAATGAGAAATAGGGTAGGGCCGAGCACGCTTCCTTGTGGAACGCCACTTGTGATGCTCTTCCAGTTGGATGGTTTGTTGTTGACTTTAACCCTTTGCTTTCTATTTTTTAAGAAATCGTCGACCCATTGCAGTACATTTCCTGAGATTCCGTAGCATTTTAGTTTATGTAGCAGTCTAGCGTGTGGGACAGTGTTAAAAGCTTTCCTGAAGTCTTGGTAGATTGCATCGACTGGTCGGTTGTGTTGTAGCATAGAGGTAATGTACTCCAAGTATTCCAGTAGCTGAGATTTACATGATTTCTTTGCTCTGAATCCGTGTTGACATTCAACAAACAAGTTATTATCTTCCATGTACTGCATTATAGCATCTCTTATAAAGGACCCCAGAATCTTGCAAAGTATACAGGTGAGGTTTACGGGTCTATAGTTTCCAGGCTCGTGGGAGGATCCTTTTTTGAAAATGCAAGTAACATTTGCTGCTTTCCATATGTGCGGTATGCATCCATCCTGTAATGATTTGTTGAAAAGTCTACAGAGAGGCGTACTGATTTCGTGTGCAGTCTCCTTTAGTAGTCTAGACGGTATTTTGTCTGGCTCATGACTCTTATTTGGATTCAGACTATATGAAGTTTTTTCTCGACGGCGTGTGGGGTGAGTATGATCTAGGAAAGATATTTTCCACCGTTCTTGTCCTTCAGTGCAGGTATATCTTGTATATTTTCTTTTGTAAAGACGTTGGAGAAAAACTCATTTAGCACTTCTGCTTTGTCTTCGCCAGTTGATGCTGTTTTGTTATTATGATCCTTCAACTCGGCAACGTTCTGTCTCGTGCTGCATCTGCTTTTGGCGTATTTCCAGAAAGCTTTGGGGTTTGTTGTGCACTCATTTGCTAGTTTTCTTTCGAAAGACTTCTTACTGTCTCTAATTACTGAGTTAGCTAAATTCCTGGCTTTTGTGTACTGTTTGTAGTCTTGTGACTTTCTAGTCTTTCTGTACAGTCTAAAAGCTTTGCGTTTCTCCTTTATGAGATGAACCACCCCTTTGTTGGCCCATGGTAGTGACAGTGAGGTTCTGGTTTTAGTGGTGGGTATGTGCTTCTTTACCAGTATATCCATAATATCGTAAATTTGTCCCACCGATGTTTGAGCATTTCCTTTCTCTGTAAAGCTCCAGTCAGTTTCTTTAATTCTCTGTTTATTGCTGTGTAGTTTCCTAATAGCTCCTATGAAACAGCTCTTCTTGCAGCGTGATGTGTAGAACATCGTGATCAACTCTTACCCAGTGGAGTGTCATGTATCACGTCTTCTTTGGTATTTCTGTCATCTGTGAGAACTAGGTCCAGGATGTTTGCTTTGTTATTCTCCCTGTGTCTTGTTGGTTGTGTAACATGTTGGTATAAGAAATTGTCTTGGATTGTGTCGAGGAATTTATTTTCAGTTGTGTTACTACTTGTGCACCTTGAATACAGAAGAGCTTGTTTACCGGCCATAGAAAATAAGCACTGCTCCACTATCCACAGACTCCGGGGTTCACACAGTTCTGATGTGGGGGTAAATGCTGTTTGTTAAGTTTATTTATCGTAGCGCTGCACTTAAAGCTTTCTCTGGTCTAAGTCTTCGACCCGACTATTACGTTTGTGCATGAATGGTGTGCATATTTTTTTTTTTAAAAAAGCCAAAAGAATAGTTTTAGCGCGCCGAAGGCGCGCTGGGATGTTATGGGAGAAGCCCCTTTCGACTCTCGTTAACTGTTTTTTATAGTTTCGTTAATTTTTGAGACAGCATCATCCGCATCATGTCCGGTCGGTGCAAAGGAGGAAGAGGATTTGAGTCGATGTTTCTAGTTGTTGTTCTTCAGGCAAGTATAGTCTGCTGCTTTTGGTTTTGTAGTGAAGATAGGCCTTCATCGGCAAGTATAGTCTGCCTTGGGCTCTTTAGCCGGCGTGTATGGTTTCGGCGATTGACAATTGAAAGAAACAAAACGGACCTTAACAAGGTGCCACCCAACCTGAACATTCCTGGTTCAGGTATAACAGGCCTGCGATTTTCATAGGGTCGGGACATATTGTGCGCTAGAGGAGCGCTTTACAAAAAGGGGCGCAGGACGGACGCTCGCCTTCCTGGGGGTGGATGCCCACCTCCAAGGATGGAGTGAAGGATGCGCTGAAGCCATAACGGTTATTGTGTTGCCATAGCGGTTATTGATATCCGTAGCGGTTATTGGGGAAAAAGATAGAGTCCGAAAGATAGTAAAAAAAACTTAGACTAAAAGCGGCAAAAGGTAGAGTTCAGTGAAGAAGTGTGTGCATTTGCAAGGTCTTTTCTGGATGTATTTCTGTTGAGTGTGATTTTCAGGCAAGTATAGTCTGCCGCTTAAATGAGTGTTGGAGCTATCACTGGCAAGCATAGTCTGCCTCAAGCTCTTCTGTTGTTGCTGTTATTCGGGCTGTTGTGTCGTTGCTGTGTTTGCTGACGGGGAGTTTTTCTTACGGCGGTGTCTTGGTCTGGTGCGTTAATGATGCTAGATTCTATGTCTCTGCCGTGTTGTTGTTGTTGTTGTTGTTGTGGCTGTTGTGACGTTGAGTCTTTCTTGCAGCGGTGTCTGGTCTGGTCTGGTGCGTTTGTGGTACTAGGTTATCTGTCTCTGCCGTGGCTGAAATTAAAAAGTATATGATGATTAAAGTCCCCCCCCCCCCCCCCCGCCTTCTGTTCCCGTGTTGCGTGGTGGTTTGGCTGTGTGGCTGTTCTGTTGGATGTTGTCGTGGTTGATTGTCTCTCGTGTCTTGTGTGTTTCTTCGGGCAAGTATAGTCTACCACTTGGGTGAGTGTTGGAGCTATCACTGGCAAGTATAGTCTGCCTCAAGCTCTTCTGTTGGTGGTTGATGGCTGGGTCTGAGTGATTTTGGTTGATCGGGTGTCTGCTTCTTTCGTTGGGGTGTCTGTGCTGTGGCTCTTGGTGCTGCTGAAATTAGAAATGGTGAGAGATTAGTGAGCCCCCCTTCCCCCACCCCTGCCTGGTTGTGTCGTCCCGTGGCCGTTTTGCGATTCTTACCCGAGTGACAGAGCTTCCGGGGCTGAGCAAGGTTGCCTTTGGTTTGTTGTAGCGGGAGGGTTAACAGGTCTAGCACACTAGACCACACCCGAGGGTGTTCCTTCCCTGTTGTACCCTTCGCTGGTAGCGATCTTATTTAGATTCGTTTAAGTTCTTTGAAGGTGCCGGGGATCGCGAGCGTTTTAAGTAGGCTGAGCTTCCAAGTCTGCGAGTGAGTTTGCAGCGCGAGGCTAACAGGTCTAGCACACTAGACCACACCGAGGGTGTTTCTTTCCTGTTGTGCCCTTCGCTGGTAGCGGCCTTATTTAGGTTAGTTTAAGTTTATTTGAATCTGAAGGTGCCGGGGATCGCGATCGTTTTATGTGGGCTGAGCTTCCGCGGCTGGCAGCGGGAGGGCAACAGGTCTAGCACACTAGACCACACCTGAGGGTGTTTCTTTCCTGTTGTACCCTTCGCTGGTTGCGAACTTGTTTAGTTTAATTTAGTTTAGGGGTATTCGGGGGCGTCGGGGATCGCGGGAGTTTTTGTTCAGAGGTGCCATATTTACTCGAGAACCTGACAGAAAGCGGCCAAATCAGCCAAAGCAGTTTGCTGCTTTGGCTGGTTTAGTCGCTTTTTGACATGTTTTGGGGATTTTGTCTACTGTCGCATATTTCCTTAAGTTGAGGTATCAGTGTGCTGCCTTCGAACCGTTCTAAGTTTTTGGCAGCTAGTGTGGCGAGGCGTTCTTTGACGGTTGGGATTTTGGCCCTTTGGTGGAGGATCTTAATTGGGGTGTCGTATGGAAATTGGGGGGCTATTCTTAGTGCGTGGTTCTGGACTCTCTGGAGTTTGGCAATATTGCTTTTGTATGTATTGGTTAGGACCAGGGCCCCATATTCGATTATTGGCCTTACAAAGGCCTTGTATAGTTTGAGTAGTACCGTTTCGTTAGCCCCCCAGGTGGTGCCACCGAGCATGTTCAGTAGGTTAATTCGTTTGGTCGCTCTCGCGGCTACGTTATTGGTATGTTTAGTGAGGCTTAATTTCGAGTGTAAGGTGATTCCCAGGAATTTTTCTTCGGTGCACTTTGGGAGGGTTTTGCCTTTTAGTTGGAGGTCGAAGTCGCGTTTTTTTTTTCCTTCTGGTGGAGAAGGTTATCCTCTGGGTCTTGTTTATATTCAGTTTAATTCTTCATTTGTCGCACCAGAGTTCGAGGTCGTCTAGCGCGCTTTGAAGGGATTTTTAGAGGGGGAGGGGTTGGCTGTTGGAGTCCCAAAGGCCCTTGTCGTCTGCGAATTGTGAGATTTGGACACGGTCCGAAGAGATGTTGAGGTCGTTTACGTAGATTATGTACAGGAGCGGGCTGAGTACTGACCCTTGGGGCATTCCGGCCACAAGTGGGATGCTTTTTGATATTTCTCTGTTGACTCTGACTTTGATTTCGCAATCGTTTAGGAAGGAGGAAATTAGTCTATGTAATTTTTTTGGGATGCTGAGTTTAATGAGTTTGTATCTGATGCCGTTGTGCCAGACTGAGTCGAAAGCTTTTTCAACATCAAGCAGAACGGCGGCACCTAGATTGTTGTTATCGATCGCGTTTTTCACGAGTTCTACTAGGCGATAGATGTGTTCCATGCCTTCTTTGCGGTGCCTCTAGGCTCTTTGCCAGTCATTAAAGAAATTAGTTTCTTCGAGGTGGCCCCTTAGCCGATCGGCAAGGATTTTCTCAAAAACCTTGCCGATGCAGCTAAGGAGACTAATAGGGCGGTAGTTGGCTGGTTTGGAGAGGTCTGTGTCGGGTTTCGGTATCATGACCCCTATGGCTGATTTCCAGCATTTAGGGAAGCAGCCATGGGTGAGGCACGCGTTGAATATGGCCTCTAACCTGGTTATGTAGGAGTTGGGGCTTTGTTTGAGGATTTTGTAGCTCACTTCGTCTTCTCCCGGGGAGGAGGAGCTTTTGCATTTTTTTTATCACGCTGATTATTTCGTTGGCCGTGATGGGGGTGATCAGGTCATTTTCGTCCCCTTCCTCATATTCGTTGCCGAAGTAGGGGTCGCGGTAAACCTCTGGGTGGGAAATATTTTTAATCGGGGTAGTTAATTTATATACCTGAGACACCGACAGATAACTCCCAAAGTTGAGTCTGACAGTGACAACTTAACCCTCCAAGGAGAGCTCATATGAACATTTATAAACCCTCGAGGAAACATTCGCTATTCAGGGACGTAGCTGGGGGGGGGGGGGGGGGGGGGGGGGGAGGGGGAGGGGGGTGTCTAACCCCCGATTATCCAGGATTATCGCCTAAAATTTCAAAAGTTCGAAATTGGTGATGTAAATTCAACAACACGGTATCAATTTACTTTGCTCTTGTCATACATGTATAGTTTCTGTCAGAGGCCAAATTGATTTTCCAATTTTCGATCAAATTCTAGACTTTTCCAATCAGCTGACAAAATTTACGAAATTTCTACTCGAATCTGTGACCGGTCCGAGTAGGCCTATATACTTCACTACTTCTGTGGTACCAGTCAGATGGAAGGAGAAGGTGTTGGTTGAATAGCTGGCAGTCTATGGGCCTAGTCAGTGTATTAAAGGGAAAACTCATGGCCCAATCTGGGGGGGGGGGGGGGGGAGGGGGGCAGGGGTTACATTTTTCTCGTGGATAAAATGACTAGATTTAAGCCCGAAGGAGGCCTCAGAATCAATCTTAGGGGTTCAAAAATTTAAAGTTTTTACTTGGGGAACCCCCATGCAAACCCCACCCTCGAGATATGTACCCCTTCTCGACCTCTCCCCCAACTGGGGCCTGTGAACAAGCCACCCCCCAGTTAGATATCTAACCCCCCCCCCCTCCCCTCCCCCCCCCCCCCCATTGAAGACTCTCTAGGTACGTTCCTGGAAATATTGCTACAATATCTCAGCAGTTTGGGTTGGGGGGGGGGGGATTTTTTGGGGGGCTTTTTTGTTTTGTTCTGGGTTGTTTTTGTGTTGTTTGCGAATATTCACAAAAATGTTTGCGAATATTTGCATAGGTTTGAGAATAATCGCAAAGATGTTTGCGAATATTCGCAAAGATATTTGCGAATATTCGCAAAGATATTTTTTCCCGTGGCACAAATGGGCATATCTCTAAACGAAACGGTTTTAAGGAGTTTGGAAACCCCGCAGAACGATGCCGGCAGATGGATAACGGGATCGAGTAATGTCGCAGCACTAAAAGCAACAAGGGGTGAGCTTCGGCGAATGAGGATCGAGGACAGGATGGACTTAATCAAACACTGTTATCTTAACTCTTTGGAAATCTCCCCCGTCAGCTGATGTTCCCAAATATCTGGAAATCAAATAATTGATGGCAAAGAAATAATTGCAGAAATAAAAAATAAAATAAACAAGAGGCCCCACGTGGCCTTAATCGCTCACCTGACAAAGTGACTCTAAGAAGTATTTTAGGTCACCTTCACCATGTCATGCCTCATCAACATTAACTGGTTGAGTGATAGATTTTGTTTGAAGTTCAACATTTGTTACCTAAAATTAGTTTTATTTAAAATCATTGGTGTGTGGCCAATCTCCAATGATTTTTAATAAAGCAAATTTATCTCTGCAGACAAACTGGTTTAGCATGAAGCACAAACAAGGAATGTGAAGAGATAGCCTTGGACATCTCTCCCCAACTGTGGATATCTTCCATGTGCTACATGTATATATTTGCATGCAAGAAAACAAAAATTTTCACAAATTTTATTTTTTTTTATCATCATTGGAACAAGCTCAAACAGCTTATTCCAATAGGGGTATGGGAAGATCAGGTATATTTTTGAGACAGAAATGTGAATATATAAATAATGGTGTTTTTTTTGTGAATGATGCTGGAGAATTTTGCGTAAAGATATGGTAAATGGTTTGTTCTAGATACAGAATGATGCAAAAGTATTTAAATTTGATTAGGCAAGTTGTTCCTATAATGCATATAATGCATTTAAAAATTGAAGTAACTGTTTTTTTGCTGACGAACTTTTAGATGTGTGTGTCTGTGTTTGTGTGTGTGTGTGTGTGTGTGTGTGTTTGTGTGTGTGTGGGGGGGGGGGGGGGGGGGGTAAGAGTGTTCTTGCAAACAAAATTCCTGAATAAATGGAAAATTTTATTTTTTGTGTGAAAGACATAGTGCGTGAATGTTGATTGGAACAAGCTTAGAGAGCTCATTTTAATGTGAAGTCATAAAGCTGTGTTTTACGTACGAAATTCTGGAATAACTAAAAAAATTGCTTTTTTGACTCAAAAAGCATGGTGTGCGACCTCTCATTGGAATGAGCTCAAAAAGCTCATTCCAATGGGGTATTTACAAGCGATAAGTGCATGTATGTTTAAGAGACAAAAATTAAAATTTGAATAGCGATTTTTGCGAAGAATGCTGACAAGTTTTGGCAGTTATGCTGGTAAAAAGGTAAGATATGCAAAGTGGTTGTTTTTTAGAGGCGACATTAAATTAAGGGGAATTAACCCTTGATTACTGAGGTAACTTCTAAAAGTACTGAAATTTCATGAAGCAATGTGAATAACAGACAACAGTTGCCTAAAAATTTCATGAATAACTAAAATTTTTATTCCTTTGTCTCGAAAACATGGCATATGACCTTTGTTGGAATGAGCTGAATGCGTGTGTTCCAATGAGGGGTCATAAAATTTGAACGAAGATTTGTGTGAATAATGCATTAGTACTGCTAGATTTGGGTAAACGGTTCACCCTGGATACCACCCCTTCTATAGTAGATCTTTTTTGCAAATTTTGTCTAAGATTCTATCAACTTTACAAATAAATACGTTCATGAATCACAATCAGATCCACCCTACAATGTTGCATACCAAATATCAAAAGATTCTGCCTGCTGGATCTGGAGAAGAAGATTTTTTAAGAAATATGCCTGAAACGCACTAAGTTAAAATTTGGGCTCCTATACGGAGCCCAAATATAAACCCAGGGGGCCGATTTGAACAAACTTGAATCAGATCCACCCCACAATGTTGCTTACCAAATATGAAACGATTCTGAAGCTGGATCTGGAGAAGAAGATTTTTTAAGAAATTTGCCTGAAATGCACTAAGTTCGAATTCGAGCTTCTATAGTGAGCCCAAATATGAAACTAGGAAGCCGATTTGAACAAACTTGAATCAGATCCACCCCACAATGTTGCATACCAAATATCAAAAGATTCTGCCTGCTGGATCTGGAGAAGAAGATTTTTTAATAAATTTGCCCGAAATGCACTAAGTGCGAATTCGGGCTTCTATATTAAGCCCAAATATGAATCCAGGGGGCCGATTTGAACAAACTTGAATCAGATCCACCCCGCAATGTTGCATACCAAATATCAAAAGATTCTGCCTGCTGGATATGGAGAAGATGATTTTTTAAGAAATTTGCCTGAAATGCACTAAGTTCGAATTCGAGCTTCTATAGTGAGCCCAAATATGAATCTAGGAAGCCGATTTGAACAAACTTGAATCAGATCCACCCCACAATGTTGCATACCAAATATCAAAAGATTCTGCCTGCTGGATCTGGAGAAGAAGATTTTTTAATAAATTTGCTTGAAATGCACTAAGTTCAAATTTGGGCTCCTATACTGAGCCCAAATATACACCCAGGGGGCCGATTTGAACAAACTTGAATCAGATCCACCCCACAATGTTGCTTACCAAATATGAAAAGATTCTGCCTGCTGGATCTGGAGAAGAAGATTTTTTAAGAAATTTGCCTAAATGCATTAAGTTCGAAATCGGGCTCCTATACTGAGCCCAAATATGAACCCAGGGGGGCCGATTTGAACAAACTTGAATCATGCATACCAAATATCAAAAGATTCTGCCTGCTGGATCTGGAGAAGAAGATTTTTTAAGAAATTTGCCTGAAATGCATTAAGTTCGAAATCGGGCTCCTATACTGAGCCCAAATATTAACCCAGGGGGCCGATTTGAACAATCTTGAATCAGATCCACCCCACAATGTTGCTTACCAAATATGAAAAGATTCTGCCTGCTGGATCTGGAGAAGAAGATTTTTTAAGAAATTTGCCTGAAATGCACTAAGTTCGAATTCGGGCTTCTATAGTAAGCCCAAATATGTATCCAGGGGGCCGATTTGAACAAACTTGAATCAGATCTACCCCGCAACATTGCATACCAAATATCAAAAGATTCTGCCTGCTGGATCTGGAGAAGAAGATTTTTGAAGAAATTTGCCTGAAATGCACTAAATTCGAATTCGAGCTCCTATAGTGAGCCCAAATATGAATCTAGTGAGCCGATTTGAACAAACTTGAATCAGATCCACCCTACAATGTTGCATACCAAATATCAAAAGATTCTGCCTGCTGGATCTGGAGAAGAAGATTTTCAAAGAAATTTGCCTGAAATGCAGTAAGTTCAAATTTGGGCTCCTATACTGAGCCCAAATATAAACCCAGGGGGCCGATTTGAACAAACTTGAATCAGATCCACCCCACAATGTTGCATACCAAATATCAAAAGATTCTGTCTGCTGGATCTGGAGAAGAAGATTTTTTAAGAAATTTGCCTGAAATGCACTAAGTTCGAAATCGGGCTCCTATACTGAGCCCAAATATGAACCCAGGGGGCCGATTTGAACAAACTTGAATCAGATCCACCCTACAATGTTGCATACCAAATATCAAAAGATTCTGCCTGCTGGATCTGGAGAAGAAGATTTTTTAATGTTTTTCCCATTGCCTACAGTGTTAAAAAGTGCTGACTCAGCACTTTTTCAAAGTCCCGAAACTGTACCCTATGATAAAACCGATGGCAATTTTTTTTTACCAATCCTTTCTGTTGGTCCTAAGGAAGCTGCACACCAAATAAAAATTCTCAGTGCCGTGCAGTTTTGGAGATATGGGCGTTTTAAATTTTTTCTATTTTTAGCTCCTGCGGTTCCCACGGGGCTGCGAGAAAATTTTTTTTTGCATAAATCAAGTACTCATGACCAAATAAGCCCTCACATAAAATTTGGTTCAAATCAGCCTCTCGGTTTGGAAAATAGAAATTTTGGGCGGGGCAAAAAATTTTGCCCCTCTCATAACAACGTCAAGTATAGCCCCACAAACTTCTCTTGAACAAATCTGAGTCTACACCTCAAAAGGAAGCTGCACACCAAATATCAAGTCTCTGCTACTGCTGGTTCATGAGAAGAAGATTTACAAAGATTTTGGTGCCCCTTGGGGGCGTGGCACCACCCAGGAGGAGGGGCAACTTCATTTGAACAAATCTGAATTGGCATTAGGTAATAAATATTTAGCCAACATTTGAATAAAATTGGGCTAGTGGTTTAGGAGGATAAGTCGATAATGTAAAGTTAACGCCGGACGGACGACGACGGACGACGGACGACGGACGCCGGACGACGGACGCCGGACAGAAAGTGATTAGTAAAGCTCCCCTTGAGCTTCGCTCAGGTGAGCTAAAAACCGCTCGCCAGTATATGTAATTTTACTGGATGCAGAGAAGTCGGCCCATTGCGAAGTCGGCCCCCGGAGATGTCGGCCCAAACAATTTCGGAGAAGTCGGCCCCGCAAACTACAGGCCGGAGAACTCGGCCCAAAGGAGAAGTCGGCCCCAACCATTTGGGAGAAGTCGGCCCACGAGAGAAGTCGGCCTCACAAACTGCAGGGACCTGCTCTAGGCCATTTGATGAAATAAAATGCTGAGAAAAATCTCCCTCCCTATACTAAGAGTAGCGCTTAGTTCAGCATTTTATTTCGTCAAATGGCCGAGAGCAGGTGCCGATGGTCTTGTTGGAAGTGGTCGAATTCACTTTCTGCAGAGAGGGTGGAGGTGGGGAGGGGGTGGGGGAGCGATTAGGAGGCTTCGATGGAAGTGGACAAAACATAAGATGGCTTCTTTTGACTGAGTGGTCAAAAAATGCCTTTTTGGGTTGGTGGGTTTTGTAAGATCCTTTCAAAGGGCAAAAAACGACAACATAACAGGTTGTTTTCAATATTTAATTAAGATTATAAAAATAAGCAGTATTAACAGAGGAAAGAAGACATAAACGTAGCAGGTAATGGTGTTATCAGTGACCAAAAAATAGGCAGTATTAACAGACGAAAATAGACATAAACGTAGCAGTTAATGGGGTTATCAGTGACAATTATTTACTGAAATTTCGATACACTAAATGTAGTCTTTTTTAACCATTGAAAATACCAGTACGTAACATTAATTCCTAGAAAGCCCAAAGAGTTTTCTAGGAACTGATGTTAGGTAGTTGTATTATCAGTGATAAAAAACAAGACAGCGTTATCACTTATTATTTACAAAAATTTCGATACACTATTTCTGTATTTCGCCGTTTTGTCGATTCTTAAGGACACCACTGAGATGTATGAAAAAACGTAGTCTTGTTTTTTTACCATTCAAAATACCAGTACGTAACATTAATTCCTAGAAATCCCAAAGAGCTTTCTAGGAACTGATGTTACGTACTGGTATTATCAGTGATAAAAAATAAGACAGCGTTATCACCTATTATTTACCGAAATTTCGATATATTTCATTATTTCGCCGGAATGTCGATCCTTAATTGCACCACTGAGATGAATGAAAAAATGTATAGTCTTGTTTTTTTATCATTCAAAATACCAGTACGTAACGTTGTACTGTGAAGACGTGAAAGTTCGTGGGGAAGATTTATGTTTCCATTCAATGTTGGATAAGTTTAGTTTGAAAATGTTGGATAAGTTATTTAATCTCATAATTTTTTTTGATTTCTAACATAAAAGTGAGTACAACCTTAATAAAATTTATTCTATAATACTTCTCCCATGGGCCGACTTCGTTTGCAGCCGTCTTCTCCAATGGGCCAACTTCTCTTGTGGGCCCACTTTGTTTTGGGCCGACGTCTCTCGTGGGCCGACTTCGTTTGGGGCCGACTTATCCCATGGGCCGACTTCTCTTGTGGGCCGACTTCGTTTGGGGCCGACTTCTCCTGTATTCAATTTTACAAATAATGGCGGGGAGCGCGGTGGATCAGTGGTAGACTGTTGGTCTTCTATGCTGGAGGTCCCGAGTTTGATCCCCGTCCGGGAGGACCCGCGTCGTGTCCTTGAGCAAGGCACTTTATCCCGGTTGCCTACATGGGGCACGATGACGCTGTGTACTAAGGCGTACTGCACGTCGACGGTGCACATGTCTTCAACCGCTGTAACCCTGCTTGAGCGGAGCTTGAACAGAGAATGTTTTGGAGCTGACAGTTGCTCGTCGATGCTCGGTGGTTCTATCCGGGTACTCCGGCTTCCTCCGCCCGTAACACTGTCACGGCCACGATTAGCCATTGTGCATAAGTATGTAACCTTAAACACCCATAAGTATATAAATAAACAAATAATGGCCTGAGAAACGGAACATCCACTTTGTGTGGCCTTATCCATATTTTTAAAAAATCTCATTAGGCTTTAAAGGTCACTTGACAATAAAAAATATAAATAACATGTTTTTAAGTCCAAGTTTGAACTACTCAACCCCAAGTCGTCCCCGTTTCGACTCGATCCCACGACAAAGTGTTAGCTGTTTTTGATGTCAGTTCTGCAATATTAGGAGGCCAAAAAGTCTCGAGCTGAAACGCCCCAAGACCGAAACGTCCCAAACCCTTTTAGTTCCAAATCCAATTATTGGTTAATTTTGTTATTTCTTTCTTAGTTCACCCGAGCGAAGCTTATGTGATAACTTTCTGTCCGTCGTCCGGCCGGCGTGGACTTTACATTATCGACTTCTCCTGATAAACCAGTGGGCCAAATTGAACCAAATTTGATGTGCATATTCCTTATAGTCATTCAAGACCAAAAGGGGAATAATTTTGTTAGCACCCCAGAAATGTTTTTTGTTTTTTTTTAATTAAAAAATCTTCGTCTCTAGAACAACCAATCACAAACTTTTTATACCCGGTATACTACGTCATTAGAGAGGTCAGATTCAGGTTTGTTTAATACAAGTTCCTGGGTTCATATTTGAGCTCTCTATGGGGACCTGAATTTTAACTTGGTGCAAAATGAAGAAATCTTTTTAAAAATAGTCTTCTTCAGATCCACCAGTCAAAATCTCGTGATATTTTGAAAACAGCACCTTTTGGAGGATCAGCTTGAAGTTTGTTCAAATCAAGTCCCCTGGAGTCATATTTAAGCTCCACTTGAGAGCCCAAATTTTAAACTAGTGTAATATTGGGAATTTTTTTTTAAAATCTTCTTCTACAAACCCATCGATCAAAATCTTTTGATATGGGTATGTAGCACCCTAAGTTGTGCGAGATACAAGTTTGTTCAAATCATGTCCCTGGGTTCACATTTTGGCTCCCTATGGTAACCCTAATTTTAACTCAGTGAAATAACAATAGTAAGAAGAAGGAAATTTTATAAAGCGTAAAATCACAAAGTGCTCTAAAACGCTGTACAGTTAAATAAACAATGAGCTCGCGACTATCAAGGCAATATACAGACTGAGAAAGGTGTGAAGGTCAGCAGGTTACATACTGTCAAAAGCCTCTCTGAAAAGATGCGATTTTAATTTTTTTTTTTCAATTGGTTGAGATCTTTCGATGCCTGAACCTGAACTGGTGAATTATTCCAAAGTGCAGGTTCAGCGAAAGAGAAAGCTCTGTTATGCACAAAGGTGGACCTAGAGAAGGGCATCTGAAGCTTGATTTGTGAGGAGGAGCGCAAGTTCCTTTCAGGTTTTTTAATTGCTAGGTTTTGTAAGTACTGAGCCATGAATGCATTTAATTTACCAAAACCAAAACTTTGAAAATAAACCACTGTCGAACAAGGAGCCAGTGCTATTTTTAGTAGTAGTGTTATATGATCATAGCGTTTAGAGCCTGTGTTGATACGTGCAGCTGTATTTTGAATAGTCTGTTGTTTTGAAAAATATGACTGTGGCAACCCAATAAGAAGTGAGTTGGAAAAATCCAAGTGGGATGAAATAAAAGAATGTTCCCACTGACTTAGGGGAGAGGTAATGACGAAGATAGCCCAGGTTCCCAATTTGCACGAAACAGCGCTTGCAAAGAGTATTGACATTTCCCTCCATTGATAGATGAGAGTCAAATATCACACCAAAGTTACGAGCACTGTTTGATACATTTTATGTAGAATTTCCGATAACAAATGACTTGATTTGCAAATTTGATGGACTCTTTGAATGCGATATGACTAGTACCTCGGTCTTATTGTCATTCATTTTAAGTCTATGACCGGCCATCCAGTCCCGAACCTTGTGTACAGTCTTCCATCATCGAAACTGAAGCAATAGGGTCAGATCCAATTGAAGGGTGTAGTGACAAATACAACTGAATGTCATCAGCATACAAATGGTAAGCAACGCCGATCTGCCTCAGCAACTATCCCAAAGAAGCTGTGTAAAGTGTAAACAATATCAGCCCAAGAACGGAGCCCTGTGGAACTCCACACGTTAATACTTTACTGTCAGAGTTCGTTTTAGAAATGGTTACTTGTTGTTCACGTAACGAGAGATAAGACTGGAACCAGGCAAGGACTTTTCCCTTGATTCCAAGCTGTTGCATTGTGGATAAGAGAAGGGAATGACCAACCGCATCGAAAGCAGCGGAAAGATCCAATAAGACCAGAAGGACAGATCAGCGTTCGCCGAATGAACAAATTATATCGTTACAGACCCTTAAAAGAGCAGTTTTCGTACTATGATCAGCCTGATAAGCCGTTTGATATGATTCCAATGGGCAATTTGTTGAGAGGTATTGCATAAGTTGTTTAGCAACCACCTTTTCTAGATTGGAAACAGGACGATGATTTTTCGGGATTTCTGGATGAAGCCCATTGCCGATTAGCCATCTTTGATAATGATATGCAAGGTCAGAGGTAGCTTCGGGTAAACACTTCGATCAGACAATCTGCCAAGACTGTCATACATGCAATAGAAACAACCAAAATGTTTCGCTTGAAACGAGAAAATGTGCGTTTTCGATTTAATACTAATAAAGATAGAAAAATAACACACTTTCAACACTTCATCTAATGGACAGGGCAAAATAACATTCATTTTTTAATGAAATGAATACCGCAATTAACCCCTTCCCACAAGCGAAGGTGGATTCGGAATCATGGTTTTGTTTTGTTGACGAGTGACAAAGCTGCAGATATATCACTGAAATGACACAAAAATGTCTGCGTGAGTGAAAATGCAAACCATGAGTATTCAAACAACCAACCCATACAAATATTTTCAAGCATAACACACAGATGTTCCAGCTGAAAGAGGTTGGGGCGGAGGGAGGGGGCGGGGCGTGGTCCATAAAAAAAGTTAATGAAAATAGTCTACTAGCAGCAGTATCGCGCGTTTACTAATATTTTGTCCATATACAGTACAAGTCAAAATGAGTCGAAGAATAACCACGACCGGTATAATCTATAGATGAATATTTCCTATACTAATAACACAAGAATCGGATATAAAAATATATAAATTCTTCTTTTGACTATTTTCTCCTTCGACTCAAACTTACATGTCACACAGTGGAAGCTGTCTTATTACAAAAAAACACCCACGAAGTGGAAGGTCCACGCAGGGCCGTGAAAAGAAAATTCGGACACGGGGTTAATTCTGTGACGGCTCCCTTTTCCAAAATGTCGGGATATAGCACAGATGATAAAGGCATCTGCAGCGAGTGCCGGAGGCGCGATCGATCACAGAGTGGTTGGAGGGGAGCGGTGTTTCTACCCAAACAAACTTTTTAAATCAGTTTTTAAATGGAGTCTTCTGGCGGCTTTTGGGATAAAAATCATGTTATTCTTGGCCGTCAAAATTACGATTTTAGCAGCATGTTTCAAATTTCCAAGTTGATCAATGAGTATCCAATGACCTACCGCCCATAGCTATATTGACTGCACAATTCTTGAAGTGATAACTTGGTTACGTCAAGTTGATTTAATAAAGTTATTACTTCAAGAATCATGCAGTCCAGAATTACAGCCGTTGGTCAAGTGCATAGCTTCATTCACGATACATGCCCTTCTTAACTGTTTTCACAGGAATCAGAACCTTGGGGGAGGGGGACTAGGTCAAACATAGCCTGAAAGCCCGTATCTTTCGGGTCATGTTTGGACTAGAGGGTGGGAAGGCGAAACCAAGATCCTTTACTCCTGGGCCAACCGCCCCCCCCCCCCCCCAAGTTCTAGGCTCTGTCAGTTACTACCCTGGACCCCATCCTCTCCGCTACCCAGGATACATGACCAAAATGTGCAATGAAAGTGTCAATGACACTGTAGCTCAACTTGTCAAGACATGTACATGTATAGCATGTGACACAGCAATGACAGACATCTAGGCAATGACCTGATAACAAAGGTACATATAAAGTATTGTAACGGTCTCTACATAAATACTGACGGTAGCTTGTAACAAATGTATAGGTAAAGTATTGTAAAGGTGGGTGACAGTCAGATGCTAAACTGGAAAAGAAATCTTTGAGTCCCAGAGTGGGTCTGACTGAACCCCAAAATATTTGTTCTCATAGCACAGTGATAAGAAAGGCACCCCAAAACACACTCATTCCTGTCCCAAGGTGAAAACAAAGGTACCCAAGAAGTTTCGTGAAGATCAGTTCATAAATACGAGCTGTATAGAAGTTGTGACAAAAAACTGATTGGACCTAATTTCGGTACAAAATGGCCACTGGCAGCCATCTTGAATTTTGGACCGCACTCAGAAAAACTCGTTCTCGTCCCAAGGTGATAACAGAGGTACCCAAGAAGCTTCGTGAAGATCGGTTGATAAATACAGCCTCTAGCCCGAGCCGTATTGACATGTGCACTTACAGAGTATAAGTAGCACTAAATAAATAAAAAATCATCTAATTTGCATAATTTCTGCACGAGAAAAAAAAAACTGTATGTGATGTATTCCATTTTACTAAACATTCATACAAAAATTTATTCAAATCAGAACTTTCATACAGAAGTTCTGTACAAAAGACTGATTGCACTAATTTTGGTACAAAATGGCTGCTGGTGGCCATCTTGAATTTCGGGCCACACCCAAAAACACCCGTTCTCATCCCACGGTGATAACAAAGGTACCCAAGAAGTTTCGTAAAGATCGGTTCATAAATACGGCCTCTAGCCTGAGCCGTATAGAAGTTGTGTACAAAAAACTGATTAGACCTAATTTCGGTACAAAATGGCCACCGGCAGCCATCTTGAATTTTGGACCGCACTCAGAAACACTCGTTCTCGTCCCAAGGTGATAACAGAGGTACCCAAGAAGTTTCGTGAAGATCGGTTGATAAATACAGCCTCCAGCCCGAGCCGTATTGACATGTGTACTTACTGTGTGTAAGTAGCACTGAAATGAAAGTGTCAATGACACTGTAGCTCAACTTGTCAAGACAAAGACATGTACATGTATAGTATGTGACACAGCAATGACAAACATCTAGGTAATGACCTGATAACAAAGGTACATATAAAGTATTGTAATGGTCTGTACATAAATACTGACCGTAGCCTGTAACAAATGTATAGGTAAAGTATTGTAAAGGTGGGTGACAGTCAGATGCTAAACTAGAAAAAATCTTTGAGTCCCAGAGTGGGTCTGACTGAATCCCAAAATATTTGTTCTCATAGCACAGTGACAACAAAGGCACCCCCCAAAACACACTCATTCCTGTCCCAAGGTGAAAACAAACGTACCCAAGAAGTTTCGTGAAGATCAGTTCACAAATATGAGCTGTGTAGAAGTTGTGACAAAAAACTGATTGGACCTAATTTCGGTACAAAATGGGCACTGGCAGCCATCTTGAATTTTGGACCGCGCCCAGAAACACTCGTTCTCGTCCCAAGGTGATAACAAAGGTACCCAAGAAGTTTTGTGAAGATCGGTTCATAAATACAGCCTCTAGCCCGAGCCGTATTGACATGTGCACTTACAGAGTATAAGTAGCACTGAATAAATCAAAGTTCATCTAATTTGCATTATTTCTGCACTAGAAAAAAAACCGTACTATATGTGATGTATTCCATGTTACTAAACATTCATACAAAAATTTATTAAAATCAGAACTTTCCTACAGAAGTTCTGTACAAAAGACTGATTGCACTAATTTTGGTACAAAATGGCTGCTGGTGGCCATCTTGAATTTCGGACCACACCCAAAAACACTCATTCTCACCCCACGGTAATAACAAAGGTACCCAAGAAGTTTCGTAATGATCGGTTCATAAATACAGCATCTAGCCTGAGCCGTATAGAAGTTGTGTACAAAAAACTGATTAGACCTAATTTCGATACAAAATGGCCACTGGCAGCCATCTTAAATTTTGGACCGCACCCAGAAACACTCGTTCTCGTCCCAAGGTGATAACAAAGGTACCCAAGACGTTTCGTGAAGATCGGTTCATAAATACAGACTCTAGCCCGAGCCGTATTGACATGTGTACTTACTGTGTGTAAGCAGCACTGAAAAAATCAAAGTTCATCTAATTTGCATAATTTCTGCACGAGAAAAAAACCCGTATTATATGTGATGTATCCCATCTTACTAAACATTCACACAAAAAATTATTCAAATCAGCGCTTTCATAAGGAAGTTCTGTGCAAAAATCTGATTGCACCAAATTTCGTACAGAATGGCTGCCATCGGCCATCTTGAATTTCGGACCGGACCCCAAAACACTCGTTCTCGTCCCACGGTGATAACAAAGGTACCCAAGAAGTTTCGTAAAGATCGGTTCATAAATACGGCCTCTAGCCCGAGCCGTATTGGCATTTGCACTTACAGTGCTGAAAGTAACACCAAAAAACATCAAAGTTAGTCTAATTTGCATAATTTACGCACGAGAAAAAAACCCGTATTATATGTGATGTATCCCATGGTACTAAACATTCATACAAAAAAATATTCAAATCAGAGCTTTCATATGAAAGTTCTGTACAAAAAACAGATTTCTGCATCGTCGGTACAAAATGGCAGCTGACAGCCATCTTGAATTTCGGACCGCACCCAAAAACACTCGTTTTCGTCCCACAGTCATAACAAAGGTACCCAAGAAGTTTCGTAAAGATCGGTTCATAAATACGGCCTCTAGCCCGAGCCATAGCAGCTTGGCACTTACAGCTCTGAAAGTAACACTAAATAAATCAAAGTCAGTCTAATTTGCATAATTTACGCACGAGAAAAAAACCCGTATTATATGTGATGTATCCCATGGTACTAAACATTTATACAAAACTGTATTCAAATCAGAACTTTCATACAGAAGTTCTATACAAAAAACTGATTTTTGCATCATCGGTACAAAATGGCCGCTGGCAGCCATCTTGAATTTCGGACCACACCTAAAAACACTCGTTCCCGTCCCAGGGTCATAACAAAGGTATACAAGAAGTTTCGTAAAGATCGGTTCATAAATACGACCTCTAGCCCGAGCCATAGCTAATTGTTGACGTACGGACAGACGGACAGACGGACGACGGGCCATGACAATAGCTCAAAATTGACTTCGTCAAAGTTGAGCTAAAAATCAAAGTTCATCTAATTTGCATAATTTCTGCACGAGAAAAAACCCGTATTATATGTGATGTATCCCATGGTACTAAACATTCACACACAAAAAAAATCTAATCAGTGCTTTCATATGGAAGTTCTGTGCAAAAATCTGATTGCACCTAATTTTGTACAAAATGGCTGCCATCGGCCATCTTGAATTTCGGTCCGCACCCAAAAACACTCGTTCTCGTCCCACGGTCATAAGAAAGGTACCCAAGAAGTTTCGTAAAGATCGGTTCATAAATACGGCCTCTAGCCCGAGCCGTATTGAATTGTTGACGGACAGACGGACGACTGGCCATGGCATAAGCTCAAATTTGGCTTCGCCAAAGTTGAGCTAAAAATGGATATTGTATTACAGAACACACAGGGTGAGTTTGTTCTTCTCCTCTAAGTAGATGGATATACATATATTTCCAACATATTCTTGCCAGTTTGTTGAAAGTTTGGGACTCAACAAGCTAATCTGAAATTTATGGACCACCAGATAACTAACTTATCAGTGCTCCTTAAACTGCAGATTTGCTTTGTGAGTCACACTTTTTACTGACTGTCAGGTATGGTCAGTGGTTGATGCCCATGTGCATTGTTTTGCACAAGCAAAATTCAAGCCAGTGGACCTCCGAGTGGAATTCAGAAATTACTTGACTAACAGTACGAGTCGAAATTCGTTGTAGAATAACCACTATAAACTACTAGTATGCATCTTCAACTACACCAGCAACACAAGAACCTGACATCATTTTCGAGAAAGCTCTCACAGAACGCTTTCCGGAAAATGATTTCGGGTTATTGTGCTATTGGTGTAATGGCAGTGGACTACTTTGTTCATTGCAGTTATGCTACGACTTATTTTACAGCGATAGGACTGCATTTTGGAAAAGGACAACACTGTCTGCATTTTTTTATTGAAGATGGTTTCCATATTCGACAGACATGCGCAAATCACTCGATACCACGATTTTCCATCGAAAAACAAAATCGTAATTCTCAGAAATTTCAACCGATATCATGATACCTTACGTTGAATATGACACCTGTGCAATCTCTATCTAATAACAGTATACTGTATGAAGGCGATCTTTTTCATTATTTGATTTTACACGGCGTTGTTTTTACACGCTTTTCCGTCCGATGACGTCAACCGGAAATCGAAAGTATATTTGCATTTCCACAGAATTTCTAAGACAGTAATGTACACTGTGATAATATTTAATAGTGCTTCTTTCCCCGTGGCAACGGGAAGTGAAGCAGTGCTTATTTACTATGGTGAGAAAGTTCCTCTTTACTGGTGAAATAGGACCCAGTCACCAGTGCCTGGGATGGATGTCCACTAAAATGGGCACCAAAGGGGCAAACGATCGGCTAAACTTGACTTTAGGCCTTTGTTGTGGTCACAATTTATTTATTTATTGGTGTTTAATGTCACTTTCTGCAACTATGGCCTATTGCGACCGATGGGCACAATTAGCCATAGCTGATGAAAAGTGACCTTAAACACCAATAAATAAATATATAAATAAATAGCTAATGCTTCTTGCAAAGTGTCTAGTTTGTTCACACAATTTATTTCGTGTGTGTAGATAAGTGCACGGTGTATTACAACCAAATCACACACAGAGTGAATTATCAACTCAACTTCAACTTACAGGCGCCGAAAAACAGCACACAAGCAAGCAAATTGTCTCTTGATGGATGTGTAGATAAATCGGGTGGCCCTTAAAAAAATCAGTTTGTGTAAAAAAATATGAGTTCTGTAAAACATTCACTTGACATGCGATTTGGTAGTAGTCCACCTGTCACGTACTGTGTATTTTTACCCATTAATAGTTGAGTGCTAACTCCATGGAATATTAGCAGAGATTTTCTATTCAAAAGTGCAAACAAAACCCGATCGATATTATAATGCTTTGAAAGAGTGCTTGTGTGTATATTTTTTTAAAAAGATAATATATTCTGTCATTCATGTGTGCAAATGTTTATAGATACTTGTAAAGCATTAAAGTCAGATATCATTAATCACAAAACCCGATCGATATTATAGTGCTTTGAAAGAGTGCTTGCGTATATATATTTCTTAAAATATAATATATTCTGTTATTCGTGTGTGCAAATGTTTGTAGATACTTGCAAAGCATTAAAGTCAGATATCATTAATAAAAAAATTGCTTAATAAAGTACTGTTTGTTAAAATCATTTGTCCCATATAATCAGTCAACACAGATGACTGTCCATACGATCATCATTGACAACTGCACTTGTTATTGTTGAAGTAATTACCATGGATACTAAAAAGTTCCCCTCAAAGCCAATTAGCTTATCCTATTTTTAGACACCTTATTATGCAATCGACCAGCGGAGAGGAGAGAATATTTTAAATGGACTGTACACGTAATGTGTTGGTACACAACCTTCCTGGCGCGATGATTGAATAATGCTTGTAATGGAAAGTGATGGACAATCAACCGCTGTTTTAACTAGCGATGTAGGAATGGGATCCAGGTCATTTGTCTTGTTGGGACTCATGAAAATTAACTTTTTCACTTCGAGCTCATTTACTGCAGTGAACTCTGACCATGCGCAGCCGATAAACAAACTCATCAAAAGTTGATTTAGTTGTAGCCTCAATGCTTTTGTTTATCAATTCCACTTTATTGATAAAGTAATTCACAAATCTATTGGCCAATTCTAATGTTGTCGTGTGCTCAGGTAACAGGTTCATCCTAAGTTCTATTACCAAGGAGATTATTAGTAACCGAAAAACGGGTTTTGCTGTTGGTACATGCTTCGATGCACCCATTATAATACGAAGATTTTGCTGACTCACTGAAAGAAATCTTTTGTTCGCATAGCATTTGACGATGAACTGTTAATTTAGTTTTATTGAACAGTTGTTCTGACCGACGTCTTTTCTGTTTGTTTTCTTTGATGTCATCACTGAACCACTTAGCCTTTACACGAAGTCTAACACTTTTGGTCTTAATAGGGGCATGCTTGTCCAACAACTGAGATAGTACCCCATACATACTGTTGGACCTTAGCGATCACGTCATCTGGCACATCCAGCGAAGATAGTGTTGAAATATTGATGTCATTCACAAAACTATTTATGTCAATTTACTTGAGATTCCGCATCCGTAAGCCTGCTGGTTTGTTATGAGGTTTAGACAGATGACGTGATGCCAAAACTGCAAAGTGATCTGAGATAGCAGCGTCCCAGGTTGAAATATCTTGGATGAGTGACTAGTCACACGATCTAGTAAACATAAGACCCAGAGTATGACCCTTTAAGTGTGTTGGCACATTAACATGTTGGCTATATCCAAAAGAATTTGTTAATTTCAAGAATATAGGTTGGCATCTCAATCAAGTTGATCGACATGAAAACTGAAGTCGCCAATTATCAATAAATTTCCACCGTATGGGGCATAATCCAAAAGAAAATCAGAAAACTCAGACAAGAACTGCGTGGTCGTGAATTTATTCGCTTTTGACGGTGGTGGTCTATATACTTCAATAAGACGAAAAGTGGTCTCATGCGTTATAAGGCAATCCAAAAATTCAAAGGACGTCATTTTAATTTGAGAATTGGGTTGGTGCTTTACATTCAAACCGCTTTGATACGCCAGTGCGACGCCCCCTCTTCTACTACCACGTGCTAAATGCACAATATTGTAGCCACTGGGAACCAGTTTGGCTAAGGACGGTTTATCTCTGTCGTCACCGTGCAGTCAGGTTTCCGTTATTGCAAGTAAGTCTTTAGATTTATCCTCTACAAAATGACAGATATCAGTGGTCTTTTCTTTGAGAGACCTTACGTTGCAAAGAGCCAACTTTGTGCAGGTTTGAGGCAACTTGCAGTCTGATTGAGTTATATCCACAGACCAAAACATGGACGGAATGGTTTTGCGCGCCGAAGGCGCGCAAGGACGGTTTTGGGGAACAAGCCCCTTTCGCCCCTCAGTGACTGTATATGGGTAGTTTTCACATGTCTAGGCCTGTTGAAGGGGGAAAAGGTTCAGGTACTCGGCAGATGTCTCCGGTTGCGGCGTGATGGCTTCGTTGACATATCTCGGTTGAACTCTCGAGTGAGGACCAGTGTGGGAGGTTGGGTCCTCTCACAAAGGAACTACCTCTCCCCGAGGGTGCAGTGGTTCTAGGTTTTCAGGCAAGTAAATATGTTTTCAGGCAATATCCACAGGAATTAGATTACGCCAATTTACACCTACCCTATAAGGGATGAGAGAGCATCTGCGATACTTGATACACATAATGTTATTCACTTTGGATTTCTGAGATTTGTGATCACAATATTCTGGCCTAAGGAGTCGTAATTTTTTCATGTTTTTGAAGTCATAAGTGTTAATGTAATTTAACTCAGAAACCATATTTTCTTAATGGCATAAAGTTCAGCTGGGCTTCCGATAGTAAAAATACACCAGATGTCGAAGTAATCCACCAAACTTGTATATGTGCATGTGTGCTGCCTGTGTTTGAGGTGCAGTACGGTCGCCGTGGAATGGTCGTAATCCACACACGGACAGTGATGTCCACGCATGCATTTATCAGGTAATAAAAATGATCATCAGCAAAACTTTAATTAATGAAGCACCGGGTTGTACCGGCTGTACCCGGTGCTCCATTAATTACTTTTTAATTATTATTCCTATAATTACTGTTTGGAATCTAATATTATCGCGTCGTGGAAATATTGCCCATCCGCGGAAAGTGACCAGTCCACGGCGGCTGTACTGTACATTCTGACCAAGCACATAACAGTATCTGGAGAAATCGTGGAAGTTGCATTACGTTCCTCAAACAATCGCTCCCCAGAACACTATGTTGGGACAATCATTCAATACCATAATGTTCGCGTATGCTGCATGTTTCGGGGGAGGGGGGGGGGGGGGGCAGCAATGTGTATTACAAATAACACGGGTTGTCTTGAATTCAGAAAGGTAAATGGTGTTTACGTACTGATAACCTTAACATCAATGATAGGTTCAGCAACAGTAATAGTGGTGACGGCGATACGGCTAGCACTGAGTCGATAACTATAACTACTAGTAGTAGGCCTACACAAGTTAAAGAAAATGAGGCTTATAGTTGTGGCGGAAGCAATAACAGAAGCAGCAGGGCCTGATGCCAGAACCATAGCGATCCGTAACAATGGAGGCAGCTTCATGGTTATGAAAACCAAACAAACGATGTCGGCTATGCGTTGGTTTGTCGCGGAATGATATACAACCACATCTGTGGTACTGTTTTGGACGGCCTTACTGTCGAACAAATCGCCCTTTGAGTGCAACAGAGCACCACGGCTGCATGTTTCGGGGGTGGGGGGGGGGGTGGGGGTGGGGGTGCACTGTGTATTACTAATAACACGGGTTGTCTTGAATTCAGAAAGGTAAGTGGTGTTTAGGAACTAATAACCTTGACATCAATGATAGATTCAGCAGCAGTAATAGTGGTGACGGTGATACGGCCAGCACTGGCAGTCGATAACTACTAGTAGTAGGCCGACGCAAGTTAAAAATGAAAGTGTCAATGACACTGTAGCTCAACTTGTTTAAGACATGTATAGTATGTGACACAGCAATGACAAACATCTAGGTAATTACCTGATAACAAAAGTACATGTAAAGTATTGTAATGGTCTGTACATAAATGCTGACCGTAGCCTGTAACAAATATATAGGTAAAGTATTGTAAAAGTGGGTTGACAGTTAGATGCTAAACTAGAAAAGAAATCTTTGAGTCCCAGAATGGGTCTGACTGAACCCAAAAATATTTGTTCTCATAGCATAGTGATAACAAAGACACCCCAAAACACTCGTTCCTGTCACAAGGTGATAACAAAGGTACCCCAAGAAGTTTCGTGAAGATCAGTTCTAGTGCTGCACGCTATATCGATAAACCGATATATACCGGTATTCAAACCAATATCGATTGAATACCGGTGTAATTACAAAAATATCGGTTTATCGTCAATATTTATTTACCCACAATTTAATTTTCAAGATGTCTTGAGTTTTTTAACTGTAGCCCCGAATGAATAATATTATCCCTTTATCCAAGGAATCGTCTGCTTGTGCCCTCGTAATATACAAATTCAGCAGTTGAAAAAATAATTTTCAAAAATTTCAACAAAACTATATCAGGTGACCCCTCATTGGAACGAGCTCATTGAGCTCGTTCCAATGAGGGGTCACATGATATAGTTTTGTTGAAATCTTCGGGGAAAATATGATAAATTAATTTTGAAAACAATAAATTTTGATATCGTCTGCGTTGAGTAAAGGTGTTTCGAACCGCGTCATCAAGGCATGCTAATTCGTTCCGACTGTGATGCCTAGTCTCGATTGTGGTACCTGTGTTCATATATCTGAACAGTTTTCGATATACCGGTATACCGCGGTATTTTTTTGAATACCGATACCGGTATTCAGTTTTGAATATCGTGCAGCCCTAATCAGTTCATAAATACAGACTCTAGCCCGAGCCGTATTGACATGTGCACTTACTGTGTATAAGTAACACTGAACAAATCAAAGTTCATCTAATTTGCATAATTTCTGCACGAGAAAAAAACTCTTTTTTTCTGTGATGTATTCCATGTTACTAAACATTCATACAAAAATGTATTCAAATCAGAACTTTCATACAGAAGTTCTGTACAAAAAACTGATTGCGCTAATTTTGGTACAAAAAAGGCTGCTGGCGGCCATCTTGAATTTTGGACTGCACCCAAAAACACTCGATCTGGTCCCACAGTGATGACAAAGGTACCCAAGAAGTTTCGTAAAGATCGGTTCATTAATACAGCCCCTACCCCGAGCCGTATAGCAGTTGTGTACAAACTAGAGGCTCTACAGAGCCTGTAATCACTCGCCTGGAAATACATATAAAAATGTGATTTTCCGTAGGCTTTCCATGGTAACTATGAGCTGCAATTGTGGCCATGTTTTGCAAGATTACATCAACATTACATGAGGATCATTGGTAGAAGGTGTCCCAATCTTCAGTCATGTGAAGTTTCAAAACACTTGAATCCATCAAAAAGAATCATAGAATGTCTCTGGTGGCCATATTTTCCAATTAAAGGGAACAAAAAGAGGATCGTTTGCAGAGGGCCTCCTATAGACCATTCTTGCCAAGTTTTTGGTTCATGTCAGCTCAATTGTTCCAGAGAGAAGATGAAAATTTGATTTCCTCTAGTTTTTTTCTATAGTAACTATAAACCGCAATTGTGGCCATGTTTGCAATACGATCAACATTAAAACGAGGAACGTTGCTGGGGGGTGTCCCAGTTATCACACCTACTAATCGGTCTCACGTTGTGATGTGCAATTCGACGCTGTGATGTTCTGTTCGGGCGTTGTGACGTGTTTTTTGATGAGAAAAGTCATCGTTGCGGCTGATTTTATCAATTTTCATTCAAATGGAGAGGTAAGAAACACAGCTTTTTACTTTATCAGTTAGACTGATGTTTCCCAATCCCAACCAGCTTACTTTCACGTACCAGATATTATCTCTCTTCGAATAATAGGGCTCACAAAATGCCTGGGTACAACTTCTCTGCATCGCCACTCGACTCAAAATCACCTACCTAGGTGACGCCCCATTGTTCTGACGCCAGGAAATGGCCCTTGTAGCCTAAAAAATATCCCTTCGATTTAAAAAAACTTACCTCGACAGATCCCGAATGCAGAATAACCCCAACACAGCCCGTCAAAGTGAACCACCCAGTTGTGAAAAGTGGCAACGGCGCTGTGATGTTAATGGCAACCACGCTGTGATGTTCATCATTTCTTAACCCAAATGAAAATTTGTAAGTAAAGGCTCTTTTTTTAAACGTCATTATACGTTTACCTTCAGTTTCATTGGTTGGTTCGTTCGTCGGTATCATCTACTTTGTTTTGTCATTGGTAACACACACGTTTTCGCTCACAAATCCACTGTTCGGATTGGCTACGAGTCAGGCCTTTTCGCATTTGACGATTTTCTTTTTGTTGGACTTGCTGGTGATGTGCAGGGACCGTTGACGCATTGAAAGGGGGTGGGGGCTCATCGCAGCACGCCAAAGGAGACAGCACGAGAGGGGCCCTCGTGTTATCCCCATTCGACGTCCGTCGTTGTGAAGGAGCCCCACTACCCATCCCCTTCTAAACGCCCGAAAAAAAGAGGGGGTTATCTCTCATTGGTGGGTGTTCGGATGGCTTCGGGGGAGGAAAATTTAATGTTTAAGCTCATAAGTTGCAATTTACGTCATTCTGAAGAAGAAAATGTTCTGCAGAAAGTATATTGATACCACTGGGCACAGGGAGGGCAAGACAGGGAGGGCAAGAGTCGTATACCAGGCGGTCAGAAGTTCCTGAGCTATGGGGAGGGGGCAACTCCGACTTACCCCTTGAATCCCGTCCAATCCACCTGGTCTAGCTTGATAACATTGTCTCCATAATTTTTGACATAGCAATGATATACTATCACGTAAACCAGCTACCACTCAGGCTGATGGCTCAAAAGAAGATTATCGGAGGTCGGAAGTGTTATGATTAAAGAAACATAGAACTGCGACTCGTCTTGTCGATGGCGCGCCCAAAGATTGCCCAGACATGAATTTATATCTTACTTCAGCGTATAAGAATGCATATTTTTTCCGTGACTTTTTAGCACGTTTCAGGCCAGGGTGGCACCAAAAACCGCCTTCTACGGTACGTGCTGTCACGCCGTATGCGTGACATGCCCGCCCCCCCCCCCCACACACACAATTTCTACCCAGCCCCCCCCCCCACCCTTAACTAAGAATCATGGCTTAGCCACTGCGTTCAAATGGTTATCAGACACCAGCTGCCCTCAGATGGATCTACCTATCAGGTAGGTTTGATAAAGTAAGCTATTCTGTTTATTCAAACTAGTATGGACTGGAGAATTTGTCAATTTAAATTCATTAATTTGAAGTATACCGGTACTTAGCAATCCGTTACCCTATGGTTTGCAAAAAAATAGAGACTGACCCCCCCCCCCCCCCCCCCCCGGCTTAGCGGCCCATGGACTGATGTACAGACGCAAAAAGGAAAGGTTATAATGAACCTGACCGAGAGTTGTGTCTTACCCGGTATTACTCAGTGCGTGCATTTGAAGATTATTCGTGGCACTAGTTCTTCTAGGCCTGTCTTGGGCATGTGATTGTCTGTAGAACGGGGGAGGTGACTTTACCGCTCACACCATGGGTGGGTCACCCAAACGAGGCACGTGGAATTCTCAACATTTATTGATTTAACCTTCATTTTTTTTGTTACAGAATAATGGACAGCGAAGATCGCGAAGACAAGCTGACTGACGTCGAGTCAATGTTTCTCGACATAACTGACATGGGGGAGTTGACGATCCCATTCGGAGACTGTGATGTTTCTCACCCGGGAGTGTTGAGTGCTCAGTCAGATAATGCTGACAATGCGTCTGCGTTGAGTAAAGGTGTTTCGAACCGCGTCATCAAGGCATGCTAATTCGTTCCGACTGTGATGCCTAGTCTCGATTGTGGTACCTGTGTTCATATATCTGAACAGTTTTCGATATACCGGTATACCGCGGTATTTTTTTGAATACCGATACCGGTATTCAGTTTTGAATATCGTGCAGCCCTAATCAGTTCATAAATAGACTCTAGCCCGAGCCGTATTGACATGTGCACTTACTGTGTATAAGTAACACTGAACAAATCAAAGTTCATCTAATTTGCATAATTTCTGCACGAGAAAAAAACTCTTTTTTTCTGTGATGTATTCCATGTTACTAAACATTCATACAAAAATGTATTCAAATCAGAACTTTCATACAGAAGTTCTGTACAAAAAACTGATTGCGCTAATTTTGGTACAAAAAAGGCTGCTGGCGGCCATCTTGAATTTTGGACTGCACCCAAAAACACTCGATCTGGTCCCACAGTGATGACAAAGGTACCCAAGAAGTTTCGTAAAGATCGGTTCATTAATACAGCCCCTACCCCGAGCCGTATAGCAGTTGTGTACAAACTAGAGGCTCTACAGAGCCTGTAATCACTCGCCTGGAAATACATATAAAAATGTGATTTTCCGTAGGCTTTCCATGGTAACTATGAGCTGCAATTGTGGCCATGTTTTGCAAGATTACATCAACATTACATGAGGATCATTGGTAGAAGGTGTCCCAATCTTCAGTCATGTGAAGTTTCAAAACACTTGAATCCATCAAAAAGAATCATAGAATGTCTCTGGTGGCCATATTTTCCAATTAAAGGGAACAAAAAGAGGATCGTTTGCAGAGGGCCTCCTATAGACCATTCTTGCCAAGTTTTTGGTTCATGTCAGCTCAATTGTTCCAGAGAGAAGATGAAAATTTGATTTCCTCTAGTTTTTTTCTATAGTAACTATAAACCGCAATTGTGGCCATGTTTGCAATACGATCAACATTAAAACGAGAAACGTTGCTGGGGGGTGTCCCAGTTATCACACATACTAATCGGTCTCACGTTGTGATGTGCAATTCGACGCTGTGATGTTCTGTTCGGGCGTTGTGACGTGTTTTTTGATGAGAAAAGTCATCGTTGCGGCTGATTTTATCAATTTTCATTCAAATGGAGAGGTAAGAAACACAGCTTTTTACTTTATCAGTTAGACTGATGTTTCCCAATCCCAACCAGCTTACTTTCACGTACCAGATATTATCTCTCTTCGAATAATAGGGCTCACAAAATGCCTGGGTACAACTTCTCTGCATCGCCACTCGACTCAAAATCACCTACCTAGGTGACGCCCCATTGTTCTGACGCCAGGAAATGGCCCTTGTAGCCTAAAAAATATCCCTTCGATTTAAAAAAACTTACCTCGACAGATCCCGAATGCAGAATAACCCCAACACAGCCCGTCAAAGTGAACCACCCAGTTGTGAAAAGTGGCAACGGCGCTGTGATGTTAATGGCAACCACGCTGTGATGTTCATCATTTCTTAACCCAAATGAAAATTTGTAAGTAAAGGCTCTTTTTTTAAACGTCATTATACGTTTACCTTCAGTTTCATTGGTTGGTTCGTTCGTCGGTATCATCTACTTTGTTTTGTCATTGGTAACACACACGTTTTCGCTCACAAATCCACTGTTCGGATTGGCTACGAGTCAGGCCTTTTCGCATTTGACGATTTTCTTTTTGTTGGACTTGCTGGTGATGTGCAGGGACCGTTGACGCATTGAAAGGGGGTGGGGGCTCATCGCAGCACGCCAAAGGAGACAGCACGAGAGGGGCCCTCGTGTTATCCCCATTCGACGTCCGTCGTTGTGAAGGAGCCCCACTACCCATCCCCTTCTAAACGCCCGAAAAAGAGAGGGGGTTATCTCTCATTGGTGGGTGTTCGGATGGCTTCGGGGGAGGAAAATTTAATGTTTAAGCTCATAAGTTGCAATTTACGTCATTCTGAAGAAGAAAATGTTCTGCAGAAAGTATATTGATACCACTGGGCACAGGGAGGGCAAGACAGGGAGGGCAAGAGTCGTATACCAGGCGGTCAGAAGTTCCTGAGCTATGGGGAGGGGGCAACTCCGACTTACCCCTTGAATCCCGTCCAATCCACCTGGTCTAGCTTGATAACATTGTCTCCATAATTTTCGACATAGCAATGATATACTATCACGTAAACCAGCTACCACTCAGGCTGATGGCTCAAAAGAAGATTATCGGAGGTCGGAAGTGTTATGATTAAAGAAACATAGAACTGCGACTCGTCTTGTCGATGGCGCGCCCAAAGATTGCCCAGACATGAATTTATATCTTACTTCAGCGTATAAGAATGCATATTTTTTCCGTGACTTTTTAGCACGTTTCAGGCCAGGGTGGCACCAAAAACCGCCTTCTACGGTACGTGCTGTCACGCCGTATGCGTGACATGCCCGCCCCCCCCCCCCCCCACACACACAATTTCTACCCAGCCCCCCCCCCCCCCCCACCCTTAACTAAGAATCATGGCTTAGCCACTGCGTTCAAATGGTTATCAGACACCAGCTGCCCTCAGATGGATCTACCTATCAGGTAGGTTTGATAAAGTAAGCTATTCTGTTTATTCAAACTAGTATGGACTGGAGAATTTGTCAATTTAAATTCATTAATTTGAAGTATACCGGTACTTAGCAATCCGTTACCCTATGGTTTGCAAAAAAATAGAGACTGACCCCCCCCCCCCCCCCCCCCCCCGGCTGAGCGGCCCATGGACTGATGTACAGACGCAAAAAGGAAAGGTTATAATGAACCTGACCGAGAGTTGTGTCTTACCCGGTATTACTCAGTGCGTGCATTTGAAGATTATTCGTGGCACTAGTTCTTCTAGGCCTGTCTTGGGCATGTGATTGTCTGTAGAACGGGGGAGGTGACTTTACCGCTCACACCATGGGTGGGTCACCCAAACGAGGCACGTGGAATTCTCAACATTTATTGATTTAACCTTCATTTTTTTTGTTACAGAATAATGGACAGCGAAGATCGCGAAGACAAGCTGACTGACGTCGAGTCAATGTTTCTCGACATAACTGACATGGGGGAGTTGACGATCCCATTCGGAGACTGTGATGTTTCTCACCCGGGAGTGTTGAGTGCTCAGTCAGATAATGCTGACAATGCAGATAATGTTGTAGAATACCTGCCTATTGCCTCGTCAATGCCCATGGCTTCTTCAACCCCCAGAAAAGAAGTAGAAGAGGAGACCAAGTGGATTGGATGGGACCCAAGGGGGAAGTGGGGGTAGCCCCCTCCCCATAGCTCAGGAACTTCTGGCCACCTGGTATTCGACTCGTGCCCTCCCTCTGCCAAATGGTATCAAATACTTTCTGTGGAACATTTTCTTCTTCATAATGACGTAAATTGCAATTTATGAGCTTAAACATTCAATTTTCCTCCCCGAAGCCATCCGAACACCCACCAATGAGAGATAACCCCCTCTCTTTTTCGGGCGTTTAGAAGGGAGTGGGTAGTGGGGCTCCTTCACAATGACGGACGCCGAATGGGGATAACACGAGGGCCCCTCTCGTGCTGTCCCCTTTGACGTGTTGCGATGAGCCCCCACCCGGTTCCCTCTTCCAATGGGTCAGCGATCTCTGGACATCACTAGCAAGTCCAACAAAAGGAAAATCGTCAAATGCGAAAAGGCCTGACTCGTAGCCACTCGGAACAGTGGACTTGTGAGCGAAAACGTGTGTGTTACCAATGACAAAACAAAGTAGATGATACCGACGAACGAACCAACTAATGAAACTGAAGATAAACGTATAATGACGTTTAAAAAAAGTCTTTATTTACAAATTTTCATTTGGGTTAAGAAGTGATGAACATCACAGCGTCAGTTTTTTGTACAGAACTTCTCTATGAAAGTTCTGATTTGAATAAATTTCTGTATGAATGTTTAGTAACATGGAGCACATCAAATATAATACGGGTTTTTTTTCTCGCGCAGAAATTATGCAAATTAGATGAACTTTGATTTATAAAGTGCTACATATACACAGTAAGTGCACGTGTCAATACGGCTCGGGCTAGAGGCTGTATTTATGAACCGATCTTCACAAAACCTCTTGGGTACCTTTGTAATAATCTGGGGACGAGAACGAGTGTTTCTGGGTGCAGTCCAAAATTCAAGATGGCTGCCAGTGGCCATTTTGTACCGAAATTAGGTCATATCAGTTTTTTAGCTCACCTGGCCTAAAAGGCCATATCAGCTTTTCTCATCACTTGGTGTCGTCCGTCGGTCGGCGTCCGGCATCCGTAAACTTTTCACATTTTCATCTTCTTCTCTGTAACCGCTGAGCCGGTGTGAACCAAACTTGGCAGGAATGGTCTATGGGAGGTCCTCTACAAATGATCCTCATTTTGTTCCCGTCGGATGAAAAACATGGCTTCCAGAGGCATTCTTTGATTCTGGTTGGTGTATTTTCAAAAATCTTCTCCTCTGAACCTGCCACTTCAAGTGTTTCGAAACTTCATATAAATGATGACTGGGACCCCCTCTACCAATGATCCTCATTTAATGTTGATCGGGTTGTAAACATGGCCACAATCACGGCTTTTATTTACTATAGAAACTCTATGGGAAATCACATTTTCCTCTTCTTCTCTGGAAAAACCAAGGCGACGTGAAAACAAACCTGGCAGGGATAGTCTATGGGAGGTCATCTACAAACGATCCTCATTTTGTTCCCGTGGGTTGAAAAACATGGCCACCATGCTGGCGGCCATCTTGAATTTTGGACTGCACCCAAAAACACTCGTTCTCGTCCCACGGTGATAACAAAGGTACCCAAGAAGTTTCGTTAAGATTGTTTCATAAATACGGCCTCTAGCCCGAGCCGTATTGGTATTTGCAGTTACAGTGCTGAAAGTAACATTAAATAGAACAAAGTTAGTCTAATTGGCATAATTTATGCACGAGAAAAAACCCGTATATGTGATGTAGCCCATGGTACTAAACATTCACACAAAAATTATTCAAATCAGCGCTTTCATATGGAAGTTCTGCGCAAAAATCTGATTGCACCTAATTTTGTACAAAATGGCTGCCAGTGGCCATCTTGAATTTCAGACCGGACCCCAAAACACTCGTTCTCGTCTCACGGTGATAACAAAGGTACCCAAGAAGTTTCGTAAAGATCGGTTCATAAATACGGCCTTTAGCCTGAGCCGTGTGTACGGCACGACGGACGGACAGATGGCCAGACGGACAACGGGCCATGACAATACCTCGAATTTGGCTTTGCCAAAGTTGAGCTGAAAATGAGGCTAGTGGTTGTAGCTGAAGAAGCAGTAATAGAATCAGCAGGGCCTAATGCCAGAACCATAGAGATCCATAACAAAGGTGATGAGGGCTGCTTCGTGGCTATGAAAACCAAACAAACGATGTCGGCTATGTGCTGGTTTGTTGCGGAATAGAAGGAGAATGATATACAACCACATCTGTGGAACTATTTTGGATGGTAATCTTTTGAATACTACCTTCTCAAATATCTCGCGGCCATGTCGAGGTGTAGTGTACAGGATTTGGGCATAACTGTCGAACAAATCGCCCTTTGAGTGCAACAGGACACCATCTACAATGCCTTACCATTGCAGATGGCACCTCGTTGCACTCAAGAGGTGAAATACAGATATTGACTTTTTTCGTTAGCTCACCTGACTGAAAGTCATTTGGAGCTTAAGTGATCACTTTCTATCCATCGTCCGCCTGTCCGGCGTGAACTTTACATGATCGACTTCTCCTCATAAACCACTGGGCCAAATTTGATTCACACGTTCCTTATCATATGTCAATTCAAGTTTGTTAAAATAAAGTTGCCATGCCTACACTCAGAGGGGCATAATGCTGTTAGCACCCCACATTTGTTTTTAAAATTAAAAAATCTTCTCCAGACCTACCAATCAAGAGTCTTTTGATACTTGGTATACAACATCCTTAGAGGGGACAGATTCGGATTTGTTCGATGCAAGTCGCTGGGTTCATTATTGGCCTCCTTATGGGAATCTGAATTTCAAGTTAGTGTTGTATGAGGAAATGTATTTAAAAATCTTCTTCACATCTACCAGGCAGAATCAAAGGGAGGCAGCTTGGAGTTTGTTCAAACCAAGTCCTGGGAATCACATTTGGGCTCCCTGTAAGAGCCCGAAATTTAAATTGGTACAATATGAAGAATATTCTTTAAAAATCTTCAGATCCATTAGTAAGAATCTTTTGATATTGGATATGTAGCATCCTAAGTGTGGTGAGGTTCAAGTTTGTTCTTCGGATCTATGTGTCAGAATCTTTTGATGATTGGTATAGTGCATCCTTAAGAGGGTCATGTTCAGTTTTGTTCAAATCAAGTCCTTGGGGTCAGTCAAATGGGAATTCGAACTTTGTCATAGTGCATTATGAGGAATGTTATTTAAAAATCTTCCTTTTCAGTTCTCCAGGTCAGAATCTTTTGATATTTGATATGCAGCAACTTAGGATGTTCAGATTCAAGTTTGTTCAAATAAAGTCCCGGGGTTCATATTTGGACTCCATATGGGAACCTGAATTTGAACTTGGTGCAATATGAGGGAATTTATTTAAAAAATTATCGTCTTGAGATCTACCAGTTAAAGTCTCTTAATATCTGGTATATGACAACTTTATGGTGGTCAGCTTTAGGTTTGTCCACATCAAATACCTGGAGTTCTATTTGGGCTCTCTGTGGAAGACCGAATTTTAAAGTAGTGTAATATGAGGAATATTCTTTAAATAAAATATCGTCTTCTTCAGATCCACCTGTCAGAATCTTTTGATATTGGGTATGTAGCAACCAACCTTAGTGGGGTGAGATTCAAGTTTGTTCAAATCAAGTTCTTGGGTTCATATTTGGGCTCTCTATAGGAACCCGAATTTTAACTCAGTCCAAGATGATATTTTTTTTAATTAAAATCTTCTTCTTCGGGACTATGTGCCAGAATCTTTTGATAATTGGTATAGAGCATCCATAGGAGGTTCAGATTCAAGTTTGTTAAAATCAAGTCCCTGTCTTCTTATTTGGGCTCCCTGTAGGAACCCAGATTTTACTTGGTGCAATATGGGGAAGTTTATTTAAAGGTCTTTTTCTTCTGATCTACCAGTCAGAATCTATCTATTGGTATACTGCAGCTTTAAGGGGGTGGGCAGCTGAAAGTTTGTTCAAATTAAGTTCCTGGAGTGGTATTTGGGCTTCCTGGGAGAACCTGAATTTCAACTTTGTGTAATATGTGAAAGATTTTTTATGTGTACCCATACTATGTATGGTACACATAATGCCGGCATCCGGGGTGGCCATCTGTCGTTCGTCCATCCTTTGTCCGTCTGTCAGTCTGTCCGTCCGTCAGGCGTCCGTATCCATTTCATTGGCATTCGATAATTTGAAAAATATTGCTTGGATTGTCAAGTTACTTTATATGTGTGTTCAGGTTACTGATGTGCCGAGCTGTATAGTTTTTGGTGTAAATCTGATAATTTGATCCTGAGATATTAACTCTTTATCCTTCAAACTGCGAATTCTTCCAATCCCTTTGGCAAGAAGATAACTAAAAAAATATCAATCCAATTGTCATGTTACTTTTATATATCTTCAGGTTACTGATGTTCCGAGCTGTATAGTTTTTGGTGTAAATCTGTTATTTTGATCCTGAGATATTAACCCTTTATCCATCAAATTGAAAATTCCTCCAATCACTTTGGCATTTGATAACTTGAAAAATATTGCTTGGATTGTCAAGTTACTTTATATTTGTGTTCAGGTTACTGATGTGCCGAGCTGTATAGTTTTTGGTGTAAATCTAATAATTTGATCCTCAGATATTAACCCTTTATTCTTCAAATTGAACATTCTTCCAACCCCTTTTGGCATTCGATAACTTGAAAAATATTGCTCGGAGTGTCTAGTTACTTTATATTTGTGTTCAGGTTACTGATTTGCCGAGCTGTATAGTTTTTGGTGTAAATCTGATGATTTGATCCTGAGATATTAACACTTTATCCTTCAAATTGAAAATTCCTCCAATCCCTTTGGCATTCGATAACTTGAAAAATATTGCTTGGAGTGTCAAGTTACTTTATATTTGTGTTCAAGTTACTGATGTGCCGAGCTGTATAGTTTTTGGTGTAAAACTGATAATTTGATCCTGAGATATTAACCCTTTATTCTGCAAACTGAAAATTCCTCCAATCCCTTTGGCATTCGATAACTTGAAAAATACTGCTTGGATTGTCTAGTTATTTATTTATTGTTGTTGAAGGTCACATACTTCTGCACAATGGCTAATCATGACCACAACATGGAGATAAAGTCAAGGTCAGTCAATCGTTTATACCCCATGTTGCCTATTTTAGAGGACTTGCACCCCAAGCATTAGTGACTGGGTCCTATTTTACCAGTGAAACAGAGCTTGTTTACCACAGTAAACAAGCACTGCTTCACTTCCCGGGGTTCCCACGGGGGGATTGTCTAGTTACTTTATATTTGTGTTCAGGTTACTGATTTGCCGAGCTGTATAGTTTTGGGTGTAAATCTGATAATTTGATCCTGAGATATTAACCCTTTATCCTTCAAATTGAAAATTCCTCCAATCTCTTTGGCATTCGATAACTTGAAAAATATTGCTAGGATTGTCAAGTTACTTTATATTTGTGTTCAGGTTACTGATGTGCCGAGCTGTATAGTTTTTGGTGTAAATCTGTTATTTTGATCCTGAGATATTAACCCTTTATCCTTCAAATTGAAAATTCCTCCAATCCCTTTGGCATTCGATAATTTGAAAAATATTGCTTGGATTGTCAAGTTACTTTATATTTGTGTTCAGGTTACTGATGTGCAGAGCTGTATAGTTTTTGGTGTAAATCTGATAATCTGATCCTGAGATATAAACCCTTTATCCTTCAAATTGAAAATTCCTCCAATCCCTTTGGCATGAAATAACTCAAAAAATATCAATCCGATTGTCATGTTACTTCACATATGTGTTTAGGTTACTGATGTGCCGAGCTGTATAGTTTTTGGTGTAAATCTGATAATTTGATCCTGTGATATTAACCCTTTATCCTTCAAATTGAGAACTCCTCCAATCCATTTCTTCGGCATGCGATAACTCAATAAATATTAATCCATTTCTATATGTACCCATACCATGTATGGTGTACATAATGTCGGCATCCAGGGTGACCCTCCGTCATACAGGTTGCTACTAGTTGCACGGATGGGTACACATCTGACGATTTCATCAGCCTATTTTTAATATCTTCTTCTTCAGATCCACCAGTCAGAATCTTTTGATGATAGGTATAGAGCATGTTTAGGGGGGATTCAAGTTTGTTCAAACCAAGTCCCTGGGGTCATATGTGGGCTTCCTATGGGATGTCGGAACTTTAACTTGCAATATGCGGAATATTCTTTAAAAATCTTCTCCATCATACCTACGAGTCCGAATATTTTGATTTGCAGTATCCTTAGGAGGTTCAGATTAAATTTTGGAAGCCCAAATTGTAACTTAGTGCAATGTGAGGAATCCTCTTTAACCCTTTACAGAACGAATCGCCCACATCCGCCAGCGTAATATGCAAATTCAGCAGCTGAAAAAATATTATTTTTCGAAAACTTTCAACAAAACAATATCGCCGAGCTCGTTCCAAAGAGGGGTCACATGATATGGTTTTGTTGAAATTTTTTGATATTTAAAATAATAAATTTTGAAATCGTCTGCATTGGGTAAAGGGTTAAAAACCTTTTTTTCAGATCTCCCAGTCAGAATCTTTTGATATTTGGTTTGCAATATCCTTAGTAGGGTCAGATTCCAATTTAGAGGTAGGTTCGTTTTGTTTCTTGGGGGGGGGGGGGGGGGGGGGGGGGGGGCTCTCCTTGGTTTAAGGATCGAAATGGGGAGAGCTTTTGCATGTGTCCGAGTCTTGGTATGCAGTGGCGAATGTTAGTTAGAGACACTTGTGACAGATCAATAGTATAAGCAAACAAATTTCTATTCTGTTGGCACCCAAAACATGATACTTATCGGAAATTCAGTCTAAAAACAAACAATATGACCAAAATATTATTTTCTTCTCTTTTGCAAAAGAATAATCCAGACAAGGGCCTCAAAAAATTTCTCCATTGAGCAAGAAAATTCCCGCCTGCCCGTTCAATAGATCTATGCTGCCAGCAGTTGAAAGAGCACCTAAACGGGAAAGTTATGTCAGCTTGTACAAAACGTGGGGTATGATTTAAGAAAAGGCGAAGATCTTCATTGATGCTGTATATAGGTGTAGGTGATTGGAAAGTGTATCTGCAATAGGTGTATGATCAAGTGCTGGTATGGAGTTGTTGAGACTGGGATAGAAGAGGGTTATCATAAGTAATGATAAAGGTGCCAGGAGGTGTGATAATAGGGTATGCGGACCCTCATGCATGCTTCAGAATCATGTGAACAGGAGAATTGGTTGTCCACAAAAACATTCCATGCATGCATGCAGTTTGAGTGTAGTCTAAATGAGTTAAAATGCGGTGGGGGAGGGTGCATGTGAGGGGTAGGAGTGTGTTCCCCAAAATTTGTAAATGTTTTCCTTGTGTATTTCTCAGAGATAATGTGCTAAAATATCTCACAACTGTGTATGCCTTTTTTCACATTCTGAAAGGGGTGTGTAACAACCGGCAAGGGTTGTGTGTGGCCGGGGTGCTTTAGTTTATTCTGCAGTGTGTCATCTGCTTGCCCTTATTAATTTGTTATTCGCACAAAACATTGTGCATAATGTGGTGAAAGAGTAAGGCCTAATTCCCCAAACTGAAAAGGTTCAAATGGTGACACAACAGGTACTGATGACGAATGGAGAAACAAAATAAGACAGTAGCAATTATTTATCTGATCAGCTTCCACTGATCAGTTTAGTAGCACAGTGGAGCCCACTTAATTATATATCTCTTAATTGAATAATCCTGTTAATTGAATATAATTTCTCAACACAAAACGATTTACCATACCTCCAGTACAAATTTGGCCTGTTAATTGCATGTAGGTTATAGAGTAAACTCCTGTTAATTGAATGAAAGTGTCAATGACACTGTAGCTCAACTTGTCAAGACATGTACATGTATAGTATGTGACACAGCAATGACAAAGATCTAGGTAATGACCTGATAACAAAGGTACATATAAAGTATTGTAACGGTCTGTACATAAATACTGACCGTTGCCTGTAACAAATGTATAGGTAAAGTATTGTAAAGGTGGGTGACAGTCAGATGCTAAACTAGAAAAGAAATCTTTGAGTCCCAGAGTGGGTCTGACTGAACCCCAAAATATTTGTTCTCATAGCACAGTGATAACAAAGGCACCCCAAAACACACTCATTCCTGTCCCAAGGTGAAAAAAAAGGTACCCAAGAAGTTTCGTGAAGATCAGTTCACAAATACGAGCTGTAAAGAAGTTGTGACAAAAAACTGATTGGACCGAATTTCGGTACAAAATCAGGGTTCCCCCAGGTTAAAATTTTTGAAATTCAAGGCCATTCCAGGCCATTTCTCGGCAATTTTCGTGGATTTTCAAGGCCCCCATTTGTGAAATTCAAGGCTTTTCAAGGCCAAGGCTGGCAAAGTACCCTAAATTATCAGATAACGACTAGAAACTTTCTCTTATATTTCCCTTTGTTTGTAATTCTAACACTTGACATCATTTCTTGGAAAACTCTTTCTGAAAGCTATCCAAGCAATGATATCACTGATTAGAATTAGTGAGCCTGAGAAAGACATTTTCTTGTGTTTATCCTACAACTGCAGTGTAATTACCAGGTGGCACAATAGCTATGTCTCTTGTACATGTACCGCTATTCTAACTGAATACTTATTGAATGCAAATGAATTGATGTCATCCTTTCTCCCAATGAGTAAACTACATGTTACATGTAAATGACACATTTCGTAACCCACAATGTCTCCGGAAATGTCATTCGAAAAGCAAAATGTAATTCCATTGTGGGGAAGTGTACCTTCCAACAAGCTTGGATTAAATCAACGGCATACTGTAACTGGTTACTGCCTGTTGCAGTTGAACGGTATTCAGCTAAATGCAGTAAGTGTCGAAAAAGTTTTTAATGTTTCATACATGGGCGAATCATCCTTAAAATCGCACATGTTAACATTTGAGGTGAATAAGACAATAACACTTTCATTTGGAAATCCAAACTCGGAATCCACCGTGATGGCGACTGCCCGTGCCAGGACTTTAAGATGACGTTGTGGCAAATTCATCAGACATATATGCTTCGGAAATACTCAAATAGTTCAACTGAACAATCATCCATTTGTAATATTTTCAATATGAATAAATTATCCACGCACGTGCGCTCAGCATTCGAACAGGCAGAATTTACAATAAATCTTCCCATTGGCTTAAATATACACCATTGTGCTCGCCCACATCAATAGCAACCATTCACAATGCTTGATTCAAAGGACTTCAGTGTCAAATCACTGCAAAGTTCTATCAATAATGCACGCATTGGCACTGCCGTAAATACTCTAAAATATGACCGGATTAATAAACCACACAGTTACATTTGCTGTAAATGCCGTAAAATATGTTCGGATTAAATTACGCATCACAAAATTCTCAGATTTTCCAGGCTTTTCAAGGCTCCCATTGGAAATTCAAGGCTTTCAAGGCCTTGAATGACCTTTTGACAAATTCCAGGCTTTTCCAGGTTTTCAAGGCCTCGTGGGAACCCTGAAAATGGCCACTGGCAGCCATCTTGAATTTTGGACCGCACTCAGAAACACTCGTTCTCGTCCCAAGGTGATAACAAAGGTATCCAAGAAGTTTCGTGAAGATCGGTTGATAAATACAGTCTCTAGCCCGAGCTGTATTGACATGTGCACTTACAGTGTATAAGTAGCACTAAATAAATCAAAATTCATCTAATTTGCATAATTTTTGCACGAGAAAAAAACCTGTAATGTATGTGATGTATTCCATTTTACTAAACATTCACACAAAAATTTATTCAAATCGGAACTTTCAAACAGAAGTTCTGTACAAAAGACTGACTGCACTAATTTTGGTACAAAATGGCTGTGGTGGCCATCTTGAATTTCGGACCACACCCAAAAACACTCGTTCTCATCCCACGGTGATAACAAAGGTACCCAAGAAGTTTCATAAAGATCGGTTCATAAATACGGCCTCTAGCCTGAGCTGTATAGAAGTTGTGTACAAAAAAATGATTAGACCGAGCTTCGGTACAAAATGGCTACTGGCAGCCATCTTGAATTTTGGACCACACTCAGAAACACTCGTTCTTGTCCCAAGGTGATAACAGAGGTACCCAAGAAGTTTCATGAAGATCGGTTGATAAATACAGCCTCTAGCCCGAGCCGTATTGACATGTGTACTTACTGTGTGTAAGTAGCACTGAAAAAATCAAAGTTCATCTAATTTGCATAATTTCTGCATGAGAAAAAAACCCGTATATCATATGTGATGTATCCCATGGTACTAAACATTCACACAAAAATTTTTTCAAATCAGCGCTTTCATATGGAAGTTCTGTGCAAAAATCTGATTGCACCTAGTTTTGAATAAAATGGCTGCCATCGGCCATCTTGAATTTCGGACCGCACCCCAAAACACTCGTTCTTGTCCCACGGTGATACCAAAGGTACCCAAGAAGTTTTGTAAAGATCAGTTTATAAATACGGCCTCTAGCCCGAGCCGTATTGGCATTTGCACTTACAGTGCTGAAAGTAACACTAAATACATCAAAGTTAGTCTAATTTGCATAATTTACGTACAAGAAAAAACCTCGTATTATATGTGATGTATCCCATGATACTAAACATTCATACAAAAAATTATTCAAATCAGCGCTTTCATATGGAAGTTCTGCGCAAAAATCTGATTTCACCTAAGTCTGTACAAAATGGCCGCCAGCGGCCAACTTGAATTTTGGATTGGACCCAAAAACACTCGTTCTCGGCCCACGGTCATAACAAAGGTACCCAAGAAGTTTCGTAAAGATCGGTTCATAAATACAGCCTCTAGCCTGAGCTGTATTGAATTGTTGACGGACAGACGGATGACTGGCCATGGCATAAGCTCAAATTTGGCTTTGCCAAAGTTGAGCTAATAAATGAAAGTATCAATGACACTGTAGCTCAACTTGTCAAGACAAAGACATGTACATGTATAGTATGTGACACAGCAATGACAAACATCTAGGTAATGACCTGATAACAAAGGTACATATAAAGTATTGTAACGGTCTGTACATAAATACTGACCGTTGCCTTTAACAAATGTATAGGTAAAGTATTGTAAAGGTGGGTGACAGTCAGATGCTAAACTAGAAAAAAATCTTTGAGTCCCAGAGTAGGTCTGACTGAACCCCAAAATATTTGTTCTCATAGCACAGTGATAACAAAGGCACCCCAAAACACACTTGTTCCTGTCCCAAGCTGAAGACAAAAGTACCCAAGAAGTTTTGTGAAGATCAGTTCATAAATACGAGCTGTATAGAAGTTGTGACAAAAAACTGATTGGACCTAATTTCGGTACAAAATGGCCACTGGCAGCCATCTTGAATTTTGGACCGTACCCAGAAACACTCATTCTAATCCCAAGGTGATAACAAAGGTACCCAAGAAGTTTTGTGAAGATCGATTCATAAATACAGCCTCTACCCTGAGCCGTATTGACATGAGTGCTTACATTGTTTAAGTAGCACTGAATAAATCAAAGTTCATCTAATTTGCATAATTTCTGCATGAAAAAAAACCCCTTAGAATATGTGATGTATTCCATGTTACTAAACATTCATACAAAAATTTATTCAAATCAGAACTTTCATACAGAAGTTCTGTACAAAAGACTGATTGCACTAATTTTGGTACAAAATGGCTGCTGGTGGCCATCTTGAATTTCGGACCACACCCCAAAACACTCGCTCTCATCCCACGGTGATAACAAAGGTACCCAAGAAGTTTCGTAAGATTGGTTCATAAATATGGCCTCTAGTCTGAGCTGTATAGAAGTTGTGTACAAAAAACTGATTAGACCTAATTTCGGTACAAAATGGCCACTGGCAGCCATCTTGAATTTTAGACCGCACCCAGAAACACTCGTTCTCGTCCCAAGGTGATAACAAAGGTACCCAAGACATTTCGTGAAGATCAGTTCATAAATACAGACTCGAGTCTGAGCCGTATTGACGTGTACTTACTGTGTGTAAGTCGCACTGAAAAAATCAAAGTTCATCTAATTTGCATAATTTCTGCACGAGAAAAAAACTCGTATTATATGTGATGTATCCCATGGTACTAAACATTCACACAAAAAATTATTCAAATCAGCGCTTTCATATGGAAGTTCTGTGCACAAATCTGATTGCACCTAATTTTGTACAAAATGGCTGCCATCGGCCATCTTGAATTTCGGACCGGACCCCAAAACACTCGTTCTCGTCCCACGGTGATACCAAAGGTACCCAAGAAGTTTCGTAAAGATCGGTTCATAAATACGGCCTCTAGCCCGAGCCGTATTGGCATTTGCACTTACAGTGCTGAAAGTAACCCCAAAAAACATCAAAATTAGTCTAATTTGCACAATTTACGCACGAGAAAAAAACCCGTATTATATGTGATGTATCCCATGGTACTAAACATTCATACAAAAAATTATTCAAATCAGAGCTTTCATATGGAAGTTCTGTACAAAAAACAGATTTCTGCATCGTCGGTACAAAATGGCGGCTGGCAGCCATCTTGAATTTCGGACCGCACCCAAAAACACTCTTTCTTGTCCCACAGTCATAACAAAGGTACACAAGAAGTTTCGTAAAGATCAGTTCATAAATACGGCCTCTAGCCCGAGCCGTATCCAATTGTTGACGTACGGACAGACAGACGGCCAGACAGACGACGGGCCATGACAAAAGCTCAAATTTGGCTTCGCCAAAGTTGAGCTAAAAATCTTGTCGCGAAATTACCTTGACTCTCCCCAGTTTTCCTTTGTTTATATACCTATTTGGCCTTAATACATCCAATACATGCATTTAATCTTTTACATCTTGTTGGAGATCATTTCAAATATTTGACAATTTACACTATAAACTCTACTTTTTGTGGACCCAGTAGCTCTGTCTTAAGAAGGAATACATTTGTGTGTCACGGAGCTCTGTCAAACAAGATATTATAAATTATTATGATGAATTGACGGTAACATGGTCTGAGGTTTGTGGCTTGGAGCTTATGTTCAACAGACGCGAAGTGTCGAGGTTGAACATACGCTCCGAGCCGCAAACCTCAGACCATGTTACCGTCAACTCATCACAATAATGTATATGTTCCAATAAGATATTACCCATAGCCTAAAACCGACATCGATGATACACGAGAGGCTTATTTACTAAACTTGTGATCGTTAAAAGTTGCCTTGTTCAAGGCAACTTTTAACTACCACAAGTTTAGTACATAAACCTCTCATGTATCCACGACGGCACTTGATATATACTGGTGCAGCTTGAGTTAAATTCTCATACCAACCTGGGCTTTTCCGGTGCAACTTTTTTGGTGCAAAATTTCGGCATCATTCAGACTGCATTATGGTAATGGTAAACGTACTGCATATATAGTATGCTGTGGTATGTATAGTGATAAATGTGCACTCAGGGCTCTGGGTATATAGTATGGGTATGTGATGGGAAATTGATGGGGAAGTTGGGGTTTCTTGAAAGTTTCCCCTGCGAAATGGTTGACAGTATCGATGTTGTGACATTATAGAAACGTTGACCGCTGTTGTTGTCCACTGTACATTCTGACATTACATTGTTCGGGTCATGATGTGTTGGGCTTCTCATATGGAAGTGATATGGTAGTAGCAGTATATTCCCCTGTAGGTCCCCTGTTAGACCGTAATACTACTATCGACCTAATTGAAATGGCCCTTAATATTTATTTACTGGGGTTTAATGACACTTTTGACAGCCACGGTCACCCTGTGATGGACAGTTTTATGGGTGGAGGAAGCCAGAGTATCTGGAGAGAACCACTGAACAATGGCACGCAACTGTCTGACTCCCCAATGTACTACTAACTCCGTGCAAGCAGGGTTCTCACACAAGAATAATGCAATGAGCATGAAACGCAAACTTGATCTGTAAGTCATCGTTCTATAGTAGTTTACCAAAAATGAAATCATTCCGTTGATGCGTTTCCAAAAAAACTCCGGAAAACTGATATTTTGGTGCTTTTTCCCATATTTCCAAGGGCCGTAACTCACACAAGAATAATGCAATCAGCATGAAACTCAAACTTGATGTCATTGTTCTATAGTAGTTTACCAAAAATGAAATCATTCCGTTGAAGCGTTTTCAAAAAAAACTCCGGAAAACTAAAGTGTGAGTGACAGACTGACGGTTGGACAGAGTGCAAACCTATAGTCCCCTCTGGCGACTAAAAAGCTTCAATGAACTTTGTGTAAAATGCCCAGCCCCTTTTCTTTGAAAGTATAAAATAGAATCATTTTTGTGCCACTGCCTAATTTCTGACAAAACCTCATTTTCCGTATCTATGCGGCCGGATAAATAAATGACGCATTTCAAAAATCTCTGTTAAAACATTTGCCAGGGAATGGCTTTCTCCTTCTGTATCGACACCATTGAATTTATACATTATGCATTACATGTGTTTCAACAAGAGAGTTTTTTCTGAGTTTTTACTTTCAATAAAAAATATCTGAATATCAATTATTTCATTCCTCCATTAATATTTCCTCTTATTCTCACGCATACACAAATTTTTTTCATAGTATACATAAACAGAAACTCATGAAATAAACTGCAGTGGCCTAGATTGACCTTAGTGTTTAAGGTAAATTTGAGCATTTACGATAAAACCATGACAAGACAGTGTAAAGTCAAGATTAGCCAATTGTTCGTACCGATGGACGGGGAGAGGGAGGGAGAGCCCAGGAAAGTAACCCTGGGGCCCAGAACTTTGGGGAGTCCAGAATTCTTGGGTCAGGCCTGAGCCCCCACAAAGTTCTGACTCCTGTGCCATGTCTGCCCCTCCCCCCCCCCCCATTCCCCAAGCGAGATAGCACGATAAGTTCTTGTTGTATTTCAAAACTAGTTTCCACTCATGTAAAGAAGGAATGGGAGTGCCCCGTGAAGATGCTCAATCTGTTAACCCTTTACCTAATACGAAAGGCAGACGACACTTGGAAACAAAATTATTGAATAACTAAAAATTTTCATTTTTTTGTCTCGAAAACATAGCTTATGACACCTCATTGGAACGAGCTCAATGAGCTCATTCCAATGAGGGGTCATAAGCTGTGTTTTAAAAGACGAAAATGAAAAAAAATAACTAAAATTGCATAGTGATTTTTGTAAATAGCTCTGGCCGGTTTTGGCCATTACATTGGGTAAAGGGTTAATAGACTGTTATCTATATACATATGCATCAGATGCGGTGTTAAGCGGGTTTCCTAAACATTCCTACAATAGCATCAGGCATTGATTACCAGGTCCTATTACTACAATAAAACAGGACCTGTTTACCATAGCAAGCAGCACTGCTCTAACACCAGTGCCAGAAACATGTTGAAAAATGTTCAGGGAACTTGAGAGTGATTTTCAGATGGATTGCAGAGAAAAGTTTGTGTGAGAATACTCAAGAAGAACTAGCATTTTTTCTGCCCATGGACAGCCACTGGCACCAGGATGCACACCCAGCAGGGTATTTGATGACTGGATTCGCATCGCACAATGCTGTAGAAAAATGTCCAAATGCTAACCATTTTTCTTTCATATTGGCTTTATATTCACTTTTTGAAACCAAGATAGAAACTGCTAATCAAATTTTACCCTGCCCAGTGGTTCATGAGCTAAAAAATTGAGAATGCTTTTATGCCATATTAAATGAAAGTGTCAATGACACTGTAGCTCAACTTGACAATCTTGAACTTGGTAAGTTATAAATGAAATGGCAAAATTGAAGATCATTGGTACCAATGTTATTTTTTTTGCCAGTGGCAACATTTTTTGACAGAAACCCAAAGAAAATTGATAGCTCCCATCTAGAGGCCTCCCCAAACAAGCATGCCAGGTTTCAAAGCAATCCGATCATAAATGTGACCTGTAGGGTGTACAAAAGGGAAATATTGTGGTCTGACAAGACTAAGTTCTAAGAACGTTGGCCGTGGCAACATTTTTTGACAGAAATGGAAGAAAATCGATAGCTCCCATCTAGAGGTCACCGTAAATAAGCATACCAAACAAGCATGCCAGGTTTCAAAGCAATCTAATCATAAATGTGCCCTATAGGGTGAGCCAAAGGGAAATATTGTGGTCTGACTAAACTAAGTTCTAAGAATGTTGGCTGCAGCAACATTTTTTTATGGAAATTGAAGAAAATCGATAGCTCCCATCTAGAGGTCACCCCAAACAAGCATGCCAGGTTTCAAAGCAATCCGATCATAAATGTGACCTGTAGGGTGTGCCAAAGGGAAATATTGAGTCTTCTGACTAAACTAAGTTCTAAGAACGTTGGCCGCGGCAACATTTTTTGACGGAAATTGAAGAAAATCGATAGCTCCCATCTAGAGGTCTCCCCAAACAAGCATACCAGGTTTCAAAGCAATCAAATCATAAATGTGCCCTGTAGGGTGTGCCAAAGGGAAATATTGTGGTCTGACTAAACCGAGTTCTAAAAACTTTGGCCGCGGCAACATTTTTTTACGGAAATCGAAGAAAATCGATAGCTCCCATCTAGAGGTCACCCCAAACAAGCATGCCAGGTTTCAAAGCAATCCGATCATAAATGTACCCTGTAGGGTGTGCCAAAGGGAAATATTGAGTCTTCTGACTAAACTAAGTTTTAAGAACGTTGGCCGCGGCAACATTTTTTGACAGAAATTGAAGAAAATCGATAGCTCCCATCTAGAGGTCTCCCCAAACAAGCATACCAGGTTTCAAAGCAATCCAATCATGAATGTGTCCTGTAGGGTGTGCCAAAGGGAAATATTGAGGTCTGACTAAACTAAGTTCTACGAACAATGGCCGTGGCAACATTTTTTGCCGGAAATTGAAGAAAATCGATAGCTCCCATCTAGAGGTCACCCTAAATAAGCGTACCAGGCTTCAAAGCAATGAAATCATAAATGTGCCCTGTAGGGTGTGCCAAAGGGAAATATTGTGGTTTGACTAAACTAAGTTCTAAGAACGTTGGCCGCGGCAACATTTTTTGACGGAAATTGAAGAAAATCGCTAGCTCCCATCTAGAGGTCACCCCAAACAAGCATACCAAGTTTCAAAGTAATCTGATCATAAATGCGACCTGTGAGGTGTGCCAAAGGAAATTGTGGACGTACATACTAACATACTAACGTACGTACGTACGTACGTACGTACGTACATACGCCGACAGACGAGAAGTGATGGCAATAGCTCAGCTTGACTTTGTCAAGTTGAGCTAAAAATTATGAAAAATTATTTACTGGGCTGAAAAGCAATCAGAGTCTTCGTTTTCTTCAAGAACACCTCTCTACCCACGTCTCCCCCCCCCCCCCCCCCCCCCCCCCCCCCCACTTTTTTTCACTGGTTGAGTGCTAAATTATTTTTCAAAGGGGATTTGAAACATGGGTATTTTTTTTTAAAGATAGCAGGCTACCAGCAAGGGTAGCCTTAATTTATTAAGATTTTGTTCATAAATATGTTGTTATAATTTATTGGAGAGTGCCAACAGGCACTCTCCAATAAATTGTAACCAAACAATTTTATATAATTTTGTTTTCTCTCACTGGTGAGCAAACACCAAGATAATATTTACAGTGTGGAATTTTTCAGAAGAGCCATGATAGTGGCTTCTTGCACTCAACCAGTTAATTCCATTTGGAACTTTCTGTGAATAGAAGTCCCAACAGTGAACTCGTACAACAGAATAAAAAGCTGTCTTAGAGACTATTCGAATATAAATTTATGTTGTTTTATTCCTTTTCATACATTTTATTCATCGATATAAAGACAACTTAAATGAAGGTGGAATTTTAAAAAAGAACATCTTAAGTCACCAATTTCAGCTCTCACTCTCGTAAAGTTGACCATGAAGCTCAGATTGTGATGAATAAAACATAAAAATAGGTGAAGTGAAATATATATTATAAAAGACTCTTTTATTTAATATACTTGCCCAAAAAAGAAAGTGTGCATTGCAGAAATTGATCAAACTCAAAAAAAATAATTTTGTAGGTGTAAAGAGTGTTAACATGTTCATGAATAAGTTATATTGAACACAAAAACAGCTTTCGCCGTTAAAATTGCATTAACGTTAAATGACGTGCTGCACGTTTGTGAAAAGGCATGTTTTGCACGTGGAGAGTCTGAAAATTCATGCAACAGTGTGAATCCTTGGGTATTTAGACACTAAAGTAAGGCCTTCCTATCGTTCACATTCAAACTTGCGCTGCTGTTAAAACGACTCCACATTAGCATGCCAAGATTGACAATGAATCAACGTCTCCTTGCCCTGGGTATGATTAGAGCTGGCAGAACACACAGAGAGGATGCCCAGCATTTGAACTGCCACCGTAACACTGTAGACAGGCTAGTCCATCGACATGCACAACATGATGACGTTCGAGACCGACCCCGCTCCGGGAGACCCCCGAGTTACCACCCCTGCACAAGATCGGTATATCCGTGTCGTCCATCTCCGGAACCGGCAACAAACGGCAACGACGACAGCCAGGGACATCCCTAACCTGAGACGGATACATCCTCAAACAGTAATCAACCGGCTGAGAGAATACGGCTTATGTCCTCGAAGACCTGCAATTCATCCGATTTTGACATTACGTCATCGTCGTGCTTGACTGCAGTGGTGTAGACAACATCTCAGGCATCCCTTACACTGGTGGCAACGTGTTTTATTCACAGATGAATGTCGTTTCCATCTTACATCATCAGATGCCCCCCAGAGAATGTACAGACGTCGAAACGAACGCTACGCAGATCCATGTGTCGTGGTGCGAAACCGTTATGGGGGAGGGTCTCTCATGGTGTGGGGTGGCATCACTGCCCGTAACAGAACTGAGCTGCTCATTATTGATGGCAATCTCAATGCAGCCATATATCGTGATGAAGTGCTTACACCTGTTGTTGTCCCATTTCTGCATTGTCACGGCCCCGGCGTCATTCTACAGCAATACAATGCCCGACCCCACGCAGTTCGTGTTGTTCAACAGTATCTGCAGCAACAACAAGTGGATGTTCTTCCATGGCCCGCAAATTCCCCCGATATCTCACCCATTGAGCATGTATGGGACGAAATGAAACGTCAGCTACGCCGGCTTCCCCACCGTCAATGCTTGTGGAACTCCAAAGACAGCTTATAAGAATATGGAACAACATCCCACAACACTTCCATGCTAACTTGTTCGCTTCCATGAGGCGTAGATGCACAGTAGTCGATGCAGATGGAGGTCATACCAGATATTGAGTGTGTGACTTTTGTGTTTGACCCTTAGTGTCTTTGACTCTCCATGGCACCAAGAGTATTCGTCGTAGCGTAATGAAATTTCTCGTGTTGATCACAAATTGATTCATCTGTGATTGAATAAAATGTCCATGAATGAAAATGATATATATCCTTTTTTAGTGTTATTTTTTAGCATGCACACTTTCTTTTTTGGGAGAGTATATATTTCACTTGTATCCATATTTTTTGTTTTGTTTGATATAATCAGAGCTTCAAATGCCTGTGATTTGACACTGAACATCTCAAAACAGAAAAAAAATATTTTTCTTGATATTTTCAGGTTTTTTGGCCCAAATTGGTTCTCTTCTGGAAGGCCAGGAAATACATTGAATTTCTGGGATTTCCACTGGTATTCCAGAAGAGTTAACATGTCTGATCTGGGGTTCCCTTGGAAACTACTGCTAGGTAGCTGTGAAATCTCACATGTATTGTAATTTAAATCTGCCACAAAATTTGCACCAACAGAAAAAAAGTTAAGGCAACATGAATTTGTCACATACACCTTTATGTTTTTTGTGATCCAATTAAACATTTCTGCTATTTCCAGAGGCTTAGGCCTAGAAAAGTTAAAAATCTGTTTCTCGGGCCCTTCTGCATAATCCTTTTGGCTACTGCATTCTCTCTCTTTTTATAACAACTTCAAGTCTGGGAAAAGCTTGAATGAATGCACTCTAAACACCTCAAGGTCAACAAGCCTTTTAGGCTCTTCGCTTTTTGGCCTGTCTTTTTTACAGTCTTGTGTGTTGATGTTTTTGAAAACTTAAAAGCTTCAAAACATGAAGCCGAAAAACAACAGGCCAATTAGCAACAGGAGAAAAAAGCGATGACTCCATCTGAAGTCAAGTTCTTCCTGCTTGAAATCTAATAGCAATATTAGCAAGTAAGGGCTGCAAAATTTAATTATTATATCCTCTTCAATAATAGTACATACCTTTTATATTGAGTAAAATCTTTCTTGGCTTTTAGTCAAGTGTGTTCTTAAGATTATAATTAAACATTTAAAATAACATTCTGTCTATTTTTTTAGTCTTATCCATTCAGCCTTTATCCCTTTACCCAACGTAATGGCCAAAACCGGCCAGCACTATTCTAAAAAATTGCTAGTTAATTTTCATTTATTTTTTTCATTTTGTTGTCTCAAAAACATAGGTTATGACCCCTCATTGGAACGAGCTCGTCGAGCTCGTTCCAATGAGGGGTCATAACCTATGTTTTTGAGACAAAAAATTAGTTATTCAAGAATTTGTTTTGCAAGTGTCGTCTGCTTTTCATGTTAGGTAAAGGGTTAACTGTCCAATCATACTTGGGTTATCAAAAATAACCACAGCATGAAGTCTGAGATACCAACGCAAACCTAGACCCAAGGCCAATTCATAATCACTGACCAATCTTGACCATTGTGTTGCATTAACCCATTATTGTACAATACTCATGTGAACTCAGTTTTCCAGACATTTAATACTTAGCTACTAAATAAATAATTGATCATTTACAGATTAGTTCTATTAAAAATTATTGGACTGTAGCCATAGCCACATTTCAATATTTTGTGATTATAAGGCAAATTTAAAATAACTAATTTTGACTTGCTGAAACAATCTTTATTTGCAGAACTCTGATCACAAAAAGTAAGTACAGTATATTTTGTACTTTACTACTTAAATCTTTACTCACAGACAGCATGGAAATTTCAATTAAATTTTTTACACAAAAAGTTTCAAGCAAATCAAATCATGTGACCCTCGGGGGAACAATCTTGTTCTGATGAAAGATCACATAATGATAATAATAATAATAATAATAATACTACATAGTTTTTATATATCATAAAATCACAAGGTTTTGATCTAAAATGTTTTACATGGAAAATAAATACATATTTGAGCTCCCTATTTAAAGCACTGATGTAACAAAAACTGATCAAATTACATAGTTGAAACCTCGAAAGCCTCTCAAAAGAAATGGGACTTTAGTTTTGTTTTGAAGTCGACTAAGCTTATGGAAGCCTGGATATGCACTGGCAATGAGTTCCAGAGTTGTGGACCTTCAAAGGAAATAGCCCTGGTATTCACTGAGGTGGAATGGGAAAAAAGAACAAGAAACCCAAGTTGTTTAGATGAGCCGATTCTCCGTTTTGATGATTGAACAGTCAAAAGGTCCTGAAGATATTTTGGAGCCGATCCATTAATGAACTTAAAGACCAACACCAAAACTTTGAAAGTGATATGTTGTTGAACAGGGAGCCAATGTAACTTATGAAGCAAAGGAGTTATGTGATCACAGCATCTGAATCCCGAATAATACAAGCGGCAATGTTTTGTATTTTTTTGCAGCTTTGCAATGAGCGATTGTGGTAGACCTACAAGCAGTGAATTGGAGAAATCCAAATGTGCAGAAATGATAAATTTGAAGCAATTTGTATATTTTAAATATTTACCAATGGCCCAGACTTAGCTGGTGTAACCTCAATATTATTAAGGGCCAAACACAAATTTTGAACCCCCCCACCTCCCCAAAATTTGCATACAACACTGAAAATTAAAAGTCCTGTCTGGTCCTCCATACTTTTAGTACTTGCGCATGCGCAGTACTCAGGAAGAGACTGGAATTGGCGCCAAGCATCATTCTTCCTAGTTGTGCCTACTAATGTTATAACTCAGCGGGGAGGTATGAGTGCCCACTCATGAGAGAGCCATCCCCGTCTGGGCCATTGGTAAGTATTAAAAATATATAAATTACTTTAAATTTATCATATTTTTATACTAAAACCAATGTCCCAGACTTAGCTGAATAGTAAAAAGGCAGGAGGGCCTAGGACTTAAAGGAATAGCAGACCAAAATTCAGCTCCTTAGCCTGCAATAGAACTCCAAATGTGAAAAGGAGATTATAATTTTAAGGAATTACATATATGTCACTCTATACAACTATAGAGAAGGACATAACACCAAAATAAGGAGCAATATCCAAGTAATTTCCTATTACTTAGCATAAATGATTACGCTAATTGGGTGTAACAAGCCCCCAATTTTAAGGCTAGTCGGGAACAAGGCACTTAAAATTAGGAAAAGCGTGTCCTAGAGTGAGAGACTAATGCTCACAAACACACACCGGATATAATGTAACAAGCTGTACATAAGATCAGAATAATCTATAGACAATAACAGCTTCACTCATAGTTACACACTTAGTATAAGGCCAGAAAAGGTAAAGAGAAATCCCCCCCCCCCCCACCGCTTTTCTTTTGAAGGAACAATCTTCAAAACAAAGAAGGAAGCGGCCTGGAATCAGTGAAAATTCGGTACTGTATAATATATATAGTCGCCTAAAAGGCTTCCGCTTATTAATTATTATTAATTATCTGATGCTTAATGTCACCTCAGCAGCTAAGGCTATATCGTGGCAATTCCGGTTATTAAAATTGCAAGTTTTTAAATGTATGCCGCATCCGGAATACGTAGATAGGTTGATAACCAGTGAAATTAATATATACAACCTTAAACTTGTCCAATTGAATCCCAATGGAATGTTATCTGAAAGAACTTATACGCTTCTGAGCCAACTGACAAGCGACCACGTTCAGGTGTGCACAATTAATTCCAATAATGAACTTCCAAATTGTAACCGTTCAATCTATGAGAAGAGGATTCCCTTTGTGTTCCGCTTCCGGTTGAAGACTGGATTCAGAACCTGGAACAGGATATGATTAAAAAACATGTCACGGACCATCCCCAAATAATTCATTGTTCCCTTGGTCCGTTAAAACCAATGACTGTTCGGAGAAAGAATATACCACTCTGAATAATGAAGCCAAAAATAGAGAACGTATGCACAGACGGCCTGTAGGCAACTCCATAAATGATCCAACTAGCCCCAAAATTTTCATGAGCTCTATACTAACACAGAGCAAGAATTTAAGAGAATCTATTCAATAATACGTCTGGCTAATAATAAATACATATTATGCACGCAATCAACAGAATCCCGCATGCACCCTCGTCTGAATACAGCCTGTATCAATGGCGTGACCGAGCGATACAAAATCTAACCAGGAAACTGAAGGAATAAAACGACGTTAATGCAATTAACATGAGGAATAGACTCATACATTGTAACAAAAACAGACAAACTTCTCAAGTGTGGACTAATTGCCACATTTGGAGAATGCCGTCCAGATAACCGACATGCCTGCCACACAGGTACACAAAGGTTAGCAATATCAACCGAACGTATTCATGAAATAATTCGGAATCCAAAAACAGTTACTGTTCAGGAACCATATGCTCGTATACAACTTACAACTCAACAAATAAATCATATCGAAACCCCCCACCCACCCACATTACTTGAATTGCTAGGTAAGTAAGGCTGGTGCAGTAATACTAAAGCTTGAAACAGTGACAAATTCCATTTTCACTTATAGGAAAAGGAAACTTCAAGCTACATTCTCAAAGCTACACTGCATCTGCTATTCTCAATAAAGAGTAATACAGCTAAAAAGCTTATAGTTAGTCAAGCAAGCATAATCAAATTAACCTGGCGTGACTCTTTAGTGTTAGTTATCTAGAACAGTATATAAACCATAGGGCTCCCTCATGTCCGACCGACCGCATAATGCCACTAAGGACGGAGAGGGACGTGATGAACATGGCACTATTGCAAGGAATACAACCGCTGAAACAGCGTCAACATATCCCTTGAAATCAAGACAGTATGCCAAATAATACACCATATAGACATAATATCCAATTCACCGAGTGGAAATATAATCCACAACAATAGATTGGATTAAAAATGAACGAAAAACTATGTTCCGGCACCCGATCATAAAACCTAGATGAACTCCTTGTGACTCGTTCCAATTATAGCAGGAAATATATTCCTGAAAAGGAGTTAACTATAGGCATTCGAAAGACCGCTCATTAATCACACTAGGTTAATATGGCGTCATCAATAGGGCTAAAAGTCTCAGACAACTAACACAAAAACAATACCCCTAAGGAGAGAACAACCTCTTCTCTTGTAACGGCACCTTGTCTGATAGGACAGTGGTCTCAGCATAGCTGAAGCAGCTAAAGGTCTTCCTATTCGTGAAGACAATTAAATGGCTGTTAATTGCACCCTAGAAGCTCACTAAAGGAGACTTACATCGCTAGCCGCTAATGATGGGGAAAAAACAATGCTCATAATTCTAGCTAGGCTACTATAGTGTCAACAATAAGACTAAAGACTGTGACACTTAAGAAAACAACACTGAGAAGTCAAAAAAGAACTCTTTAGCGGTTCTATTCCCAAAAGACAGAGGTCTCAGCCTAGCTAACGTAGCTAGAAGTCTTCAACTCTGTGAAGACACATATCACGGTGTAATTTTTTGTGACTTTAGAAAGCTCACTAAGCAGAGACTTACAACGTTAGTCACTCAAATTAAGGGAAAAAGGGCTGCACTTGATACTAATAAGGCGTCAACAAAAAGACTAAAAGCCTCAGACACCAAATACAACACTGAGAAGGAAACAACGTACTCCTTCCTTTTAACAGCCCCAATTCCAAAGAGACAGCAGTCTCAGATTAGCTAGCGCAGCTAAGAAGTCTTCATCTCCGTGAAGACATATATCTCGGTGTAACTTGTGACCTTGAAAGCTCACTAAACGGAGACTTGCAGCATGAGTCGTCAAGGTAAGGAATAAAGGACCGTTCGTCTAACGGCCATAATTCCAAAGAGACAGTAGTCTCAGCTTAACTAACGCAGCTTATTAGTCTTCATCTCCGTGAAGACAGATATCTGTGTCACCTGCAGCTTTGGAAAGCTCACTAAACGGAGACTTATGACGTCAGCCGCAATGCATAATACAATGTCAAATATATAATGCCACTCTGACTTTAGTTGCTAATGATATATATAAACAGACCGCTCTTAATTCACATAAGACAAACTAAGGCGACAACAATAGGACTAAATGCCTGGGACGCCTAGGAATACCACACCGAAAAGGGAAAAACGTAATCTTTTCTTCTAACAGCCTTATTCCAAAAAGATAGTGGTCTCAGCATAGCTAACAAAATCTAAAAGTCATGTACAGGTGAAGACAGATATCTATGTGTTACCTTGCGGCCTTAGACAGCTCACTGAACAGAAACTTATGACCTTAGCTGCTAATGTATAAGAAAAAAAATGCTCCAACAGTACATAAGGCTACTATGGTGTCAACAATAGAACTAAATGCCTTTGAAGCCTAGGAATACAACGTCGAGAAGGAAAAGACGTGCTAATTCCTTCTTTCGGCTCTATTTCAAACAAGAAAGCTGTCTCAGCCTAACAATGAGCTATTGATCTTCTATTCATAAAGAATAGATCATTGCCTTTCTTATACAATTGCTAGGCCAAGGGAGGCGTCGTTAATTGGACCAAAGGACTTCAACACCTGAGCAGAAAGATCTGGGAAGGAAAGATCTTTGTCTTTCTTTCGCCCAGTACCATAAGTTGTTTTTTGACCAGCAAACGCAGACTTTTGTTCAGATGGAACAAGGTTCGAAAGAACTTATGAATAAAATTCATATTCTTAATGTGCTGTTCCGTGAGGGATGGAGAGTTAACCTCTGTAACCCTCTCACCATCTTAATGTTCCATCTGAAAACCAAGGGCAGCACCATCTGAATGTACAGATGACTGGACCAACCCACCATCGTCCGACAGCTCACTCCAGCTCGTGATCTGACTCCTGACCTCACCGAGCATTCCGTTTAGAAACTTGCAGGCTTCAACCCCTAAGCGTGCTTAAACATGGAAGAAGAGGAAGCTATAACAACAGCCGACCCCGGCTGAAGTGTGGAAGGAGCATCCTGACTCGCACATTTCAGACTGGTGCTCCGACTCATTGAAGTTTCTCATGACACATAACTGTCGACCCGACTGCTAAAGGGATGGAGAATGCTCTCCAACTCGTGATTTGACCCCAGATCTCGCCGAGTATCCTGTTGAGAAACTTGTAGGCTAATCCCTTTGCCGATCCCGGTTGCAGTGTGGAAGGAACATCCGGACACGTGTTCCGACTCATTATAGTTTCTCACAACGGACACAGTGGACCCCGACTGCTAACAGGACGGAGTGGGATCTCCAGCTCGCAATTTGACCACAGATCACGCCGAGCGACCCGAAGAGAAACTTTCAGGCTTCTTCTTTTTTTGCCATCATTGCTGGGTGAACTTTATTTTATGAGGTACTCGCTCTACCCACGTTTATACTACTCGACCGCAACAGACCTACACAACATCTCGGCTCCCATATTGGGACGACCACTTCACCGGTCGAGCTAGCTGCATGCAGAGGAGTAAGCGAACTAACTAGAGACCTCAATCCCCTGCTAAATATCATGAGCACCTTGGCAGCTAGCTCTGTTTACTCATCAGAGAGGGGCTCATCAGAGTGCGATGACGGCAGCACATAACGGACAGGTGTCAAAGTACCATCACCATGTTCTTGTTCCTCTGAAAAAGAGACTGAAAGACTCGTATTAGCCAGTGGTGAAAGCTCCTACATCGAAACTTCACCGCCCACCACACAGGTCAACACCTGTTTCCAACGTTTGCATCCCATAGTACAAGTACTGAAGGTGTGCTGCGACTATCGGCAAACAACGAGCCTTTAATTCCGAGGCTTCCTGGATGTACACTAAGTACCAAATTATTAAAATAGATAGAATAATAATGAAGTCAAAAACATAAGTCTACTGCACTCCCAATAATAATACAGAATAAACATCGCAAGGATACATAACATAGACATTCACAAAAATTTTCGAAATAAATTTAAAAAAAATATTTCGACAAATTTTTAATGAAGCCTAAGTGCCCCAAGGGAACCTCATGAGACCAAGGACATCACGAAAGAGCTTAAGTGTGAACAAGCACTACCTAATTAAAGCTAAACTACTGGAATAAGATATAATATGTATCCTAATAGAAAAAACAATAACTGTTTTTAACTAAACACTGAATTAGCAGGAATCCAAAATGTTATTGAACAGACAACAATGTCAAGAGGAAAAAACGGAAACTAACCAACAACAGGCACAACAAGGGCCCACTTCAATAACCAATCAACAACCACCTGATCAACAACCACCTGATGCAAAGCTAGATCTTCATATGAAGAAAAAAACAATGCATCTGGTAGAAGATTCAAGAATACTAGAGATGAGCCGATTAGTAAAATGCCCCATAAGACGAATGCCGATTATTTTAGACAACAATCGGCCGATACAGCATGCCGATGTCAGATGGTTTCTTTATTATTCAAGCTGACTGCAGAAACTGGGTGATTTACAGTAATCAGAATCCCCATCAACCCGGAAGATAACACACTTTTACCATACTGACTTGTGTCGAAGCCCATACTCGTGTCGAAGCCCACCCCCCGCTTTTTCAGTTTTGTGAACCAGGGTGCCCTACCCGAGTCAAAGCCCACCCCCCAAGTTTCAAATTGGATGAAAGTTGTTTGAGACAAGACGTCAAATTTACAGGCATCAAATGGAAAAACAGGTGACTTGTTGCAACACTGTACTTACCAAATAGAACTGCAATACTGTATTATGTATATTTTTTGGAGTTGAGATTTTTGTGTTGTTAAATTCGTCTTTTTGTGTAATACATTATGTCTGTGTTCAGTGTAATAAGTCTTTATTAAAAAATTATCCCAAGCAAAATTGACTTGTTTATTTTTTTGTCGACCTCATTTTTGGAAGCTGTCACTTGTTTCAAATGAGAGTGCAGGGTGCTGTCAATAGTTGTCTGAAACACGCCCACAACATATAGTTTTCACAGTTTTCACAGTGGTCGAATATCATCAGAAAGATACTGATTGAACACTGCCATTTTCAAGCGGGGCACAACTCATTGTAAAAGAACACTGCCACTTTCGAGCGTGCACATCTCATTGTGAAAAACAGGTATTCAGAAATTAATGAGAAAGTGGTAATTAAAAATAAAAAATAATTACAACTCTGGTATTTGAGAATTTTTTGACAGTATAACCAGGAATATGATTTATGACATATTGGTTCAATAAATCATGCTCATTTATCATTTCATCATGCTCTGCAACATGTGAAGTTATGACTTTCAGGATAAAATCAAATTTTCGAATTTGCCAAGGGAGGCAACTATTTTGTTATTCATATTCCGCTGTGTAAATTTTATCTGGTCTTCATATGAAGAATTTTTTTATTGATTTTGTGTGAAGCTTTATTTTGTATTATTCAAAATAAAATGTACATATTAAAAAAAACAGCTATTTTTAAACAGACTATGTTTGCCTGTTTTCAAGGGGGTGGTTTGCAGTGTTGATTGTCAACTTACGTCCATTTCTGGCTTCGAGAGTAACCTGTACAAAAAAAAAAAAAAATGAAAACACCACATGGTTTTCTGCTTGTTTTATTCATTAAATTGAGGATTAAAACCCGAAATCTGAACTGTATGTACAAGATAATTATGAGAATTTTTAAAGCAAATTCTATAAAATTGGTAGGTGGTTTCCAAAGAAACGTAACATACCCAGTGGATACTTACTTGTCTTATATCGACAATTTCCGACGCATCCCAACGCGACTTGCAAGCACTAAGCCCCTCCCCCCCTCCCCCTCCCCATCACCACCACTTTGCAATTTATCCACTGCAAGCACCCCTTGGGCTTCGACACGAGTCAGTACGGTAATACTCACTTAAATAAATTAAATAACAGACATCAAAGGGTTAATTTTATGTCAATGAAGCACCATCAGTGCAGAATATTTTCGATTTAAAATAAACAGCTAACAACTGAGTGGAGAACTCATCACGTGCATCGTCACGGTAAATTATGTTCTGAACCTTTGATGCGGTTTACATCAACAATGGAAACAATTCATTTCAAAGTCGGGTCTTTGCCGAATCGCCCCCTACACAGGCTTTGAAGTCGACTATCAGTTATTTGTTAGAAAATGTTTAGTGTAAATCAAAAGCCATTGTTGGAACCACATGTTTTAAAGTGGGAGTTTCTTTTCGGTAAACCCATATATGGGATTGTGTCACACGAGTTATGACGTTGCACTGCATTATCTATTTTTATCATGTGCTCCACACAATTCAACATGAGAAAAATTCAGTGGCTTCATGTTGATAAATCCCACCCGAATGGCCCGATATTAAACTTTTTGCACCCAAACCTTTCACAATTAACATGGATTACTAATATGGAGGAATTATCTGTCTGACTCCAATATATATTTAATGAGACAATGAGCGTGGTTGAAAGAAATATTGCAACATTTTGCAGAATGAAGCACAGTTTGGGCAGTGAAGAGAGTCCGTATTCACATGATGGATAAAAACAACTCAGCACACAGTTACACAATCAGAATCTTTAATATAATATTCTGCCTTTTCTTTCAAGAACCATCATTTACATGGTATCAGTAACAGACGAGTTACGTACCGATCGCTTGCCACTGGTTGTCCCATGAAGTGGAAGAAAGTTCATCCATAACACTTTCACTTTCACTGAGTTCCAGACAATCGGCGAGGGCCGATGTTGAATCATGAGTGCCGATGGTGAACCGATGGGCGCTTATCGGCCGAGTGCCGATGTTACACCGATTAATCGTCTCATCTCTAAAGAATACAAAACATTCTGAACAGTAATGAACAGGTCGTAAACACAGGGGATAAATGGATTCCTATTCCGTAAAACAAGTTAAACTCCAACAAGAATTTTAATAAAAAATCCCGCTCAGGATCACAGATCCAATGTCGAGTTGTGACCTTGACCTTTGACCTGGCGAGTCCAAGGTCAATAGGGTTCTTCCTCGCACCAAGGCCAACACACCTATGAAGTTTCATGACTCTAGGTTGAACCACTATCAAGTTCTCATCCAGAAACCAATTGTTGCGATATACTATGTTCAAGGTCACTGTGACCTTGACCTTTGACCTGGTGAGTCCAAGATCAATAGGGTTCTTCCTCGCACCAAGGCCAACATACCTATGAAGTTTCATGACTCTAGGTTGAACCACTATCAAGTTATCATCCGGAAACCAATTGTTGCGATATACTATGTTCAAGGTCACTGTGACCTTGACCTTTGACCTGGTGAGTCCAAGATCAATAGGGTTCTTCCTCACACCAAGGCCAACACACCTATAAAGTTTCATGACTCTAGGTTGAACCACTATCAAGTTATCATCTGGAAACCAACTGTTGCGATATACTATGTTCAAGGTCACTGTGACCTTGACCTTTGACCTGGTGAGTCCAAGATCAATAGGGTTCTTCCTCGCACCAAGGCCAACACACCTATGAAGTTTCATGACTCTAGGTTGAACCACTATCAAGTTATCATCCGGAAACCAATTGTTGCGATATACTATGTTAAAGGTCACTGTGACCTTGACCTTTGACGTAGCGAGTCCAAAATCAATAGGGTTCTTCCCCTCACCAAGGCCAATCTACCTATGAAGTTTCATGAATGTGAGTTGAACCATTATCAAGTTATCATCCGGAAACCAATTGTTTAAGATTTACTATGTTCAAGGTCACTGTGACCTTGACCTTCGACGTAGCATGTCCAAAATCAATAGGGTTCTTCCTCCCACCAAGACCAACCTACGTATGAAGTTTAATGAATGTGAGTTGAACCACTATCAAGTTATCATCCGGAAACCAATTGTTTACGCCCGCCCGCCCGCCCGCCCGCCATTCACCAAACTATAAGTCGAGTTTGACTTCGTCACAACTCGACTAAAAATTCTCAATAAAAAAGCTGAAAGAGCTTGGGAGTATAACAGGAGGGTTCAGGAGAGGGAAGAGAAGTAATACTAACAAAACAACAGTAGAGTCATATCAATGACGACGTTCAAAAGCAAATCCCGAAATTGGGAAACGTATAATTTTACATAAAAATTATAAAGTTACAGCCCTGAACATCCAAAACCACCGTTATTCACTTCCAGCATCCTGCAACACTGTTGATTCCATGAAAACCATCATTGATTTGTGTCTGGCATCTTCAAAAATGAGAATTTATTGCACAGATGTCAGTTCAAATGTTCACTGACTTGGGCCAAACAAAAGAATGATGCTTTGCGCCAATTCCAGCCTCTTCCTGAGTACTGCGCATGCCCAAGTACTAAAGGTATGGAGGGCCGATAGGACTTTTAATTTTTGGTATTGTATGCAAATTTTTTTTGGGGGAGGGGGGGAAGTTCAAAATTTGTGTTTGGCCCTTAATAATACTGAAGTTGCACCAGCTAAGTCTGGGCCATTGGGTTTAGTATAAAAGTTAAAAAATTTATAGTAATTTATATATTTTTTATACTTACCAATGACCCAGACTTAGCTGGTGCTAACTCTAACAAAACCAGGGCCAAACACAAATTTTGCCCCCCAATCCCCAAAATTTGCATCCAAAACAAAAAGAAATCATGTCCTAAAGGACCTCCATACTACGCCTCTACTGCGCATGCGCAGTGACGCAGACGTCCCGAAATTGGCGCCAATTATCATTCTTACTGGCAGTGCCTGGTCAGCGCTATGTACTCAGCGGAGAGGCAAGAGTTCCCAACTCCTGGGAGGGACATCCCCGTCTGGGTCATTGGTAAGCATAAAAAATATATAAATTACTATAAATTTTTTAACATTTTTATACTTTACCAATGACCCAGACTTAGCTGAATAGTAAACAGGCTGGAGGGCCTAGGACATAGAGGAAAATCCAATAAGCTCAACTATATAATAAAGAGATAACCCCTTAAGGAGAAAAGGAGTATTAGGCTTTACATGTATCTTTCTTATTTAATATTAAATTAGAAAGATACAATACCCTTAATAATTGAGCACCATAATATTCATGTTCTCTATTAACATCCAGTATATCCCTTATACTAATTATTTTTAAAGTAAGCCAATAAATAAAGTAGTCCAGAGAATTGAGACTCTTTATAGTCATTTAAAAGTGTCCGAGTATTGTATATTAAAGCCTGTTTGACACTTGACATATACAAATGCTTCACACCGAGCTACACTTTAAAAATAAGACATGAATGAATTTTAATATTAATATTACACTTTAAAACCATCCCGGAAGCGACTCAGAAATACTGACTTGGAGGAGGCATTCCCTTGCTTTTCACTATAAAGCAGGTGACCTAAGGGAACACCCCCCCCCCCCCCCCTTCCCCTTGCCCTGGGTCAAATAGCCCAGAGCAAAGAGGGCAGCCGGACGGAGTCACTGCCGGAACAGAAAGCCTGCATAACTATAGTTGCAACTGTTTAGTGGACGACATTCTGAGCAACAGATAACGGACCTAAACAATGCAGGTCTCCAGAAATGGACTCAATATTTCTGAGATAAAAATTCGTGAATGTGGATGGCTGAGACCAATAAGCAGCCTTCATTAAATCTGTAATAGCAACACTATTAGCATAAGCCCAAGAAGTAGCAAGAGCTCTTACTTCATGAGCGGAAATCTTAAGCACAGACTGCTGAGAAGAAGATAAACTCTCATAAGCAGTACGGATAGTTAATTGAATCCATCTAGCAATAGAATGGACCGAAATGTCCTTTCTATTAGGCATCAAAGACAGAAAGAAATGTTTTCGTCCCTTTCTGATGAACTGAGATCTCTGTTTATAGATACGTAACGCTCTAACAGGACAGAGTAAAGGCCTACGCCCGTCGGAAGACGGAAGAGCCTTAATAACAATAGGTTCCGGATATTTATTAGGAGCCTGATTCTTAGCTAAAAAACCCACATTAGTAGTGAAGGTGATAGTGTTCCCGACACTACGATAGTGAGAATCATCCACCGACAGTGCATGAAGCTCACTGACTCTTCTAGCAGAAGAGAAAGCTAAGAGAAAAGCTGTCTTATAAGATAAGAATTTGAAATCTACTGTCCCAAGAGGTTCAAATGGCTTTTCCTTCAATTTAAGAAGAACCCAAGCTAAATTCCATTTAGGAATTAATCTAAGAGTTCTGGGTCTATTTATCGAGAAGTTTCTAACTAACTTAGATAAAGAGACATTAGATCCAGTTTGTAAACTATCATGATGTGCATAGGTATCAGATAACATAGACCTATAACCCTTAATAGTAACAGGCTGCAGTTTGATTTCGTCAAACAAGTATACTAGAAAGTTTGCAATGTCTGGTATAGAGGGATCGAATACATCTACAGAATGATCCCTACACCAACGACGAAAAACCTTCCACTTAGCGGCATAGTTTAGAGAAGAGGAGGTCCTCCTACAGTTAGAAATCGCGTCCACTGCTCGTCCTGTAAAGTGCTTGCCATGCAAGAAGGCCCGCACAATGGAAAAACGTGAAGGTTGAGACCTTGCGGGTTGTGATGAAGTTGGCGCGATTTCCCTTGCAAAAGAAGATCCTCCCGCGAAGGAAGCTTTCGCGGTAGGTCCCACAACAGACACCTGAGTAGATTTATCCACGGTCTCTGTGGCGACAGAGATGCTACCAACAGAATCTTGCATTGAGATTGTTTTATCTTTAGCAATACTTGTTGAATTAACGGCGCTGGAGGATACGCATATCCTATCATTCCGTCCCAGGGGATCGACAGAGCGTCTACTGCAAATGCTCTTGGATCCGGACACGGAGACACATACGTCTGCAACTGATTGTTGAGATGTGTCGCAAATAAATCTATCATTGGCCGTTCCCATTGGTAGCAAATCTGATTGAATACTTGTTTGTTGAGAGTCCACTCCGACGGCAACAAGCGACCCTTTCGTGAAAGGGAGTCTGCTAGCACATTCAGACGACCCGGTATGTGACGAACCGAAAGAAGAACGTGATGTTCTAGCGCAAACAGAAGGATTCTTTCCGTTAGATTGAACAACGGAACTGAATGAGTGCCTCCCTGATTCCGTATATATGCCACTACTGTCGTATTGTCGGATAGGATTTGGACATGAGCATTGTGAATAATGTCCATCCAGTGACGTAACGCAAGCCAAATTGACATCATTTCCTTGATGTTTATGTGCTTGCACAGGAATTGCGGATCCCAAAGACCCTGGCATCTCGAATCCGTTGGGATTAATGATGCACCCCAACCTGTTTGACTGGCATCCGTCATAATGGTAAAACTCGGATCCGGCAACTGCAGCGGAACTCCCTGAATTAACCACTGAATGTTTGCCCAAGTCTGAATCTCTTGTTTCACTTGATCTGACAAGAGAACGTCTACGTCGAGCGAATGAATTTTCACACTCCAATTCTGAGTCAAGAAAATTTGAAGAGGACGTGTGCGTAACCGCCCCATCGGAATGAGATCCGCAGCGGCTCCGCACAGACCTATCAGTCTCATAAATTCTCTCGCTGTGACTTTGTCTGCGTGCAGACAATAGCGAGCGTAACAACTGACTAATTTCGCTCTGGTTAACGGCAGACGAACGAGATTGTTGTGCGTCTCGAAGCTCATTCCCAGATGAGTGAATGACTTGGACAGCACCAGATCCGACTTCTCCTCGTTTACTATAAAACCGAGACGTCGGAGCAATAGAAGTAGATTCTGAACATCGTTCTGAAGCGTTAACTCGTTGCCGTACCTCTGAAGAATGTCGTCCAGGTAGGCCGACGTTACCGCAGACGAATGAGCTCGGAAATAGATCATTACCGAGTTCATTACCCGAGTGAAAGCCCAGGGTGCTAGATTCAATCCGAAGCACATCACCGGGAATTGATACACCACTCCTAGGACTGCGAAGCGTAGATACTTTTGGAATGTCGGATGTACCATGACGTGAAAGTACGCATCTTTGAGATCTATGCTTGTTGCATAATCGTTAACCCGAATACTCGCTCTGACCGACCGAATCGTCTCCATATAAAATTTCGGAGCGACGATCAGCTTGTTTATCCAGCTCAAATCTATGACTGGACGGAACGAGCCGTCTGGTTTCGGAACCAGAAACAGATGGCTGCAGAATCCCGGAGTTTCCTGGTTTTCTACGACCTCTACCGCGTTCTTCATTAAAAGAGACTGCACCTCTGATAACAGAGCGTCTCTTTTCTGCGGATTTGACGGAAGTTGAGTCCACTTTGGACTGCGAGTTAATGGAGGCTTTCGTTTGAAGGATATCTTTAGACCTTCCGAAGTCACTCCTCTCACCCAAGGGTCGTCCGTAATCGACGCCCATTCTTGTGAAAAGCTCGACAACCTTCCGCCAACCGGTACGCGATAGAGGTTTAAGCCATCACCTCCTGGACCTGCGAGGCCTGCGGTAGGAGAAACCACGTCCTCCACGACCCGCACCTCGCCCCGTCGACCTCGGGGCGTCCGACCGATTGTCCCGGCCCGAACGAGAGTCGCTACCCTGACGGTCTCTCGAATAAGACCAAGAGGACCCACCGGAACCTCTATAGGAACCTCTCTTGGGCGCATTAGACCCAGAAGTGCCTGTCTTATTCTTGTCTGCTGTATCCGGCTTCTTAGAGGCAGATTTGAACAACAGAGAATCCGAAGCTTTCTTTGTAATTTTATCATAAATAGCAGAAAGCTTGCCGTCAAAGAGAAGTTCTCCGGAGACCGAAGCGACTCTAAGAGAGTTCTTCACCTTAGAATCCACAAGTGTGGATGTAGCTAGGGCTGCGTCACGTCTAACCAACTCCAGATTTGCCACTGAAAGGGCGGAGTTACACGTGGAATAAGCTACTGCCCTTGAAAGAAGTCTTAAAGAGGATTGTATATCCTGAAACTCTTTCCCTTGAAGGCAAAGTGATAACGCCTTAGTAAGGTGATCTGCGTAAGATAAGGCATCTAAATTGGCTCTGTTAGACGCAATAGCTGTTTCCAACACCGCGGTTGGAACAGAAGCTGACGACGGTAATGATAGCTCTGTAATGACGAGTCTTCCGCCTCGTCGTCCATACGCAGAGGAACTCTCGGGATACCCTGTCCTGCCGTATCGAATTTATTCCTTGCATTAATGAAAGGCAGGTTGAGAGTATTAGCGGACAAGAAACCTGCTTTCCCCGTCTTGGAAGCAAGTTTAAATATAGCGTCGTTCAATAATTCAAATGTTCTTGCAACATTATTGGACTGCGACGGAAACTCGGGAGCGATGTCCCGGAACCGCTCAAAAAATTCAGAGTCCAATGACGCTATAATCCTCTTGTCCGGAACCGCAGCAGTCTGGCCCGACGGAACAACTTGAGGGAGAAAATGCCGGATGAAGTCCATGGCAGCTTTATGTTGTTCCGAAAGGGATAGCTCCAAATCATCCGTATCCTTTTCACCATCCGGTCGGACCTCATGATGTTCCCGGTCGTCCGCCCCCGATGCTTCGGCGGAGCGTACCGACCCAGCGCCGTTGGATAATTCTCGATCCGACACCGTTTCTGTCGGCTGCTGGGATGCTGCGATAAGCTGTGCTATCTGCACAAGAATGTCCGGCGTCGAGACCTGCGGAGGCGCAGTCTTCCGCTGCTTCGCCGAGGGCAGCTCCGCATCAGATGGCTCCCGCATACTTTTTCTATGCGAACATCCGGAGTCCATCGGTCTCGAATCCCTGGCTGCCGGATGGTGTGACCTGGTCGCCGTAACATCCTTGATCGGCGAAGCTGGTAATATATCGGCGGTCACGCAGCCAAGGTGCGGTCGTGTGCGCTGACGAGAAGAAGAAGCCTTAGCAGTCTCCGCGGACTGCCTATACAACGGAGCGTCCCGAGCGACGGACGTATGCTCCGCTTGCGACACATTTTGTACCACAACATCTGGTCCCAGATGTTGTTGTACGAGAGAGGGGCCTCTCTCGCTCGCGGCCCGGCTGGACCTGGACGAGCTAGGAACCGGACTCAAAGGCTTCCTCCGTTCTCGCTTACTATCCGCCGTCACTGGGTGTGCATCTATTATGTTTATAGTGCTCGCATCACCCAAAATTTCCTCCTGGACCGCATCGGACGAACCCGGCTGCCGAACCATTCGGTGAATGGACGCTACACCGGGCGAGCTAGCGGACGACATTTGTCTAATCTCCATGAGCACTTTTGCCGCTAGCTCTGAATTCATTTGTGACGACGGACGCACACTTGTAGAAGATAACATGGAAACATCACCCTGTTCTTGTTCCTCTGAAATAGAAACTGAGAGAGTAGAGTGACCTTGCGGAGAAAGAGCCGGCATAGCCCTTTCTCCAGAAACAACATATCGTGACACACGTTTCCAATGTTTCTCATCCCAATATTCACATATAGGACAGGGATTAATGCGAGAACACTGACTACAATTAATACAATGATCATGAAAGTCAGAGGAAGATTTCTTCCCATTACAATTTGAACAATGTCCCTTCATTGTGAAAGGACAACAACAAGTCCTAGTTACTCGCACAAACCCCTGACACAAAGATACATAATAACATGATCCATTAATAAATGAAAAAACAATTGCAAATCAAAATAATTTTGAAAAAATATTTTTTCAGCGAAGCCCAAGTTGCTGAAAAGTAACGTTGAGCCCCAATGGATCCGATGGCAAAGTGTGGTCAAAAATTTTAAATTTATATTAAATAATTAATGAGACACTTACGGAAAATATAAATGTATCTAATAGTGAGATAAACTACACCAAAGGCAAACAGCCCCCCTCAAAAAAGGCTGTTGCCAATGTAAACAAACAGTGTAAAATACCAGAAAACATGACTCCAGGCACTGAAAAAACTGGCCCGAAATCAGTCATCCAAATTACACTCTATCTGATGCAAGACAGAGACTCCCAGGGGAGAATCTGCAGAACATCAGATGGAAGATGCAGAACACAACGTTTATACACCCATGGGTGAAAACGTAACTATGGGGAAAATAACAGAAAACATTCTGTATCCAAGCAACTCTCCCAGGGAAATTTTAGAAATGAACTTTCTCAAAAATATGCCAAAAGCATGGGAGAATTGCAAGGGGGGACTTTAGAAGGCTAGGGAAGAGGAAACACTGAATAAGCAGTGCAACATTTAGCAAGAATGACAACAAGAGGCCCATGCCTCGAAAATAGGCAACTTAACATAATTTCATCAAAAAATTTTAAGTACAGCCCTGATTATTTTTTGTCACTTCTTTTCCCTCTCCTCCTTCTATATCCTCCTTAGAATCACCATTTCTCCAAAAATTACGTGTCTGGCATCCTTTAAACTGAGATTTACAAGCACAAAGATCAGTGAGATGTTGACTGATGAAGGGCCAAACAGAGAATGATAATTGGCGCCAATTTCGGGACGTCTGCGTCACTGTGCCAGCTAAGTCTGGGTCATTGGTACAGTATAAAAATATATAAAGGCGTGAACAAACCTTTCCAAAGATTTTTGAGTCAAAAAATGTCGAAGATTACCAAGATTTCTAATGTGCATAAAACAGCGCTTGCAAACTGCATCAATACTTGCTTCCATCAAAAGACGTGAATCAAATATTACCCCAATGCTGCGAGCACTATCTCTTTGCCAATTTCTATAGATTTAACCCTTTACCCAACGCAGACGATATCAAAATTTATTATTTTAAATATCATTTTTAAAATTTTTTTTAAAAATTTCAACAAAACCATATCATGTGACCCCTCACTGGAATGAGCTCAATGAGCTCGTTCCAATGAGGTGTCACATGATCAAGCCAGAAAATAAGCAGACTGTCATCTGCAAAATGAGGCCCCCAGAGGGTGAATTTTGTGATGCTACCCTGCATAGCAGGGTAGCATCACTAAATTTACCCTCTGTGAACCTCAATCTGAATCAGGGTCTCAAAACTAAACAGAAAGAGGTACCCAGAGGATAAATTGGCCCACTGTATGGGATAGCATCATTAAATTCACCCTCTGGGAACCTGATTCTGCAAATGTCAGACTGTTTATTTTCAGGCCTGCACATGATATGGTAATTTAATTTTTTCAACTGCTCAATTTGCATATTACGTGGGCGGATGCAGACGATTCGTTAGGTAAAGAGTTAATTTGAAAATCAGAAGGAATTTTTCTTTAGTCTTTATTCACCCATAATTACTGGCTGTGTGAAAAGTGTGAGATCTTACAAATATATCCCAGTGAAAAAACTCAATACATCTGTTGAGATGCAAGGAAATGGGGGTTTTTGGACACAGGAATTCAAAATGTTTTATTCCACATCTCGAAGCATGGGCAGCCTGTGGTAGAAACACAGGTTACAGCAAAGTAACCCATCTCCAACGACAAAGAATATGATGCTTTTTCAACACTATGAAGTAAATCCGTTGTCAAGAAAAGAAAACAAATGAATATTGAGGGATTTTCATGTAAACCTACTTCTCCAATTCATCTAAAATCCAGCAGAGAAGGTGTAAAAAGAAACGGTCACCTCATTTATTTTGACACAAATGGATTGACAATTAGTCCAATTTGTACAGGTCTGAAAATTAAGCCATTGTTCATGAAAATGAAACTCTTGCCCTGAAATTTTCAGAACACAAATCACCCCAAACTAGAGATGGGTGGTAATGAAATTTTGAGTTTGGTGTCGGTTTCGGTATTTTTAAGGTGATATACCTTGGTATCGGTTCGGTATTCGGTATCTGACTTGACTAAGATCTGCTGATAGTACCAAAGGAGGAATTCACACCAGGAAAATACAGAATATGTTGTTCTTGCATCAGTCTACTACTGCGCAAGAAATGCCACTAACAATGAATTCAACAGTGGCATTCTTCTTGTTCTTTTCACACCTTAACATTTAAATTCCTATTTCAGGTGTTTGCAATCTCAGAGTATGTGCTCAAATCATGCCATCTTCAGGAGGTCCTGCTGACAATCAGGCATGTAACCAGAGTCTGTCTTTTTTTGGGGGGGGGGGGGGGGGGGGGACCAAAAACAAATAATTCTTCACACGTTACAACATTCATAACTTTACGTCACTTGCAAACAAAATTCTTGAATATATACATTTTTGTCTCAAAAACATAAGTTATGGCCCCTCATTGGAACGAGCTCATCGAGCTCGTTCCAAAGAGGGGTCATAACCTATGTTTTTGAGACAAAAAATGGAAAAAAATAGTTATGTTTTTGAGACAAGAAATGAAAAAAATAATAAAAATTGGCGATTTTTGTATATATCGCTGGTCGGTTTTGGTTGTTATGTTGGGTAAAGGGTTAAAGTCAGTATTAATTGTGTGTATGGGCAGATTGGCAGCTATAGCTAACTCTGATTTCAGCAGAACAGTGTCAATGTCCAAACTATCCGAATACATTTCAACAAATGGTGCTATTGTCGCTTCATAGTCTAAAAAGGCACCTGATGAAAACCCCAGAAGTGAATCAACACCTTTCATTACAGGCAAACTGCTGGGCAAAAAATCGCCGTTCAAGTTCTACTTTGAATTTGTCTAATAACTTAATAAACGTGTCAGTTCATGGATGTTCTGAAACATTTTCTGGCTGATCTTGTTGGGCTCTTATACAATACATTATACTTGTTATACCGGGTATCAAACAACATAAGCATTATAGGTGTAACATATCCCCATTGGCCAGCTGGATTAAATTCGTTATCAATGACCTTAATTAGCTGCATACTCTATCGACAACAAGTGTACAAAATTGTACGCGTAACTTTATCCCTCTGGGCCAGCTGGATTAAGTAACGTTATCAGTGACATTAATTCATTGGCATAACATAATAAACTTGAATGACAATAGTTAACTTAATACGGTACCGGTACATCCGAACTTCATAAATTTAATTTTTTTTTAGAAAAATTTTTTGGGGAGGGAGGGGCATGTGCATGTGCCCCCTCCCCCATGTTACATCCTTGCTGACAATAGGCAAATCACCTGGGCAGGTAGTGATTTATAGTAAAGTCTTGGCTGCCTAACAGGCAACCATGACTTGACTAGAAATCACTTCTAGGCAACTGGACATATACAGGCTGTAGTCTTGTGAGAATTCAGGATAATTGTCCAGGCCCTTAAGGGTTAACAAAACTGAAAAGAAATTCAGTCGCTTCTTTCAACTGCTATCAAGCCTCAGAGCAACCTTATATATAGTGAATGCAAGGAAATTTGAAAACTCAGACAATTTCGGTATTTAATGAATGGTTCGGTTCGGTTTTTCGGTATCCCCATGATATCGCTATCAGTTCGTTTTTCGGTGTATTGCCCCCCTCACCCCAAAACAGAGGCATTCAATCAGACAGCTGATTTTTTATTTTTAATTCTCTGTTTTTTTATTTTCCTGTCTTGTATTTCTGTGTTCACAGTAGGAACATATGAGGAAGACTTGATACATAACTCTGCACTGAAATTTGGTTCTTTGTAAAGTGACATACTCTTCATATTACTCAAAGATTCATGTTCCTCGAACAGCTTATCTTGTTTAAAATGTTCAAAAGCTGATTCCAATGAAAGAATGTCCAGCTCCTTTACAGAGATTTTAACATCCAAAACAGCCTTGTCATTTATCTGAAAGAAGAGAAGACTAAGCTAAAGAAACAGAAAACATGAGAATTGAGTTAACTGGCTGAAGGCTAGAAGCCACTATCATGGCTCTATTGAAAAGTGCTGGAAGCTGCTTTAGTGGCTTTACACTGTAAGCATTAGCTTGAGGTCTTATCAGCAGAAGTAGTACATGTACTGAAATGGTTAACCGGATAACCGGTTTGAAACCGGTTACCTACCAAACCGATTAAAAAAATGTCAACCAGTTGGCCGAAATATCGATTGTGATCGTCATTCCACGATTAAAACGTAGTAAATCTGCCGCTTCTCCTTTGGGATAGATTACACCTTGAAGCAGTGATGTATATACTGAGAAATAATCGACTTTGGCATTCAAGACTTCGTTAATGATCGGCAATTTCCGTGAGTTCTCAGTAACCGCAGAAACTATTCCGTAGTATGTATACAAACGAATGTTGTCGAGTACTCGACAACGTTCGTTTGTATACACACTACAGAATAGTTTCTGAGAATACTGCTTTCCAATTCCTACAGATAGACAGATACGCTGCCGGAACAGATACTTCATGCACCAAAATCTAAAGCAGAGACTGATGAGTTGAAGATCATTTTTCATAAGCACTACGGATAGTTAATTGAATCCACCTTGCAATAGAATGGACCGTAATGTCCCTAGTATTAGGCAGCAGAGACAGAAAGAGACGTTTACGTTTGTAAAAACATATAGCTCTAACGGGACAGATTAAAGGCCTATGCCCGTCTGAAGACGGAAGAGCCTTAATAACAATAGGTTCCGGATACTTATAGGAGCCTGATTCTAGCCAAAAATCCAACCTTAGTAGTCAAGGTAATAGTATTATCTACACTACGAAAGTGAGAATCATCAACAGATAGTGCCTGAAGCTCACTAACTCTTCTAGCCAAAGAGAAGGCTAAGGGAAAGCTGTCTTATAACATAAGAATTTGAAGTCCACTGTATCAAGAGGCTCAAATGGTGCTTCTTTAAGCTTAAGAAGAACCCCAGCTAAATTCCACTTAGGAATTAATCTAAGGGTTCTAAGTCTATTTATCGAAAAGTTTTCGTAACTTAGATAAAGAGACATTAAATCCAATCTGTAAACTATCATGATGTGCATAGGTATCAACAGAATGATCCCTACCTCACCGTGAGAAAACCTTCCACTTAGTAGCATAATTTAGCGAAGAGGAGGTCCTCCTACAGTTAGAAATTGCGTCCACTGCTCGTCCTGCAAGAAGGACCGCACAACGAAAATACGTGAAGGTTGAGACCTTGCGGGTTGTGATGCAGTGTGCACGATTTCCCCTGCGAAAGAAGATCCACTTGTGGAGGAAGCTTCCGGGGCATGTCCCACAGCAGACACCTGAGTAGATTTATCCATAGTCTCTGGGGTGACAGTGATGCTACCAACAGAATTTGCAGTGAGATTGCTTTATCTTGAGCAATATCTTCTGAATCAATGGTGCTGGAGGATACGCGTATCCTATCATTCCGTCCCAAGAGATCGAGAGAGCGTCTACTGCAAACGCTCGAGGATCTGGACACGGCGACACATACGTCTGCAACTGATAGTTAGATGTGTCGCAAATAAGTCTACCACTGGACGATCCCATTAGTAGCAAATCTGATTGAAAACTCGAGAGTCCATTCTGACGACAACATACAATCTATCCGAGAAAGGGAGTCCGCTAGAACGTTCAGACGACCCGGAATATGATGGACCGATAGAAGAACTTGATGCTCTAGGACAAACAGAAGGACCCTTTCCGTTAAATTGAATAACGGAATGGAATGAGTGCCTCCCTAGTTCCGAATATACACTACTACTGTTGAATTGTCGGACAGAATTTGAACATGCGAATTCTGAAGAATGTTCATTCATTGACGTAGAGCAAGCCATACTGACATCATTTCTTGATGTTTATGTACTTGTTAGGAACTGCGGATCCTAAAGACCCTGGCACCCTGAATCTGTTGGGCTCAGAGTTGCACCCCAACCTGTTTGACTCGCATCCGTCATTATCGTTAAACTTGGATCCGGCAGTTGCAGTGGTACTCCTTGAGTTAACCACTGAAAATCTACCCAAGTCTGAATCTCTTGTTCACTTGATTCGACAAGACAATGTTCGATTCGAGCGAATGAGTCTTCACACTCCAATTCTGAGATAAAATATCTGTGGAGTGGACGAGTACGTATCCGCTCCATTGGAATAATATTCGCAGCGGGTCCGCACAAACCTGTCAGTCTCATGAATTCTCTCGCTGTTACTACATCTGAGTGAAGGAAAAAGCAAGCGTAACAACTGACTAACATTGCTCTGGTTAACGGCAGACGAATGAGATTGTTGTGCATCTCTAAGCTCATTCCCGCGTGGGTGAATGAATAGGACGGCACTAGATCCGACTTCTTTTCGTTTACTAAGAAACCGAGACGTCGGAGCAATTGAAGCAGACTCTGAACATCGTTCTGAAGCGTTAACTTGCTGCCGTAACCCTGAAGAATGCCGTCCAAGTTCTTCTTGGTAAGGTGATCTGCGTAAGATAATGTGTCTAAATTTTATTAGACAATATTGTCGTCTCCAGTATACTGGAGTAATAGACATGGACGTTGGCAATGACAAGTCCAGGCATTCAGCTTAGACATCCAAACGCGGAGGAACTTCTGGAGTAATGGACATGGACGCCGGCAATGACAATTCCAGGTCTTCAGCTTAGTCATCCAAATGCAGAGGAACTCTCGGCACGTCTAGTCCTGCCGTTTCAAAATAATGTCTTGCATTGATGAAAGGCCGCTGAATAGCGCTAGGCGATAAGAAACCTAATTTGCCAGTCTTTAAGGCTAGCTTGAATATATCGTCATTCAAAAGTTCAAATCTTCATGACATTTCTGGACTGGGTCGGAAACTCAGGGACGGTGTCCCTAATCCGGCCGAAAAAGTCTGTGTCCAGTGACGCTTTCAGTTTCTTATCAGGTAACGCAGCATTTTTGTCCAGAGAAACAACTTCTAATTCTAAAAGGTGATGCCGGATGAAATCTACGGCCACCTTGAGTTGTTTGGAAAGGAAAAATTTCAGCTGTGCTGATTCCCTTTTACCATCCGCCTGGACCACATAATAATTTTGGTCGTCCCTTACTGACTATGCAAGGGAACGAGTCGACCCAGCTTGCTCAGATAGTTCTTTACAGAAAAAGTTTCTGATAGCTGCTGGGATGCTGCGATGAATTGAGCTATCTGCGATAGCAAGTCCGTCACGGAGGCCTGTGGAGCCGCGGTCTTAGGTAATTAGCCGCTGGAAGCTCCAAGGATGTTAATTCCTGCATTTATATAATATGCGAACGTCCCAACTGGAAAGGCCTCGTGTCCTTGGCTAGCAGATGGCGTGACCTGGTCGACGTGGAACCATCACCTCCTGGTTCTGCGAGGATTGCGGAAGGAGAAAACACATCCTCCATGACCCGCACCTCGTCCAGTCGACCTGGGGGCATCTGACCCGATATCTCAGACCAGCATTACGACCCCTATGTAAGTTGCTACTCTGACGGTCTCCGGAGTAAGACATAGAGGCTTTGATCCTCTATAGGAACTTCCTTTGGACGTATTCACCCCCGAAGAACATGCCTTACTGCTCCCTGCTGAGTCCGACTTTTTCAAAGCGGAATAATGCAGAGCATCCGGAGCTTTCTTAGTAATCTAATATAGATTGTAGAAAGCTTAACGTCGAAGAGAAGCTCTCCTGAGACCGGAGCGACTGGAAGAGAGTTTTTTCACCTTACTATCCACTCTTGTGGATGCAGCCAGGACAGCATCTCGTCTGACTAACTCCATATTGCCACTGAAAGGGCGGAGTTATACGTAGAATATGCTATAGCCCTCAAAAGAACTCTTAAGGAAGATTGAAGATCCTGGAATTCTTTCGCTTCGAGATGTAGTGATAACGCTCTGGTAAAGTGATCTGCATGAGATAATGTGTCTAAATTGTCGTCTCTAGTATACTGGAGTAAATAGACATGGACACCAGCAATGACCGTTCCAGGTCTTCAGCCTAGTAGTCCAAATGCAGAGGAAGTCTCGGCACGCCTTATCCTGCCATTTCAAATTTATGTCTAGCATTGATGAAAGGCAGCTGTATAGCGCTTAGGCAATAAGAAACCGGATTTGCCAGTCTTAGAGGCTAGTTTGAATACAGCATCATTCAAAAGTTCAAATGTCGGTGACATTTCTGGACTGGGTCGGAAACTCAGGGGCGGTGTCCCTAATCTGGCCAAAAAAGTCTGTGTCCAGTGTTGCTTACAGTTTCTTATCAGGTAACGCAGCATTTTTGTCCAGAGAAACAACTTCTAAACCATGATGCTGGATGAAATCTATGGCACCTTAAGTTGTTCGGAAAGGGAAAATTTCAGCAGTGCTGATTCCCTTTAACCATCCGCCTGGACCACATAATAATCTTGGTCATCCCTGCTGACTCTGCAGGGGAGCGAACCGACCCAGCTTGCTCAGATAACTCTTTATTGAAAAAATTTCTGACAGCTGCAGGGATGCTGAGATGAATTGAGCTATCTGTGATAGCAAGTCCGTCACGGAGGCCTGTGGAGCCGCAGTCTTACGTAATTAGCCGCTGGAAGCTCCAGGGACGTTCACTCCTGCATTTATACAATATGCGAACGTCCCAACTGGAAAGGCCTTGTGTCCTTGGCTAGCGGATGGCGTGACCTGGTCGGCGTGGATTCCATGGTCGGCGAAGGAGGCTGGATATCTGTGGTCACATAGCCAAGGTGCGGTCGTGTGTGCTGACATGAGGATGAGGAAGCCAATAGACCAGCTGCGTCGGACTGTCTATGTGACGGAGCGTCCCGAGCAGGAGGAGTGGACGTATGCTCCGACTAACGAACGAACATTCAACAACATCGTGGCCCAGATGTTGTAAGAGAGAGGGGGGCCTCTCTCGCTCACGGTCCGGATAGACCTGGACGAGCTAGCTACCGGACTGACAGGCTTCCTCAGTACTATCCTCGGATCTGTCATCGCTGGGTGTGCACGTTCAATGTTTATAGTGCTCGCATCACCCAAACTGCTTCCCTGGACTGCAATGGACGAACCCGGCTGCCGTGCCATTCGATGAATGGTCACTACACCAGGTGAGCTAGCGGACAACAATGCCGTCGATCCTACCAGGGACCTCCTAGGCAATTGTTGTATTTCCATGAGCACTTTTGCCGCTAGCTCTTCATTAGACTGCAATGACGGAGGCACACTTGTTGAAGATGTCACGGAAACATCACCCTGTTCTTGTTCCTCTGAAAAAGAGACTGATAAACTAGAGAGACCTTGTGGAGAGTGGACCGGCATGGACCCCTCACCGCTAACAATATACCGTGACTGACAGGCTTCCTCCGTACTATCCTCGGATCTGTCATCGCTGGGTGTGCACGTTCAATGTTTATAGTGCTCGCATCACCCAAACTGCTTCCCTGGACTGCAATGGACGAACCCGGCTGCCGTGCCATTCGATGAATGGTCACTACACCAGGTGAGCTAGCGGACAACAATGCCGTCGATCCTACCAGGGACCTCCTAGGCAATTGTTGTATTTCCATGAGCACTTTTGCCGCTAGCTCTTCATTAGACTGCAATGACGGAGGCACACTTGTTGAAGATGTCACGGAAACATCACCCTGTTCTTGTTCCTCTGAAAAAGAGACTGATAAACTAGAGAGACCTTGTGGAGAGTGGACCGGCATGGACCCCTCACCGCTAACAATATACCGTGACACACGTTTCCAACGTTTGTCATTCCAATTGGCACACACTGAGCAAGAATTAGAGCGAGAACATAGACTACAAGAAACACAATTAACATGAGAATCAGAGGAAGATTTCCTTGCATTACAATTTGAACAATATTCTTTCATCATGAAAAAATATAAACAGTCATAGTACTCGCACTAACCCTTGAAACAAAGATACATAATACAATATAACCCATTATAACATTTCGAAAAAATAATTTAAAAAACAAATTGTTTTTGAAAAATTTTCAGAAGAGCCCAATGGGAACAATGAGCCCAAATGGATCCCAGAAAAGCCTAAGTGTGGACAAAAATTTTAAAACATTTTTAAAAATTAATATAACACTTACGGACAATATTAATGTAACTGGCTATGAGCAGAACTAAATAGAAGACTGTCAACATAAACAAAAGTGTACAAAAACCGGAAACATGACTCCAGGCACTGTAAACAAGGCCCAAAATCAGTCACCAATTTAAACACTATCCGATGTAAAACAGAGGCTTCCAGAGAAGAAACTGCAGTACATCGGATGGTAGATGCAGATCACAACACCTAATCACCCAAGGGTGAGGACGTAAGCATGGGGAAAAACAGAATAATCATACTGTTACCAAGCCAAAACTCCCAAGAAATTTTAGTAAAAAAAATATTACAAAAATTATGCCAAAAGCATGGGATAATAGCGGGGGAGGTGGGGGGGGGGGGGGGGGGGGTGTTAAGGAAAGGGAGAGAGGAAACACTGAACAAACAATGGTAAATTCACAGCCAGAATGACAACATCAGGCATGCCCCTAAATTAGGGAACATGAAATAATTTCGTAAAAAAAAATTATAAGTAACAGCCCTGAACACATTCTACCACTGTTTCTTCCTCTCATCCTCTTATTTCATCCTTAGATCCACCATTTCTTTAATAATTATGTGTCTGGCATCATTTAAACTGAGATTTACAAGCACAAATATCAGTGACATGTTACTGATTTTAGGGCCAAACAAAGAATGACTTTTGGAGCCAATTTCGAAACCTCCTTGCTTATGTTTCCATAGTCTATTCCGGATTACATGGAATAGTGTGACATGTGCAGTGAAGATACAGAATAGTAATCGCGAGGAAAGAGCAAATTGCATTTTAAATGTAAACCAGATTGGAATTTGAGGAAGTGGCGCTGTCAATGACAACATGGATGTTGTTTTTGCTCATCGCAGTGCCACATCTGTATAAAACAGCATAGCTCTCCTATGGATTGGTCAATATGACCAGATTAAAAAAAAGTTAAAAAATTTATAGTAATTTATATATTTTTTATACTTACCAATGACCCAGACTTAGCTGGTGCTAACTCTAACAAAACCAGGGCCAAACACAAATTTTGCCCCCCAATCCCCAAAATTTGCATCCAAAACAAAAAGAAATCATGTCCTAAAGGACCTCCATACTACGCCTCTACTGCGCATGCGCAGTGATGCAGACGTCCCGAAATTGGCGCCAATTATCATTATCATTCTTACTGGCAGTGCCTGGTCAGCGCTATGTACTCAGCGGGGAGGCAAGAGTTCCCAACTCCTGGGAGGGCCATCCCCGTCTGGGTCATTGGTAAGTATAAAAAATATATAAATTACTATAAATTTTTTAACATTTTTATACTGTACCAATGACCCAGACTTAGCTGAATAGTAAACAGGCTGGAGGGCCTAGGACATAGAGGAAAATCCAATAAGCTCAACTATATAATAAAGAGATAACCCCTTAAGGAGAAAAGGAGTATTAGGCTTTACATGTATCTTTCTTATTTAATATTAAATTAGAAAGATACAATACCCTTAATAATTGAGCACCATAATATTCATGTTCTCTATTAACATCCAGTATATCCCTTATACTAATTATTTTTAAAGTAAGCCAATAAATAAAGTAGTCCAGAGAATTGAGACTCTTTATAGTCATTTAAAAGTGTCCGAGTATTGTATATTAAAGCCCGTTTGACACTTGACATATACAAATGCTTCACACCGTGCTACACTTTAAAAATAAGACATGAATGAATTTTAATATTAATATTACACTTTATCCCGGAAGCGACTCAGAAATACTGATTTGGAGGAGGCATTCCCTTGCTTTTCACTATAAAGCAGGTGACCTAAGGGTACACCCGCCCCCCCCCCCCCCCCCCCCTTCCCCTTGCCCTGGGTCAAATAGCCCAGAGCGAAGAGGGCAGCCGGACGGAGTCACTGCCGGAACAGAAAGCCTGCATAACTATAGTTGCAACTGTTTAGTGGACGACATTCTGAGCAACAGATAACGGACCTAAACAATGCAGGTCTCCAGAAATGGACTCAATATTTCTGAGATAAAAATTCGTGAATGTGGATGGCTGAGACCAATAAGCAGCCTTCATTAAATCTGTAATAGCAACACTATTAGCATAAGCCCAAGAAGTAGCAAGAGCTCTTACTTCATGAGCGGAAATCTTAAGCACAGACTGCTGAGAAGAAGATAAACTCTCATAAGCAGTACGGATAGTTAATTGAATCCATCCAGCAATAGAATGGACCGAAATGTCCTTTCTATTAGGCATCAAAGACAGAAAGAAACGTTTTCGTCCCTTTCTGATGAACTGAGATCTCTGTTTATAGATACGTAACGCTCTAACAGGACAGAGTAAAGGCCTACGCCCGTCTGAAGACGGAAGAGCCTTAATAACAATAGGTTCCGGATATTTATTAGGAGCCTGATTCTTAGCTAAAAAACCCACATTAGTAGTGAAGGTGATAGTGTTCCCGACACTACGATAGTGAGAATCATCCACCGACAGTGCATGAAGCTCACTGACTCTTCTAGCAGAAGAGAAAGCTAAGAGAAAAGCTGTCTTATAAGATAAGAATTTGAAATCTACTGTCCCAAGAGGTTCAAATGGCTTTTCCTTCAATTTAAGAAGAACCCAAGCTAAATTCCATTTAGGAATTAATCTAAGAGTTCTGGGTCTATTTATCGAGAAGTTTCTAACTAACTTAGATAAAGAGACATTAGATCCAATTTGTAAACTATCATGATGTGCATAGGTATCAGATAACATAGACCTATAACCCTTAATAGTAACAGGCTGCAGTTTGATTTCGTCAAACAAGTATACTAGAAAGTTTGCAATGTCTGGTATAGAGGGATCGAATACATCTACAGAATGATCCCTACACCAACGACGAAAAACCTTCCACTTAGCCGCATAGTTTAGCGATGAGGAGGTCCTCCTACAGTTAGAAATCGCGTCCACTGCTCGTCCTGTAAAGTGCTTGCCATGCAAGAAGGACCGCACAACGGAAAAACGTGAAGGTTGAGACCTTGCGGGTTGTGATGAAGTTGGCGCGATTTCCCCTGCGAAAGAAGATCCTCCCGCGGAGGAAGCTTTCGCGGTAGGTCCCACAACAGACACCTGAGTAGATTTATCCACGGTCTCTGTGGCGACAGAGATGCTACCAACAGAATCTTGCATTGAGATTGTTTTATCTTTAGCAATACTTGTTGAATTAACGGCGCTGGAGGATACGCATATCCTATCATTCCGTCCCAGGGGATCGACAGAGCGTCTACTGCAAATGCTCTTGGATCCGGACACGGAGACACATACGTCTGCAACTGATTGTTGAGATGTGTCGCAAATAAATCTATCATTGGCCGTTCCCATTGGTAGCAAATCTGATTGAATACTTGTTTGTTGAGAGTCCACTCCGACGGCAACAAGCGACCCTTTCGTGAAAGGGAGTCTGCTAGCACATTCAGACGACCCGGTATGTGACGAACCGAAAGAAGAACGTGATGTTCTAGCGCAAACAGAAGGATTCTTTCCGTTAGATTGAACAACGGAACTGAATGAGTGCCTCCCTGATTCCGTATATACGCCACTACTGTCGTATTGTCGGATAGGATTTGGACATGAGCATTGTGAATAATGTCCATCCAGTGACGTAACGCAAGCCAAATTGACATCATTTCCTTGATGTTTATGTGCTTGCACAGGAATTGCGGATCCCAAAGACCCTGGCATCTCGAATCCGTTGGGATTAATGATGCACCCCAACCTGTTTGACTGGCATCCGTCATAATGGTAAAACTCGGATCCGGCAACTGCAGCGGAACTCCCTGAGTTAACCACTGAATGTTTGCCCAAGTCTGAATCTCTTGTTTCACTTGATCTGACAAGAGAACGTCTACGTCGAGCGAATGAATTTTCACACTCCAATTCTGAGTCAAGAAAATTTGAAGAGGACGTGTGCGTAACCGCCCCATCGGAATGAGATCCGCAGCGGCTCCGCACAGACCTATCAGTCTCATAAATTCTCTCGCTGTGACTTTGTCTGCGTGCAGACAATAGCGAGCATAACAACTGACTAATTTCGCTCTGGTTAACGGCAGACGAACGAGATTGTTGTGCGTCTCGAAGCTCATTCCCAGATGAGTGAATGACTTGGACGGCACCAGATCCGACTTCTCCTCGTTTACTATAAAACCGAGACGTCGGAGTAATAGAAGTAGATTCTGAACATCGTTCTGAAGCGTTAACTCGTTGCCGTACCTCTGAAGAATGTCGTCCAGGTAGGCCGACGTTACCACAGACGAATGAGCTCGGAAATAGATCATTACCAAGTTCATTACCCGAGTGAAAGCCCAGGGTGCTAGATTCAATCCGAAGCACATCGCCCGGAATTGATACACCACTCCTAGGACTGCGAAGCGTAGATACTTTCGGAATGTCGGATGTACCATGACGTGAAAGTACGCATCTTTGAGATCTATGCTTGTTGCATAATCGTTCACCCGAATACTCACTCTGACCGACCGAATCGTCTCCATATAAAATTTCGGAGCGACGATCAGCTTGTTTATCCAGCTCAAATCTATGACTGGACGGAACGAGCCGTCTGGTTTCGGAACCAGAAACAGATGGCTGTAGAATCCCAGAGTTTCCTGGTTTTCTACGACCTCTACCGCGTTCTTCATTAAAAGAGACTGCACCTCTGATAACAGAGCGTCTCTTTTCTGCGGATTTGACGGAAGTTGAGTCCACTTTGGACTGCGAGTTAATGGAGGCTTTCGTTTGAAGGATATCTTTAGACCTTCCGAAGTCACTCCTCTCACCCAAGGGTCGTCCGTAATCGACACCCATTCTTGTGAAAAGCTCGACAACCTTCCGCAACCGGTACGCGATAGAGGTTTAAGCCATCACCTCCTGGACCTGCGAGGCCTGCGGTAGGAGAAACCACGTCCTCCACGACCCGCACCTCGCCCCGTCGACCTCGGGGCGTCCGACCGATTGTCCCGGCCCGAAGGACATCCCGAACGAGAGTCGCTACCCTGACGGTCTCTCGAATAAGACCAAGAGGACCCACCGGAACCTCTATAGGAACCTCTCTTGGGCGCATTAGACCCAGAAGTGCCTGTCTTATTCTTGTCTGCTGTATCCGGCTTCTTAGAGGCAGATTTGAACAACAGAGAATCCGAAGCTTTCTTTGTAATTTTATCATAAATAGCAGAAAGCTTGCCGTCAAAGAGAAGTTCTCCAGAGACCGAAGCGACTCTAAGAGAGTTCTTCACCTTAGAATCCACAAGTGTGGATGTAGCTAGGGCTGCGTCACATCTAACCAACTCCAGATTTGCCACTGAAAGGGCGGAGTTACACGTGGAATAAGCTACTGCCCTTGAAAGAAGTCTTAAAGAGGATAGTATATCCTGAAACTCTTTCCCTTGAAGGCGCAGTGATAACGCCTTAGTAAGGTGATCTGCGTAAGATAAGGCATCTAAATTGGCTCTGTTAGACGCAATAGCTGTTTCCAACACCGCGGTTGGAATAGAAGCCGACGACGGTAATGATAGCTCTAAGTCTTCCGCCTCGTCGTCCATACGCAGAGGAACTCTCGGGATACCCTGTCCTGCCGTATCGAATTTATTCCTTGCATTAATGAAAGGCAGGTTGAGAGTATTAGCGGACAAGAAACCTGCTTTCCCCGTCTTGGAAGCAAGTTTAAATATAGCGTCGTTCAATAATTCAAATGTTCTTGCAACATTATTGGACTGCGACGGAAACTCGGGAGCGATGTCCCGGAACCGCTCAAAAAATTCAGAGTCCAATGACGCTATAATCCTCTTGTCCGGAACCGCAGCAGTCTGGCCCGACGGAACAACTTGAGGGAGAAAGTGCCGGATGAAGTCCACGGCAGCTTTATGTTGTTCCGAAAGGGATAGCTCCAAATCATCCGTATCCCTTTCACCATCCGGTCGGACCTCATGATGTTCCCGGTCGTCCGCCCCCGATGCTTCGGCAGAGCGTACCGACCCAGCGCCATCGGATAATTCTCGATCCGACACCGTTTCTGTCGGCTGCTGGGATGCTGCGATAAGCTGTGCTATCTGCACAAGAATGTCCGGCGTCGAGACCTGCGGAGGCACAGTCTTCCGCTGCTTCGCCGAGGGCAGCTCCGCATCAGATGGCTCCCGCATACTTTTTCTATGCGAACATCCGGAGTCCATCGGTCTCGAATCCCTGGCTGCCGGATGGTGTGACCTGGTCGCCGTAACATCCTTGATCGGCGAAGCTGGTAATATATCGGCGGTCACGCAGCCAAGGTGCGGTCGTGTGCGCTGACGAGAAGAAGAAGCCTTAGCAGTCTCCGCGGACTGCCTATACAACGGAGCGTCCCGAGCGACGGACGTATGCTCCGCTTGCGACACATTTTGTACCACAACATCTGGTCCCAGATGTTGTTGTACGAGAGAGGGGCCTCTCTCGCTCGCGGCCCGGCTGGACCTGGACGAGCTAGGAACCGGACTCAAAGGCTTCCTCCGTTCTCGCTTACTATCCGCCGTCACTCGGTGTGCATCTATTATGTTTATAGTGCTCGCATCACCCAAAATTTCCTCCTGGACCGCATCGGACGAACCCGGCTGCCGAACCATTCGGTGAATGGACGCTACACCGGGCGAGCTAGCGGACGACATTTGTCTAATCTCCATGAGCACTTTTGCCGCTATCTCTGAATTCATTTGTGACGACGGACGCACACTTGTAGAAGATAACATGGAAACATCACCCTGTTCTTGTTCCTCTGAAATAGAAACTGAGAGAGTAGAGTGACCTTGCGGAGAAAGAGCCGGCATAGCCCTTTCTCCAGAAACAACATATCGTGACACACGTTTCCAATGTTTCTCATCCCAATATTCACATATAGGACAGGGATTAATGCGAGAACACTGACTACAATTAATACAATGATCATGAAAGTCAGAGGAAGATTTCTTCCCATTACAATTTGAACAATGTCCCTTCATTGTGAAAGGACAACAACAAGTCCTAGTTACTCGCACAAACCCCTGACACAAAGATACATAATAACATGATCCATTAATAAATGAAAAAACAATTGCAAATCAAAATAATTTTGAAAAAATATTTTTTCAGCGAAGCCCAAGTTGCTGAAAAGTAACGTTGAGCCCCAATGGATCCGATGGCAAAGTGTGGTCAAAAATTTTAAATTTATATTAAATAATTAATGAGACACTTACGGAAAATATAAATGTATCTAATAGTGAGATAAACTACACCAAAGGCAAACAGCCCCCCTCAAAAAAGGCTGTTGCCAATGTAAACAAACAGTGTAAAATACCAGAAAACATGACTCCAGGCACTGAAAAAACTGGCCCGAAATCAGTCATCCAAATTACACTCTATCTGATGCAAGACAGAGACTCCCAGGGGAGAATCTGCAGAACATCAGATGGAAGATGCAGAACACAACGTTTATACACCCATGGGTGAAAACGTAACTATGGGGAAAATAACAGAAAACATTCTGTATCCAAGCAACTCTCCCAGGGAAATTTTAGAAATGAACTTTCTCAAAAATATGCCAAAAGCATGGGAGAATTGCAAGGGGGGACTTTAGAAGGCTAGGGAAGAGGAAACACTGAATAAGCAGTGCAACATTTAGCAAGAATGACAACAAGAGGCCCATGCCTCGAAAATAGGCAACTTAACATAATTTCATCAAAAAATTTTAAGTACAGCCCTGATTATTTTTTGTCACTTCTTTTTCCTCTCCTCCTTCTATATCCTCCTTAGAATCACCATTTCTCCAAAAATTACGTGTCTGGCATCCTTTAAACTGAGATTTACAAGCACAAAGATCAGTGAGATGTTGACTGATGAAGGGCCAAACAGAGAAATGATAATTGGCGCCAATTTCGGGACGTCTGCGTCACTGCGCATGCGCAGTAGAGGCGTAGTATGGAGGTCCTTTAGGACATGATTTCTTTTTGTTTTGGATGCAAATTTTGGGGATTGGGGGGCAAAATTTGTGTTTGGCCCTGGTTTTGTTAGAGTTAGCACCAGCTAAGTCTGGGTCATTGGTACAGTATAAAAATACACAAAATTTACAAAGAAACGCTGGACAGAGCACTTGAGTTTATTTCGACTCACATTTGTTCAGGGGTGTAGCCAGGATTCTATAATTGAGGGGGAGGGGGGCTAGCCATTTCAAGCCATTTTTTTGTGGGGGCAGGGGCATACCATGATATTTGTAATTTTGAGGTGTTTCGGGGTCCTTGCCCAGTCCAAGCTAGCACCCTCCCGTCGTTACCCCTCCTCCCACTTCCCTTCATGGAAGTGGGAGGAGGGGGGTAACGATCGGAGGCCCTAGTTATGGCAAGGACGTGGGAAGGGGCGGGTGATGACCAGAGGGGCCTAGTTTGGACAAGGCCTTCTCTGAGAATATTTTGCAAAATTTAGTACTCCAACCCTTATAAAAAAGTACCATGGTAAACCATGGTAAATCCCAAAATACCCTGGTAATACCAATATCTTGTCTTATTTTATCGGAGACTTGCCAAGAAACAACTGCAAAGCCACAGGATAAAGTGTAGAAAAAGTATTTATACCATGATTGCCAATTGTACTAGAAATGAAAAGCCTATGACATAAATTTTTGCTTTACACACCGACTGTGGTGAACACGCCAGCAATGGGATTTCATTAGTTGAATTTTACACCTAGAGTAGAACTACATGCAAGCTGACCTTTGGTGACATCAACCTGAATGCAAACTTGTCAAAATTTACCGCCCATCGCCCCGCGAAGAGTGAAATGAAACCGGCAGTTATTTTTTTTACTTTTTTAAATGGGTTGACCTCATAAGATGCCAAAAATTAACAAACATGCATTGTCTCATGTTAATAAAGCATCCATAACTCACAATAGTATGTTATTAAGTTATTAAAACGAAAAAGGCTCCGTTTCTTTTTCCATTTCGTTTCGGCGATAAAATTGACAGGTAATGTAAACAAAAACAGATTTGCACGTATGAACGTCTACTGTTCAGTAAATTCGAGATAAAATAATAGTGACTCTTGATAATCTGACGGTCATGGTATAAATAAAATATACCCAAAGTAGCTTGGTGTCCCAAATGTTCATCACTCGTGGTGAAGTGGTGTTAACCGCAAGACAAAGGCTCATGGTTAACACCACTTCACCACTCGTGGTGAACATTTGGTACACCAAGCTACTATGGGTATATTCTATATATAATAACCTCCAGGACTTAAAGAGTTATTTTCATTTGTATTCTACCAAGACTTTGCTGAAATTTTACCTGTGCAATTCTAATGCTGGAAGTGATTAAATGGATTTGAGACAGTGGGGGGGGGGGGGGGGGGGGGGGGGGGAGGGGGGGTCAATATTTGCTTATAAACAATCCAAAGGGATGAGAGTAGCAGGCAATTAAATTAACTGAAACAGTCTTTCGATTTTGAAAATGGATGGCATGTTGTATTCTGCTTGCTATCATTTAAGATAACCCTTTACCCAATGAATCGCCCACATCCGCCCACGGAATATGCAAATTCAGCAGCTGAAAAAATATTTTCTGAAAAATTTCAACAAAACCTTTTCATATGACCCCTCTTTGGAACGAGCTTGTTGAGCTCGTTCCAAAGAGTTTCACATGATATGGTTTCGTTGAAATGTTTTGAAAAAATTTAAATGAAAGTGTCAATGACACTGTAGCTCAACTTGACAAACTTGAACTTGGTAAGTTATAAATGAAATGGCAAAATTGAAGATCATTGGTACCAATGTTATCTGATGAAATTTCAACATAACAGCATTGTGTGTGCACAACGTCAGAGTAATCCATGCATTTTTAAATGTAAACTGTAAGACTGGCTGAAGGAAGAATGTTGATACCCAAATGCAGTATGTTCAGAGGTTATTGTAAATGGCAACTTTTTTCACAGAAATGAATGCTTATCAACAGCTCTTATCTAAAGTTTTTACCCAATGAGCACACCAAGTTCAAAAACAATCATATGATAAATGTGGCCTGTAGGCCATGTCAAAGAATGTTGATGCACAAATGCAATAAATTCTAAGATTGTTGCTAACAGCAACAGTTTTTGATGGAAATGAAAAGAAAATCAATAGCTCCTACTTTGTCACCCTGCATAAGCATACAAATTTTCAAAACAACCTGATAATGAATGTGGCCTCTGAGGCATGCCAAAGGAAGATGTTAATGCACAAATGCACTAAGTAGAAGGTCATTGCTTGTGGCAATGGGTTTTTTATGGAAATTCATAAATATACCCTGCAGAGAGTGCAAAAGAGATAAGTTGATGCACAAATGCAGTAAGTTCAAAGGTTGGTGATAACGACAATAAATTTTTAGGGAAATGAAAATGAAAGTGTCAATGACACTGTAGCTCAACTTGTCAAGACAAAGACATGTACATGTATAGTATGTGACACAGCAATGACAAACATCTAGGTAATGACCTGATAACAAAGGTACATATAAAGTATTGTAACGGTCTGTACATAAATACTGACCGTTGCCTGTAACAAATGTATAGGTAAAGTATTGTAAAGGTGGGTGACAGTCAGATGCTAAACTAGAAAAAAATCTTTGAGTCCCAGAGTGGGTCTGACTGAACCCCAAAATATTTGTTCTCATAGCACAGTGATAACAAAGGCACCCCAAAACACACTCATTCCTGTCCCAAGGTGAAAACAAAGGTACCCAAGAAGTTTCGTGAAGATGAGTTCACAAATATGAGCTGTGTAGAAGTTGTGACAAAAAACTGATTGGACCTAATTTCGGTACAAAATGGCCACTGGCAGCCATCTTGAATTCTGGACTGCACCCAGAAACACTCGTTCTCGTCCCAAGGAGATAACAAAGGTACCCAAGAAGTTTCATAAAGATTGGTTCATAAATACAGCCTCTAGCCCGAGCTGTATTGACATGTGCACTTACAGTGTATAAGTAGCACTGAATAAAACAAAGTTCATCTAATTTGCATAATTTCTGCACGAGAAAAAAACCTGTACTATATGTGATGTATTCCATGTTACTAAACATTCATACAAAAATATATTCAAATCAGAACTTTCATACAGAAGTTCTGCACAAAAGACTGATTGCACTAATTTTGGTACAAAATGGCTGCTGGTGGCCATCTTGAATTTTGGACCACACCCCAAAACACTCGTTCTCATCCCACGGTGATAACAAAGGTACCCAAGAAGTTTTGTAAAGATCGGTTCATAAATACGGCCTCTAGCTTGAGCCGTATATAGAAGTTGTGTACAAAAAACTGATTAGACCTAATTTCGGTACAAAATGGCCACTGGCAGCCATCTTGAATTTTGGACCGCACCCAGAAACACTCGTTCTCGTCCCAAGGTGATAACAAAGGTACCCAAGACGTTTCGTGAAGATCGGTTCATAAATGCAGACTCTAGCCCGAGCCGTATTGACATGTGCACTTGCTGTGTGTAAGTGGCACTGAAAAAATCAAAGTTCATCTAATTTGCATAATTTCTGCACGAGAAAAAATCCGTATTATATGTGATGTATCCCATGGTACTAAACATTCACACAAAAAATTATTCAAATCAGCGCTTTCATATGGATGTTCTGTGCAAAAATCTGATTGCACCAAATTTTGTACAAAATGGCTGCCATCGGCCATCTTGAATTTCGGACCGGACCCCAAAACACTCGTTCTCGTCCCACGGTGATAACAAAGGTACCCAAGGAATTTTGTAAAGATCGGTTCATAAATACGGCCTCTAGCCGGAGCCGTATTGGCATTTGCACTTACAGTGCTGAAAGCAACACCAAAAAACATCAAAGTTAGTCTAATTTGCATAATTTACGCACGAGAAAAAAACCTGTATTATATGTGATGTATCCCATGGTACTAAACATTCGTACAAAAAAATTATTCAAATCATAGCTTTCATATGGAAGTTCTGTACAAAAAACAGATTTCTGCAACGTCGGTACAAAATGGCGGCTGGCAGCCATCTTGAATTTCGGACCAAACCCCAAAACACTCGTTCTCGTCCCACGGTCATAACAAAGGTACCCAAGAAGTTTCGTAAAGATCGGTTCATAAATACGACCTCTAGCCTGAGCCGTATCCAATTGTTGACGGACAGATGGACGAAGGGCCATGGCATAAGCTCAAATTTGGCTTCGCCAAAGTTGAGCTAAAAAGCAATAGCTCACATCTAGAGGTCACATGGAACACACATACCAAGTTTCAAAGTGATCCGATCATAAATGTGCCCTGAAGGCCGTGTTAAAGGGAAATATTGAGGTCTGACTAAGTTCAAAGGTCAACGGCAACATTTTTAGACAGAAACGGAAGAAAATCGACAGCTCACATATAGATGTCATCCCACACAAGCTCACCAAGTTTGCAAGCGATCCAATCATAAATGTGCCCTGCAGGGTGTGTCAAAGGGAAATACTGATGCTTAACTGCACTAAGTTTTTACTAAGTTCATTGAAGGTCATTGCCAGTGTCAACATTTTTTGACGGAAATTGAAGAAAATCGATAGCTCCCATCTAGAGGTAAACCCAAACAAGCATGCCAGGTTTCAAAGCAATCCGATCATAAATGTGCCCTGTAGGGTGTGCCAAAGAGAAATATTGAGGTCTGACTAAACTAAGTTCTAAGAACGTTGGCCGCGGCAACATTTTTTGTCGGAAATGGAAAAAAATCAATAGCTCCCATCTAGAGGTCACCCCAAATAAGCATACCAGGTTTCAAAGCAATCCAATCATAAATGTGCCCTGTAGGGTGTGCCAAAGGGAAATATTGTGGTCTGACTAAACTGAGTTCTAAGAACATTGGCCGTGGCAACATTTTTTGACGGAAATTGAAGAAAATACATAGCTCCCATCTAGAGGTCCCCCTAAACAAGCATACCAGGTTTCAAAGCAATCCGATCATAAATGTGCCCTGTAGGGTGTGCCAAACAGAAATATTGAGGTCTTCTGACTAAACTAAGCTCTAAGAACGTTGGCAGTGACAACATTTTAAGATGGAAATTGAAGAAAATCGATAGCTCCCATCTAGAGGTTACCCTAAACAAGCTTACCAGGTTTCAAAGCAATCCAATCATAAATGTGCCCTGTAGGGTGTGCCAAAGGGAAATATTGTGGTCTGACTAAACTAAGTTCTAAATGCTTTGGCCGCGGCAACATATTTTGACAGAAATTGAAGAAAATCGATAGTTCCCATGTAGAGGTCACCCCAAACAAGCATACCAAGTTTCAAAGTGATCTGATCATAAATGCAACCTGTGAGGTGTGCCAAAGGAAATTGTGGACGTACGTACTAACGTATTAACGTACGTACGCCGATGGATGAGAAGTGATGGCAATAGCTCAGCTTGACTTTGTCAAGTTGAGCTAAAAATGATATATAAAATAATAAATTTTGAAATAGTTTGCGTTGGGAAAAGGGTTAAGCACACTATTTTTGAGTCCCGGCATCGGGAAAATATTTTCAAGAAAAACATCAACAGAAATCTGCGCTCCATTCACTCTACTGATACACAGTATGTAGGAATTCCAAAAATATTACCTGATGTTTTTGAATATGCTTTTTGCGGCAATAATCAAATTTATTTAAGGTCAGTATAATACATGAAATGCAACTTCAATGAAGCAATCGTAAGTCAATCAGATGATTCTTCATGGAGAGCACAAGCAGAAAGACAGTGAGTACCATTATTGGCCTTCAAAGTTTGTCAAATTATGTTGTTTATGTACCAATTCTTGGAAAGTGAAGTTTGATTAGTTTGAAGTCTTTGAATGTTGCAGCTTAGAATTGATGGTGTTTTGTTCATATTTTCCTGTAAGCATCTTATTATTTGGCCTATTTCCCACAAACAGATTTTAACCCTTTACAGAAAACATGTGATATCAAAATTTGTTATTTTAATTTCTTTTCATAATTCTTAAAAAAAAAATCAACAAAACCATATCATGTGATATAGCACCATTCCAATGAGGGGTCACAGAATATGGCTTTGCTGAATTTTTTTTTTACTGCACAATTTGTATATTATTCTGCGGATGTAGCTGATTCGTCAGTTAAGGGTTAATCACTTGCTAGGTGGAACCAAGGCATGTAGTTATCTACTTGCAAAAAGTAAAAATTGCAGGTGTGATGGCGCAAAAGAGCAACAGCTTGCCTCAAAATCGAAAGTCTGTTGAAATGTGTTGAAATTTGCATGAATTAATGGGAAATCTCAAGTTGAAAGAAAGATCTTTTTTTCTCAAAATAAAAGAACATGTAGTCAAAATTTTAATTGAAAGACATTTTATTTCTATAAATTTACATGAAAATGGTTTAAGACCATTTTCATGTAAATTATACAAAATAAAAATTCATTATTTTGTTCACATGAATTAGATGAAATTGGCTAATTTGCTGAATGGACGTTGGTTTTATTATTCGCCTATTACTTTTCCTCCAGCTCCATATTTACGAATCCTTACAGAACAGGTGTTCCATATGGATTTCTGTTGATGGACTATTATTTGTTCACCTGACGTGATAGATCTATCAAAAGAACTAAACTCCACCCATTTTTGTAACTGGCCAATTGAAATGGCACGTGCTGACCTAGATCAATTCAGAACAAGAGCTCACGTATCGCTGAAGCAATACAATGTCCCCTACTGGACTAATGAGCATTAATAATTATACAAATGTTATAACCTAGATGTGAACAGCATGAATTCCGTTGAAGTGTTCTAAAACAAGGTCTGGAAAACTGATATTTTGGCACTTTTCCATATTTCCAAGGGGCCTACAAAGTTACAATGAAATCCCTTCATAAATATGACCTGTAGACTGTGCTCAAGGTTTTTGGACTTCGGGCCCCTGAAGCCGTCACAGTTGACCAAACACGACCAAAAGGGGATGTCATCATCTAGGCATTATATGCAGTCAAACTTACGGGTTACAATGAAGTCCTTCCATAAATATGACCAATAGACTATGCTAAAGGTTTTAGGGTTTTGGGTTCGGGCAGCCATCAAGGCTGAATGATCGTGACCAAAAGGGGACGTTCTCATCTAGACATTATTTAGAGTCATCCTACCAAGGTACAATGAAATCCCTTCATAAATATCACCTGTAGACTGTGCTAAAGATTTTCGGGCTTTGGGCCCCTGTAGCCAACACAGTTGCCTAATGGTGTCCAAAAGGGGCTGTTCTCATCTAAACATTACATGAAGTCAACCTACCAAGTTAAAATGAAATCCCTTCATAAATATGATCTGAAGACTGTGCTAAAGGTTTTCGGGCTTTAGGCTTGGGCAGCCATCATGGTGGAATGATCGCAACCAAAAGGGAACATTCTCATCTGGACATCATCTGGAGTGATCCTATGAAGTTACAATGAAATCCCTTCATAAATATGACCTGTAGACTGTGCTCAAGATTTTCGGGCTTCAGGCACCTGTAGCCATCACAGTTGACCAACCACGGCCAAAAGGGGATGTCATCATCTGGGCATTATATGGAGTCAACCTAACAAGTTACAATGAAATCCTTCCATAAATATGACCTACAGACACTCTAAAGGTTTTTGGGCTCAATCAGCCATCAAGGCTGAATGATCGTGACCAAAAGGGGACGTTCTCATCTGGACACTATTTGAAGTCATCCTACCAAGCTACAATGAAATCCCTTCATAATTATGACCTGTAGACTATGCTAAAGATTTTCGGGCTTTGGGCCCCTGTAGCCAACACAGTTGTCTAATGGTGTCCAAAAGGGGCTGTTCTCATCTAGACATTACATGAAGTCAACCTACCAAGTTACAATGAAATCCCTTCATAAATATGACCTGTAGACTGTACTAAAGGGCTTCAGGCTCCGGCAGCCATCATGGTTGAATGATCACAACCAAAGGGGACAATCTCATCTGGGCATCATCTGGAGTGTTCCTGCGAAGTTACAATGAAATCCCTTCATAACTATGACCTGTAGACTGTGCTCAAGGTTTTCGGGCTTCGGGCACCTGTAGCCATCACAGTTGACCAATCACGACTAAAAGGGGATGTCATCATCTAGGCATTATATGGAGTCAACCTAACAGGTTACAATGAAATCCTTCTATAAATATAACCTTTTGCCTATGCTAAAGGTTTTTGGGCTCGGGCACCCATCAAGTCTGAATGATCACGGCCAAAATGGGACGTTCTCTTTATTTGGAGTCATCCTACCAAGTTACAATGAAATCCCTTCATAAATATGACCTGTAGACAGTGCTAAAGGTTTTTGGGCTTCGGGCACCTTTAGCCGTCAAAGTTGCCCAAACATGTCCAAAAGGGGACGTTTTCATCTAGACATTATATGAAGTCAACCTACCAAGTTACAATGAAATCCCTTCATAAATATGACCTGTAGACTGTGCTTAAGATTTTCGGGCTTCGGACTCGGGCAGCCATCATGGTTGAATGATCGCAACCAAAGGGGACAATCTCATCTGGGCATCATCTGGCATGATCCTACGAAGTTACAATGAAATCCCTTCATAAATATGACCTGTAGACTGTGCTCAAGGTTTTTGGGCTTCGGGCACTTGTAGCCATCACAGTTGATCAACCACGACCAAAAGGGGATGTCATCATCTAGGCATTATATGGAGTCAACCTAATAGGTTACAATGAAATCCTTCCATAAGTATGACCTTTTACCTATGCTAAAGGTTTTTGGGCTCGGGCACCCATCAAGGCTGAATGATCGCAATCAAAATGGGACGTTCTCATCTAGACATTATTTGGAGTCATCCTACCAAGTTACAATGAAATCCCCTCATAAATATGACCTGCAGACTGTGCTAAAGGTTTTCGGGCTTCGGGCACCTTTAGCCGTCAAAGTTGCCCAATCATGTTCAAAAGGGGACGTTTTCATCTAGACATTATATGAAGTCAACCTACCAAGTTACAATGAAATCCCTTCATAAATATGACCTGTAGACTGTGCTAAAGGTTTTCGGGCTTCGGGCTCAGGCAGACATCATGGCTGAATGATCGCAACCATAGGGGACAATCTCATCTGGGCATCATCTGGAGTGATCCTAAGAAGTTACAATGAAATCCCTTCATAAATATGACCTGTAGACTGTGCTCAAGGTTTTCGGGCACTTGTAGCCATCACAACTGACCAATCACGACCAAAAGGGGATGTCATCATCTAGGCATTATATGGAGTCAACCTAACAAGTTACAATGAAATCCTTCCATAAATATGACCTACAGACATGCTAAAGGTTTTTGGGCTCAGGCAGCCATCAAGGCTGAATGATCGTGACCAAAAGGGGACTTTCTCACCTGGACACTATTTGAAGTCATCCTACCAAGCTACAATGAAATCCCTTCATAATTATGACCTGTAGACTGTGCTAAAGATTTTCGGGCTTTGGGCCCCTGTAGCCAACACAGTTGTCTAATGTTGTCCAAAAGGGGCTGTTCTCATCTAGACATTACATGAAGTCAACCTACCAAGTTACAATGAAATCCCTTCATAAATATGACCTGTAGACTGTACTCAAGGTTTTCGGGCTTCGGGCTCCGGCAGCCATCATGGTTGAAGGATCGCAACCAAAGGGGAGAATCTCATCTGGGCATCATCTGGAGTGATCCTGCGAAGTTACAATGAAATCCCTTCATAACTATGACCTGTAGACTGTGCTCAAGGTTTTCGGGCTTCGGGCACCTGTAGCCATCACAGTTGACCAATCACGACCAAAAGGGGATGTCATCATCTAGGCATTACATGGAGTCAACCTAACAGGTTACAATGAAATCCTTCTATAAATATAACCTTTTGCCTATGCTAAAGGTTTTTGGGCTCGGGCACCCATCAAGTCTGAATGATCACGGCCAAAATGGGACATTCTCTTTATTTGGAGTCATCCTACCAAATTACAATGAAATCCCTTCATAAATATGACCTATAGACAGTGCTAAAGGTTTTCGGGCTTCGGTCACCTTTAGCCGTCAAAGTTGCCCAATCATGTCCAAAAGGGGACGTTTTCATCTAGACATTATATGAAGTCAACCTACCAAGTTACAAAGAAATCCCTTCATAAATATGACCTGTAGACTGTGCTTAAGATTTTCGGGCTTCGGACTTGGGCAGCCATCATGGTTGAATGATTGCAACCAACGGGGACAATCTCATCTGGGCATCATCTGGCGTGATCCTACAAAGTTACAATGAAATCCCTTCATAAATATGACCTGTAGGCTGTGCTCAAGGTTTTTGGGCTTCGGGCACTTGTGGCCATCACAGCTGACCAATCCCGACCAAAAGGGGATGTCATCATCTAGGCATTATATGGAGTCAACCTAATAGGTTACAATGAAATCCTTCCATAAGTATGACCTTTTACCTATGCTAAAGGTTTTTGGGCTCGGGCACCCATCAAGGCTGAATGATCGCGATCAAAATGGGACGTTCTCATCTAGACATTATTTGGAGTCATCCTACCAAGTTACAATGAAATCCCCTCTTAAATATGACCTGCAGACTGTGCTAAAGGTTTTCGGGCTTCGGGCACCTTTAGCCGTCAAAGTTGCCCAATCATGTTCAAAAGGGGACGTTTTCATCTAGACATTATATGAAGTCAACCAACCAAGTTACAATGAAATCCCTTCATAAATATGACCTGTAGACTGTGCTAAAGGTTTTCGGGCTCAGGCAGCCATCATGACTGAATGATCGCAACCATAGGGGACAATCTCATCTGGGCATCATCTGGAGTGATCCTAAGAAGTTACAATGAAATCCCTTCATAAATATGACCTGTAGACTGTGCTCAAGGCTTTCGGGCACTTGTAGCCATCACAACTGACCAATCACGACCAAAAGGGGATGTCATCATCTAGGCATTATATGGAGTCAACCTAACAGGTTACAATGAAATCCTTCCATAAATATGACCTTTTGCCTATGCTAAAGGTTTTTGGGCTCGGGCACCCATCAAGGCTGCATGATCCCGATCAAAATGGGACGATCTCATCTAGACATTATTTGGAGTCATCCTACCAAATTACAATGAAATCCCTTCATAAATATGACCTCTAGACTGTGCTAAAGGCTTTCGGGCTTCAGGCCCCTGTAGCCGTCACAGTTGCCCAATCATGTCCAAAAGGGGACTTTCTCATCTAGACATTGTATGAAGTCAACCCATCAAGTTACAATGAATTCCTCAATAAATATGACCTGTAGACTGTGCTAAAGGTTTTCAGGTTTTGGGCTCGGGCAGTCGTCACGGTTGGCAGATCATGCCCAAATGGGGAAATTGTCATCTAGACATCATAAGGAGTCATCCTACCAAGTTACAATGAAATCCCTCCACATTAAACATGACCTTGGGTTTCGGGCTTGGGCAGCCATCACGGTTGATAGATCATGCCCAAAAGGGGACGTTCTTATCTAGGGATTATACAGAGGCATCCTACCAAGTTACAATGAAATCCCTTCATAAATACGACCTGTAGACTGTGCTAATGGTTTTCGGGTTTTGGGCTCGGGCAGCCATACCGGTTGCCCGATCGCGACCAAAAGGGGACGTTCTCATCTAGACATGACCCCAAACCTGCATATAAAATTTTGTGATGATCAGACAAGAACTGCGGGGTGTAGCCCGTGCTAAAGGAAAATGTGAACTGACGTCACAGACTAACAGACTTCCGCACGCGTGATGGCAATAGCTTACCTTGACTATGTCAAGTTAAGCTAAAAATGAAATCATTCCGTTTTCAAAAAAAAGTCCGGAAAGTTAAAAAATTTATAGTAATTTATATATTTTTTATACTTACCAATGACCCAGACTTAGCTGGTGCTAACTCTTAAATTCTAGGGCCAAACACAAATTTTACCCCCCAATCCCTAAAATTTGCATCTGAAACCGAAAATTACATGTCCTATATGGTCCTCCATACCTTTCCTCCACTGCGCATGCGCAGTGTCAAGGAGGTCTCGAAATTGGCGCCAAAAGTCATTCTTAAAAGCAGTGCCTGGAAAAGCGTTATGTACTCAGCGGGGAGGTATGAGTTCCCAACTCATGGGAGGGCCATCCCCATCTGGGTCATTGATAAGTATAAAAAATATATAAATTACTATAAATTTTTTAACATTTTTATACTGTACCAATGACCCAGACTTAGCTGAATAGTAAAAAGGTTGGAGGGCCTAGGACATAAAGCAATCCAATAACTCAACTATATATATACAGAATTATCCCCTCAAGGAGAAAGGAGAAATAGGCTTTACATGTATCTTTCTATTCTGCATCAAAACGAGAAAGACACAACACCATTCTGTACTTGAGCATAATAACATCACTGATGTCTATTAACCTCCAGTATAATCCATTATGGTAATTATTTTTAAAGGAAAGCCGATAAATAAAGTGGTCCAGATAAATGAGACTCTTAAATTCATTAAAAGTGACCGATAAATGTATATTAACGTCTACATGATATGTGACATATACAAATACTACACACCGAGGTACACTTAAAAATATTACATGGATAAGTAAAAAAATTATCTTTACACTTTAAAAATCATCCCGGTACCGACTAGAATTACTGACTCTAGGGGAAGTATTCCCTTGCTTTTCACTATAAAGCAGGTGACCTAAGGGAACACCCCCCCCCCCTTCCCCTTGCCCTGGGTCAAATACCCCAGAGCAAAGAGGGCGGCAGCACAGAGTCAATGCCGGAACCAAAAGCCTACACAACTATAGTTGCAACTGTTTAGTGGACGACATTCTGAGCAACAGATAACGAACCTAAACAATGCCGGTCTCTAGAAATGGATTCAATATTTCTGAGGTCTAAATTCGTGCAAGTGAAAGGCTAAAACCAATATGCAGCCATCATTAGAACTGTAATAGCAACGCTATTAGCATAAGCCTCTGAAGTAGAAAGAACTCTTACTTCAAGAGCTAAAATATTAATCTCAGACTGCTGTGTTGAAGATATTACCATAAGCAGTACTGAAAGCTAATAGAATCCATCTACATGTAGCTATAGAATGGACCGTAATTTGGAGGAAGCTTCCACAGCATAAGCCACAACAGAGACCTGAATAGATTAATGCACGGTCTTTGTGGAGACAGAGGTGCTACAAACAGAATTGCATTGAGATTATTTAACTTAAGCAATATCTGCTGAATCAACGGCGCTGGAGGATACCCATATCCTATTATCCCGTCTCACGAGATGGATAGAGCGTCAACTGCAAACGCTCGAGGATCTGAACATGTTGACACATACACTTGCAACTGATTGTTGAGATGCGTCGCAAAAAAGTCCATCATTGGCCACTCTCATAGGTAGCAAATCTGATATAAATACTCGTTAAAAGTCCATTTGACTGCAACAAGCGGCCCTTTCGTGAAAGGGAGTCCGCTAATACGTTCAGACGACCCGGAATATGACGGACCGATAGGAGAACTTGATGTTCTAGTACAAACAGAAAGATTCCTTCCGTAAACATGAATAACAGAATGGAATGAGTGTCTCCCTAGTTCCGAAAATACGCTAATACCGTCGAATTGTCGGACAGAATTAGCACATGAGCATCCTGAATAACGTCCATCCAATAACGTAGCGCAAGCCAAAATGACATCATTCTTGATGTTAATGTGCTTGATTAGGAACTATGGATCCCAAAGACCCTGGGCCTTCAATCCGTTGGGCTCAATGATACGACCCAATCTGTTTGACTGGCATCCGTCATAACTGTAAAACTCGGATCCGGCAATGGCAGTGGAACTCCCTGAGTTAACCACTGAAAACCTGCCCAAGTCTGAATCTCTTATTCACTTGATTGACAAGAAGATGTCCGTATCGAGCGAAAAAATCTTCACCCTCCAATTATGGATCAGAAGAAATTGGAGAGGACAAGTGCGTAACCGCCCCATCGGAATAAAATCGCAGCAGCTCCGCACAAAGTATCAGTCTCATGAGATCTCTCGCTGAGACCTAGTCTGAGCGAGGACATTAGTGAGCATAACAACTGATTAATTTCGCTCTGGGTAATGGCAGACGAACGAGAATGTTGTGCATTTCGAAGCTCATCCCCCGGTGGGTAAATGACTTGGATGATACCAGATCCGACTTCTCCTCGTTTACTTATGAAACCGAGACATCGGAGCAATAGAAGTAGATTCTGCACATCATTCTGAAGTGTTAACTCATTGCTGTACCTCTAAAGAATGTCGTCCAGGTAGGCCGACGTTATCACTGACGAAAGAGCTCAGAAATGAGTCATTACCAAGTTCGTTATTCGAGTGAAAGCCCAGGGGGCTAGATTCAGACTGAAGCACATTGCTCGGAACTGATACACAACTCCTATGATGAAGACGCGAAGATACTTTCTGAACGCCTGATGTACCATGACGTGAAAGTACGCATCTTGAGATCTATGCATGTAGCATAGTCGTACACCCTAATACTCGCTCTGACCGATCGGATGGACTCCATATATAAACTTGGAGCCACGATCAGCTTGTTTATCCAGCTCAGAATTATGAGTGGACGGAACGAGCCGTCTGGTTTTGGAACCAGAAAAGGATGGTTGTAGAAACCTGGAAATTCCTGGATTTCCACGATCTCTATCGCGATCAGTCCAGAAGAGACTGGACTTCTGATGGAAGCGAGCCCTTTCCTGCGGACTTGATGGAAGCGGAGTCCATCTTGGACTTCGAGTTAATGGAGGTTTTCATTTGAAGGACAATTTAGTCCTTCCGAAATCACCCCTCAAACCCAAAGGACGTCCGTAATCTACTCCCAATTAATTGAGAAACTCGACAGTCTTCCGCTCACTAGTACATGATAGAGGTTAATACTATTACCTCCTGGTCCTGCGAGGCTTGCAGGAAAGGAGAAGCCATGTCCTCCACAGCCCGCACCTCGCCCCGTCGACCTAGGGGCGTCTGACCGAATGTCTCGGCCAAAATTACGGCCCCTACCTGAGTCGCTACCCTGACGGTCTCTAGAGTAAGACTTAGAGGATGCATAGGAACCTCTATAGGAACTTTCCTTGGACGTATTCGTCCCAGAAGTGCCTGTCCTACTTTTCTCTGCTGAATCCGACTATATGGAAGTGGATTTGAATAGCAGAGAGTCTAAAGCTTTCTTAGTTATCTGATCATAGACTGCGGAAAGCTTGCCATCGAAGAAAACTCTCCGGAGACCGGAGCGACTCTGAGAACACGCGTGGATGTAGCCAGGGCCGCGTCACGTCTAACCAACTCCATATTATCACTAAAAGGGCGGAGTTTTACATGAAGCCCTTGAAAGAACTCTTAACGAGGTTGTACATCCTAGAATTCTTTTTCCTTTGAGACGTAATGATAACGCTCTGGTAAGGTGATCTGCGTACGATGATGCGTCTGAGCTAACCCTGCTAGACGATACTATTTCCAACATCGTGGTTGGAATTGACGATGGTATAAACAATACTAGGTCCTGGCCTGGTCTTCTAGATGCAGAGAACTCTCAGAATGCTCTGTCCTGCCGTTTCAAAATATTCCTTGAATTGATGAAAGGCAGATGTAGAGCATTTGCAGATAAGAAACCTGACCTGCCCATTAGGTAGCAAGTTATATAAATATAGCGTCATTCAACAGATCAAATGTCCCTGAGACATATCTGGACAATGTCGGAAACTGATGATGTCCCTAAACTGATAAGAATTCCGAGTCCATACTTTTACTCCACTGCGCATGCGCAGTGTCAAGGAGGTCTCAAAATTGCCGCCGAAAGTCATTCTTATAACCAGTGCCTGGTAAGCGTTATGTACTCAGCAGGGAGGAATGAGTTCCCAACTCATGGGAGGCCCATCCCCGTCTGGGTCATTGGTAAGTATAAAAAATATATAAATTACTATAAATTTTTTAACATTTTTATACTGTACCAATGACCCAGACTTAGCTGAATAGCAAAAAGGTTGGAGAGCCTAGGACATAAGGAAAATCCAATAGACTCAATTACCTATAACAGACCTACCCTCTTAAAGGAGAGAAGGAGAGATAGTCTTACATGTATCTTTCTTATTTGTAACAAAAAAGAAAGACACAACACTATTCTGTAATTGAGCACAATAACATCAATGATCTCTATAAACAACTAGTATAACCCTTTATACTAAAATTTTTTAAGGAAGGCCAATAAATATGGGAGTCTAGAGAAATGAGACTCTATATACTCATTTAAGAGTGTTCGAGGATTGTATATTAACGCTCAATTAATCACGTGATATATACGAATGCTTCACACCAATCAACACTTAAAAACATTACACAGATGAGTGAACATAGGCTTAACCCTAAAATCATCACGGAACCGACACGGAATTACTAAGTCCAAGGGAGGTATTCCCTTGCTCTACACTATAAAGCAGGTGACCTAAGGGAACACCCGCCCCCCCCCCCCCCCCCCCCCCCCTTTCCCTTGCTCTGGATCAAATACTCCAGAGCAAAGAGGGCAGCAGGATAGAGTCACTGCCGGAACCGAAAGCCTATACACACATAGTTGCCACTGTTTAGTAGATGACATTCTGAGTAAAAAATAGCGGACCTATTAACAATGAAGATCTGCAGAAAAGGACTCAATATTCTCAGATACAAAATCGTGAAAATGGAGGGCTAACACCAATATGTAGCCCTCATTAAATCTGTAATAACAATATAAATAGCTTAAGCCCATGAAGTAGAAGAACTCTTACTTCATGAGCTTAAACTAAAACATGGACTGCTGAATAAAGAAAAAATCATAAGCAGAACTGACTGCAGATTGAATCCATCTGACCATAGAATGGACCAAAATGTGGAGGAAGCTTCCACGGCATGTCCCACAACAGACGCCTGAGTAAATTAGTCCACAGTCTTGTGAAGCTAGAGAAGCTACCAATCGAATTTGCATTGAAATAATTACACTAGAGCAAAATCTGCTGAATCAACAGCGCTGGAAGATACGCATATCTTATTATTCCATCAAACAAGAAACAAGATCGATAGAGCATATTTTTATACTGTACCAATGACCCAGACATAGCTGGTGCTAACTCTTAAAATATAGGGCCAAACACAAATTTTGCCCCCCAATCCCCAAAATTTGCATCTAAAACCAAAGAAAACATGTCCTGAAAGGCCCTCCACACTTCGCCCCTACTGCGCATGCGCAGTGTCAAGGACGTTCCGAAATTGGCGCCATTTATCATTCTAAGTTTGGCCCTTCATCAGTTAACATCTGACTGATCTTTGTGCTTTTAAATCTCAGTTTAAATGATGCCAGACACATAAATATTAGTGAAATGGTGATTCTAAGGAGGATAGAAAAGGAGGAGAGGAAAAGAATGTATGACAAAATATTATCAGGGCTGTAACTTAAAATTTTTTAATGAAATTATGTTAAGTTACCTATTTTCAAGGCAGCAGCCATTTTGTTGTCATTCTGATTATTTAGTTACACTGTTTTTTCAAGTGTTTTTCCTCTCTCCCTGTCCTTTAAGTTCCCCCTTGCTATTCTCCCATGCTTTTGGCATAGTTTCTGTAATTATTATTACTAAAATTTCTTGGGAGTTTTAGCTGTATAACAGAATGAATTCTGTTCTTTCCCCATGTTTACGTCTTCACCTACGGGTGGTTAGGCGTTGTGTTCTGCATCTACCATCTGATGTTCTGCAGTTTCTTCCCTGGAAGTCTCTGTTTTGCATCAGATGGTGTATTTTTGGTAACTGATTTCGGGCCTGGGTGCCTGGAGTCTTATTTTAGTGTTTTTACACTCATTGTTTACATTTACAACAGCCCTCTGTGTGAGGGGGGGATTTCTAAATAATAATATCTTTATGTTATTTTAATCATAACTAGATACATTATTATTGTTCGTAAGTGTTGAATAAATTGTTTAAAATATTTTTAAAATTTTTGTCCACACTTAGGCTTGGGATCCATTGGGGCTCAACGTTACTTTTCAGAAACTTGGGCTGTTCTGAAAAAATATTTTTTCAAAATATTTTGATTTCAATTATTTTTTCTATATTAATGGATCATATTATTATTATGTATTTTGATTGCCAGGGGTTACTGCGAGTACCAGGACTTGTTTTCTTTTCACATTGAAAGGATATTGATCAATTGCTTTAAGAGGAAGTCTTCCTCTGACCTTATTATCATTCTATATGTGGTCAGTGTACTCGCATTAACTCCTGTTCTGTATCGTATGATTTCGATGACAATATGGGAAGCGTATGTCACGGTATGTTGTTGGGGATTTGGACACTCCGGTCCTTTCCCCGCAGGGTCACTCTACTTTATCAATTTCTATTTCAGACGATCAAGATTAGGGTGATGTATCTGTGATGTCTTCCAACAGTGTGCCTCCGTCGTCACAATTAATGAAGGGCTAGCGGAAAAGTGCTCATGTAATACGCCAATTGCCTAAGAGGACCCTAGTAGGTTCGACGGCCTTTGACGTCCGCTAGCTCGCCCGGTGTAGCGTCCATTCACCGAATGGTTCGGCAGCCGGGTTCGTCCGTTGCGGTCTAGAAGGAATTTTGGGGTGATGCGAGCACTATAAAATTAACTTAATGCACACCCAGTGACGGCGGATCGGAGGGAGAACGGAGGAAGCCTTTTAGTCCGGTTCATAGCTCGTTCCGGTCCATCCGGACGGCAAGCGAGAGAGGCCCCTCTCTCGTTCAACAACATCTGGCCCCAGATGTTGTGGTACAAATGTGTAGTTAGCGGAGCATACGTCCGTCGCTCGGGACGCTCCGTTGTATAGGCAGTCCGCTGAGACTGCTAAGGCTTCCTCTTCTCGTCAGCGCACACGACCGCACCTTGGCTGCGTGACCGCCGATATATTACCAGCTTCGCCGATCAAGGATTCTTCGGCGACCAGGTCACACCATCCGGCAGCCAGGGATTCGAGACCGATGGACTCCGGACGTTCGCATAGGAAAAGTATGCGGGAGCCATCTGATGCGGAGCTGCCCTCGGCAAAGCAGCGATAGACTGCGCCTCCGCAGGTCTCGACGCCGGACATTCTTGTGCACATAGCACAGCTTATCGCAGCATCCCAGCAGCCGACAGAAACGGTGTCGGATCGAGATTTATCCGACAGCGCTGGGTCGGTAGCCGGGGACTCGAGGCCTGCAGACTCCGGACGTTCGCATAGGAAGTGTGCGGGAGTCAACGTACACGGAGCTTCCAGCGGCAATGCATCGTAAGTCCGCTACTGCACAGGCCTCGGGAACGGACGTGCTTTCCTTAATAGCACAGTTTATCGCAGCATCCCAGCATCAACTGAATCTGTCGCATATATTTTATCCGACGATGCTGGGTCGGGACGCTCCGCGGAAGCGGGTACGGACGTCCGAAAGTTTCATCCGGTCCGATGGGATACCGAAAGGGATTCGGTGAATTTCAAACTTTCCCTTTCGGAACAACATATGCTGCGATGCCGGATAAGAAACTGATAGCGTCGGTGGACTTAGAAATTTTTGGTTCGGTTCAGGGACATCGTCCCTCAGTTCCGACATAGTCCAATAATGTCACACAAACTTTCGAATTATTGAACGACGCTATATATATTATTATTTTATGCTTGCTATCCAAGCATTTCTGGTTTCTTGTTCGAAGAGTTATGGAGATGTCTTTCAAAAGTGTGCCTCTGTCGTCATAGTTAATGAAGAGTTAGCGGCAATAAGTGCTCATGGAATATGTCTATCGCTTACGGAGTGACATTCGCTAGCTCACCCGGTGTAGCGTACATTCATCGAATGGTTCGGCTGCCGGGTTCGTCCGTTGCGGTCTAGGAAGGAGATTTGGGTGATGCGAGCACTTTAATTACTTTAGTACTCACCCAGTGACGGCAGATTGAGGACAGATCGGAGGAAGCCAACAACATAGGGGACCGCATGTTGTGGTTCAGATATTTTACATTCGGAGCATATGTCCGTTGCTCGGGACGCTCCGTTATATTGACAGTCCGAGAGACTGTCTTTAATGCTTCCTCATCCTCACAGCAGGGCACACGACCGCACATTGGCTACGTGACCTCGAGTATCCGATCAGTTTCGGCATTCAGTGATTCCACAGCGAATAGGTCGCGCCATCCGGTAGCCAAGGGACACGAGGCCTATACACTCCGTTCGCTCGCATATTGGAAGTATGCACGGAGTAACGATCTCGGAGCTTCCTGCGGCAATGCATCGTAAGACCGCTGCTCCTCAGGCCTCAGTGACGGACGTGCTATCCGAGTTAGCACAGTTGTTTCGCAGCATCCCAGCAATTGACGGTTTCTCGGTCGAATCAGGAATTATCCGACGGCGCTGGGTCGGTGCGGTCCGCGGTTGCATCAAGCTACGGACGACCGAACGCTTTATAGGGTCCGACAGGATGGCGAAAGGGATTCGAAAGATTTCGAGTTTTCCCTTTAGTAGTATCGGAAGATGCCTTTCATATCTTCTGGCATTTCTTCCAGTGATTATTTTTCGGACTTCATTGCTGCGATCTTGGATAAGAGACTTATAGCGTCATTGGACTCGGATTTTTCGATCGGTACAGGGACTTTGTCCCTGACTTACCGACGCAGTCCAATATTGTCATTACAACATGTGTTTTATTTTTCGACGCTATATATTTATATATATATACAAGCCTGCTACTAAGCATGATAGTTTAGTTTCTTGTCCGCGTGGCTCATTTCTGCCATTTTATCTTTTTTACATATAGTTTATTTTGGCAGAGCAGGGCATACCGAGAGTTCATATGCGTCTAGACGGTGTGATTAAAGACTGCATATATTCTTTTCGCCGTTTATGTCTTTTCCAATTTCAATGTTGGGAACGACATTATGTATAGTAGACTTAACTTAGACGCTTTATTATACGTAATCCGCCTTTCTGAGGCGTTATCATTACGTCTTCAAGAAAAGATTTACGGGATATTATTCTCAATGTAATTTCTTTTGAGGGCAGTAGTTTGTTCACGTATAACTCCGCCCTTCAGTGGCTGATTGGAGTTGGTTAGACGTGATGCAGCCCTAGCTACATCCACGCGTGGATAGTAGGTTAAGAACTCTCTCAGAGTCGCTTCGTTCTCGGAGGAGCTTCTCTTCGACGGCAACTTTCTGGCAATCCATGAATTGCTTGATTTATACATTCTCTTGTCTATCTAGTGTTACAAGAGATTCAGACTGGGGCAAACATTCGGTGGTTGACTCAGAGAGTGCCGCCGCAGTTGCCGGACCCGAGTGTGGCTGTTATGACGGTTGCCAGTCAAACAGATTGGGATATATACTGATCCCTACGGATTCGAAGTGCCAGGGTCTTTGGGTTCCGCAGTCTTTTAACTATCAGTTTAACTTCCGCGGAATAATGTTTTTTAGGCTTGCTTTATGTCATTGCATGAACATTATTCAGAAACGCATGCCCAAATTCCTGTCCTTTAATTCGACAGTAGTGGCGTATCTCCGGAACCAGGGAGGCACTCTTTCGTTTCCGTTATTCAATTTAATGGAAAGAATCCGTCTGTTGGTTATACTACACCAAATTCAGTTTTGGTCCGTCATATTCTGGGTCGTCTGATTGTTTTATCGCACTCCCGTTCTCTTACGGGTCGCTTGTTGCTGTCAGAATGGACTCTCAACAAACAAGTATTTAATCAGATTTGCTATCTATGGGAGCGCCCAATGATGTTTTATTTATGACACAGCTTGCTAATCAATTGCAGACGTATGTGTTGGCTTGTCCAGATCTCTGAGCTAATACTGTTAACGCTCTATTGATCTATAGGACGGAATGATAGGATACGCGTATCCTCCGGCGCTGTTGTTTTAGCAGGTATTGCTAAGATAAACAACCACAATTCATTTCTGTTGATAGCATCTCTATCTTCACAGAGATCATGAGTAATTTACTCTCTTGTCTACTGTGGATCTTAACGTGAAATCTTCCTCTATGTGAGGATCTTTTTTCACTGGGTAAATCGTGTCATCTTTATCACAACCAGCAAGGTCGCAACCTTCATGTATTCCGTTGTGTGGTCCGTATTGCATTGTAAGCACTGTACTGGACGAGCTTTGGACGCGATTTCTTACTATAGGAGATCCTCTTCTTCGCTATTCTATGCGACTAAAGTGGAGGCTCTTCCGTCGTGGTGTAGGGATCATTATGTTCATATGGTTGATCCCTCCATACTACTCATTGCTATTTTTTAGTATACTTGTTTCACAAGATCTACTGCAGCCTGTTGTTATTTAGGTTATAGGTTTATGTTACCTCATACCTATGCACTCTACGATAGTTTACATTTGAGTCTTTTGTCTCTTTATCTAAGTCAGTTACTAACTTTTTGATTAATAGACTTAGAATCTTTAGATTAAATTCCTATACGGATTTTAACTTCGGTTCTTATTTAGCTAAGTAATCATTTGAGCCTCTGGAAACAGTAGTTTTAAAATTCTGACCTTTTAGACAGTAATTCTGTTGGTTTCTCTTTTACTGTAGAGTCAGTGAGTTTCATGCACTATCGATGGATGATTTTCACTTTCATAGTTTCGGAATCAATACTTCCGTTACTATTTAGGTTGGATTGTTGCATAAGACTTAGGCTCCTATTATCCGGAACCTATTATTTTAAGGTCCTTCCGTCTTCGTATGGGCATAGACCTTTACTCTTTCCGGGTACAGTTTATGTATTTATAAACAGATATCTGTTTATTACAAGGGCGTAAGCTTCTTCTGTCTTTGATGTCTAGTAGAAGGACGTTACGCTCCATTTTATTGTTAATGGATTCTATTAACTAGCGTACTGCTTATGGTATATCATTGGCTTAGCAGTTGTGCTTTGGATTTCGGCTCATGAAGTAAGAGTTCTTCTACTTCTTGGGCTTACATTAATAGTGTTGCTATTATAGATTTTTGAAGGCTGCTCATTGCGCTCAGCCATCCATTCATGAATTTTATCTCAGAAATATCGAGTCCATTTCTGGAGGCCTCTATTGTTAGGTCTATTCTCTACTGCTCAGAATGTCATTCACTTAACAGTTGCTACTATAGCTAGGTAGGCTGTCTGTTTCGGCAGTGTCTCCGTTCGGCTGCCCTCTTCGCTCTGGGCTATTTGACCCAGGGCAAGAAAAAGGGGGGGGGGGGGGGGAGGGTGTTCCCTTGGGTCACCTGTTTTTTACTATGAAAACAAGGGGATACCTCCTCCGGAGTTAGTAATTCTGAGCTGTTATTGGGATGGTTGTTTAGTGAGAAGTTTAAGTTTATAAAATTCATTCAAGTCTTAGTTTTTAAAGTATAGCTTTTGAATATTGCATATGTCAACGGACATGATTATGCAATTCTCACACACTTTTAGGAGTATAAGAGTCTCTATTCTCTAGACTTACTTTATTATTGGCTTACTTTAAAAATTATTAGTATAAGGATTATTGGATATTAATAGAGTACATGGATGTATGAAGCTCAATTTTTGGAAGGTGTTGTATCTTTCTAATTTATCATAAATAAGAAAGATACATGTAAGGCCTATTACTTCTTTTCCCTACAGGGGATGACTCTATTTTATTTTATTGAGCGTATTCCATTTTGCTCTATGTCCTTGGCCCTCCAGCCTTTTTACTATTCAGCTATGTCTGGGTCATTGGTACAGTATAAAAATGTTAAAAAATTTATAGTAATTTATATATTTTTTATACTTACCAATGACCCAGACGGGGATGGCCCTCCCAGGAGTTGGGAACTCTTGCCTCCCCGCTGAGTACATAGCGCTTACCAGGCACTGGTTATTAGAATGATAAATGGCGCCAATTTCGGAACGTCCTTGACACTGCGCATGCGCAGTAGGGGCGAAGTGTGGAGGGCCTTTCAGGACATGTTTTCTTTAGTTTTAGATGCAAATTTTGGGGATTGGGGGGCAAAATTTGTGTTTGGCCCTATATTTTAAGAGTTAGCACCAGCTATGTCTGGGTCATTGGTAAGTATAAAAAATATATAAATTACTATAAATTTTTTAACTTTTTGCAAACGCTCGAAGATCCAATCATAATGACACATACGTCTGCAACTGATTGTTGAGATGCGTCGCAAATAAGTCGATCATTGGCCGCTCACCTTGGTAGCAATCTGATTGAAAACTTGTTTGTTGAAAGCCGATTCTGGCGGCATCAAACGGCCCCTCCGCGAAGGTAGCCCGCTAATACGTTCGGACGAACCGGAATATGACAGACTTATAGGAGAACTTGATGTTCTAGTAGCAACCGAAAGATTCATTCCGTTAACATGAATAACAGGATGGAATGAGTGTCTCCATAATTCTGAAAGTTAAAAAATTTATAGTAATTTATATATTTTTTATACTTACCAATGACCCAGACTTAGCTGGTGCTAACTCTAACAAAACCAGGGCCAAACACAAATTTTGCCCCCCAATCCCCAAAATTTGCATCCAAAACAAAAAGAAATCATGTCCTAAAGGACCTCCATACTACGCCTCTACTGCGCATGCGCAGTGACGCAGACGTCCCGAAATTGGCGCCAATTATCATTCTTACTGGCAGTGCCTGGTCAGCGCTATGTACTCAGCGGGGAGGCAAGAGTTCCCAACTCCAGGGAGGGCCATCCCCGTCTGGGTCATTGGTAAGTATAAAAAATATATAAATTACTATAAATTTTTTAACATTTTTATACTGTACCAATGACCCAGACTTAGCTGAATAGTAAACAGGCTGGAGGGCCTAGGACATAGAGGAAAATCCAATAAGCTCAACTATATAGTAAAGAGGTAACCCCTTAAGGAGAAAAGGAGTATTAGGCTTTACATGTATCTTTCTTATTTAATATTAAATTAGAAAGATACACTACCCTTAATAATTGAGCACAATAACATTCATGTTCTCTATTAACATCCAGTATAACCCTTATACTAATTATTTTTAAAGCAAGCCAATAAATAAAGTAGTCCAGAGAATTGAGACTCTTTATAGTCATTTAAAAGTGTCCGAGTATTGTATATTGAAGCCCGTTTGACACTTGACATATACAAATGCTTCACACCGAGCTACACTTTAAAAATAAGACATGAATGAATTTTAACATTAATATTACACTTTAAAACCATCCCGGAAGCGACTCAGAAATACTGACTTGGAGGAGGCATTCCCTTGCTTTTCACTATAAAGCAGGTGACCTAAGGGAACACCCGCCCCCCCCCCCCCCCCCTTCCCCTTGCCCTGGGTCAAATAGCCCAGAGCAAAGAGGGCAGCCGGACGGAGTCACTGCCGGAACAGAAAGCCTGAATAACTATAGTTGCAACTGTTTAGTGGACGACATTCTGAGCAACAGATAACGGACCTAAACAATGCAGGTCTCCAGAAATGGACTCAATATTTCTGAGATAAAAATTCGTAAATGTGGATGGCTGAGACCAATAAGCAGCCTTCATTAAATCTGTAATAGCAACACTATTAGCATAAGCCCAGGAAGTAGAAAGAGCTCTTACTTCATGAGCAGAAATCTTAAGCACAGACTGCTGAGAAGAAGATAAATCTTCATAAGCAGTACGGATAGTTAACTGAATCCATCTAGCAATAGAATGGACTGAAATGTCCTTTCTATTAGGCATCAAAGACAGAAAGAAACGTTTCCGTCCCTTTCTGATAAACTGAGATCTCTGTTTATAGATACGTAATGCTCTAACAGGACAGAGTAAAGGCCTACGCCCGTCTGAAGACGGAAGAGCCTTAATAACAATAGGTTCCGGATATTTATTACGAGCCTGATTCTTAGCTAAAAAACCCACATTAGTAGTGAAGGTGATAGTGTTCCCAACACTACGATAATGAGAATCATCCACCGATAGTGCATGAAGCTCACTGACTCTTCTAGCAGAAGAGAAAGCTAAGAGAAAAGCTGTCTTATAAGATAAGAATTTGAAATCTACTGTCCCAAGAGGTTCAAATGGCTTTTCCTTCAATTTAAGGAGAACCCAAGCTAAATTCCACTTAGGAATTAATCTAAGAGTTCTGGGTCTATTTATCGAAAAGTTTCTAACCAACTTCGATAAAGAGACATTAGATCCAATTTGTAAACTATCATGGTGTGCATAGGTATCAGATAACATAGATCTATAACCCTTTATAGTAACAGGCTGCAGTTTGATTTCGTCAAACAAGTATACTAGAAAGTTTGCAATGTCTGGTATAGAGGGATCGAATATATCTACAGAATGATCCCTACACCAACGACGAAAAACCTTCCACTTAGCCGCATAGTTTAGCGAAGAGGAGGTCCTCCTACAGTTAGAAATCGCGTCCACTGCTCGTCCTGTAAAGTGCTTGCCATGCAAGAAGGACCGCACAACGGAAAAACGTGAAGGTTGAGACCTTGCGGGTTGTGATGGAGTTGGCGCGATTTCCCCTGCGAAAGAAGATCCTCCCGTGGAGGAAGCTTCCGCGGTAGGTCCCACAACAGACACCTGAGTAGATTTATCCACGGTCTCTGTGGCGACAGAGATGCTACCAACAGAATCTTGCATTGAGATTGTTTTATCTTTAGCAATACTTGTTGAATTAACGGCGCTGGAGGATACGCATATCCTATCATTCCGTCCCAAGGGATCGACAGAGTGTCTACTGCAAATGCTCTTGGATCCGGACACAGAGACACATACGTCTGCAACTGATTGTTGAGATGTGTCGCAAATAAGTCTATCATTGGCCGTTCCCATTGGTAGCAAATCTGATTGAATACTTGTTTGTTGAGAGTCCACTCCGACGGCAACAAGCGACCCTTTCGTGAAAGGGAGTCTGCTAGCACATTCAGCCGACCCGGTATGTGACGGACCGAAAGAAGAACGTGATGTTCTAGCGCAAACAGAAGGATTCTTTCCGTTAGATTGAACAACGGAACTGAATGAGTGCCTCCCTGATTCCGTATATACGCCACTACTGTCGTATTGTCGGATAGGATTTGGACATGAGCATCGTGAATAACGTCCATCCAGTGACGTAATGCAAGCCAAATTGACATCATTTCCTTGATGTTTATGTGCTTGCACAGGAATTGCGGATCCCAAAGACCCTGACATCTCGAATCCGTTGGGATTAATGATGCACCCCAACCTGTTTGACTGGCATCCGTCATAACGGTAAAACTCGGATCCGGCAACTGCAGCGGAACTCCTTGAGTTAACCACTGAATGTTTGCCCAAGTCTGAATCTCTTGTTTCACTTGATCTGACAAGAGAACGTCTACATCGAGCGAATGAATTTTCACACTCCAATTCTGAGTCAGGAAAATTTGAAGAGGACGTGTGCGTAACCGCCCCATCGGAATGAGATCCGCGGCGGCTCCGCACAGACCTATCAGTCTCATAAATTCTCTCGCCGTGACTTTGTCTGCGTGCAGACAATAGCGAGCGTAACAACTGACTAATTTCGCTCTGGTTAACGGCAGACGAACGAGATTGTTGTGCGTCTCGAAGCTCATTCCCAGATGAGTGAATGACTTGGACGGCACCAGATCCGACTTCTCCTCGTTTACTATAAAACCGAGACGTCGGAGCAATAGAAGAAGATTCTGAACATCGTTCTGAAGCGTTAACTCGTTGCCGTACCTCTGAAGAATGTCGTCCAGGTAGGCCGACGTTACCGCAGACGAATGAGCTCGGAAGTAGATCATTACCGAGTTCATTACCCGAGTGAAAGCCCAGGGTGCTAGATTCAATCCGAAGCACATCGCCCGGAATTGATACACCACTCCTAGGACTGCGAAGCGTAGATACTTTCGGAATGTCGGATGTACCATGACGTGAAAGTACGCATCTTGAGATCTATGCTCGTTGCATAATCGTTCACCCGAATACTCGCTCTGACCGATCGAATCATCTCCATATAAAACTTCGGAGCGACGATCAGCTTGTTTATCCAGCTCAAATCTATGACTGGACGGAACGAGCCGTCTGGTTTCGGAACCAGAAACAGATGGCTGTAGAATCCCGGAGATTCCTGGTTTTCTACGACCTCTACCGCGTTCTTCATTAAAAGAGACTGCTCCTCTGATAACAGAGCGTCTCTTTTCTGCGGATTTGACGGAAGATGAGTCCACTTTGGACTTCGAGTTAATGGAGGCTTTCGTTTGAAGGATATCTTTAGACCTTCCGAAGTCACTCCTCTCACCCAAGGGTCGTCCGTAATCGACGCCCATTCTTGTGAAAAGCTCGACAACCTTCCGCCAACCGGAATGCGATAGAGGTTTAAGCCATCACCTCCTGGACCTGCGAGGCCTGCGGTAGGAGAAACCACGTCTTCCACGACCCGCACCTCGCCCCGTCGACCTCGGGGCGTCCGACCGATTGTCCCGGCCTGAAGGACGTCCCGAACGAGAGTCGCTATCCTGACGGTCTCTCGAATAAGACCAAGAGGATGCACCGGAACCTCTATAGGAACCTCTCTTGGGCGCATTAGACCCAGAAGTGCCTGTCTTATTCGTGTCTGCTGTATCCGACTTCTTAGGAGCAGATTTGAACAACAGAGAATCCTTAGCTTTCTTTGTAATTTTATCATAAATAGCGGAAAGCTTGCCGTCAAAGAGAAGTTCTCCTGAGACAGAAGCGACTCTAAGAGAGTTCTTCACCTTAGAATCCACTAGTGTGGATGTAGCTAGGGCTGCGTCACGTCTAACCAACTCCAGATTTGCCACTGAAAGGGCGGAGTTACACGTGGAATAAGCTACTGCCCTTGAAAGAAGTCTTAAAGAGGATTGTATATCCTGAAACTCTTTCCCCTGAAGGCGCAGTGATAACGCCTTAGTAAGGTGATCTGCGTAAGATAAGGCATCTAAATTGGCTCTGTTAGACGCAATAGCTGTTTCCAACACCGCGGTTGGAATAGAAGCTGACGACGGTAATGATAGCTCTAAGTCTTCCGCCTCGTCGTCCATACGCAGAGGAACTCTCGGTATACCCTGTCCTGCCGTATCGAATTTATTCCTTGCATTAATGAAAGGCAGGTTGAAAGTATTAGCGGACAAGAAACCTGCTTTCCCCGTCCTGGAAGCAAGTTTAAATATAGCGTCGTTCAATAATTCAAATGTTCTTGCAACATTATTGGACTGCGACGGAAACTCGGGAGCGATGTCCCTGAACCGCTCAAAAAATTCAGAGTCCAATGACGCTATAATTCTCTTGTCCGGAAGCGCAGCAGTCTGGCCCGACGGAACAACTTGAGGGAGAAAGTGCCGGATGAAGTCCACGGCAGCTTTATGTTGTTCCGAAAGGGATAGCTCCAAGTCATCCGTATCCCTTTCACCATCCGGTCGGACCTCATGATGTTCCCGGTCGTCCGCCCCCGATACTTCGGCGGAGCGTACCGACCCAGCGCCGTCGGATAATTCTCGATCCGACACCGTTTCTGTCGGCTGCTGGGATGCTGCGATAAGCTGTGCTATCTGCACAAGAATGTCCGGCGTCGAGACCTGCGGAGGCGCAGTCTTTCGCTGCTTCGCCGAGGGCAGCTCCGCATCAGATGGCTCCCGCATACTTTTCCTATGCGAACGTCCGGAGTCCATCGGTCTCGAATCCCTGGCTGCCGGATGGTGTGACCTGGTCGCCGAAGAATCCTTGATCGGCGAAGCTGGTAATATATCGGCGGTCATGCAGCCAAGGTGCGGTCGTGTGCACTGACGAGAAGAGGAAGCCTTAACAGTCTCTGCGGACTGCTTATACAACGGAGCGTCCCGAGCGACGGACGTATGCTCCGCTAAAGACACATTTTGTACCACAACATCTGGTCCCAGATGTTGTTGTACGAGAGAGGGGCCTCTCTCGCTCGCGGCCCGGCTGGACCTGGACGAGCTAGGAACCGGACTCAAAGGCTTCCTCCGTTCTCGCTTACTATCCGCCGTCACTGGGTGTGCATCTATTATGTTTATAGTGCTCGCATCACCCAAAATTTCCTCTTGGACCGCATCGGACGAACCCGGCTGCCGAACCATTCGGTGAATGGACGCTACACCGGGCGAGCTAGCGGACGACATTTGTCTAATCTCCATGAGCACTTTTGCCGCTAGCTCTGAATTCATTTGTGACGACGGACGCACACTTGAAGAAGATAACATGGAAACATCACCCTGTTCTGGTTCCTCTGAAATAGAAACTGAGAGAGTAGAGTGACCTTACGGAGAAAGAGCCGGCATCGCTCTTTCTCCAGAAACAACATATCGTGACACACGTTTCCAATGTTTCTCATCCCAATGTTCACATATAGGACAGGGATTAATGCGAGAACACTGACTACAATTAATACAATGATCATGAAAGTCAGAGGAAGATTTCTTCCTATTACAATTGAACAACGTCCCTTCATTGTGAAAGAACAACAATAAGTCCTAGTTACTCGCAAAAACCCCTGACACAAAGATACATAATAACATGATCCATTAATAAATGAAAAAACAACTGCAAAACAAAATAATTTTGAAAAAATATTTTTTCAGCGAAGCCCAAGTTGCTGAAAAGTAACGTTGAGCCCCGATGGATCCGATGGCAAAGTGTGATCAAAAATTTTAAATTTATATTAAATAATTAATGAGACACTTATGGATAATATAAATGTATCTTATAGTGAGATAAACTACAGCAAAGGCAAACAGCCCCCCTCAAAAAAGGCTGTTGCCAATGAAAACAAACAGTGTAAAAACACCAGAAAACATGACTCCAGGCACTGAAAAAACTGGCCCGGAATCAGTCATCAATTACACTCTATCTGATGCAAAACAGAGACTCCCAGGGGAGAATCTGCAGAACATCAGATGGAAGATGCAGAACACAAACGTTATACACCCATGGGTGAAAACGTAACTATGGGGAAAATAACAGAAAACATTCTGTAACCAAGCAACTCTCCCAGGAAATTTTAGAAATGAAATTTCTCAAAAATATGCCAAAAGCATGGGAGAATTGCAAGGGGGGACTTTAGAAGGCTAGGGGAGAGGAAACACTGAATAAGCAGTGCAACAATTAGCAAGAATGACAACAAGAGGCCCATGCCTCGAAAATAGGCAACTTAACATAATTTCATCAAAAAATTTTAAGTACAGCCCTGATTATTTTTTGTCACTTCTTTTTCCTCTCCTCCTTCTATCCTCCTTAGAATCACATTTTCTCCAAAAATTACGTGTCTGGCATCCTTTAAACTGAGATTTACAAGCACAAAGATCAGTGAGATGTTGACTGATGAAGGGCCAAACAGAGAATGATAATTGGCGCCAATTTCGGGACGTCTGCGTCACTGCGCATGCGCAGTAGAGGCGTAGTATGGAGGTCCTTTAGGACATGATTTCTTTTTGTTTTGGATGCAAATTTTGGGGATTGGGGGGCAAAATTTGTGTTTGGCCCTGGTTTTGTTAGAGTTAGCACCAGCTAAGTCTGGGTCATTGGTACAGTATAAAAATATACACTAATACTGTCGAGTTGTTGGACAGAATTAGCATATGAACATTCTGAATTACGTTATCCAATAACATAGCGCAAGCCAAAATGACATCATACTTGATGTTTGAGTGCTTGATAAGGAACTATGGAATCAAAAGACCCTGGCACTTCAATCCGTTGGGTTCAATGAAAACGACCCAACCTGTTTACTGGCATCTGTCAAGTCTGTAAAACTCGGATCTGGCGGTTGCAGTGGAACTACCTGAGTTAAGCCCAGAAAACTTGCCCAAGTCTGAATCTCTTATTCACTTGATTTGACAAGACGATGTCCGTATCGAGCGAAAGAATCTTCACCCTCCAATACTGAATTAAAGAAATTTGGAGAGGACCAATGCGTAACTGCCCCATCGGAATGAAATTGTGGCAGTCCCACCTAAATGTATCAGTCTCATAAGATCTCTCACTGAGACTTTGTCTGAGCGAAGACAATAGTGAGCATAACAACTGAATAATTTCGTTCTGGGTAACGGCAGACGAACGAAAAAGTTGTGCATTACGAAACTCATCCCCGGTGGGTGAATGACTTGGATGATACCAGATTCGACTTCTCCTCGTTTACTTAAGAAACCGAGATGTCGGAGCAATAGAAGCAGATTCTGCACATAGTTCTGAAGCGTTAACTCATTGCCGTACCTGTATAAATGTTGTCCAGGTAGGCTGACGTTATTGCAGACGAATAAGTTCGGAAATAAGTCATTACCGAGTCCGTTATTCGAGTGAAGGCACAGGGAGCTAGATTCAGACCGAAGCATATTGCTCGTAACTGATATACGACTCCTATGATAAGAAAGCCAAGATACTTTCTGATGCCTGATGTACCATGGCGTGAAAGTACGCATCTTGAGATCTATGCATGTATCATAATCGTAGACCCGAATACTCGCTCTGACCGATCGGGTGGACTCCCTATATAAACTTGGAGCCACGATCAGCTTGTTTATCCAGTTCCGAATAATGAGTGAACGAAACGAGCCGTCTGGTTTTTGGAACCAGAAAAGGATGGTTGTAGAAACCTGGAAATTCCTGGATTTCTACGATCTCCATCGCGATCATTCCAAAAGAGACTAGACTTCTGATGGAAGCGAGCCTCTATCCTACTGACTTGGCGGAAGCTGAGTCCATCTTGGTCGCCGAGCTGACAGAGGATTTCATTTGAGGAACAATTTAGTCCTTTCGAAATCACCCCTTGAATCCAAGGGACGTCCGTAATCTATTCCCAAATAATTGAGAAACTCGACAGTCTTCCGCTCACTAGTTCACGATAGAGAATAAAACCATTACCTCCTGGTCCTGTGAGGCTCGCGGAAGGAGAAGCCATGTCCTCCACGGTCCGCACCTCGCCCCGTCGACCTAGGGACGTCTGACCGTAATTACAGCCCCTAAATGAGTCGCTACCCTGATGGTCTCTAGAATAAGACCTAGAGGACGCAGAGGAACCTTTATAGGAACTTCCCTTGGACGTATTTGTCCCAGAAGTGCCTGTCTTATTCTTCTCTGCTGAATCCGACTATATAGAAACAAATTTTAATAGCAGAGAGTCTAAAGCTTTCTTAGTTAACTGATCATAGACTGCGGAAAGCTTGCCGTCGAAGAAAACTCTCCGGAGACCGGAGCGACTCAGAGAGTTTTTCACCTTACTATCTACACGTGTGGATGTAGCCAGGGCCGCGTCACGTCAAACCAACTCCATATTGCCACTAAAGGACGGAGTTTTACGTGAGGCCCTTGAAAGAACTCTTAAGGAGATTGTGCATCCTAGAATTCTTTTTCCTTGCGACGTAATGATAACGTTCTGGTAAGGTGATCTGCGTACGATGATGCGTCTAAGCTGACCCTGCTAGACGACATTGTTATTTCCAACATCGTGGTTGGAATTGACACAGACAGTAAAAAACAATACTAGGTCCTGACCTGGCCGTCTAGACGCAGAGAACTCTCAGAATGCTCTGTCCTGCCGTTTCAAAATATTCGTAGAATTGATGAAAGGCAGATGTAGAGCATATTGCCGATAAGAAACCTGACCTGCCCATTTAGGTAGCAAGTTAAATAATATAGCGTCGTTCAACAGATCAAATGTCCGTGAGACATATTTGGACTATGTCGGAAACTGAGGGATGATGTCCCTAAACCGATTAAGAATTCTGTGTCCAGTGGCACTATCCGTTTCTTATCCGGCAACGCAGCATTTTGGTCCGGCGGAACAATGTCAGATGATAATGCCGGATGCACTCTACGGCAATTATGTTGTTCCGAAAAGGGAAAATACAACTCATCCGTATCCCTTTTGCCATCCTGTCGGACCACTTGTAATTCTTGGTCGTCCGTACCTGAACCTGCAGCGGAACGTACCAACCCAGCTTCCTCGGATAATTCCTGATCTGACAGAGTTACTGTCGGTTGCTGCGATGCTGCAATAATTTGTGCTATCTGCGATAGCATGTCCGTAACAGAGGCATGTGGAGCTGTGGTCTTATAGGATTTAGCCGCTGGAAGCTCCCTGGACGTTCACTCCTGCATACATCTAATATGTGAACGTCCGGAGTATGAAGGCCTCGTATCCTTGGCTACTGGATGGCATGACCTGGTCACCGTAGAATCCCTGGTCGGCGATGTTGGTTGAATATCGCAGGTCACATAGCCAAGGTGCGTCGCGTGTGCTGCCATGAGGATGAGGAAGCCGAAAGAGCAGTCTCTCCGGACTGTCTATATAACGGAGCGTCCTGAGCAGAGGATGTATGCTCCGACTGAGCAACGTTTTGTAGCACAACATCTGGGTCCACATGTTGTAATACGAGAGAGGAACCTCTCTCGCTCGCAGCCCGATGGACCTGGACGAGCTAGGAACCGGACAAATAGGCTTCCTCCGTACCATCCTCGTATCCGTCATCACTGGGTGTGCACACTGTATTTTATAGTGCTCGCATCACCCAAATCTCCTTCCTGGGCCGCAACGGACAAACCTGGGTGCTGAGCCATTTGGTGAATGGTCGCAACACCGGGCGAGCTAGCGGACGCCAATGCCGTCGATCTTACTTGGGACCTCTTAGGCAATTGACGTATCTGCATGAGCACTTTACTGCTAGCTCTTCATTTACTGTGACAACAGAAACACACTTACAAAGACTTCACGGTAACAATACCTAGTTCATGTTACCCTAGGAGACCTGTGGAGCCGCGGTCCTACGTGAAATATCCGCTGGAAGCTCCCGGGATGTTCATTCCTGCATTTATATAATATGCGAACGTCCCCTGGAAATCTGTGGTCACATAACCAAGGTGCGGTCGTGTGTGTTGACGAGGATGAGGAAGCCAATATAACAGCTGCGCCGGACTGTCATGCGATGGAGCGTCCCGAGCAGGAGGAGTGGACGTAAGCTCCGACTAAGCGAACAACATACAACAACATCGCGGTGCAGATGTTGATGCAAGAGAGAGGGGGGCCTCTCTCACTCGCGGTCCGAGGGACATGGAAGAGCTAGCTACCGGACTGACAGGCTTCCTCTGTACTATCCTCGGATCCGTCGTTGCTGGGTGTGCACATCTGAAGTTTTATAGTGCTCGCATCACCCAATCTGCTTCCTTGGACCGCAACTACCCGGGTGCTGTACCATTCTTTCCTCCTGAATGGACGTGATACGGGGTGGACTAGCGGGCGACAATGCCTTCGATAGAACTAGCTAACTCCCAGCAATTGTCGTAATACCTTGAGCACTTCCCGCTAGCCCTACTATTGCAACGACGGAGACACACTTATTGAAGACATCACAGAAACATCACTCTGAATTCTGAAAAAGAAACTGATAATATATAGTGACCCTACGGAGAGAGGACCGTAATGGACCCCTCATCGCTAATAAAATACCATGACACACGTCTCCAACGTTGTTATATCAATCAACACACACAGAGCAAGAATTAATGCGACTACATTGACTATAAGAAACACAATGAACTTGTGAATTAGAGGAAGATATCCTCGCATTACGAATGAAGAATATTTTTTCCAACCAGAAAAAATATACACCGCCATATTACTCGAACTAACCCTTGAAATAAATATACATAACATATTATAATTCATTATAACATTTCAAAAGAAAATAATTTTCAAAAAAAATAAAAATTTTCAGAAGAGCCCAAGTTCCCAATGGGAACCTTGAGCCCAAAGGATCCCCAAAAAGCCTAAGTGTGGACAAAATTTTTTAATGATTTTGAAAAATTATTGTAACACTTACGGACAATATTAATATATCTTGCTATGAACTAAATTAAGCAGAAGACAAGTAATCACTGTCAGAAGTAACAGTTGTCAACATAAGCAAAAGTGTCAACAAACCGGAAACATGACTCCAGGCACTGAAAAAAACATAGCCCGAAATCAGTTACCAATTTAAACACTATCTGATGCAAAACAGAGGCTTCCAGAGAAGAGACTGTAGAACATCAGATGGTAGATGCAGACCAAAATGCCTAAACACCCCTGGGGTGAGGACGTAAACATGGGGAAAAAACAGAAATAATTCTGTTACCAAGCCAAAACTTCCAAGAAATTTTATTAATAAACATTACCAAAAATAAGCTAAAAGCATGGGAGAATAGCTAGGGGGGGAATAAAGGAAAGGGAGAGAGAGGAAACACTGATTAAACAATGGAACATTCATAGCAAGAATGACCACAACAAGGTCATGCTTCGAAAATAGGTAACATGAATAATTTCGTAAAATAATTATAAGTTACAGCCCTGAACATTTGTTTCCACTGTTTTTTCTTCTCCACCTTCTATTTCCACCATATATCCACCATTTCTCTCATAATTATGCGTCTGGCATCTTTAAAACTGAGATTTACAAGCACAAATAACAGTGAAGTGTAACTGTATTGAGGGCCAAACAAAGAATGACTTTTTGCAGCAATTTCGAGATTTCCTCCTTGACACTGTGCATGCGCAGAGGAGTAAAAGTATGGATGACCATATAGGACATGTAATTTTCGGTTTTAGATGCAAATTTTGGGCATTGGGGGTAAAATTTGCATTTGGCCCTAAATATTTTAGAGTTAGCATCAGCTAAGTCTGGGTCATTGGTACAGTATAAAAATATTAGCAGTCTGACATTTGCAGAATGAGGTCTCCAGAGGGTGAATTTGATGATGCTGTCCCATACAGTGGGCCCATTTATCCTCCTGGGTACCTCTTTCTGTTTAGTTTTGAGACCCCGATTCAGATTGAGGTTCACAGAGGGTAAATTTAGTGATGCTAGCATGCTATGCAGGGTAGCATCACTAAATTCACCCTCTGGGGGACCTCATTTTGCAGATGACAGTCTGCTTATTTTCTGGCTTGGTGAATACATTTGTCAACATGCCACGCATGCCATTACAGAATGATAGAACTTAAAGCTGTACCTCATGTTCTACCCTTCCAGGCTGGCACTCATACCGTATTGATGAATGCATTCACACATTGTGATGTTCTGTGTACAGGCCTGAAAATAGGCAGTCTGACATTTGCAGAATGAGGTCTCCAGAGGGTGAATTTGCTGATGATATCCTATAGTGGGCCAATTTATCCTCAGGGTACCTCTTTCTATTTAGGTTTGAGACCCTGATTCAGATTGAGGTTCACAGAGGGTAAATTTGGTGATGCTACCCTGCTGTGCAGGGTACCATCACCAAATTCACCCTCTGGGAACCTCATTTTGCAGATGTTAGTCTGCTTATTTTCTGGCTTGTCTATGTATCTGTTGTATTCAAATCATGTTAGATAGAGTACTAAGTATCTAACCTTTAATGTAAGAGGAACTCTGTAATTTTTGTCCACAACTGGCCAGGTTTGTTGAACGACTGTCTTGTCCTGAAACAAAGACAATAAACATAAATATATGTCACACAAAGCAGATCTTGTTTCTCAGGATTTTTTTTAATACATGCGGGCATGTGGTTTTTACATTTTATTTTGTATTTTGTTAGTTATTTTGGTATTTCTACACATTTTGCAATAAGTTAAAATTTAGGCTCCCACAGCAGAGACCAGCCAACCAGGCAATTTGGGGAAAAACGTTGCCTCAAATCAGCAAATTTAACTTCAGTGAAAAAAGTGACTCTGAAGTTGCCTTGTAAAAATTCAGTCTACCTTGAAATTAGGCAACTTTTGCACAAAAAAAAGTAATCACCAAAAAGATGTTTTACTGGAATACTAAATGATATTGATAATATTCATATTAACTAAAAATAAAATCAATAGTTTAAAATATCTAAAGTGATCAGTCAAACCCAATATGTTTAAACTTGCAGTAACAATAGGTAACACCAGAAATAGACAATCTAATTTTTTTTGTCAGAACATTCTTTCAAAACAACCATTTTTTTAACTAAGAACCCTTGTTGGGGGCATTTTTCTAGAAAATAACACTTGAGCAAAAACTTCACTTTCAATTCAAAGTGTTTTAAAACCATCTAACTTGTTAACATTGTAATAATACTTTGGCCGGCCGCTGATTTGTCGCGGTAGAGAGTACACTCTATTAGTTTATAGTGCACTTGCTCTAGTAAACGATTCTCCTAAAAACTGGAATTACCCTGAATTACTTATACAGACAGGGTGATTTCTACTTTGCAAAAAGTATATCCCTACTGCAATTTTTGCAGAATTTTTTTTTAATAAATTAGACATATAATCTTGCCTTTTTATCTCAGCTTCAGTGAATTATTTATAGGTGAGAAAAGTATGTAATGTAGCAATCATGCCAACTCCCATTCATGCTTTTCCTTCCGGGTCAATTATCCATTTACATTTGACTTCATTCTCAAGTCTGTAAAGTTACTTCACCCAGTTTACCTCCCAAGGCTGGTTACTGTCCCACAGGAAACCCAAATATGACTGCAGCGACTTGATTTAAACAAACTAGAATCTGAACCTCTAGAAGATGTTGCATATTAAACGATTCTGACTGGTGGATCTGAAGATATTTAAAGAATTTTCCTTATATTACGTTAAGTTAAAATTTGGGTCCCCATAATGAGCTCAAGGCCTTGATTTGAACAAACTTGAATTGACCCCACTAAGATTCTAAATGGTGCATTGTGCATCTAAAGAAAATTTTAACACTAAACAGCCTGGAAAATTGTCATGAATTCTAATCTGACCACAGCCTGTGCATGTAAAGTGGCTTAGCAATGATTTCTAGTCAAGTCTTGGCTGCCTTAACAGGCAGCCAAGATTTGACTAGAATTTACTACTGAGATGATTTGTCTGTTGTAAGCTGGACCTCCTCATGAAGGCAGGTTAAGGGCACTTGTTCTGAGGTCGTACAAGTCGGAAATAGGCCCCAAAGGGTTAAGAGACTATATTCCTCCTACTGCACTAAGTTAAAATTCAGGCTCTCATAGGAAGCTTAAATTTGAACCCAGGGTCTTGTACTGAACAAACTTCACACTGACCTCCTTAAGGATGCTCTATAACAAATATTAAAAGATTTTGACTGATGGGTCTGAAGAAGAAGATTTTTCTAATATTGCACGGAGTTAAAATTTGGGCTCGAATACAGAGCCCAAATATGAATACAGAGCCCAAATATGAACCTAAACTCCAATAGTTCCAATCTTGCAATCCATGATGAAAGGAAATTAAAATAATTTGGAATTACATGTATGTCTCTCTATACAGTAACAGAGGAGACATATTCTAAATAAGGAGCCCAAATTAAGTAATTCCTTATTGTAAGCATGAAGACAATGCTATTTATGATGTAACAAGTTCCCAATTTTTAAGGTTAGTCCGGACTAAGCCCCAAAAATTAGGATGGCATATCTGAGAATGAGTGAAAATAGCCCACAAACATACGCCATACAATAACACTTCAGCTGTATGCAGGATATAATTATGGATAAAACAGCTTCCTTCATAGTTACTTACTCTTTAAGCCAGAGAAGCGGTAATGAAAGTGTCAATGACACTGTAGCTCAACTTGTTTAAGATGTGTACATGTATAGTATGTGACACAGTAATGACAAACATCTAGGTAATGACCTAATAACAAAGGTACATGTAAAGTATAGTAACAGTCTGTACATAAATGCAGACCGCAGTCTGTAACAAATATATAGGTAAAGTATTGTAAAGGTGGGGTGACAGTTAGATGCTAAACTAGAAAGAAATCTTTGAGTCCCAGAGTGGGTTTGACTGAACCCAAAAATATTTGTTCTCACAGCACAGTGATAACAAAGGCACCCCAAAACACTCGTTCCTGTCACAAGGTGAGAACAAAGATACCCAAGAAGTTTCGTGAAGATCGGTTCATAAATATAGACTCAAGCCTGAGCAGTACTGACAAGTGCACTTACTGTGTATAAGTAGCACTGAACAAATCAAAGTTCATCTAATTTGCATAATTTCTGCACGAGAAAAATCCTGTATTATATGTGATGTATTCCATGTTACTGAACATTCCTACAAAAATTTATTTAAATCAAAACTTTCATACAGAAGTTCTGTACAAAAAACTGACTGCACTAATTTTGGTACAAAATGGCTGCCAGCAGTCATCTTGAATTTCAGACCGGACCCAAAAACACTTGTTCTCGTCCCACTGTGATAACAAAGGTACCCAAGAAGTTTCGTAAAGATCGGTTCATAAATATGGCCTCTAGCCCGAGCCGTATTGGCATTTGCCCTTACAGTGCTGAAAGTAACACTAAATAAATCAAAGTTAGTCTAATTTGAATACTTTACGCACGAGAAAAAAACCTGAATTATATGTGATGTATCCCATGGTACTAACATTCATACAAAAAATTGTTCAAATCCGAGCTTTCATATAGAAATTCTGCGCAAAAATCTGATTGCACCTAATTTTGTACAAAATGGCTGCCAGCGGCTGTCTTGAATTTCGGACCGGACCCCAAAACACTCGTTCTCATCCCACGGTGATAACAAAGGTACCCAAGAAGTTTCGTAAAGATCGGTTCATAAATATGGCCTCTACTGAATTGTTGATGGACAGATGGACAGACGGACGACTGGCTATGGCATAAGCTCAAATTTGACTTAAGTCAAAGTTGAGCTAAAAATCCTCACCCCACCCCTTTCTTTTGAAGGAATCTTCAAAAGAAAGAGGGAAGAGCTCTGGAATCAATAAGAGCAGTACCAAAAAACAATATAAATAATCATCGAACTGGCACTCAGGTATTAATTCATGATTAATAAATGGTGCTTAACACCACTTCAGAAGTTAAGGCTATAGCGACGATCCTGGTAATTAATATTGCCCGCTATATAAACATACATGGCATACATATATACGTCGAAAACCAGTGATATAAAATATAACATACACATGTCCAATCGAGCCACACTGAACAATCCCTGAAGAGAAAACATACTTCCTAGGTAATTCACAGGTGGCCTCTGTACAATAAATTCCAGTAACAACACTCTCCAAAGTGTACTATCCGATATCTATGATCGTAAAAACACATGGGAATATGCAAAATGAGTACTGACATAATAGATACCTGGATCTAGAAATGAAAGTAGGCATGATTAACAGGCTCCGACACAGACCTCCCCCGAAATAGATTATGATTTCAAGGTCCACAAAATACAATAAAGTGTTAGCGTAATAATATAATGTGCGAGAGCATTTATATTTAGCATGTAATCATCTGAATACCAGTTAACTGGTTATGCAGCCTGCGAGGTACTCAAGAGTAGCAATTTAATTGTGATGATTTTTAAATAAGCGCTCGTATATAACAAATCAACAAATAATCACAGGAATCTAATCCAACTAAAAAGTGGATGTGCCCATGGGGTCGCCACAGAACACGACCCAAATGCATAGTATGTATGTATTAAATTATATAAGACTTGCAGGAAGAAAACTACGTCTTCCCCGGTAATTGCCTCTAAACACATAGGAAGTGTGTGTGAGAATGTGTGGGGGGGGGGGGGGGGGGGAGGGAAGGGGGGAATTGAAGTCATATAGAAATCTCTGCACCCGCATTATTTAATCGTTTCTGTGCCAGTTATCAAATAATATAGGAACCGCAATGGTTCCCTCGTGTCTAACCGACTCCATTATGCCACTATGGGCGGAAAAGCATGTGAAGGATAAAACTTCCCCTGAAAGAAGGCCCTCTCATGGAGGAAGCTTCTGGGGAGTGTCTCATAACAGACACTTGAGAATACTGATCCAAGGTTTCTGTGACAACAAAGGTGCTACTAGTAGGATTCACAACGAGATTGTTTAATCTTAAACGTAATCTATTGAATCAAATGAATTGGAGGATATGCGTATCCTATTATTCATCCCCATGAATTCTGCAGAGCATCTACTGCATGCGCTCAATGGTTTGGGAATGGCGGCACAAATAACGGTAACTAATTGTTCCAGTGTGTCGCAAGCTAAACTATCATGGGGCGATCACACTGGTAGCAAAACTGTCCAAATACTCGCTTGTTGAGCATCCAATGCAAATGAAACAGGCGACCTTTCTGAGGAGCAAGTCTGCTAGTACGTTCAGACATAATGTGAATCTATTGATGTAGCGCTAACAATATTGACTCATTCTTTGATGTTTATGTGTTCTCCAGGAACCGAGGGTCCCAAGACCCCTGCATTTCGAGTCTGTCGGACTCAGGGTCGTGTCCCAAACTATTGACTCACACCCGTCATAATCGTGAAAGCCGGATCTGGCAGTTGCAGCCGAACACTTCAGTTAACCACTGAATATCTGCTCCAATATGGACCTTTTGTTTACTAGATTCATTAAAACAATACTGGTCTTGAGCGAATGCGTCTTCACACTCCAGTTCTGGGTAAAGAATAACTGGAGGGGACATATGCGTAAGCGACCCATCTGAATAAGATGTTTAGCCACTCTGCACAACCCCATCAGTCGCATAAAATTTCTCGCTGTTAATGTGTCTGAGAGTAGACAAAAGCGAGCATAACAACTGAGTAATTTCGCTCTGGATAACGGCAGATGAACCAGATTGTTGTGAGACATTACCAAGTTCATTATTCGAGTGACAGCCCAGGGAGCTAGATTCAGACCGAAGCACATCACTCGGAACTGAAATACTATCCCTTGGACGACGAACTGTAGGTACTTTCTGAATGCCAGATATACCAGGACATGAAAGTACGTATCCTTAGATCTATGCTTGTCGCATAGTCGATCACTCGAATGCTCGCTTTTACCGACTAAATGATTACCATAAATGAACTTTTGGAGCTATGATAAACTTGTTATCCAGCTCCAGTCTATTATCGGTCGGAATGAGCTCTCTGGGTTCAGTACGAGTAACATGTGACTATAGAATCCTAGAGAATCTTGATTCTCGATGACCTCTATTACTTTCATTGTCAAGAGAACCTTTACATCCAATTGGAAAGACTCTTATGCAAGGATTTGACGGAAGCATTGTCCATCAAGGACATTAAGTTAGTGGTGGTACTCTCAGAAAAATAGCTGTAGGCTGTCCGAGACTACACTTCTCGCCTTCTGGATTTCCGTAATAGTTATCCAGTTTGATGCGAATCTTGATAACCATCCGTCAACTGCTAAGCAACCCTCACCTGCAGTACCTGCAAGGCCTACGGTAGGAGAAACTACGTCTCCATTGTGAAGAGCCTCGAGCCAACGGCTTAGGGGCATCTGACCGGTAGTCTCGATCAGACCTAAGCCCCCTATCCGAGTTGCTGTATGACGATCTCTAGAGTAATTATGGGAGGGTTACCTATAACCTCACGAGGAGTCCTTTTTAGATGATTTTCTGTCTAGGACGTCCTATCTTACTCTTTTCTGCTATTGCGGGTCGATTAGACGCCGACTTAAGGAGCAGAATATTAATGCTTTCTTTGTAGCCTTGTCATAAACCAATGAAAGCTTATCATCAAAAACTTAGTGTCCAGAAACCGGAGCGACCCATAGAGAGTTTTTCACCTTGTCATCTATTAAAGATGACAACACAAGGGCTCCGTCTGATTAACTCCAAATTAGCAACTGTTAAGACAGAGTATTTGACGGAAGTACTGTCCAATTCGGACATTAAGTTAGTGGTGGTTTCTCTCGGAAAGATAGCCATAGGCCGCCCGAGACTACACTTCTCGTTGATGCGAATCTTGATAACCATCCGCCAACTGCTAAGCAATAGAGGTCCTAACCCTCACCTGTAGTACCTGCGAGGCCTACGGAAGGAGAAACTACGTCTTCTATGTGAAGAGCCTCGAGTCAATGGCTTAGGGGTGTCTGACCGGTAGTCTCGATCAGACCTATGCCCCCTATCCGAGTCGCTGTATGACGATCCCTACAGTAAATATAGGAGGGTTACCTATACCCATGCGAGGAGTTCTTTCTAGCCGATTTTCTGTCTAGGATGTCGTCCCTTACTCTTTTCTGCAATTGCGGGTCGATTAGACGCCGACTTACAGTTAACACTAGAAGTCCTGTCATGAACTGTGTGCTTATCTAGGCTTAATTGTGCGTAGGAATTGCGCGTAATTGCCACATGGAAAGGTATCCAAAGCAAGGCAGGTTCTCTTGGTTACTCATAGCAAACACAGGCAATGTTTCAGACAATGGACCTCCGGGTTCTGGTGTTAGTGTCCAGATACCAGAGCGACCCGTATTTTCACCTTGTCATCCATTAAAGATGACGATGCAAGGGCTCCGTCATGTCTGATTAACTCCAAATTAGCAACTGTTAAGACAGAGTTATACGTGATAAATATAATAGCCCTGGAAAGGACTCTAAATGAGGTACGTACATCCTCAAATTCCTTTCCATAGAGACGTTGCGTCACAGTTCTTAAAGGTGATCTGCATAAGACAGAGATTCTAAATTTGCTCTGAATGAAGAAATTACCGTGTCAATTGTGTCCGAGCGAATAGTGAATGACGAAGGTAAGGCCATAACTAGGACCTTAGCCTGCTAATGCAAACACAGAGGAACTCTCCATACATCTTCCCCGTTTTCCGTTATAATAGGTAAAATTACGGGAGATGATGACAAGAAACCGCCTTACTTCTTCCCACTGGAAAGTTGAATATGGAGTCGTCTAAAAGGCCTAAGGCCTGCGACACCTGTCTAGACTTAACCGGAAAAGACATGACCTCCTCTTTTTCCAATGAAGTCAGCATCCAACAATGCTAGTGGTTTCTTGCAAGTTATCACAGCATTCTGATTCACTGGAACAAATTCAGGGTAGTGTTGATGGATTAAAACCATCGCAACCATGTGTTGTTCCGACAGGAAAGGGTAATCCCCCTCTGTATCCCTTTCATCATTCGTCTGAATGAGTTGAAAATCACGGTCAGCGGCATCTGAACGTGCAGATGACTGGACTGACCCAGCACCATCCGACAGCTCAGGTTCTGAGACTGCAGTCGGCTGCTTCTGCACTTGCTGGAATGCTGCGATGAGCTGCACAATCTGCGACAGCAAATCCGTTACGGAGGCCTGAGGAGCAGCGGTCTTCTATTCTGGCCGCCGGCTGCTCCTGGAACTGTGTGTCCGAGGTGGCTCTTTTCTGCGGACGTCCCGATGAATGAGGCCTTGTCTCCTTGGCTACAGTATGGTGTGACTTCTTTGATGAAGAGTGGACCTTCCCGGCGATGCAGGCTGGATAACAGAAGTCACATAGCCAAGGTGCGGTCGTGTGTGCTTGGTAGACACTGAAGAAGAAGCCGTAACTATAGCCGACCCTGGCTGTGAACTGAATGGAGCATCCCGGACGGTCCGTTAGACCTCGCCGAGCTTCCCGCTGAACTTGACGGCTTCTTCCTCTCCGTCGTCGCAGGGTGAGCCTGTTATTATTTTATAGTGCTCGCTCTACCCTTTCTACTCTCCTCGACCGCAATGGACACACCTGGTGTCACAGTATCCACGGACGGTGTAACCGCTTCACCGGTCAAGCTAGCTGGCGACAGGGAGCTGAAACCACGCTGTGGTTTATTGCCCTATCTAATATTCATGAGCACTTTAGCCGCTAGCTCTGATTGACCATCTAAATGCAATGATGGAAGCACACTCTCTGACGGCATCATGTAAACATCACCATGTTCTTGTTCCTCTGTAAATAGAAACTAAAAGACTAGAGCGACTTTTTGGCGAGAGGACCAGTGGTGGCCTCTCACCGTGGGAGGACCGGCACCCGTCTCCAACATTTGTCATCCCATGCGACACATGTTGAGCAAGAATTAGTGGGTGTACATCGACTACAAACAAGGCAACCAACATGTAAATCAGAGGAAAGACTTCCTCGCCTTGCTTATTGAGCAATATGCTTTCATAATGAAGCAAACTAAGTTGATCGTACTCCCACCAAGTCCACATTAAATATTATAAAAAGATACATAACAAATAACATTCAAAATATAAATTGAAAAATAATTTACACAAAAAGACTTTCGAAAAATTTTGACAAGAGCCCAAATTCCAAAGGGAACAAAGTGCCCAAATGTATCCCAATAGAGCCCAAGCGTGGACAAAAATTATTTTTCTATCCAAAAAAAAAAGACTGCTACACTACCGGAATATTTTATGTATCTTATAACAGTCCTACCATATAATAAATAGGAAACTACATATATAAAAAGAGCGTTGTCAATGTAAGCAACATCAGAATGAAAACCGTAAACGAGACCCCAGGCAACACGACCCGAAGTCAGTAACAGATTTTTGAACTATCCAATGTAAAGCAAGATCTTCATCAGAAGAAAAAACGATAAATCGGATGTATGATGCATGACCAAAACGCCTAAACACCCCAAAGGTGAGGACGTAACCAAGGGGATATACAGAATAAACATTCTGTGTAACACGTTAAACTCCCAAGAAATTTTATAAAAAATTTCAATAAAACAAGCCAAAAAGCTTGGGAGTATAACTGGTGGTGGGGGGTGGGGGGTGGGGGTGGGAGGGGGGCAGGGGTTCCAAGGGGGGGGGGGGGGGGGTTCCAAGGGAGAGGAGGGAAGGAATACAGTGGAAAAATCATTATCAATAATGATGACGTCAGCCCCATGTCCCGAAATTGGGGAACATGAACTATTTATAAATATTATAAAGTTACAGCCCTGAATGTTTCAAACCACCGTTTCTTCCTTCTTTCATCCAGTTCTGTCCTTGGACCAAATTAACCATTGATTTGTGTCTGGCATTATTATAAACTGAGATTTAAAAGCACAGAAATTAGTTTGTTGTCATCTGACTGAGGGCCAAACAAAGAATGATATTTGCGCCAATTCCGGTCACTTCCTGGCGTCTGTGCATGCGCAGAGAGTAAATGTATGGAGGGTCAGATAGGACTTCTGATTTTCGGTTTGGCATGCAAATTTTGGGGATTGGGGGCAAAATTTGTGTTTGGCCCTCGATATTTTGGAGTTAGCACCAGCTTAGTCTGGGCCATTGGGTACAGTTGGAAAAATATTGAGGGTGCTATCTGTGCTTTGAGACTTATGACCCTTGGGGTGCCACCCTGTCAGCCTGGCAGTTTTATCTGAACAAACTAGTTGACATATGATAAGGAACATGCCGATCCAATTTGATTCAATTTGATCTGATAGTTTATGAGAAGTCGATAATATAAAGTTCATGCCGGGCAATGGACATAATTTGATCAGAAAAACCCTCCGTTGAGCTTCACTCTGGTGAGCTAAACAGGTTGGGTGCCAGGTTCTATTATACCAGTGAAACAGAACACACACTCACGCACACATTGCTAACCTTTTGTGACATTTAACCCTTTGAACCTGAGAGATCATTTTTCCATCCCAGAAACATAATACGTCATACTGTCATTGAGTAGGATGGCTGCTAAGTTAAAGTGTGGGGTATACTAAACAATAATTTCAACCTGCAGCCCCATTGCTCAGCCAACAGATGCTCTTGGAACACCAAGGGAGGTTATGCCCATGCCTACCACTGACAAGCATGAGTTTCTAGTCATTAGTAACATCTTATCTCTCATTAAATCATAGCACCAATACAGAAGGCCACCAAATGTGTCCATGGAGCACTAATGGCCCTGCTTTATGAAAAACTATATTTTAGTGGTTAACAAAGTCCAAAAAGGGGCCATACCTCAGATAACAAGGATGACTATACTAGGGACCTGCGAACCTTCGATTATTCGATTCGATTTCGAATCCTTGCAGCTATTCGATTCGATTCGATGCTGGTGTCATGGGTTCGAAATTTTCGAAGGTCGGGAAAACTTTTTTCACGCCACTGTGCTGATACGTGTGTTTCTGCTCCGATAATAGGCTTGCAATCACATTCGTTTATCAGTTAGTTAGGCGCGTGCATCGGAGTAGCACCCCCACCCACCCCCATCCGGTAACATTCCCGTTATAATATAACCTCGCAACTTGTTCTTAAATCGGCATGCTCGCATGATTGCATCGTATATGCATTATGCACACCACTGCATGTTACGGGAGTTCGACGAAACCAGCATGTTTTACAGTAAAGTGCAGTATAATAGAATTACCCCCCTTACATTGCAATTTGCAATGAAGCGGTCACGCGTTTACATAAAGACGCAGACACGGAATGTATATAAAACGGAGAGGTCAATGTCAGGGGAAGTTGGTAACAGCAGTTATTGTCGATACATGTGATGACCCAATGAAGTTGAATGAACGTACCAGAACAAGCTAACTTATATGATATACCAGGCTGCAGAATTGCGTTTCGTTTAGTTTGAATGGTTTAATTTAGCTTTCGATATTTTAATTCGTGCGTGCCGTGTGTTTACAAAAGTTCAGTATGGCCAAGTATGTTTCCGTTTCCCACCAGTTATCACCGCCGGTCTATTATCCAAAAATGCCAACGATCCTACGGCACCCGAAACAACAATTGTCAGCATATACACGACCACTATTCGATATTGGAGATTCGATTCGATTCGAAATCCTCGTTCACATTCGATTCGAGATTCGATTCGAGACAAAATTTGATATTCGCAGGTCCCTAGACTATACCCCACTCCCAATGCCAAGCATGAGTTTCTAGTCATTTGTCTTTGCTGTTGAATTAATCAATATCTTTTGTTATCTCCATTGAACCATAGCACCAATACAGCAGACAACCAAATGTGAAAAACTATATTTTAGTGATTATGTCCAAAATGGGGCCATAACTCAAATAAAAATTACCACACCACCTTCAAAATCAAACTCGTCTGGTATATTGTCTACAGTAAGCTATATTCCAATTTTGATAGAAATCAGACTCTTATAACTCAAGTGATCACCCAGAAACCAATAACAACATCTCTTTTAAGTTGCTAAAGGGCCATAACTCTGCCACAAAATATCGGACCAGACCCACTATCAATTGTTTAAAACCAATATAAACATGTTTTTAAGATGAAAAGGGGCCAAAACTCTGCCAAAATACATCGGACCAAGCCCTCTATCAATCCCAACCTGTTTTATGTGGTTATAAACCTATGTATAAAATTTCGTTTCATTTCCTTCACTTAAATTAAAGTTATTGGCCGGAAACCAATGTCAACATGTCTAAGATAGAAAAGGGCCATAACTCTGTCACAAAATACCAGACCAAGGCTACTATCAATCCCATCCTGTGTTATGTGGTTATAAACATATGTATAAAATTTTGTTTAATTTTGTTCACTCAAACTAAAGTTATCGACCAGAAACCAATATCAACATGCTTTCTAAGTCAGAAAAGGGCCATAACTCTGTCAACAAATATCAGACCAAGCCCACTATCAATCCTAGCCTGCATTATATGCTTATAAACCTATGTATAAAATCTTGTTTCATTCCATTCACTCAAACTCAAGTTATTGTTTGGAAACCAATATCAACATGTTTTTTAAGTCGAAAAAGGGCCATGACTCTGCAAAAAAATAGCAAACCAAGCCCACTATCAATCCCAACCTGTATTATGTGGTTATAAATCCATGTATAAAACTTTGTTTCATTTTTGTTCAGTCAAACTAAAGTTATTGTCTGCAAACCATTTGTTTCGGACAGACGGATGGACAGACAGACAGATGGACGGACAGATGGACAGATACACAGAGCAGCGATTATGTGTGCCCCCGAAAATATCAAGAGCACCACCTAGCGGGGCAACATATGTCAAGTAAAATGGGGCATAACTTTGGCAATACAAAACAGAGTTACCTGCTCTTGGCACATGCATAACGGCAATTGGTGATCAACATGTGTGCAAAGTTTGAACAATATAGCATGTAAAATGTTGAAGAAGAAGGTGACACATTACTGTAATGTTTTAAGTACTGAAAGGGTATAACTCTGGAAATACAAAATGGAGTTACCTGCTCTTGTCACATGCACAACGGCAACTGATGATCACCATGTGTGCAAAGTTTGAACAATATTACATGTAAAATGTTGAAGGAGTAGGTGACACAATACAGCAATGTTTTTAGTATTAAAAGGGGGTATAACTCTGGAAATACAAAAAGCAGTTACCTGCTCTTGTCACATGCACAACGGCAATTGGTGATCAACTGGTGTGCAAAGTTTGAACAATGTAGCATGTAAAATGTTGAAGGAGAAGGTGACTCAATACTGTAATGTTTTAAGTACTAAAAGGGGCATAACTCTGGAAATACAAAAGAGTTACTTGCTCTTGTCACATGCACAATGGCAATTGGTGGTCAACATGTGTGCAAAGTTTGAACAATATAGCATGTAAAATGTTGAAGGAGAAGGCGACACAATACTGCAATGGTTAAGTACAAAAAGGGACATAACTCTGGAAATACAAAATGGAAGCACCTGTTCTTGTCACATACACAACGGCAATTGGTGATCACCATTTGTGCAAAGTTTGAACAATATAGCATTTAAAATGTTGATGGAGTAGGCGACACAATACTGTAATGTTTTAAGTACTAAAAGGGGGCATAACTCTGGAAATACAAAATGGAGTTACCTGCACTTGTCACGTACACAATGGCAATTACCGATCAACATGTGTGCAAAGTTTGAACAATGTAGCATGTAAACTTTTGGAGGAGTAGGCGACAGAAAAATTGTTTACGGATGGGCAGAGAGACAGACAGACAGACAGACAGACAGACAGACAGACAGACAGACAGACAGACAGACAGACAGACAGACAGACAGACAGACAGACAGACAGACAGACAGACAGACAGACAGACAGACAGACAGACAGACAGACAGACAGACAGACAGACAGACAGACAGACAGACAGACAGACAGACAGGCAGGCAGGCAGGCAGACAGACAGACATACAGATGGACAACGCCATAACATAATACTCCCGTTTTTTTCAAAATGGGCATATAAAAAATACAGACTTTTCCAATGGCTTCCACTGAACTGACATGGAAGATACCACCAGATTTCAATAGGCTTATTTTCACTGTTCTTAATAGTTTTAAACATTATGTTCAAGTGAAGCTTCAAGCCAATAAACTTACCCATTCATGTCCTGTATTGCAGTTTTTATTGACACTGGCTAGTCCCGTCCATAACTCCATACAAAAATGAGGAATGATTGGAGACAGCATGATAACCAGGTCAGCTAATGCAAGCTGGAATTGTGGACTGTGTTTATACATGTCAACTGGAACTTTCTGAAAATCAAACAAATGCTCATTACCATATTTTTAAATTATAAGGGCTCCCTCCATACTCTTGACCAACAATTTCTTCATTCAGGACATTTATATCTGGATTTGAGTATTATCATACTGACCCGGGTATAGGCCCATAATCGAAAATAAGCCCACCTGCAAATTTTCCTGAATTCAGTTTCAGAGGTCCCCTCCTTGTAAATAAGCCCATACCCGAACTTTGTAATAACATCCATGACAGCCATGCTGGTAAATTTAAGTTGTTACCACGCCTGAAAATAAGCAATCTGTCAGTTGCAGAATGAGGTCCCCAGAGAGTGAATTCCCTGATGCTATCCCACACAGTGGGCCAGTTTATCCTCTGAGTACCTCTTTTGATACCGACTTGAGACCCTGATTCAGATTGAGGTTCACAGAGAGTAAATTTAGAGCACAGAAGGGTAGCATCACCAAATTCACCCTCTGGGGACCTCATTTTGCAGATGACAGTCTGCTTATTTTCTGGCTTGGTTGTTACAATAAAAAAGAACCCCCTTACCAAACACACAATATCACAATTTGTTATTCTAATTATTTCTTTTTCAAATGTTTAAAAATTTAAAACATTTCAACAAAACCATATCATGTAAGCCCTCACTGGGATGAGCTCAATGAACTCGTTCCAATAAGGAAGTCACATGATATGGTTTTATTGAAACTGTTTTACATTTATTTTCAACTGTTCAGTTTGTAATTTATGCAAGAGCATGCATCTCATTCATTGGGAAAAGGTTTAATGCATCTCTATTATGGGAATGATTGAGTCACCTAACTTTAAGTCAAGTTTGCATCAAAATTCTCATACAGACTTGACCTATCGTGGTAAATGAATGCATGGACATCACTACCCACACATGGATTGTGACCAGTCCACAATGGCTGTACTGTGTGGCCTGACCACCCAAATCTTGAATAGGACCACACTGCATCATTCAAAAGATGCTGCTTCCAAAACAAATTAGACATGATTCTACTCAATGATTTTGGGTGTGCCAAGGCTCATTGGTTAATCCACTAGACATCAGATTGAAAAGTTAACTGGTCGAGTGTTAACTTTTTTCTATGCATCAAAACTTGTTCACATATTTTTACCTTGTTACAATTTATGAGAGAGTGCCTGTAGGCACTCTCCCATAAATTGTAACAAGGCAAATCGATGGAGATGAAGTAATTTAACTATGAAGATAATATGACTGACATCCACAGAATAAAAAGCCTTTAACATTAGGTACCTGCTGTACCGAATAAGCCCAAATATGGGCTTCCAGCACTCTATCAGTTAATGGTTCGAGTCTGACCCTCAGCACCTGTGTAAGACACTAAATTGCAACTGCCAAAGATGACGCTCATTAGTGCCATGGACTAAAGCATTCAGCACGTCAAAAATTACACTTGCCTTCAATTGATGCTGTACACTTGCCTTCAACCAGTCCTAACCCTGCTAGTGCTAAGTAAGTAAGTTGGAGAGTCCAACAGTGAACCAAGTAATGATAAGAACTTCAACTATATACTGGATTTGTGAAATTGTTTTCTGATGGTTTGTGTTGGTCTAGTGGTTTCAGTGTTGGACTTCTGATTGCTGAGAGTTCAGTTCCCAGTGAGGGATCAGAAACTAACATTCTAAATTCCTCTAAAACATGACTGTGTCCTTCAAAATATACATATAGGCCACTGCCAGTCTTCGTCTGAGGCCAACAAAGCACTGTCGTTGTATTGTAACCAACGCATTTCATACTTTCATGTAGGAGCCACAAGGAATAAGAAACAAGTAATCATGGGAACTTATCTGAATACTAGATTCAAACCATAGTTTTTTGATGGTGTTTGTGTTGGTCTAGTAGTTTATGTGTTGAATTCCTAATTGGTATGCAGAGTTTCCAAGAGTTCATCTCCAGGCAGAGGATCAGAAAACTAACATTCTAAATTCCTCTAAAACATGGTTGAGTCCTTCAAAATATCGAATTTTTGCCTCCACAACATCTTATGAACACTTGACCAGACAACTCAATAGAACAAGCTCAACATGCTCATTCCAATGAGAGACCACAGTCTGTTTTGGAAAGACTCAGAATGAAAAAATAAAAAAATGAAAGTGTAAATGACACTGTAGCTCAACTTGTGTAAGACATGTACATGTATAGTATGTGACACAGCAATGACACACATCTAGGTAATGACCTGATAACAAAGGTACATGTAAAGTATTGTAAAGGTCTGTACACAAATACTGACTGTAGCCTGTAACAAATGTACAGGTAAAGTATTGAAAAGGTGGGTGACAGTTAGCCAGAGCTGTATTGATATGTGCACTTACTGTGTATAAGTAGCACTGAATAAATCAAAGTTTGTCTAGTTGGCTGCTGGTGCCATCTTGAAATTTCAGACTGCACCCAAAAGCACTTGTTCTTGTCCCAAGGTGATAACAAAGGTACCCAAGAAGTTTCGTGAAGATTGGTTCATAAATACAGCCTCTAGCCCGAGTCGTATTGACATGTGTACTAACGGTTTATAAGTAGCACTGAATAAATCAATATTCATCTAATTTGCATCATTTCTGCACGAGAAAAAAACCTGTATTATATGTGATGTATTCCATGTTATTAAACATTCATTCAAAAATTTATTCAAATCAGAACCTTCATATAAAAGTTCTGTACAAAAAACTGATTGTACCTAATTTCGGTACAAAATGAGTGCCAGCAGCCATCTTGAATTTTGGACCACACCACAAAACACTCGTTCTTGTCCCATGGTGATAACAAAGGTACCCAGGAAGTTTGGATAAGATCAATTCATAAATACGGCCTCTAGCCCGAGCCGTATTGAATTGTTGACGTGTAACAGACAGATGGACAATGGGCCATGACATAACCTCAAATTTGACTATGTCAAAGTTGAGCTCATAATAATAAAATATTAGTGATGATTTACTTGCATAGCCTTGGCAAAAGATATACCTGTAACATTAGGTAGAGGGTTCAACAAAAAAAACACACAACAATTGGGTCCCACAAAGTGGATCTTCTGTTTCTTCAGTTAATTTTTGTAAAATTGCATGTGGACAGGTGTTTTTTATTTTAATTTGTAATTATTTCTTTGCCATCAAAAGTTCATGTTCTTGGTTTGTCTTATGTTTTAGGCCTCATAACCTACACAATAGCATAGGTGGTGGTGTATTTCGTCTCTTGAGTGCAAGAAGGCATTGCAATGCTAAAGCATTGCAAAGCCTTGTTGCACTCAAGAGAGAAATTTTGCAATTTAACTTGGGTAAAATATCAGACATAAACCATTCAATTTTTTTTTTTAAGTTTGCATTGGTGATAAAAAGAGAGCATGCAGCAGCCAAAAGGACCATGCCCAAGGGCCTGTGAAACAGATTTTTAACTTTTTTAGGCCTTAATATATTTTCTACACAACTGTATCCATCAAAAAGGCACTTACTTTCATTGCATTGGTTAGACCCTGCATTCTGGATATTGCCACACTCAGGGAGAAAGTCTTTTCAAAGTGATAAGTAACCTGTAAAAAAAAATTAAGTAAGATGTACAAGTTTCATAAATATTTTTGAACTTATGTAATGTCTACTATAATTATGCACATACACCTGTAAGATTAACCTTTTACCCAACATGAAAGGCTGATGACATTTGTAATCAAAGAGTTTGAAAACTATTATTTTTGGCTAAAAACATAGCTTATGACCCCTCATTGGAACAAGCTCAATGAGCTTGTTCCAATGAGGGGTCATAAGCTATGTTTTGAAGACAAAAAATGAAAAAAATAATAAAACTGAAAAAATTTATAGTAATTTATATATTTTTTATACTTACCAATGACCCAGACATAGCTGGTGCTAACTCTTAAAAATATAGGGCCAAACACAAATTTTGACCCCCAATCCCCAAAATTTGCATCTAAAACCAAAGAAAACATGTCCTGAATGGCCCTCCATACTTCACCTCTACTGCACATGCGCAGTGTCAAGGACGTCCCGAAATTGGCGCCATTAATCATTCTTACCATCAGTCCCTGGTAAGCGCTATGTCCTCAGCAGGGAGGTATGAGTTCCCAACTCCTGGGAGGGCCATCCCCGTCTGGGTCATTGGTAAGTATAAAAAATATATAAATTACTATAAATTTTTTCAGATTTTTATACTGTACCAATGACCCAGACATAGCTGAATAGTAAAAAGGCTGGCGGGCCCAGGACATAGAGGAAAATCCAATAAGCTCAACTATATAAAACAGAGTCATCTCCTGTAGGAGAAAAGGAGAAATAGGCTTCACGTGTATCTTTCTTATTTATGACAAATTAGAAAGACACAATACCTTCTATAATTGAGCATAATAACATCCCTGTTCTCTATTAATATCCAGTATAATTCGTATACTAATTATATTTAAAGTTAGTCCAAAGAATTGAGACTCTTTATACTCTTTTAAAAGTGTCCGAGGATAGTATAATAACATCCGTTTGACACATGACATATTCAAATGCTATACTTTAAAACTATGACATGAAAGAATTAAAAACATAACTTTCACTTAAGAAACCATCCCAGAAACAGCTCAGAATTACTAACTCCGGAGGAGGTATCCCCTTGTTTTCATAATAAAAACAGGTGACCCAAGGGAACACCCTCCCCCCCCCCCCCTTTTTCTTGCCCTGGGTCAAATAGCCAGAGCGAAGAGGGCAGCAGGACGGAGTCACTGCCGGAACATAAAGCCTACATAGCTATAGTTGCAATTGTTAAGTGATCGACTTTCTGAGCAGCTGATAATGGACCTAAACAATGCAGGTCTCCAGAAATGGATACAATATTTCTGAGATAAAAATTCGTGAATGTGGATGGTTGAGACCAATATGCAGCCTACTTAATCTATAATAGCAAAACTATATGTCAGCCCAAGATGTAGAAGAGCTCTTACTTCATGAGCCGAAATCTTAAGCACAGACTGCTGAGTTAAGGATAGATTATCCTAAGCAGTACCGATAGTTAACTGAATGCATTAAGTAATAGAATGGACCATAATGACCTTTCTATTAGGCATCAGAGCCAGAAGAAGCTTTACGTCCTACTGATAAACTGAGATCTGTTAATAAATACATAAAGGTCTATCCGGACAGAGTAAAGGCCTATGCCCGCTCGAAGATGGAAGGACCTTAAAAACAATAGGTTCCGGATATCATTAGGAGCCTGATTCTTAACCAAAAATACAACGTTAGTAGTAAAAGTAATAGAGTTCCCGATACTACGAAAGTGAGAATCGTCCACCGATAGTGCATGAAGCTCACTGACTCTTCAGCAGAAGAGAAGGCTAAGAGAATCGCTGCCTTAAAAGACCAGAATTTGAAACTGCTGTCCCAAGGATTCAAATGGTTGCTTTAGTTAATAAGAACCCAAGCTAAATTCCGAATAGGAATTAATCTAACGATTCTAGATCTCTTATCGAAAAGTTTCAAACTAACTTAGATAAAGAGACATTAGGCTCCATTGTAAACTATCATGGTGTGCATAGGTATCAGATAACATAGACCTATAACCTATAAAAGTAACTGGCTGCAGATGATTTCGTTAAACAAGTATACTAGAAAGTTTGCAATGTCTGGTATGGAGGGATCAAAAATATCAACATAAAGATCCCTACACCAATGACGGAAGACCCTCCACTTTAGCCGCATAGTATAGCGAAGAGGAGGTCCTTCTACAGTTAGGAATCGCGTCCACTGCTGGTCCTATACAGAGCTTGCCATACAAGAAGGACCGCACAACGGAATATGTGAAGGTTGAGACCTTGCGAGTTGTGATAGAGTTGACACGATTTCCCCAGCGAAAAAAGATCCTCTCGTGGAGGAGGTTTCCGCGGTAAGTCCCACAGCAGACATCTAAGTAAATTTATCCACCGTCTCTGTGGGACAGAGATGCTACCAACAGAATTGTATTGTGAATGAATAATCCTAGCAATACTTGCTGAATCAACAGCCCTGGAGGATACGTATATCCTATCATCGCGTCCTACTAGATCGATAGAGCGTTAACTACATATGCTCAGGGATCTGGACACGGTGACACATACGTCTACAATTGATTGGAGAGTTGTGTCGCAAATAAATTTATCACTGGGTGCTCCCATTGATAGCAAATCTGATTGAATACTTGTTAGTTGATAGTCCATTCCGACGCCAACAAACGACCCTTACATGAAAGGGAGTCTGCTAATACGATCCGACGACCGAGAATATGACGAACCGAAACAGAACTTGGTGTTCTATAACAAACAGAAGGATTCTTTCCGTTAAAATCAATAACGGAAGCGAATGAGTGCCTCCCTGGTTCCGGATATACGCAACTACTGTCGCATTATCGGACAGGATTGAACATGCGTTTCTGAATAAAATTCATCCAATGACGTAGTGCAAGCCAACATAATATTCTTCTTTGGAAGTAAAGAGCTTGCCTAAAAACTACGGAACCCAAAGACCCCGGCACTTCGAATCCGTTGGGGATCAAAATGTGTCCCAACCTGTTTGACTGGCGTCCGTCATAATCGAAAAACTCGGATCCGGCAACTGCAGTGGAACTCTCTGAGTCAACCACCGAATGTTTGCCCATGTCTGAATCTCGTTACACTTGATAGACAAGAGAACGTGTATATCGAGCAATTCAAGATTGCTGAAAGGTTACCGTCGAAGAGAAGCTTCTCGGGGACCGAAGCGACTCTGAGAGAGTTCTTCACCTTACTATCCACGCGCGTGGATGTAGCTAGGGCTGTGTCACGTCTAACCAACTCCAGGCTGCCACTGAAGGGCGGAGTTATACGTGGAAAACTACTGCCTCTGAAAGAAATCCCATTGAGGATCATATCCTGGAATTCTTTCTCTTGAAGACGTAATGATAACGTCTCAGTAAGGTGGTGTACGCATGAAAAGTGTCTAAGTTACGTCTATTATACATCATTGTCGTTTCCAACATCGTGGTTGGAATTGACATAGACGGTGAAAAAGACAATTGCAGTCTTGAGTCTCGCCGTCTTAGACGCAAAGGAACTCTCGGTAAGCCCAGTTCTGCCAATAAACAATTATTTCCAAGAATTCACGAAAGGCAGAATAGAGCATTGCAGACAAGAAACTATACTAGCATGTTGATAGCAAGCTTATATATATATAGCGTCGTTCAATAATTCGAATGTTCTAAAGACATTATTGGACTGCGTCGGTAACTCAGGGGCAATGTCCCTGAACCGATTCAAAACTCTGTGTCCAATGACGCTATTAGTCTCTTATCCAGCATCGCAGCAATGTAGTCCGACGGAACAACCTGTGGAAGACAATGCCGGAAGAAATGTATGGCAGCTTCTGTTGTTCCGAAAGGGAAAGCTCGAAATCATCCGAATCCCTTTCGCCATCCTGTCGGACCCTATGAAATATTTGATCGTCCGTACCTGATGCAACAGCGGAGCGTACCGACCCAGCGCTGTCGGATTATTCCTGATCCGACCGAGAATCTGTCGTTTGCTGGGATGCTACGATAAGCTGTGCTATTTTGGATAGCACGTCCGTCACTGAGGCCTGTGGAGAAGCGGTCTTACGATGCATTGCCGCTGAAAGCTCCGTGTTCGTTACCCCGTGCATACTTCTATTATGCGAGCGACCGGAGTGTGCAGGCCTCGTGTCCCTTGGCTACCGGATGGCGTGACCTGTTCGCCATGGAATCACTGAATGCCGAAGCTGGCCGGATATTCAAGGTCACGTAGCCAATGTGCGGTCGTGTGCGCTGCTGTGAGGATGAGGAAGCATTATCGACAGTCACTCGGACTGTCTATATAACGGAGCGTCCGGAGTGGCGGACATACGCTCCGAAGGTGAAATGTCTGCACAACATCCGGTCCCATATGTTGTTGCACGAGAGAGGGACCTCTCTCGCTCGCCCCCCGGATGGACCGGACGAGCTAGGAACCGGACTAACAGGCTTCCTCCGATCTCTCCTCTAATCCGTCGTCACTGGGTGTGTACTAAAGTCTATTATAGTGCTCGCATCATCCAAATCTCCATCCTAGACCGCAATGGACGAACCCGACTGCCGAACCATTCGATGAATGGACGCTACACCGGGTGAGCTAGCGAATGTCAACTCCGTCGATCCTACTAGGGACCTCTTTGGAGATTGACGTAATCCATGAGCACTAATTGCCGCTAGCTCTTCATTAACTATGACGACAGAGGCACACTTTTGAAAGATATCTCAGTAATTTTGCGAACAAGAAACCAGATATGCTTGTACATAGCAAGCATATAAAAAATATATATAGCGTCGTTCAATAAATCGAACGTATCTGAGACATTATTGGACTGTGTCGGAACTAAGGGACGATGTCCCTGAACCGAACCAAAAATTTCTAAGTCCACCGACGCTATCAGTTTCTTATCCGGTATCGCAGCATTCTGGTCCGACGAAGAACCTCTAGAAGATGAAGTCGGATGACATATACAGCAGCTTATGTTGTTCCGAAAGGGAAAGCTCGAAAACCTCCGAATCCCTTTCGGCATCCCGTCGGACCGAATGAAATTTTCGGACGTCCGCACCTGATGCTTCCGCTGAGCATCCCGACCCAGCGTCGTCGGATATTATATGCAACAGAGATTCTGTCGTTGCTGGGATGCTGCGATAAGTTCTGCTATTTGGGATAGCACTTCCGTCACCGAGGCCTGTGCAGAAGCGGTCTTACGATGCTTTGCCGCTGGAAGCTCCGTGTACGTTGACTCCCGCATACTTTCTTATGCGAAAGTCCGGAGTCTGCAGGCCTCGTGTCCCTGGCTATCGGATGGCGTGACCTGGTCGCCGAGGATTCTCTGATTGGCGAAGTTGACTGGATATCGGAGGTCACGTAGCCAAGGTGCGGTCGTGTGCGCTGCCATGAGAATGAGGAAGCCTTATTGACAGTCTCTCCGGACTGTCTATATAACGGAGCGTCCCGAGCGGCAGACGTATGCTCCGAAAGCGAGACATTTTGTACCACAACATCTGGGGCCAGATGTTGATGTACGAGAGAGGGGCCTCTCTCGCTCGCAGCCCGGATGGGCCTGGACGAGCTATGAACCAGACTAAAAGGCTTCCTCCGTTCTCCCCTCTAATCCGCCGTCACTGGGTGTGCACATGGATGTTTATAGTGCTCGCATCACCCAAAACTCCTTTCTAGACTGCAACGGACGAACCCGGCTGCCGAACCATTCGATGAATGGACGCTACACCGGGCCAGCTAGCGGACGTCAAAGGCCGTCGAACCTACTAGGGTCCTCTTAGGCAATTGACGTATTACCTGAGCACTTTTCCGCTAGCTCTACATTAATTGTGACGACGGAGGCACACTTTTTGGAAGACATCACAGATACATCACCCTGATCATGATCGTCTGAAATAGAGATTGATAAAGTAGAGTGACCCTGCGCGGAAAAGACCGGAATGGCCAATTCCCCACTAACATACCGTGACACATGCTTCTCATGTTGCCATCGTAATCAACACATATAGAACAGGAGTTAGTGCGAGTACACTGACTACATTATACAATGATTATGAAAGTCAGAGGAAGATTTCCTCTTATTACAATTGAACAATATCCTTTCAATGTGAAAAGAAAACAAAGTCCTAGTACTCGCACCAACCCCTGACAATCAAAATACATAATAACAGGATCCATTAACATAGAAAAAATAATTAAATCAAAAACTTTTGAAAAAATATTTTTTCAGAACAGCCCAAGTTTCTGAAAAGTAACGTTGAGCCCCAATGGATCCCAAGTCTGAGTGTGGACAAAAATTCTAAAAATATTTTAAACAATTTATGCAACACTTACGAACAATAATAATGTGTCTAGTTATGATTAAATTAACATCAAGATATTATTTTCAAGAAATCCCCCCTCACACAGAGGGCTGTTGGAAATGTAAACAATAAGTGTAAAAACACTAGATCAAGACTCCAGGCACCCTGGCCCGAAATCAGTTACCAAAAATACACTATCTGATGCAAAACAGAGACTACCAGGGAAGAAACTGCAGAACATCAGATGGTAGATGCAGAACACTACGCCTAACCACCCATAGGTGAAGACGTAAACATGGGGAAAAGAACAGAATACATTCTGTTATCCAGCTAAAACTCCCAAGAAATTTTAGTAATAATATTACAGAAAATATGCCAAAAGCATGGGAGAATAGCAAGAGGGGACTTAAAGGAAAGGGAAAGAGGAAAACACTGAATAAGCAGTGTAATCTTGTTAACAAGAATGACCACAACAGGCAGTTGCCTCGAAAATAGGTAACTTAACATAATTTCATCAAAAAATTTTAAGTTACAGCCCTGATTATTTTCTGTCACTCATTTTTCCTCTCCTCCTTCTATATCCTCCTTAGAATCACCATTTCTCTAATATTTATGTGTCTGGCATCATTTAAACTGAGATTTACAAGCACAAAGATCAGTCAGATGTTAACTGATGAAGGGCCAAACAAAGAATGATTAATGGCGCCAATTTCGGGACGTCCTTGACACTGCGCATGCGCAGTAGAGGTGAAGTATGGAGGGCCATTCAGGACATGTTTTCTTTGGTTTTAGATGCAAATTTTGGGGATTGGGGGTCAAAATTTGTGTTTGGCCCTATATTTTTAAGAGTTAGCACCAGCTATGTCTGGGTCATTGGTACAGTATAAAAATATTGAATGGTGAGTTTTGCGAATAGCACTGGCCGGTTTTGGCCATTATGCTGGGTTAAGGGCTAAACAAAATTTAACTAAATGGAACCTGCTTTCTTGCAACAAAAAGTCTGTTTCTCCTTCCAGCAACATGTAGCACCTTTTGGCATAATGCACAGAAAATGGCTAAATTATAACTAGCTAGCTTGCTGTGGTAACTAGAACTATGTTTGTTCTATGCCTAGGTACATTGGAGCCTTGTAAACTGAATATCCAGGTCCTGAGTAGATCCCCGTCTGGGACGACACATGTTGTGTCCTTGGGCAAGGCACTTTATCCCGGTTGCCTACATGGGGGCACGATAACGCTGTGTACTAAGGTGTACTGCAAGTGCACATGTCTTCAACCGCTGTAACCCTGCTTGAGTGGAGCTTGAACAGAGTTACAATGTTGAGGAGCTGACAGTTGCTCGTCGATGCTCAGTGGTTTTCTCCAGGCACCCCAGCTTCCTCCACCCGTAAAACTGTCATGGTCACAATTAGCCATTGTGCTTAAGTATGTGACCTTAAACACCAATAAATAAATATAACTGAATATCTGCTTTGCCAGTGAAAATTATTCCATTAACAAGAGAATTCAATTAATATGGATTTGGTCACTTTCCTGTTTTCTGGAGATAAATTGAGCATTTGTTCTATTGGATCTTGTTTGACAGAGCAAACAAGATACCATAGAATAAATGCCTGTATTGAATGGATGTACTGGAACCAAATAGGTTTATAAACAAGGGAAATGTGGTGATTGTTGAGTAATTTCTCGATGAATTACAAGATTTTTATTCACTATTTATTTATTGGTGTTTTAAGGTCATATACTTATGCACAATGGCTAATCATGGCCGTGACAGTTTTACGGGTGGAGGAAGCCATAGTACCCGGAGAGAACCACTGAGCAACGACGAGCAGCTGCCAGCTCCCCAACATCGTAACTCTGCACTGCAGCACAGGCAGGGTTAGATTGGTTGAAGGAATGTGCACCATCCACTTGCAGTACGCCCTAGTACACGACGTCATCGTGCCCCCATATGGACAATTAGGGTTAAGTGCCTTGCCCAAGGACACAACGCGGGAGTCCGAATTGATCGCTCAGACGGTCACCCATCCAATGATTAACCGGACTCGAGGTTGCTTAACTTCGGTGATCTGATGAGAACCGGTTACTGCAACGCCACCTCGCCCCCTTTTTATTCACTTAACAAGAGTTTACTAAAAAATCAATACGCAATTAACATACAAAGTTTATACCGAAGGAATGGTAAATGTTTTGGGTTACCATAGAATAAATGCCAAACAGGAAAGCAGACAAAACTTGCAAACAAAATTCTTGAATGTTTAATTTTTTTCATTATTTGGGCAAAAAAGCATAGCTTATGATCCCTCATTGGAACACACTCAATGATGTGCTAGTTCAAATGAGGAGTCACAAGCTATATTATTGAGACAAAAAATGAAACAAGAATTATGCATTACCGATGTGGGGTCGAGTTTTTCCATACCCATAAGGCTTGTCATTATAAGAAAATCAAATCCATTGATATTTGTTCAATTTATCACGCTAACAAACTGAAAACTGGCAAAAAATTAACTAATTAGGGACCATAACTCTGCTCAGAATGGCCGAACTATACCAGTTTTCGAACTCATTCAAGACATTGTTAAGGAAGTTGCACATACCATACACTGACCACATCCGTTGATATTTGTTAAAGGTATTTTGCTAACAAGAAAGGTGACGCTGCCTGCTCGCCTGCCGACCTGCCTTCTAATACAAACAAAACAGTCTATAGTTCAGTTGCCAATCAATTATTGATGAAGTTGTTCAAAAATAAGTCCAACATTATTATAGCATTTTGAGAAGTATTACAGCTGACTATTATTCAAATACTGTTTTGTGGTTCTTGAGCTGTAGATGTCACAAATCCAAGATGGTATGATTTTCTTGGTTTTTGGCATCATTAGTATTATTCTTCCAATGTTCTAAGTTGGCCACCACAAATATAATATATAGAGGATATCTAGTGTGTTTGAGTGGATACCGAAAATTATCTCATGAGTGACCAAGACAAATGGTTATTTTCCACGAGCACTTGCGTGAGCAAAAATGACCATTTGTCTCAGTCACAAGTGAGATAATTTTTGGTATCCACTCAAAAACACTAGATTTTCTTTTTATTATCGGCTTTTTATAAGAATCTGATAATTCCACTCGTTTCAACCTTGATTTGATGCTTGAAAGTAAACAGCGCATTGAATCATTGAAACGCGGAAGTGATTTGATTGATACTCAGAACAGATAGCATCTTGCAATCTGATTCAGTTGGCGGGTTTCTAGTCCAAACATGCCCTGAAAGTCTGTAATATAAGTTTCTGGTTTGGTACATCCTTTGAAAGGATGTACCAAACCAAAAACTTATATTTCAGACTTTCAGGCCATGTTTGGACTAGCAGGTTTCATGCATCAATTCAAGATGAATATGTGTTGAATTATTACTGGAAATGATCGGTATCCACTCAAAAACACTAGATTTACTTTTCATTTTTCGTTTTTAGAACAAATTGATCATTTTCAGTGATAATTTGACATGTATTCACCTTGAAGTGATGCTTTGAAAGCTGCCATTTTGATTGATATGGTGAAAATGAAAATTTCTATATCCTCACAGTGGGGGATATGATTTCTATCTTTCCACAATTTCTTCGATAATCCATCGTTTAGCATATAATAAATTGTATTATTCTGTTTTATTAGTCAGTACATATTTGAAATTTCTTAACAATATCTCATGCCCAGTTTCTGAGGTAGGTTTGTTGTGACACAAGAGAAAGGGGTACCCCCTGATAGCATATCTTCATTATTTGAAGTCGGATTTGGGAATTTCTTCTAAATCCTATTTGGGACCATGAATGCTAAAAGTTCACTTGATTTCAACATAATGAATGAAATTTAATTTTGACCTTTTAGAGCAACCAATAAAGCCAATTATTCGGTGAAACCCAGAAAAACTTGGTAGCAAAGAGGATTTTACTGAAGGTTCCTTCTATAATATATCCCAAATTTGCTAAAATCCACGTTGGGGAAAATATTTTAGTGTTCGAAAAAGGACCACCTTTTTAAGCAATTTTCAACATTTTTTGGCCAGCATTTGCTAAAAGTTTGATTTTCTTGGGTCAATTTACATGTTTTTGAAAACACTGAGCAAAGAATTAACTTCCTGGATCAAATCTGTGAAAGAAAGTAGAACACCCACCATTTCAGGAAAATTAACTGCAAAATTTAATTAACTGGCTGAGAACTAGAAGCCATTATGGGGGTTTTAAAAAAACAATTAGGATACCAGAGCAAAAGCCAATATTTTCATGGCTCATGTTTCATATTCAGTCAAATGCAAATAATATTTTGTTTATATAAATTTGTTTTAGTACAAATTATTGGAGAGTGCCTGTGGGCACTCTCCAATAATTTGTGACAAAACAAATTCTGAATAACAAATTCAGACCACAAAAAAATAATCTAGCCCTCAACCAGTTAATAAAGAGCATTGATAAAATAATTGCTTTGGCAGACGAGGTAATGAAGAACGAATAGCAGTTCATCACTGGTATCATGATGCTTATCGATAGCCAAACACTCTCTAGGTTCTGAATAACATGCCATTCATCATTTCTAGCAAGGCTTCGGATTCGCACTGACACTTTGTGTCTTATCTGAAAATTACAAAAATTATAAATTCAAAGTAATTTGTATATTTTTCATACTTGCCAATGGCCCAGACTCAGCTGGTGCTAACTCCAAAATATTGAGGGCCAAACACAAATTTTGCCCCCCCAATCCCCCAAATTTGCATGCAAAACCAAAAATTAGAAGTCCTATCTGGCCCTCCATACATTTACTCTCCATGCATGAGCAGACGCCAGGAAGTGACTGGAATTGGCGCCAACATCATTCTTTGTAAAAGACAGTATTACATAATAATTCAGCAGGGAGGTATGAGTGCCCACTCATGGGTGGGCCATCCCCGTCTGGACCATTGGTAAGTATGAAATATATACAAATTACTTTGAATTTATAATATTTTTCCACTATAACCCAATGGCCCAGACTTAGCTGAATCGTAAAAAGGTGGAGGGCCTAGGACTTACGAAATAGTAGATCAACATAGTTCCAATCCTGCAATCCATGATGAAAAGAAATTAGAATAATTAGGAAATACATGAATGTCTCTCTATACAGTAATAGAGGAGACATATCCTAAATAAGGAGCCCAATTTAAGTAATTCCTTATTCTAAGCATGAAGACAATGCTAATTAGGATGTAACAAGTTCCTAATTTTTAAGGCTAGTCCAGACTAAGCCCCCCAAAATTAGGATGGTGTATCTGAGAATGAGAGAAAATCCCCCGCAAACACACGCCATATAATAACACTTCAGCTGTATGCAGGATATAATTACGGATAAAACAGCATCCTTCATAGTTACATACCCAGTAAGCCAGAGAAGAGGTAAAAATCATCCCCCCTTTCTTTTGAAGGAATCTTCAAAAGAAAGAGGGGAGAGCTCTGGAATCAATAAAAGCGGTACCAAAAAACAATATAAATAATCGTCGAGCAGGCACTCAGGTATTAATTCATGATTAATAAATGGTGCTTAATGCCACTTCAGAAATTAAGGCTATAGCGACGATCCTGGTAATTAATATTCCCAACTATATAACGTACACCGTAGACAACGTACACAGATACGTCGAAAACCAGTGATATAAAATATAACATACACATGTCCAATCGAGCCACACTGAATGATCCCTGAAGAGAAAACACACTTCCGAGGTAATCCACAGGCGGCCTCTGTACAATAAATTCCAGTAACAACACTCTCCAATGTGTACTATCCGATATCTACGACCGGAAACACGTGAGAATATGCGAATTGAGTAGTGACATAACAGAAACCAGGATCTAGAAATGGAAGTAGGTATGATTAACAGGCTCCGACATAGATTATAATTTCAAGGTCCACAAAATACAATAAAGCGTTAGCCTAATAATATAATGCGCGAGAGCATTAAAATCTAGCATGTAATCATCTGAATACCAGTTAACTGGTTATGCAGCCTCCAAGGTACTCAAAGAGTAGCAATTTAATTATGATGATTTTATAATAAGCGCTCGTATATAACAAATCAACAAATAATCACAGGAACTAATCCAACTAAAAAGCGGATGTGCCCATGAGGTCGCCATAGAATACAACCCAAATGCATAGTATGTAAGTGTTAAATTATACGAGGCTTGCGGGAAGAAAACTATGTCTTGACCAGTAATTGCCTCTGATTGGCAGTGGGTGTGTGTGTGTGTGTGTGTGTGTGTGTGTGGGGGGGGGGGGGGGGGGGGGAGGATGGGATATGACTTCGAATCCCCCCCCCCCCCATGTAACTATGAAGGGGGGGAGGGGGGAATTCGAAGTCATATTGAAATCTCCACACCCGTATAATTCAATCATTCTTGTGCCAGTCATCAAATAATATAGGAACCGCGATGGTTCCCTCACATTTAAGCGACTCCATTATGCCACTGTGGGCGGAGAAGGACAAAACTTCCCCTGAAAGAAGGCCCTCTCTTGGAGGAAGCTTCTGGGGAGCGTCCCATAACAGACACTTGAGAATACTGATCCAAGGTTTCTGTGACGACAGAGGTGCCACTAGTAGGATTCACAATGAGACTGTTTAATCTTAAACGTAATCTACTGAATCAAATGAGGATACGCGTATCCTATCATTCATCCCCATGAATTCTGCAGAGCGTCTACTGCAAGCACTGAATGGTCTGGGCATGGCGACACAAATGACGGTAACTAATTGTTCCGGTGGGTCGCAAACTGAACTATCATGGGGCGATCCCACTGGTAGCAAAACTGTCCAAATACTCGCTTGTTGAGCATCCAATGCAAATGTAACAGGCAACCTTTCGGAGGAGTGAGTCTGCTAGTACGTTCAGATGACCCGGTATATGACAGAGAGATGAACATGATGATACATGACGAAATAGAAAAATCTTCTCCGTTAGTTGTCAGAATGGAAATGAATGGGTGCTGCCCTGGTTCCTGAGGTACACTACCACTATCAAGTTGTCCAACAATATCTGAACATGCGTGTCCGCAAATAATGTGAATCCATTGATGTAGCGCTAACAATATTGACATCATTATTTGATGTTTCTGTGTTTCTCCAGGAACAGAGGGTCCCAAGACCCCTGCATTTTGGGTCTGTCGGACTCAGGGTTGTGCCCCAAACTATTGACCACATCCGTCATAATCGTGAAAGCCGGATCTGGCAGTTGTAATGGAACTCTTGGAGCTAACCACTAAAATCTGGACCTTTTGTTTACTAGATCCGTTAAAACAATTCTGGTCTTGAGCGAATGCGTCTTCACACTCCAGTTCTGGGTAAAGAATAACTGGAGGGGACGTGTGAGTTAGGCAACCCATTGGAATAAGATCCGCAGCCACTCCGCACAACCCCATTAGTCGCATAAAATTCCTCGCTGTTAATGTGTCTGAGAGTAGACAAAAGCGAGCATAACAACTGACTAATTTCGCTCTGTTTAACGGCAGATGAACCAGATTGCTGTGAGACATTACCGAGTTCATTATTCGAGTGAAAGCCCAGGGCGCTAGATTCAGACTGAAGCACATCACTCGGAACTGAAATACTATCCCTTGGACGACGAATCGTAGGTACTTTCTGAATGCCAGATATACCAGGACATGAAAGAACGGATCATTAGATCTATGCTTGCCACATAGTCGAACACTAGAACGCTCACTTTTACCGACTAAATGATTAGAGCTATGATAAACTTGTTATCCAGCTCCAGTCTATTATCGGTCGGAATGAGCTCTCTGGCTTCGGTACGAGTAACAGGTGACTGTAGAATCCTACAGAATCTTGATTCTCGATGACCTCTATTACTTTCATTGTCAAGAGAACCTTTACCTCCGAATGGAGAGACTCTTATGTAAGTATTTGACGGAAGTACTGTCCAATTCGGACATTAAGTTAGTGGTGGTTTCTCTCGGAAAGATAGCCATAGGCCGCCCGAGACTACACTTCTCGTTGATGCGAATCTTGATAACCATCCGCCAACTGCTAAGCAATAGAGGTCCTAACCCTCACCTGTAGTACCTGCGAGGCCTACGGAAGGAGAAACTATGTCTTCTATGTGAAGAGCCTCGAGCCAACGGCTTAGGGGTGTCTGACCGGTAGTCTCGATCAGACCTATGCCCCCTATCCGAGTCGCTGTATGACGATCCCTAGAGTAAATATAGGAGGGTTACCTATACCCACGCGAGGAGTCCTTTCTAGCCGATTTTCTGTCTAGGATGTCGTCCCTTACTCTTTTCTGCAATTGCGGGTCGATTAGACGCCGACTTACAGTTAACACTAGAAGTCCTGTCATGAACTGTGCGCTCATCTAGGCTTAATTGTGCGTAGGAATTGCGCGCAATTGCCACATGGAAAGGTATCCAAAGCACGGCAGGTTCTCTTGGTTACTCATAGCAAACACAGGCAATGTTTCAGACAATGGACCTCCGGGTTCTGGTGTTAGTGTCCAGATACCAGAGCGACCCGTATTTTCACCTTGTCATCCATTAAAGATGACGATGCAAGGGCTCCGTCATGTCTGATTAACTCCAAATTAGCAACTGGTAAGACCGAGTTATACGTGATAAATATAATAGCCCTGGAAAGGACTCTAAATGATGTACGAACGTCCTCAAATTCCTTTCCGCAGAGACATTGCGTCACAGTTCTTAAAGGTGATCTGCGTAAGACAGTGAGTCTAAATTCGCTCTGAATGAAGAAATTGCTATCTCAATTGTGTCTGAGCGAATAGTGAATGACGAAGGTAAGGTCATAACTAGGTCCTTAGCCTGCTCATTCAAATGCAGAGGAGCTCTCTATACATCTTCCCTGACTGTTATAAATGAACGTAGTTCAACAATCAGTAAAATTACGGAAGATGATGACAAGAAACTGCCTTACTTCTTCCCACTGGAAAGCTGAATATGGCATCGTCTAAATGGCCTAAGGCCTGCGACACCTGTCTCGACTTTACCGGAAAAGACATGACTTCCTCTTTTTCCGGATGATGTCAGCGTCCAACAATGCTAGCGGTTTCTTGCAAGTAGCTGCAGCATTCTGATTCGCTGGAACAAATGCAGGGTAGTGTTGATGGATTAAATCCATCGCAACCATGTGTTGTTCCGAAAGGGAAGGGTAATCCCTCTCTGTATCCCTTTCATCATTCGTCTGAATCAGTTGAAAATCACGGTCAGCGACATCTGAACTTCCAGATGACTGGACCGATCCAGCACCATCCGACAGCTCAGGTTCTGAGACTGCCGTTGGCTGCTTCTGCACTTGCTGGTATGCTGCGATGAGCTGCTCAATCTGCGACAGTGAGTCCGTTATGGAGGCCTGAGGAGCAGCGGTCTTCTGTTCTGGCCACCGGCTGCTCCAGGGACTGTGTGTCCGAGATGGCTCTTTTCTCCGGACGTCCCGATATATGAGGCCTCATCTCTTTAGCTACTGAATAGTGCTACTTTCGAGCGGTCACAGCATTCTGATTCTCAGGAACGAACTCAGGGAAGTATTGATGCATTAGATCAATCGCCACCCTGTGTTGTTCCGAAAGGGAAGGGTAATTCTCCTCCAAATCCCTTTCACCATCCGACTGAATCAGATTATACTCACAGTCATCGGCATCTGAACACGCATATGACTGGACCGACCCAGCACCATCCGACAGCTCAGGTTCTGAGACTGCTGCCGGCTGCTTCTGCACTTGCTGGGATGCTGCGATGAGCTGAGCAATCTGCGACAGCAAGTCTGTTACGGAGGCCTGAGGAGCAGCGGTCTTCTGTTGCTTGGCCGCCGGCTGCTCCTGGGACAGTGTGTCCGAAATGGCTCTTTTCTGCGGACATCCTGATGAATGAGGCCTCGTCTCCTTGGCTACTGTATGGTGTGACTTCTTTGACAAAGAGTGGACCTTCTCGGCGATGCAGGCTGGATATCAGAAGTCACGTAGCCAAGGTGCGGTCATGTGTGCTTGGTAGACGCTGGAGAAGAAGCCGTAACTATAACCGACCCCGGCTGTGAACTGAACGGAGCATCCCAGACA